>CM053771.1:446823141-446842708 GCA_028658325.1 Potorous gilbertii | reverse complement strand
GCAAATCTCCTTCACTGTGTTGCTGTGCGGCCTCCACTGCTCCAGAATTTGTCAGGAGTTCTTTTTACAGGAAATCTATGGGCTGTGGGTTCGGACCTAGCATAGGTGAGTCTTTCTACTCCACCATCTTGGCTCCGCCCCTCAAACTCTCCATTTTGTTTTAGAATCTTTAAAGGCGATGAAGATATTATCTACTGGGGGAATACAGATACTATTTATAATGAAGCCAACGGTGATAAATCAAACCATACCTTTCTTCTGAAGTGGAAAAACAGTGAATATTTTCTTTTAATTGTCAAATTGACATGAAAATACAAAGGAAAATCACAGTGTTACAAAACAAAGTAACATTAGCAAATAGTTAATGAAACTGAAAGTAGGTTGTCTACCTATCTATCTGTCTGTCTATCTATCTATCTGTCTATCTATCTATCTATTTATCTATCTGTCTGTTGGTCTCTATATCTTCCTCTATTTGTCCGTCTATCTATCTACCTATCTGTCTCTATCTCTGTATATCTCTATCTATAAATGGTAGGGGTGATCCCAAAGGCCTCTCTTGTTCTTCTGGGCCTTACTTTCCTTGTAATAGGCCACTTATGCTCTGTCTGTACTTCTCCCTGCCTGACACCCCATTCCCTTTTCTGGAGTCTTCTATTTCTGGAACTCTGTGTACTAGAAAACTGAGTAGTCCATGTTATAGAGGGAGCCTGACTGGTCAATCCCTTGTGGATCTCTGCCTGTAATATCAGAGGTAGAAAATCATTCAGATGCACAAATCAAAACTCTACCTCTCCTGATAAAACCCTGGATCTGCTCAGGATTGCTGAGCTGCCCCATTGGGTGAGGGATGAGCCCTTGGCAATTTCATACCAAAAGAGCAGTGATGAGAGCCTGATATCACTTGGATGCCACTGGAGGGAAACCTCTTGTCTGATCACAGTCTCCTTTTCCTGCTGTGACCCTAATGTTACTGCCCCCCACCCCAGACCTGGTAATATCCTTCCAACAACTAAGATACAATTGTAGATCTTGGACCTTTCTTTCCCTTCTTCCCCTTTCCTGCACCTTCTTTATCTGGGAATGTCAAGTTACAACTCAAGTAGTGAAAGTCCTATTGTTTTGAGTTTCACTGGACAGTTTTCTTCTGCACAAATCTAGAAGTTCCATAAGAATCTACAAGGAAGTGTGATAGCCACTTTCTATTTTAGGACCCAAGCACTTCTTTCTACACTTTGCTGGCAGCTAGTGTTCTCATGTTGTCTGCTGTCTGTTCAGGTACTCTTTCACTGATGCCCTCCTTTTGCAGAGTCCTACCAACTCAAACAAATTCACAGTTAGCTATGACACAGTTAGTGAGTGGCAGAGGTGGTAATATAATTAAAGTCTTCAGATGGGTAAACCAGCTCTCTTTCTCCTATGTCTTCCTTTTATCACTTAGCATCAAATAGAAGCTATTATATAAGCACATGATTTCTCAATTACTTCTGACATTTCTCATCATATCAGCATTCTTTTACATGATGGCAAAAAAAACTTTATCAGCACTGGCAGCTATATTATTTCTCTTTTCAGAGAAATAATACTCATGTTTCTTTCAATTGGAAAGTTACCGATATAGTGGAGTCCAAAGTGGCAAGTCAGAAGGTCTTGTCAGGCATTTTTTTTTCTAACAGGGAGAAAGCTGTTCATTGCTCATCTTCTCTAGCCCCACAAAGAAGTTTGTGATTGCTCAGTTATCTGGAGGGTCAACATCTCGTGCATTTGCATGTTTGTGTCTTCTTAAACTAAGGACGTAAAGAAATTTTACCAACAGGGATAACCAAAGAATTTCTGAATCACATCTGTAAGCAAAAAGGGTCTTCTGAACTTTGGGTTGAGTTTGAGTTTCATTTTTATTGAAGTGTTACAGTGCAGTGGCAAGAGCATGGGCCCTGGACTGAAAGGACCATGCTTTGCTATATACACTGTGGGACAAGAAGGAAGTCACGTAACTTTCTCAGTCAGTTTCTCTTTTCTTTAATATGAAGATAATATCAGCAATTACTTCCCAGGACTATTTTGAAGTATATATATCTTGCAAATCTTAAAGAACATACAATACTTTTTCTATTATAATTATTAGTTGATAAACCTCAGCCTAAAGAAATTGAACATCCATAGATATGAGAACACAATGAAGGATGTCTTTAGTGGTGTTGGAGTTCCACAACCAGAAACGCAGGGGCTTGTACTGGGAGCAGATTCCAGTGTATATGTTTTTCCTATACCTGATTTCCTATACCTGATTTAAAAATCAGGTTAAAATGAACATACATGCCAGCCTTAAAGGAGGAAAGAAACCCGAAAACCCATCACTTCAAAATGGTATTGAGAAGAGATCTTCCTTGGGAAAAACTGCTTTTTGCAAAGGTTTGCAAAAGAATTGCTTTTCCTTGGGCCATAATTGCTGGAAGGGAGAGGAATTTTGTACCTCTCACTAAGTGATGAATATGACAAACTAAAAATTCCCTGGGATTTTCTAGACAGATATGTAAGCAGCTTGTAGAATCTATACATGTGACTGTTCTAGATTATAATCCTCTCTGAAGGGTTATAAGACCAATTCTTAAGTGTCTTCCCTTGTCCTTTAGCCATAACCTGGTAAGCAATCCAGCACCGTTGGTTTGTTTTCCCCTCATGTAACAGAGGCATAATAAATATCTGCTGATTTGTGGCTGATGGGGTTTGAGGAGGCAGCTGTTTGTACAGAAGGCTCAGATCTTTTTTAGGGAAGAGGGTGCAGGATGTCTGCAGCCTAAACCCAATATCTTGTCCCCACCTCCTCCAGTTACTGAATCTTCCCTTGCCCAGGAGCCTGGTAGTAATAAGTGGAAAGATACCCAAATTAACAGGTGGAGTTCATTAACGTTTGTCCTATTAACAGAGGCCAGGTTTAGTGAAAAGAGCTTTGTATTTGGAACCAGAAGACCTGGATTTGTATTGTGATTTTGGTACTTAATAACTGTGAGAGCCTGAGCGAGTTGTTTGCCCTCTCTGACTTCTGGCTTCTTCCACTGCATAGAAGACATAGGACTAGATGATGTCTGAGATCCTTCTGGCTCTAAATTCTATGATCCTGGAACTCTAAGCTCTACATCTTACAGTTCAAGGGTGTTTAGACAATCTCTGACCGTTGCTAGTTAGTAAAAGAGATATGTTTTGTATTTTTTTATACTGTTCTTAATGATTAATGTAGGTGTATTTATCCAAATGTACTATGGACAGCTATAAACTGTGGTCCTAATTATACCAATTCCTTACTTTTAAAATTTGGTTTGAAAAATAAACTTATTAAAAAACATTTTTGACATAATTGTGAAATACTGAATAATCACCTTTGTAACTAACAAGCTGACTCTTCAAGCCTTCACTAGATACTTCACCATTCTCCATAGCTATCCATAGTCATTTAAGCAAACATACCTGACCACATCTGAGCTGCAGGCTATTAAAGTACCCATAAACAAAGAAGGACATATTAACAGCATACTGAAGGTTATGTCAATAGAAAATCTAAAAGGACATTTTCTTCTTCAGTCAGAAGAGGCAGATTTGAACTCAATTTGAAGAATTTTCTAGAGAGAGCCAGTTTTTCTGATCTAGAAAACTGTGCACTCAAAGAAAACTTTATTGTGGCGGCTAGTTTCCCTTCAGTGGACTTATTTTTAAGCAGAAATAAATACTGTATATAAGATACTGTAGAAGGAATTCCTTGCCAAGTGAGAGGTCGAGTTAGATTATTCCTAGAGTCTTACCAGATTTAAAATTTTATACACTAATGGATATTTCAACTCCTACTGGTCAAACCAGTTAGTTACTGCCATTTTTTAAAGGAACTCCTATTCCAAGACCCATAGTCAGTGGTATTACAAGTTTCAATACTATGAAGTAGGTAAAAATTTACCTTTAGTGTTCCCAGCCTCCTTGACTTCACCCTTTCTCCTCCTAAAGGCCCTTTCCTGCAATCTTCTACCCATTTAAGATGTCCAGTGGCTTTGTGGCCTGTTCTCTCATTTATATCCAAAACCTGTTTTCAGGTATGATATATATGTGGAGTTATCTCCAGCCATCGTATAGTGCTCCATATTCTTCGTACAAAGCCTGTGGATCCCTGCTCACTCTCTGGACTGACTTGCTTTCTCTAGCCTGTCCTCACCATAGCAAGTGAAGGATCACCACCATAGGGATACATTCAAATTCTCTAAGAATCTACGGGAAAACCTTTTTAAGGGTGAAATGCATTTCTCCCTATTTACCATGTTAACTCTTGAATGTCTATCATTGTACTCCCATCTATAAGAACTAGGTATTCATAGTGATGATACTTTTAAATCTTGTAATAAAGCATAATAAATAATAACATCTTAAGACTCACATATTAAAAAAACTGTCCCTACTGTTGGTTTCTTCTCTCGTCCCTTCTTGAGAATTGTAAGCATTCTTCTGTAATCACTTCACGATGTTTTTAATAGATTAAATTATTTCTTCCTGGAATTCAATCACTCACCTTTCACTTTTGAGGTAAAAACTCACTCAATTTCCTCTATGAAATTAACAGTCTTTAAAAAAAAATCATCCCATTAATGATGAGTCTCCAATATAATCTCTAAATGTTTAAGTGATTTTTCATTTGGTGAAATTTACCCTCTTGTCTTAAAATGGTTTCATGGAACTTAATTGAGAGACCATAATGCCCCAAAGCTTCAGTCAGTTTGTTTTTAGTGTATAAAGTCTTTACTCTTCTATAACCTGGATCTTTAAAAACAGTTTCCTCACAATAGTCTTTTATGTTTTAATAAACCAAAATTATTTCTCTGATTCTTTAAACCATCAAACTGTTCATATACACATAACGAGGCCTGTCTCCCATATGTAGCATGAGAGTGTCATTGTGTGACTCAAAGGGAGGTAGAATAGACATCTCCAGTCTTATCTTTCCTCACCCTTCCTCAAGAGAGACGTTATTTCCTGTCAGGAGGAGACACAGGAGGTTGGGGTCAGAAGCTTGACTACTTGGCTCCCCTCACAGAGACAGATTACCAGTTTAGAAGTATATTTATCTGCTCCTTTACATATTATTAGTATATGCGATGTGATTTTCAGTTTCCAGATAAACTTCTGATCACTGTTCATCACTTGGAGGAAAAGAAGACCCCCAAGCTCCATAGGCAAGTCTTGACCCTTTCCAACCAAATACCAGTAACACAATGGATACACAAAGCAATTAGAAAGGAAACCCATTTATCCATGTTGATATCAAAACAGAAATCAGAGCAAGTATACATAGGAGAATATATACATAGGAAGTGAAGAGTGAAGGAGTGAAGGAGTTCTTCCATTGGGAGTGAGGTAACTCAGTTTAATGAAAGAGAGAGAGAGGGAAGGAGGGAGGGAGGGAAGGAGAGAGAGAGAGAAAGAGAGAGAGAGAGAGAGAGAGAGAGAGAGAGAGAATGCCATTCTCACCCAAAGAGAAATTTCACAAGTCTAGTGAAGCAAGTTAGGCACAGAAACATGACGCAGACTGTTAACTCATTTCACTTTGTGTCCTTCATAGGGTCTTACACCAAGAGACTGGGGGCAGAGAAAGAGGTTTAAGTGATTGGTGGTGCTGACAAATATCACTCTCTGTGTTGACTCCTCTATTTCAAGAACTTCTCAGGGCAATCTAACGGGCTGGAGAATAAAGAGAACTGCCCCCTGAGTGTGAAGTCAGGGGATACCTCCAGCTGTCAGAAACTCTTTGCTACTCAACAGATTCTACAGTGCAGTTCCAACAACTGAGGCAGTAGGGGTGGTTCCTGGAACTGGCCTTGGTCTGGGAAAACAAAGTCAAGCAATTTGGTTGTGTATGTATGTATGTGTATGTATATATCTATATCTACATAGATATGTATATATCTATATACATATGTATATGTATGTATGTATATCTATATAGATATCTATATACATATCTATATGTGTATGTATGTATGTGTGTGTGTGTGTGTGTATATATATATATATATATATATATATATATATATATATATATATATATATATATATATATACATATGAAGAAGTCACCTGGACCTGCTTCTTGCTTTCTAGCCACCCACAATCATAGCTGTTGCTTATTTCCACACCATATTTCTATCTGCTTCAAATCCCTCAGAAGAGGGAAAACCAGAAGAGACCTTAGAAAGGAGGGGATAGGAAAGAAGCAGTGCTTCATAACTTGGAAGAAACCTTTTGAACTCAAGACTATACTTTACAACTTAATTTTACTCTTCCACTACCTGTCATCCTACCCATCCTACCCACCCTGCCCCCACAACTTCTGCTTGGTCTATAAACATGGCCAGTAAAATCCATCACTTTCCTCTAAAAAAAAAATGCATTTGTTCAAGAAACATTGTTAAGTCATTGTGGAAGGATTTCAGGCTCAAAGATGTCATGACTGTCAATGTGGTTGTCAGCATTTAGGTTATTTTTCCAACCACAATGATAAAGGTCCGCTATCAATCTATACCCTCCCTTGCCTGACTCCCTTGTGACTGATAGCTTGTATCTGTAAGAGGACTTGCCAGCATTTAAGTTTTAGCTATAGAACAGAATCAGGGTTCTTAATTTTCTTTATGTCATGAATCCCTTTGGCAATCTGGAGAAGCCTCATGATCCCTTCTCAGAATGTTTTAACATTAATAAAATAAAATTCATATTATTACAAGGGAAACCAATTATATCAAAATAGAGTTATTCCTTTTTCTCCCTGCAAAAATGAAGTTCTCAGAGCCCAGGTTAAGAACTCCAGGGATTGAGTTGATCTAGTTGGCCTACATGGGAATCTTGGAAGGGATGGAGTTTATTTATTTGAGGTTATTTTTTGTTAAGATAGATTTTGGAGAAAAGACAGAATTTCTTATCTAGGGTTCCTTCAGGTGAAGAAGATTTCTTTCTATTTGGTTTTAAAATAGGATGATTAGCAAAAAATTTTGGTACTATAATTGTGTGTATAGGCACTCCATAGATAGTTTCTTGTTTCTGTTACTTATCTCCCTAAAGAAGGGGTATCTGTCATGTCTGCTTCTTATTCCTGTGGATTCATATACATTATTTACTACTACTAAGTATGATGAACTGTGAGGATGCAATTCTGAAAAAATGATGCAGTCCTGACCCCCTTACAGTCCCAAAGGTAGATAAACCATGTGTGCAAATAAACATGATACAAGGCAGGATCTGCTAGGTAGTAAGGATAATTCCAAACCAAATGCTTTAAAAAATCTGAATAGGGAGAGACACTTTGTAAGAGGCTATGTGGAAAGTTTGGGGGAGGGGAAAGGAGAGGAGAACAGGTAACAAGAAAGACTTCATGGAGAAGAAAGTACTTAATCTGGGACTTGAAGGAAAAGAAGTATTTCAATAGGCAAAGATGTGGGGGAAAAGGAATGTGGTTTAGGAACAGGGAATGGGTAATGTGACTGCAGAGAGCAGGAGCAGGCAGTCCAATTTAATTGGCATATAGTCTATATGGAGTAATGTGGTGGGAACTGAATTACAGAGGGCCCTAAAGAGTCTCCTAGGCCATTTGGATATGGTTGATCAGACTGGTGCTGGCACCAGACCACACCAGAAGAGCCTAATAGGAATACCTTCTTCTCTAGTTCTCCAGAAATGGAACCTATCCATTGTTTTGCTCCAATAAGGAGGGTAAACTTGCCAATAATTGAAGAACATTTCTTTGTGACTTTAGCAAGATGCTCAGACTGCTTACTCAGGGAGTCACAAAATAGTTACTCATTGTTTCTATGATGGATATATTAGTTAATATTTGCCACTGATTCATTAAAATAGAATGGTTTAATAGTTAATGGGACAAAAATAGACCTAATACCCACAATTCCTTTTCAGTTTTCCTAGAGACAACAAGGAAAAGAAAAGAAAGGAGAGATTATACATAGCTAGAGAAATGAAGTTTCTTAGAAAAAGCAAGACTATAGCATAGAATAAAAAACTGAAAGAAATTTCCTTCTGATTTTTTATGTACTTAAATCTGGGGATATCTATGCAGGTTACCTTATTCCAAGTCATCAAGTATAAAGGGGGAAGGGAAGACAACAGAAATCTATACAGCACTTTACAGGCACTATGCTAAGTTCTACCTTACATGTGCTACACATGTGTATGCCCATATATATGGACATATATGTGTATACACACATATACACATACAATATGTATACACATACACATATATGTGTGTGCATATGTATATTATATATATATATACATATACACATATACGTAGATACATCACAGACAGACAAACACACAATCATACATAAAGGACTATGACATTGGCCCTAATAATGGACAGAGACTGAACCCAAGTTTGATGAAAAATGTAGGTGCTCAGGAATATTTATTTATTAAATATGAAATATATTTGATATTTGTGGGAGTTTAAAAAGAAAAAAAATGATCTGACCTCATATAAGCTCACATTAGATTGTAATAAACAGTATAAACACAAATGTCCACTCTATTTTCCACCAACCTTCCAAAAAACATAAAGTATTAGTAGAAACTACTTTTAATGGGGGTCAATAATTTAGAGCTAGAAGGAACTGTTTAAGTTAATCCAACCCCCTCTTTTTACAGATGATGTATGTAAGAGCCGGAGAAGTAAATTGATTTTTGCAAGATGGAACAGGTAGTAAGTAGCAGATCAAGAATTTGAATAGAGGCCTGCTGAGTTTGGATACGGCTTTCATTCCAGCATACTACTATGTCATGTGGTACAGTTAGTACATAAACATACAATCAATCCTAGGATTCTAAATCCTAAATTCTAAATCCTAGGATTCTAAAGATGTGCATAGAATGATCATAGGTAATTGGGTAGAATTTACATAGGAGACTTCCTGGAATAGCTTGTGTGGTTTTAATAGTGAGATGGTAGGATGTCCTTTCCATCTTCCAAAGTTCTTCATGACATTTGCTATGGATCATCCCCTGATCTGTTGGATTACAAGTAAGTTCGTAGGTTGACTTCTTCATAGGTATTTGAGTTATTCAAGACTCTCTCTCTCTTTCTGTCTCTTCTGCAGACTTTTAGGTTTTGTTGAAGTCTTTCTTGAGCAATAAGACTTGTAGGCCTTCAAGTAATCCTTGAAGTCCAGGTGAGACCAGAACCTAGGACTCTGACCTGGAATTTTGTCTTATACTCCCTGTCCCTCAACAGTAAAGCTACACTGGTCCACCGTGTCTTCTGGAGGCTTTTCCTAATGCCTTTAAGCTGTTATTTCTGTGCCCTACAGCTCCCAACTTTCACCTCCTAATCATTTTGTGTTTATTTTATATCAATCTTGTACTTACTTATCTGTTAACATGTTCTATTTTCTCTTTTGAATATGTCATTTCAGTTAGTCAACAAGTACTCATTAAGTATCTTCTACATACCGGGCTACCGGGCACTGTAGTAAGAGCTGGGGACAACAGGAAAGTCAAAAATAGTTCTTGGGTTCGAGGAACTGACAGTCTAATGAGGGGAGAATAAATGCAAAAATACATATAAAAAGCTGTGTTAAAGATAGGCTGGAGATAATCAACAGAGGAAGAGACTGTCTCACTTTTATATATTTATCATCTACATCCCCAGAGTATCATATTTATCCTATATCTCCCGAATACTTAAATGCTCATTGATAGATTGAATATGGAAGATTTAACCAATCGCTTCCAGGGTAGCTACACCTCGATACATCGAGTAGCTTGCCTAGACACATGTTCTCTCTTCTTGGAACAGATCTAGCCCTTGAAGGCCAGGTGAGACCAGAACTTAGGACTCTGGCCTAGAATTCCCAGGCCTGGTCTTGTCCTGGCATTTATCCTTAGGGACTGTTGAAGGACTGAATCAGCCTTTGCAGGGGTGATACTTTCTGTTTTCCCACTGTCTACACAGATTTTACTGAATAATCATGTCAACTTTGACCCCTTGTTTCTTAGGAATCCCAAGCCTTGCTGACTGAAGTTGAGGTCTAAAGTCAAAGTGGCAGAGAGAGAGAGAGACAGAGAGAGAGAAAGACAGAGACAGAGAGACAGAGAGAGAGGGAGAGAGAGACAGAGAGAGAGAGAGAGACAGAGACAGAGAGAGGGAGAGAGAGACAGAGAGAGAGAGAGAGAGACAGAGAGAGAGAGAGAGAGAGAGAGAGAGAGAGAGAGAGAGACAGAGACAGAGAGAGAGGGAGAGAGAGGGGGAGGGGAAGAGAGAGAGAGACAGAGAGAGAAACAGAGAGGGGGAGAGAGAGACAGAGAGACAGATAGAGAGAGAGACAGGGGGGAGAGAGAGACAGAGACACAGAGAGAGAGACACAGAGAGAGAGACACAGAGACAGAGAGAAACAGAGAGAAATTCTCAAAGGTATTTAGTTTTCCCTAGATGAAGAAAGTACCTGAAAATTTGTTTGTGTGTATGCGCGCAACATATATACACATAACTTTTCATACAAGTCCTAGGGATGATAAAATATTTTCCCCTCAAATTTAAAGCTCACTCTTTCCCCCCAAATCCTTAAGGAACAATTTTCTCATCTGCAAAAGAGGGTTTGTACTAATTCAGCCCCAAGGACCCCTTCTAGCTCTGACGCATCCCATGATTCCATAATTCAGTTACAAGTATTAGCTTGTTGCTCTGAACATTCTAGGCCTCTGCTAAAAGATTTCCATTAGTGATATCAAGGCAAATCAAATGTTTTATCAAGGTCTGTTGTACTTCTAGGCTATAATTTGTAAGCAAGACACAGTCCCAGTATCTGGAGACCAAGACAAAACAGTGTTACCCTCTGAAATGAAAGCTATTTTGAATGTTTACTAGATAAACTTAGCTTAGCTGGAGAAACAATCCATACTATGAGGGTGTTTGTAAATGGACTGTGTATGAAACTAGGTTAACTCTGGATTTTCATGTCTAGTTCATGTAAACACAAATCTAAAGAGTAATTAACCGTTTATTTTAACATGTTAAAACCAATGTCATAACAGAAAGGTTTTGGTCTGTATTGAGTCTAGAAAAAGGAAGGTAAAAAAATGAAAAACTTGTTGGTACATTGAAAACACCTTATAAATGTATCCTCTTATTTGAAAGGTGTATTCTGTAGTAGAATGAGGATAATGCCCAGGCTTTACCACAGTCTTGATGAAACATCCCATAAAATAATCCATTTCTCTTTCCCATGATCCCATTTTCCCTGAACAATTCTATGATGTACAATATCTTGATACCAGGGAAGGAATCAATCTGTATAATGATGGAGACAAGTTTGTTCAGTTATTTCAGTTGTGTCTGACTCTTTGTGATCTCATTTGGGATGTTCTTGGCAAAGATATTAGAGTGGTTTGCCATTTCCTTTTCCAGACCATTTTACAGATAAGGAAACTGATGCAAGCAGGGTTACATGACTTGCCCAGGGCAATATAGTTAGTAAATATCTGAGGCCAGAGATAAATATTTGGTCTTCAAAAAGTTATATCCCCAGTATAAATTAATAAATTGTTTTTCTGTCTTAGAAGTTATAGGACCATAGATTTAGAGCTAAAATAAGACTCAAAAGTTCATAGGATCATAGCTTTAATGTTGGAAAGGACCTTAGAGTCTAGTATTCTTCACTGAAGAGAATGAAGCTGAGATCTATAGAGATTAACTGACTTGTCTGAGTTTGAATATTAGAAGAACTGGTTTTGAAACGTAGGCCCTCTGATGAAAACTGTACTATGTTGTACCTTGATAATGTTATTAATATTAATTAGTTCTGCAGAGTCTGATTATCACTTTATGGAATGACAAAAATAGACTTCCTGAGCCTGTGGAGTGGAGAATTAATTAATTAAATCCCTATTCTGAGGACATCCTATCAGGGTGCCGCTGGCACCCAGCTAGACTTTCACACCTAATCAACTCATTAAAAAATTCCCAACGCTTCCAGTATATCCCCTTTTGGTTGCCCATGGCTGTGCCAAGACTTGCCCTTCAAGTCTGGTTCAGTTCAATTCATCAAATCTTTTATTAATTGTTTATTATCTGCAAGGCTCATGCTAGGTATTGGGGATGGGGGGAGTGGGGAGGAAAGGAGGAGGGGAAAGGAAGGGATCTATACTTGTTCAAGTATACAGTCTTTCTACAACTACTCTGTAATTTAGTTTTAAAGATTTTCTTGCTGAATGGAGAAGTTGAGTGTTTTGTCTAATGTCACACAGCTATTGTGTGTCGAGGTCTTGCTGAATGTCAGGCCTGCTCTTTATTGACTATATTATAAGGAATACAAAGGCTCTGAGAAGACAAAGGAAAGATTTCTTGCCCTCAAGAAACTTAGATTCTCCTGGAGTAAGTCAATGTTGCTGCTGCCACCATCATCCTTCTGACTCCTTGGAGCTTAGTTTGAGCCCATGACAGGGTTACCAGATAAGCTCCAACCCCAAAGTCTATAAGTCTAACACTCATATTTGAGCCAAAACAAAGCAGAATTCGATCCTGCACTGGTAATCTTACTTAGTTCACCATCTCGCTTGTCTGGTTCCACTTAGAGCAGCATAATGTGATATATATTCCAGAGGCGGCATCATCTCCATGATCCAACTGGTCAGATTCCAGAGGTTATATAACTACTATGTGGTAGTATCAGGTTTATAACAAAGCCGATAACTCACAACCCACAGTCACTCACCTGTGCCAAAAACATCTTGAGAGATCTTGTTTTTCATTATAAGCCAAACTATAATGGGTAAGAATTCTGCAGAGTCAAACTAACACATATTTCATTCAGATGCAGGTTCCATATAATCTGCAATTCATTTAAAAATCCATCCATTAATCCCTGCCTTCCTGGCAGAGCATCCATTGTACATTGAGGCTCTTAGAAGGTGCTGGAAACAAAATGTATCATAAAACCTCCAAAAAGGTGGGAAAGATAAACCCTTCCTGGGGTAAGAAGAGAATCTCCTAGCTGCTGAATTGACAGGCAGAAATCAGACTTAAGAGTTGTGCAACCTTACCAAATATGGATAAAAAGAGAAAAAGTGCCAAATGTATGAAGAGGCAGAAAGTGAAAAACAAATTCCAACAAGTAACTGAAGAATGTATGTGAAAGGCTATAGAGGATCCTATTAGAAATCAGCAAATGAAGCAAGATGGCACCAAGCCCTGTAGACCCTCTGAAATACACGAATGTGTGTGCACTGGGGAGAGGTTCAGGGTTCACACAATCTTCTTAAGGGCAAGGGAGATCCATGATGAAAAAAATTGCAGAAAGGTGACTGGTTTCCCTTAATTCCCTTGGGCACTTGTCACCTAGGGTTTAGTCAGTCCTCAGTATGGATTAGTAATTCTGTGAAGTAGAAAAGAAAAGGAGAGATAATTAGGAAAGTATTTTGTTCAATCCTGGTCTTGAGTAATTCAGGAAATTTGGCATGACCTAAGATTTGTCTCAATGAGTCAGTCAGTTAGTCAACAAGCGTTTATTAAATATAACTGTGCCCTGGGGACTGCATGATATGATGAGGATGCAAAGGCAAATCAGTCCTTATCCTCAGAGACCTCACATTCTAATGGTGGAGGCAAATACGAAAATAATTAAGTAGAAACAGAAGGGAAGACATTAGCATATGAGGACCTGGAAGTGTTCTGATAGTAATTCAACATACACTTATTAAGTGCCTACTATGTAGAAAACATGCTAGGTGCTGGGAGCACTCACTTTTTTTTAAGAAACAGTTTTGCTCAGGGAGCTTATATTTTACTTGGGAAATATAACATTTAGACAAATAAGTAATGCAAGGTCATTCGTTGAGGATTATTGATGTCTGTGTTCATGTTTGAAGAGGACCCAAATGACACCATGATGTCAGGATCAATGTAGAGTGTTTCTGCTGTGGCTGGTCAGACCAACATGAGCTCAGAAGGTTCTACCATGAGTTGGCCACAAATAATCTGCATGAACATTCAGAATGGAGAGGTCTCTAAATTTGCACATCTTGCATTACTTTTAAGTTACTTTTGCTCTGCTTTGCTCATAGAGCACGGTACCTTCTTTGGTGCGGGCACACCATTCTGGTCCTGGGTCAGTGTTTCTCATGTCTCATTAATCAATACTGAAGTTCTTCAGAGAGACCTTGACAATGTCCTTGTATGTTTCTTCTGACCTCCATGTGAGCATCTGCCTTATGTGAGTTTTCTGAAAAACTGTCTTTTAGGCAAAGGAAAAATTGTCTTTTAGGTAAATTGTCTTTTTGGTATTAGAACCACATGGCTCATCAGAATTACACTCTCCATAGTAGAGTTTAAATACTTGGTGGTTCACCTTGAGAAAGGACCTTGGCATCCCTTTACCTTAATCTTTTCAAGTGATCTAAATCTTCTTAAGATAACTCACATGGAAGAGGTTTGATTTTCTGGCATGGTGCTGGAAAACTGTCCAGGATTCACAGGCATGCAATAATGAGGTCAGCACAATGACTCTGTACACCATCAGTTTGATAGACAGCCTCATATCTCTTCTCTTCCACACTTTCCTGTGGAGCCTGCAAACACTGAATTGGCTTTGGCAATGCATGCCTCTATCTCATCCTCTATCTGTACATCCCTGGAAAGTATATTGTTAAGGTAAATTAAGTTCATTTAGGTAAATGAACTTAACCAGAGCATTCAAAATTTCTCCATTTATTGAGGATAAAGAACTAATAATAAAGGATCTTATAATAACCAGGGGGAAAAATCATTGACTAGAACTGGGAAAGGATCACCCCATTTAATAAGAAAGTCTTTCCATTTTACCCAAAAGAGTTTTCACCCTGAAAACATTTGGTGCTTTTAGAAACTTTTGAAGTAGGATGAACTTTTGAGTTGATATTTATGCAATTTAACCCAAATTATTGGAAATCACAGTAAGTTCAAAAGTCATTCTTCAGCATACTGTAAATTTGCAATAATTCTGATTCCATTTGTTTGAACTTTGGGGGAATTTACACAGGCCAGGCTGAAAGTTACTTTTATAGTTATCAATAGATGAAAAAAGTTAATTAGGAAAATTAATGATATGAAAAGAATATGGGAGGATTTTAAAGTTACATCAGAGATATCAGAGGCTACCTAGTTCAAACCATTCATTTTACAGATAAAGAACTTGAGGTTCAGGGCAGCAATGGTTTGACCCAGGAAGAAAAATATTTGAACTTAGCTCCTCCACTATACTAC
Source organism: Potorous gilbertii (assembly GCA_028658325.1). Classification (NCBI taxonomy): domain Eukaryota; kingdom Metazoa; phylum Chordata; class Mammalia; order Diprotodontia; family Potoroidae; genus Potorous; species Potorous gilbertii. The sequence continues at coordinate 446,827,434 of CM053771.1, read as the reverse complement.
AATATCTAGCAACAGTATTTTATAACTCATTTTTAGAACATTTCCCCAATCATGGCCTACTAGGTATAGGTATTGTATATCCATAAAAATCATATGCTCGTTGAGGGGAGGAAATGAAGGGTCATTTTAGTGCTTACTGTTTTCTCAGCACTGTGCAAAGAGCTGGGGCCAATTAAAAACAAACAAGCTAATTCCTACTCACAACCAGCTTACCTCCAGATGAGAGAAGACAACACCTTAGGGGCAGTTGGAAACTGCTGAGAACACCAAAGATGAAGATGGTGAAGGGTAGGCAGCATAGTGACAAAATGCTCAAGAAGGAAGGCCTGTTTCTGGACAAGATAAGGTGAAAGCTTACCGGTCACCTACATCCTTCTTAAATCTAAAGTAAGCCTCTGCTTGTCAGAGAATTCTGATAATCCTTGCCTGCAGCATTTGGATTAACCTATGAAATAAAAAAGGCATGATCGTAGGCACTTGATAAATGCTTCCTTGATGGATTGATTCTGTAATTGAGACTGGTCTCTTCAGATTAGTGACATTTTAGTACACTAGGAACTACTTTTATTACATTTGTTTTTCTTTAATTTTATCATATGTGACCAGAGTCCTGATTGTCTTTTGAAAAACAGAAGTTAACCAGAGTTGAGCTAAATTTAGGAAAATCAATTTTCTTTTCAATTATGAATTTAATAGACACCCTCAAAAATCCATGTTCAAACTACAAGAAAAAAAGAGGATTGCAAACAAAAATGTAAATGACTTTCCTTTTTAAAAGGGGGAGGACCTACTGGCAAAGGTCCAGGGATAAGCAATTTACAAATATTGTCTTCTTTTATCCTCATTTCAACCCTGGACAATGGGTATTTTTATTATACCCATTTTACAGTTGAGAAAACTGAGGGAGATAGAGATTAAGTGATCCACTGAGGGTCATATAGCTAATAACTATCTGAGTCTGCATTTGAACTCAGGTCTTCCTTACCTGCAGGAGCAGCTCTCCATTCACTCTCTTGCTTGTCTTTCCTTTCGAATTTCCTTCACTTCTCTTTTCTGCATTTAAAAGAAACTGCTTCAATTACTTTTTTCTTTTTTCTCTTTCTTTGATGACCCTGTTGATAACTCCACTCTTCTTCCCAAAACAAATACAGGAATTTGTCATATCCAAAAATGTATGTCTCATTTTGCATCTTGGATCCATCACTCTAGTTTTTTTCTGGGAAGGAAATTTTCTGTAGAAAATGAAATTTTAAAAGCACAAAGTCTAATTTTTTAAAAGGTAAGTAAATAAACATTTTCTTTTCTTTACAGAGATCAAATTCCTACTGTGAAACAAATTACATTCCCCAGTTCCAAAATTATGTGGCAAAATGAAGAATAAAAAAACAGACTAACCTTATAAAATTAAATGAACCAATGTGTTCATTCTTAATTAAGGGCTAGCAATATTCTTACAAACAAGAGTTTCTTTGCTTTTTTTTTTTATTCATAAAGAAGAGTGGCAGGGAATACTTGATATTTCTAAGGTATAAATTACTCCTTGCTGCTGTTAGAAAAAGGAAAAGAATTCTCAGTTACACTATAGAAAAATATCTATTTAATGAAGTTCAGCCTTTTTTTCCGGTTGTATAAACCACTGAAATTTCAAGTTTTTCTCCAACATTTCTTCTGGAACTAGGTATTTATCATTTGCCTTCCAATTTTAAGGTTTCCTTTGTCCAATGGAATATACAAAAATATGAAACACTGTAAAACAAATTTTAAAACATGTCACTTTTTAAACACCAAGATAAGCATTTCCATACACACAACAGAAGAAGATTCTATATCAAATTTCCATTTCACACCACATGCTTTTATTATATATACATATATATATATACACACAGACATACACACATATACATATGTACATATATATACATACATGTATATGTATTTGTAGTAATTTCTACATACTACTTTCAAAACTATCCTACTTGTCTATGCTTTCTTCTGACCTCCCTTCTGTAATATTAAAATGTTACAATCCCCCTCCCCCCACCCCCATCACTTTTGGTATCAATATTACTCACTCTAGCCTCTTTCCTATCCATCTTCCTCAACCTTCACTTCTCATTGACCAAAAGTAAGGAAAAAATATGGGAAAACATTTGTAATAAGTAAACATAGGCAAGCAAAACAAATAAAGTGCCCGTAGGCAAAGTTATAGGTCTCTGTACCTTGTGGTCATCACCTCTCTGCCGGGAGGTAGATCACATGCCCATCACAGGACTTCTGGACATATGGTTGCTTACTGTTTTGATCAGTCTTTGTCTTTCAAAGTTAATTTTCTTTACAATAAATTTTCTTTACATTGTCCTTGTATAGATTTTTCTCCTAGTTTTTCTCAGTTCACTCTGGGCTGTTCATATTACCCAAGATTAACTGAAATACTCTCTCTTATTTCTTATAGTATAAAATATTCTGTTATATTCATATATAATTTGTTTTTCCATTTCACCAATTGTCTAAGAGGCACTAAGGTACTCCCTTAGATTATAGGTCTTTTCTTTTGTGTTTTTTTCTCTTTTCTTCTCTCTCCTATTCCTACTTGTTTCTCTGTTTCCCTTGTATGTGTTTATGTATGTTTGTTGGACCTCCCATTGTCTGTTTCAGATAAGTGAGATTTATCTGACGCCTGCTCCACCCACCCCTTTCACCTTATTTGTATAGTTTCACTCATCCCAGTTATGAAAAGTATCAAGCTATGCAACCTTCTTCCATCTTTCTATACTAGTTTGTTTCTCCCCTTGCCTTTCCTTTTTCACCTCTTCAAACACTCTGAACCAAATCAATTCCCTTTCTATTTTTAACTTCCTCAATATCCTTTGAAGACATTAGAGATTCTGAAAAGAAACATTTCTTCTCTCCCATTAGAATATTAGCACTGCATCATCATATAGCTTCTTCTAATTGTTCAAATAAATTTATCTTTCTGAGTTTATCTGGAATTCTATTTCAAAGTTCCTGCTTAGCTCTGCTCTTTTCAACAACTTTATCTATTTCATTAAAGGTCAGGCTTGTTGCCCAGTTGAAGAAACTCTTTATTAACTTAGATAATCTCATTACCAGAAATTTATCTCATGGATATTACTTCAGTTTTCCTTATCAATTACCTTATCAATATCATCAGCTGCTTCTCCCTCTCTGATTAGAGGGCTATAAAGCAGAGCAAAAAATTCCTCCTATAGCCTGATTCTGGCACTATCCTCCCCACCAATTCATCCCCCTTTTTAGCTTCTTTCTGCATATTGTCTTCCTTTGTGGAAAGAACCCACTGTAGTTTTTCATTGGATTTGTTGATAGGTGAAGTTAAGAATTTTGCTCTAACTCTGGGAGGTCTGTTTAAGCAACCATCTTTGACACTAAATCCATTTGTTTTTATTTTACCAAAAAGTTCACCCTGTTACACTCATGACATACTGTAGGCTTCCATAATATTTATAATTTAAATTACATTTATATATAATATGATAATCATGTTAAAAGTTTTAAAAAATCATATGATTATATCAACAGATACAAAAAAGAAGCTTTTGATAAAGTTCAACTCTCATTTCTATTAAAAAAAACACTTGAAAGCATAAGTGGATTCTTCCTTAAATTGATAAAAAAGCATTTATCTAAAACTATCAGCAGTCATCATTTGTTTTTTATTTATTTGTTTTTTTATTTATTTATTTTTAAATGTTCTACAATCACTTCCTTAAAATTAAGATTTTATCACCCCCTCACCTTCCCCCCGCTACCCCCTCCCTCCCCATGACAGTATACAATTCTGTATAAGTTCTACATATACTTTTCTATTGAGCACATTTTCACTATAGTCATGCTATATAGTCGCATTAAAATAAATGGAAGAAATCATATAATAAATCAAAACATAATACACTAAAACCCGCACACACACACAAACATGATCTGCTACATTCTGTGAATGACTTCCATATTTCTTTCTCTGAGTGTGGAAGGCATTTTGCCTTAGAAAATTGTCACTGGGATTTTCTTTTTTCAGTAAGTTCTTGTGTTATTACATAGTTCCAAGTCTACCAGAAAAAACTCTCCCATACTGTGGTCGTGGCTGTACACAAAGTTTTCCTGGTTCTGCTCCTTTTGCTCAGCATCAGATCATATAAGTCCTTCCAGGCCTCCCTGAAGTCTTCTTGTTCATCATTTCTTATGGCGCAAAAGTACTCCATTACATTCATATACCATAATTTATTAAGCCATTCCCCAATTGATGGGCATCTC
>CM053771.1:446754472-446822641 GCA_028658325.1 Potorous gilbertii | reverse complement strand
GATGTGGTACCTCAGAGTTGTTTTGATTTGCATCTCTCTAATCAGTAGTGATTTAGAGCACTTTTTCATATGATTATAGATATCTTTAATTTCTTCCCCTGAAAATTGCCTGTTCATATCCTTTGATGTAATCAGAATAAACTAGAGGCTTTTCCAGTAAGATCGGGTCTGAAACAAGGATGCCCATGGTCACCAATGTTATTCAATATCATGTTGGAAATCCTAATTATAGTGATAAGAGAAGAAAAAGAAATGGAAGGAGTCAGTGTAGAGAATCAGGTAATAAAACTCTCTCTTTTTGCAGACAGTATAATGATACTCTTGGAAAATCCCAAAGACAACTGAAAAGTTAGTTGAAATAATTAATAATTTTAATAAAGTAGCAGGATATAAAGTCAATCCACATAAATCATCAACATCCCTATATATCACAAACAAAATACTGCAAGAAGAGATAGTAAAAAAAAATACCCCCTTTAAAGTAATTCTATAGTACCTGGGAATGCACCTGCCAAAACAAACCCAGGAACCACATAAACACAATTATTTAAAAAAAAACAGATTTAAATAATTGGAGAGATATTGTTTAAGGATATGCAGGGACAATAAAATAAAAATGACAATTTTACCCAAACTAATTTGTATATTCAATGCCATCTCAATTAAATTACTGAAAAACTATTTTGCTGAATTAGGAGAAAAATAATGAAATTCATTTGGAAAAACAAAAAGTCAAGAGTACTAAAGGAAGTAATAAAAAAGTGTAAAGGAAGGCGATTTACAGTATCAGTTCTTAAACTGTATTATAAGGTAGTACTTACATAAAAAAACTATCTGGTATTGACTAGGAAATAGTTATATTAATGGAATAGAGTAGATATGCCATTTACAGCAGCAAATAATAACCTTGTGTTTGAAAAGTGTAAAGACAAAATTTTATGATAAAAATTCATTATTTGGTTAAAATTGTTGAGAAAACAGGGAAACAGTCTGGCAGAAATTGGGCATGGATCAATATCTCACACCATTTACTAAGATAAGATCAAAATGTATACATAAGCTAAATATAAAAAGAGATTTTGCAAAAAAATTAGAAGAACATAGAAAATATTGCTTAGCAGATTCACAGATAGGTGAACAACTTATGAATAATCAAGAGATAGTAAAATTAAGTATGAAATGGATGATTTCAATTACATTAAATTAAAAAAAGTTTGTGCAAATACAGCAAACATAACAAAAAAAAACCAAATAAAACTATGATTAGAAGGAAAACAGAAAATTGGGAAAAAAATTTATAGACAGTTTATCAGATAAAAGTCTCATGCCTAAAATACATAAAGAATTTTGTCAAATCTATAAGAACACGAGTCATTCCCCAGTTGAAAAATGGTCAAAGGATATGAATAGGCAGAAATCAAAACAATTTATTGTCGTATTAAAAAATTGCTCTAAATCATTTTTGGTGAGAAAAATACAAATTAAAACAATCTTGAGGTACCATTTTACACATACCAGATTGTCTCAAATGTTAGAAGGACAAAGTGACAAATGTTGGCGAGGATGTGTAAATATTGGGACACTAATTCATTGTTGGTAGAATCGTAAAACGGTCCAATCATTTTGGAGAGAAATATATATATATATATATATATATATATATATATATATATATATATATATATAAAATAAAGCCCAAAGAGTTATTACACTATGTTCTTTGATCCAACAATACCCCTACTTGACGTATTTCCAAAAAAGAAAAAACTCATTTGTACTAAAATGTTTATAGCAGCTCTCTTTGTGGTGACAAAGAACTGGAAATTGCAGGAATGCCCATCAATTGGGGAATGACTCAATAAGTTGTGGTATATGATTGTGACGGAATGCTACTGTACTATAAGAAATGATGAACTTGATGATTTTAGAAAAACCCGCAAAGGCTTGCATGAAATAATGTAGAGCAAAATGGGCAGAACAAAGAGAACATGGTATACAGTAAGAGCAATATTGTTTTAAGAATGACTTTGAGCAAATAAGTTATTTTGTCTATTATACATTCCCAAATAAACTATAAAAGATATGAAGAAAGATGTTATCTGAATTCAGAGAAAGAAATGACAAATAGAAGTATTTATAGGATAATTTTACATATATACAAATATATGTGTACACACACACACACACATAAATATATTTGTACCTAATGGTAGCCATCTCAGGGCAGGTTGGGAGGAGGGAAGAAGAAAAAGAAATTTACATGATAATTTTGTTGTATATTTGAAAGCAATAGCAAGTTGTGCATTGTAGTTTTGCAGTTTCATGCACAGTTATCTTTTTTAATTGTACTATATTATGGAAATGCTTGTTTTATTCTAAATATAAAAAATAAAATTAAAAAATAATATATACTTTATAAGAGAGTTCAGAGATTTTCAAGATAAATTTTGACTATACCTGTTTTTAATCTTACAGAACCTAACCCTTTAGATTAGTTTTCAATCAATCAATCAACTGATATATATTAAACATTTATTATGTGTTTAATCACATCACAGATTGAAAAGAATGACTAATTGTGACTGCAGGATGAATTTTGCTGAAGGTCATTTGAGAGTGGGAAGATATTATAAATGAGATGTTGCAGATGTCATCTTGTACAACCTCCCACACTATATCCGAATTCTGTTCTTTCAAAATGATTTTATTGATTTGTTAGATCACTTCCATTACCAAATTTATCCTTCCCTCCCTACATTATGTGTTATGTCCTATAACAGAAAATAAAAGAGAAGAAAACAAAGCAGTTCAACAAGTCTAATCAACTAATCCACTGAATCTGACAATTCATTCAATGTTCCATATCTTTAATCTTTCATTCTTCCAGTGAAGGTACATTTTCTCATTTCTTCTTCAAAGATAATCTCTGTTATTAAAATCAAGTACCATTCAGTTGATTTTTTCCCCCATCCTTTTCATTTACATTGCTGTACTTATTAAGTGTATTTTCCTTGTTCTTCCTATTTCACTCTCTTATTAATTCATATCAGTCTTCTCATGATTCATCATTTCTTGCAATACAGACACGATGGATCCCTTCTATTCTAGCCCAGACAGATGGTCATCCAACTTCTGTTTAAACATTTCCCCATTATAGGGAGTTCCCTATGTCATGAAACACCCACTCCATTGCCCCATAGCTTTTATTGTTTAAAAAAAAAAATACTTCCTTAAATTGGGCCAAAGTCTGCTATTATTTAATTTTCATCCATTTTCCTTAGTTCTGTCTTATGGAGCTACACAGAATACAGTTTATCTGTATGTACATTTCATTTTATTCAATTTACTTCTTGACAGTTCACATCTTTGAAAATATTAAAGAACATATAGGAGAGTATATTTTAGCTATGGTAGTGTTTGATAGCAGGAAACATTGATTTTATTACCATTCTAAGAATTGAAGATTTTATGTATAGGTAAAAAAAAAATCATAACTTCGTGAAGCAACATGGTTTGGTAGAAAGAACATTGGATTAACAGTAAAGGAATTTCTAGTTTTGGTTCTCTGATTAGCTAAGCAACCTTGGGCAAATCTTTCTCTCTTTCTGGCTCTCAGTTTCCACCTTTGTGAAATGAAGGGATTGAAATGGCTTCCAGATTAGATAGCCCATGATTCTATGGATATTCATTTATATTTCATTAGATGTTCATTAACATTTATAAAGAACCTTGGTTAGTTGTTGTCTTTTTCCTTTTTTGGTTCTATGGGACAGAATTCTTGGGGTCTTTTAAGGGAAATTTGACAAGTCATCACCCTTCTGTTTTGTTGTTTCTTTTTTTCCTTGCCAGTGTGGCATAATGGGAAGACTTGTTTTAAGAGTCAAGAAATCTGCTCTTTAATCTCAGTTCTGTCATCAACTAGCTGTGTGACACTGGACATATCGTTCAACCTCTTTGGCCCTCAGATTCCTTATTGGTAAAATGAGGGAATTAAACTACATTAGCTAAAAAAAGTACCTTCCAACTCTAATATTTTATTACTGAGTGAATTTTATTTCTGTGTTGTGAATCAGAAACTTTGATTTTGTTATTTATACCATTTGTATCAATGAATGGATACATTACATTCCTTTTCCAAGGAGCTTCATGTACAGGGCAGTTCTGCTTATTTTTATATTGTGTCTGTTATCAGTGCTAAATGTGACTATCCATTGTCCTTAATTGAACCTGACCTTTGCAGTCTTGAATCCCACCTGGGGCCAGCATGAAAATAAATAAGGAAACCTTTGATGTCTTCCTGTGTTTATACAGTGTTGGGCTATGAGGAGGAGGAACAGGGACTCAGACACTCCTTATTTCAAACACAGGCAACCAATATTGTATGTACTCATCACTCTCAGGTCAGTCTCCTCATTGTCCCAGTAACACCCTATGGCTTTGTATATTCTGCTCCAGTCAAATGAAATGCCCTTCTCTCTTCCTTCCATTTATTTCATTTCTACCCATCCTTCTACCTTAGCTTTATCTCTTCCATGAAGCCTCCTCTGACTAGTGCTGTATTCGCTTTTCTCCCTTTTCTGTGATACCATGGCCTTTATCAAATAATCTAACACTTTAATTAAATATGCTCATGGTCTATTTTTCGCAAAGGCTTTGAGTCACCTGTCTCTTGAACTCTATGAGGGAACCCTTCTGCATTTTACTTGCTCTGTTTCTTCCACAACCTTCTAACTATGGTAAGCATAAAGTGTGTGCTCACTACATAGTTGAAGGCTCAGAATTGGAGGTACTATACCTATAATGACATACTTTTGAACTGTGTTGGCTAGTTGTACTGAATTTATTTTCCTTTTCTTTTATTCTTTGTTTTAAGGAATGACTCTCTTGCAGGAATGGGATGCATTGCAAATGTAGATTCTATAAAAACAAAAGATATCGATGAAACTTATTAAAGAAAATCTCTTTAGGTGGTTGATGGTTTGGTGTCCCAAAAGGAAGAATGGTAGTAGTTTGGAAAGAGCAAAAGGAAACAGGATAACTGAGGGACATCCTACATACTCCATTGGTGTCCACTGGTATATGGCCAAGAGAAAGTGAAAACAGCTCCCAGCAGGTTGAATGGGTCCTGGGTATTGAACTTCTTGGAGGATGTGGACAAAGTTATATAAGATTGGCAGAAATGTATGAGTTGAGATATGCATGTTGGAGAGAATGCTCATATTGATGGTATTACAGATTCATTTGAGTACTCATTCAAATATTATACATACACACACACACACGCATTAAGTTTATCTCTGCTGTGATTCTCCTCCATAGACCACCAACTTAGCAATACTGCTTCTCAGGCCCTTCTATTTCTTGCCAAATAAATTGTGATAGAATAGAAAGCAAGCCAGATATGAATTCAGAAGACCTGGATTCAATTCCTTGCCTTGCCATTTAATTAATTAACTGAATATAGGATTGACCTTGGGTAATTTCCTCAATCTCTTTAAGTCTCAGTTTTTTCATCCATTATATGGCAGTGAGTGGGGATGAAGATTGTCCTAGATGACCTCCAAGATCCTTCCCAGCTCTTAATTCATGATCCCACAATAAGAGCGTACAGAAAAATTTGCTAGAGCAGTTGTGAAGTAGAGGGTAGAAACATGGAAACCTGGGGTGAAGCTCCCTCTTTTCTGTACCTCTAAGGGCACATTGCCAGACCTGTCACAGACTGTAAGGGCATAATGAAGCCCACGATGCACAGAAACATACAATGTGACCTTGTTCGAGAGCTCTTGCTTCCTCTGAAACCTTCCACGTAATGAAAGGATTCTGTAGTCCCAATAAAATACCTGTAGGAATTCCCAGGTTGATCAAGAGTCCCCAGGTTGAGAAAAATCTGTGACCAAAATTTTCCACATCTTGCCTCATTCCAAAGCTCGCATGTTTTGAAAAGAATGAACCAAACCATTCAGTCAGTCTTTATAAGGGGCTGGAGGTGGAGTTTGCTAATTACACTTGTTCCATTTCTGAGATGCAAAATCCTTACACGACTTCAACAAAATGTAACTTGGGCACATTTGAGAGCATAAAAGTGATATTCTTGTGTCAGGGAGAGAAGGAACTTGTGGTCTAAGTATGATATGTCAAAGGGTTTAATGAAAGTCCCCAACTCCAAAGCACATGGCATATTCACAAAAGGGGTAAATTACAAAAATAACTTTTGAGTCACTTGCATTTTCTTCAGCTGGGATCTCTTTAGTGTTCAAACTTAAGGTCATAAGGCTGCCTCTTCTACAGTGCCTTTATGGGTATGTACGTATTCCCAATTTTGTATGTACACATACATAATACAGTAGCTTAGTGAAATCACTATAGGGTACAAATATTTCTGCCTATTCTGGGGTTCTCAGACATGCTTCTTTTATTGTCCACACCCATGCCCTGTCCAATATAAGCCACTGTTCATAACTCTAGCATAAACTTGGCAGCAAGGTTGCATTTGCTATTTTCTTACATTAAACTCCTCCATCCAGCTGTATCCGTTTAAGGGAGACTGAACAGGCTTGCACTCAACTTTCTTACTTCCTAAGGCTATTGAAAACTCATGGGGAGATCATAATTTATCAGGCAGTGAAAAATAACTGAGACTGTCATGTTTCCCAAAGTGTGTAGGTTCTTTGGAGTCCAGGGTCACATTAAGACACACTATATCACTTCTTCCCATCTTCTTATGTGGGTTGGAGAGGAGAATGTCCAGAATTATCACCTATGGAAATGATAAAGCACTTAATTTTTTTTCAAACTGTTTAATCTCATTTGATCCTGCAAACAATGAGGAACATTATGTCAAGATGACTGCTGCGAGAGAAAATAAGACTTAAGAGGATGTTAACAGATTTGTCCAAAGTCATGCTACCAGTTGAGAGAAAATTTGAGACTAGAACATATCTCTATGTTATTAGCCCATTGAGCATTATAAGTCACTTAACCTCTCTGAGCCTCAGTTTCCTTTTCTGTAATGGGGCTTATAATAGCATTTACCTCAAAGGTTATCTCATAGGTGAGACTCAAATAAAATAATGCATATAAAAACTACTTTTGGATTTGTTGAACCAATGAACAAATAAGGCTTTACTAAGTTCCAAGAACTGTGTTAATATACAAAAATTAAGACAACCTCTGCCCTCACCTAATAAGGTGAAATAGCACATATTGGGGAGTGGTGAGGTTGGAAAACCACAAGGTTGGTGAGTGGAGCTATAGCATAGATTGACAAACGCTTTTCAGTAGCAGTGACAGTATTGATTTGATTATGTATCTAGAACTGAAAAGTAGGATTGAGTATGGTGGGTTCTATCACTTAGAAGAATTCTTCCAGAGTTGAGTCTCTTGTGGAATTAAGTTAGTGATGAATCTCACTAAGATCTTAGTAGTTCTAGTAGCTGAGTGTTGAATTTCTTGAGTTTCACCTAGGATTACCTTAGAGTTAGGTGCCTTGTAGAGTTGAAGGGTATCTGGGAAGGGATTTTTTCAACTGAAGACTTTTTCCCCCCAAAGTTCTTCAATATTTCAAACATCTGTGAATTTACTGATGGGGGTACTCTTTCCATTGAAGTGGATCATATATCCTCTATTCCTTAGAGCAAGGATTATTTTTTTTTGGAGGGGGGAAGGCAAGGTAATTGAGGTTAAATGACTTGCCCAAGATCACACAACTATTAAGTGTCCAAGGTCATATTTGAACTCAGGTCCTCTTGACTCCAGGGCTAGTGCTCTCTTCACTGTACTACATAGCTGCCCCAAGAACAAGGTTTGTTAACCTGGGGCTACAGACCTTTATGGTAGATTTCAGTGGGTCCATGAAACTGATTGAGGGAAAAATTACATCTTTACTTTTAATAACCTGTGGTTTCCATTGTTACCTTATTTTAAAACATTATTCTGAGGAAGGTCCATAGACTTTACCAGTCTAAGCAAGGAGTTAATCACATAGAAAATGTTATGAACCCCTACCTTGGAGATACTTCAGTTTAAACAAAAAAATACCCTAAAACCCATCTGCTTGTGAGGAGGCTCTCTGAATTTAGACACACGTACACACACACAAACACATACACACGCACACACACTCCTTGTCCATCACTCAGTCTTTCCAGTTTGTTGAAGCCTGCTGGAGCTGGGCAAGTTTTCAAGAACACAGGGTTACCTGAATGACATGCTGAAGTATTGGTTTTGGACTGGAGTGAGGATTCACTAAATAAATGGTATCTAACACTCAACACTTGTATTGCCTCAGAGAGTATTTGTGCCTTTGCTCACTTATGTGCAAAGTATCCTACATGTATCCACAGAGTAGTCAGACCTAGCTGTAAAACTTTGCCTTTAACCCTTCCCTCAGGCTTCCTCAATGCCTATCAACAATACGTAAAGCTTATTAAATTTTTCATCTCTTTATTTTTGAAATCTGATGCAAATTTTACTCAAGGAATTCTGACTATTCACCTGATGTACCAATGTGTGGTTTTGTTTTATTTTGTTTTTTTTTTTAGTTAAATGTAGATTACAGATAACTCCTCCAAAGTTACTTATGTGTTTGTTGGAACTATAACTCATAGTGGTCAATTCAACCTCTGGGCCCTGATCCAGATAAGTTCTTTCTCATCTCATCTTCTGATCCAAAAAACAAACAAGGATTTAGGAATGAAGCCCTCTCTTTTCCTTAGTGGAATATACCAGGGATCCCTGTCATATCTCAGCAGACATGACTTTTTCTGGAGATTAGAAGAACCATGAGACTTTCTATAGGATTTTTTTATGGGTAACATCAAGATTTCATTGTCTTGGAAGACATAAGTACATTTGTGCACTTGCCTGAAAAATGTTCTGAATGTTTCCAGGAAGCAGTCAGATCTAGCTGCAGAACTTTGCCCTTAGCCCTTCCCTCAGTTCTCCTGTATACCCATCAACAATTGATTCATCATAAAGACATGCATATTAAACATGTATTTATACATTATTTCATGTTAATCCTTGAGCAAAGACAACTTCTTAGACCCATTTTCTGTCTTTTAAACATTTACAAGCTAAGACTGATACACTATGGAGAAACCAATGTATATCTCATTTTTTAAGAATACATCTTCTGGAGAATTGCTAGAACGACCTCCACAAATTTTAGAAATAACATAGTACCTTTCTTTAGCTCCACTAAAAAAAAGTTAGCAAGCTTTTACTTTAAATCACTCACAGAAGGGTTACAGTAACAAAAAAAGGAGAATTTTCTAAATTTTCAGGAACTTTTTCAGTTGATTCTCATGTTCCTAATTGGAAGATTATAGGATATTAAGTCTTAGCTCTTCCTTTTAGAAGAGCTACTTAGACTTTGTCTATAGAATCAACAGCTTTTTGCCTGGAGATGTTATCTCATTGCTCCAATGAATCTAGTTTGGCAAAATGGCATCTCAATCCTTAGTGGCTGGGTCCATTTGTCAGGCATTATTCCTTCAACCCTGACTCCCTAGCCCCCAATGAGTTCTTCTCATCTTCCTGATTGTGACTTAGGGAGAAGATATTCCTTTGTTTACCTGACTCCTTTAGTTTCTTGTGGTTGCTGTCAATATCTTTATTTGTAGTCACCTTTTCTCTATCCAGTTGGCATTTAGACCTCTCCTCTCTGACAGTTACCATCACCTGGTACAACACTGTGAGAGACAGCAAAAAGTTAAGTTTCCACAGAAGTTATTAGTTGATGAAGTCATAGAGAATAAGTCAGATAATAAGAAAGTTAGCAGACTGCAGGTGGACTCAACCAATCAGGAGACAGACAGTGGCCTTGAGAAAGTCACAAAATTTTTGATAGGAAGCTCCAGGCCTGAACCAGTAGGGGAATATGACTGGGAATAACCTAGTGTAAGCTTTTCTTTACTGTGCTTACTTAATGAACCTCATATATATAAGCAGATACACCCTGCATAAAATTATCCATCCATTTTCTGATCATGGGTCCTATGTTAAAGAATATTTGGAACTGAGGATCATACCAAAGGTGGTTATGTAGTTAGCATGTAGAGAAAATGGTGACCTAAGGGAGGAAGGACCAATCCGTCTCCTGTTGGAATGATCTATCTTGAACTAACGGTATGTAGTTCATCTCACTTCTGTATTCAGCACTCTTCCTTCCTAAAAAGGGGGTTGAGTCCACTTTGGCCAATGTGTTCAATTCCTCTGAATTCTGCTGCAATAAATTTTCTTTGATACCTTATTAGTGTCAAGCATGTCTCTAACAATACCAATCAGATTTGCATATGACTCAAAACTGGAAGGATAGTTAATGACAGATGATGGAATCATATTTTAAAATTATTTCAGCAAGCTAAAAACCATGTTCAAATCCAAGAACAACCAATTTAACAGGGATAAATGTAAATAAAGTTCAGCATTTTGGTTAAAGAACCTATTGAAAAGGATAACTGGGATAACTGGTTTGACAGCAGTTCATATGAAAAAGGTAGTGAAATTTTGGTTGAGCAGGAAGCTCAATGTGAAGTAAAAATCTAGATGCTGAAAAACACCATTTCATTTTCAGCGATTTTCAGTAGAAATGGAATGTCTCAATGAATAGATATAATAATTCCATCATGCACTGCCCTGGTCAAATGCCATCTGGAGTGTTATCATCTATTTGTAATCATTAAATTGTAAAGAACAGAATGACAGGTTATATTCCAGAGGAGGGTTATCAGGATAGTGTGGGCTCTTGAACTCACATCATATGAGTAATGTTTGAATACTCATGACAGCTCCTATGTACATAGTGCTATACAAAGTATTTACCTTACCACAATCTTCTTAGGTAGATGGTATAACTATTCATGTCTTCCCTTACCTTACAGATGTGGAAATTGAGGCTTGGAGAGGTTATATTACTAGTTCAAGGGCATATAGTAGTACATAGGTACTACTATATGTAGTACATAGAGTACATAGGTACAAAATGACAGAATCCAAATTCAAGTCTTCTGACTCCGAGTTTAGTGATACTTCCAGGTCCACTATACTATGCTTGGGCAGGTAAGTGATGCAGTGAATAGAGTTTCAGGTCTGGAATCAGGAAGATGAGTCTTCCTGAGTTCAAATCTGGTCTCAGACACTTACTAGCTGTGTGATCCTGGGAAGTCACTTAATTCTGTTTACCTCATCTGTACAATGACCTGGAAAAGGAAATAGATAACCATGACAGTATCTCTGCCAAGGAAACCCCAATGGGGTCAGGAAGTGTTGGACATGACTAAAAATAACTGAATGACCACAATATACCAGGTTCACTTGCTAGAAGGCATGGAAAAGAGAAGATGAATGAGAATGATTTAGCCATAGACCTAAATACTTGAAGCCTCCTCAGAGACTAAGTCCAACCTCCTTATTTTATAGAGGAGCCCCTTAAGACCTAGAGGGATTATGTAATTTGTCCAAGATCAAAGCGATAGTAAAAGACAGACTCCAGAGCCAAGTGTTCTTCCCATTCAGCCAAAGTTTCTACAAATATTTCATGGTCTGTCACATGAAAGGCAGAATCCAGTTTTTAGTTTGGTTCTAGAACTAGGACCAAATAGGTAGAAGATTCAGAGAGGCAGAATTAAAGGTCACATGAAGCACGGTTGTGCTGGTAGACACTTTAGAACCAGCTCTGGGGAGGGAGAGAAGCGTGTACACAACATACTTTGACATTTAATCTGAATTATTAACATTTTCTCCACCACATTCTCAAATCTAGACAACAAATAAAATAATAAACCAGGACCTGATTTATAGAATCTGTTAATTTCTGATGCATATGTAAATCCTTACACTGAAAATTTAATACCTGGCTCTAGAGTTGATTTGAGCTGTTTCCCCCAAAACTACCGAATGCAAGCTTTCTCATAATTAAAGCTTTTGAGAAATAGTATGGATGAATAGCAAACTTCTCTTTCACTGAAGGGGATGTATGACTATCCATATGGGATACTGTAGAAGAGGTTCCTGAACTGGGTGGATGGTTGGATTAAATGACAAGAAAGCTTCTTCCTGACTCTAAGCTCCTCTGATGTTTATGATTATTTTAATATTGTATTAATTTGCACTGAATTGTCCTCCTCTACATGTTCTACAGTACTGTTTTAACTTTATAAAAATAGCTTCCCATCAGTATTGAAAATATTAAGGGAAATAAAAAGAGGTACAATTATTCTAAATTAATTCCAAGAACTTTGATATCCAAAGCACATCACTACTAATGGACAAAATTTCTTTTGGGCAAAAAAAGTTAGACTAAATAAAGAACCTCAATATGAGGCTATATACATATATATGTATATATATAATATGTATGCATGTATATATGTTATATATGCATATACATGTATATATGATAAAACAACCAGGATAAAATTGTAAAGTTTCTTCAGTTGAAATGCCGGGAGATTGATATTTTCACTGAATTTTCCCATAAATTGATTGAATTGACCAGATGTTTCTGTAGATGAAAGATGCTGTGGAGAACTGAGGTAATCATCTGAAAAAAATGAAGCAAAGGCACCTTTGTGCTGTGGAGTTTTCTGGATTTTTATGGTGAGATTGGGTAGTTTATTTTTAGCCTGAATTACCTCAGTAATTATATCATTTTTTTTCCTTTTCCTTTTGGATACAGACATTCAGTCCAAATTTCCTCAAGTGACTTTAGAGAATGTTTTATATGTTTCTTTTTCCAAATCAAATCAGTTGACTGATGTCAATTTGTTCTCGCCTATAAAGGCCAGTTAGTTGCATTAAGTTCTTTTTTTTTCCACTTCTGCATATTAACTTATTTTTTTCAGCCCCCTCCCTCCCTTATCTCCACAGGTGTTTTGTTGCTGCACGGGGATGTGAGAGAGATACAAGGATGCTGTGAGAAGGATGCCTCTCTCGTCTTCCCAGCTTGCATCGCAGTCAGAGACAATAGTAAGCAACCAAGCTAAACATAATTTTGAAGTGCAAAGGTGACCTTTTATATATAATGAGATTAAACTTGAAACTTTGAAATGTGAGTTTAGCCTACTAGTAACTAGACCAGAGTTTTTGACTGAGAAAACTAGGATTTTTAAGTATCATTTTCACTCTTGCAGGGATAAAGGACAAAACAGAGTCCTTCCTGGTAGCAGCAATATCACAAAGGAGCACCCCAACTGTCTCCTTCCTTTTATCTGGTGCAAAAGACACAAAAGAACTGCTTCAACTGGTCCCCTGCCATGAATTCAAAGGGTACAATGAAGAGCCAAGTTGGCAGAATAGTGACTCTCTATGCTGGCTATTATAGTGGGTATATACCCCCTATTTTATCAATGCATTATGAAGCCCTACCCCTTACCCCTCACCTCCTTTTCCCCACTCCCATCCCAGATTGAAAAAACTTTAGATAAAGAATACATGTATATTAAAAAAAAAGTTTTAAAGGGGCTGTTGTTTTTTACACCATAGCTATTTATTATTCTTCACTGCCACCAGTGCTTAACATTAAGCTCTCTTTTGTAACAAAGAAAAATGAAAAAGCAAAGCCAAATAGCCATGCTTGATCATGGGTGTAACATTTCACCCCCATCGTCCACTACCTCTACCAAGAGGAGGGAGGGGAATTTCATTCTCTGTTCTCATGAACTATACAAGCTTCAGTTTACGTACCCTTTACTATTGTTTTCATTTCTACTATTGTACTCTTTTCTATATTGTTCTCCTGGTGCTGGTCATAATGAGTCTTTCCAATTAAGCTCTGCCTCAGAGGCTTTTTAGAACAGCTAAGTGGTACAGTGGATGGAGCACAAGACCTGGAGTCAGGAAGACTCATCTTCCTGAGTTCAAATCTGGCCTCAGATAGCAGTGTGACCTTAGGCAAACCACTTAAGCCTATTTGCCTCAGGTTCATCATCTATAAAATGAGATGGAGAAGGAAATGGCAAATCAGTATCTTTGCCAAGAAAACCCCAAATGGAGTCACAGAAATCCCAAATGGGGTCGCAAAGAGCCAGACAAGACTGAAAAATGACTGAACATGTTAGAAATTTTTCCAACTCAGGAATGTGCTAGAGCCACCACCTGGCTCCAGGGGGCTAATTATTAAATTTTCACTGTGATCATTTAGAGCTTAGAAATCAGCAACCCTACAGATCAGGGCTTAATTGATTGTTTTGTTAATTGTCTAGACTTATAAAGTGATGGGAAAATGTTAACAATGCAGATTAAACTCAAAAGTCTATCTTGCACACATATGATTTTTCCCTGAGATATTACCAGCACACTCCTGCTTTTAGTACTGTTTTCATTTATAGTATTTTTTTCTTTATTGTTGTCCTGATAGATGCATGTGAGTTTTCTCAAATAAACTTTGGTCAGCTGCCCTTTGGTATTATTTTCATTTATATTATTTTATTTTTTTCTATATTGTTCTCCTGGTTGGTTTATGAATCTTCCTAAAATAAACTTTGGTTAAGGTGTCTTTTAGTATTGTTTTCATTTATTTGATTATAGTCTTTTCTGTATCATTCTCCTGGTTTGATTCATATGAGTCTTCTCAGTTTTTATTTCTTCTGAATTCCTGAAAGGGGCGCATATTAAGAGAATTTATTATTCAAAATGGTAAAGAATCTACCTCCAGGAATCTAGGTTATTACTACCTACTTTACTGCCTTTGGAAGTTTGCTAAGGCTGTTGAAAACATCAGTTTACAAGGAGAGAAATTATGTAGAGGAAAAAAAAATATTTCTTCAGAAGATAGAGAATGAATATTTGAAAAAGGGTTAGGAAAAGATCGACTATAAGTCAATACAGTAATTTTGTTTTCCTCTAATTAATGTTTTAGTAGCTTGATAGTTTACTGGAACTAAAATAATACATAAAACAATTAATCTCAAGTTCAAGTGCAGCATTCCTCAGGCAGATCATGTAGATCAGGCTGTAAATCTTTCCAGACTCGTAAAAAATGTACAATATGTGCCTGTCGTTATTTTAAACAGCTCCAAAGTGCTTTAGAAGCAGTTTCAACCTCACAATTTAGGAAGGTAGGTAAACATTAATATCCCAATTTTACAGGTAGATAAACAAGCACAGAGACGTTAAGTGATTTGCCTGAGGCCACAGAGGAAGTCAGAGATTGAATCTGGAATAGACTTTATGCTCCGCATTTCCAGATCAAACCACTAAACCATACTTCCTTTCAACCAGGAAGCATAAAACCTTTGCTGGAATTGTCTTTTTCTCCTCCTCCTCCTCCTCCTCCTCCTCTTCCTCCTTCTTTTGCCCTCAGGGCCAGTTAAATAGTGGGTTGGTTTTTTTTAATTTTTTTTCTTTCAAGAGAGAGTAGTAGCTGTGTCCTTTATCTCACTTCTACAAGTGCTTCCCTAGAACTGAGGCAGCAACAGGCAACCCCCTCATTTTTTTCCTCTGACATAGAAAGTGCCTACTTGGGAAATTTCCTCCCGATTGGTGGCCTCTTTTGTGATGTCTGATTCAACAACTTTCTCTACCTGCAACCAACAAAGCTGGGCTTGCTCAATGAACCTTCCATTTATATGCACAGTCAAATTAAATTTGCCCGAGCCTTTGAAAGCTTACATCTGTTGAGTATACAATTTGTATTACCATTTGTTCCACAGATGTGTAACAAGACAAATACCTGTCCAGGCTTACATGGGATTCAAAAATGCATACGTTAATCATGTTGGTAGAAAGAGGTTAAGGGAAATACAATAAATCAGACTCCAAATGGTTTCACTTGGAAAGGGTTATTTTTATCCAAGGATGCTTTTAATTTGAATCAAAAATGCTTTACCACATGTTCCGCCAGGAGTTCAAAAGGATTGGTAACAAACATTTAATCTTTTTCATTCTGGGATTGGCGCTAAGCCCTCATCAAAAAGCGTATGCAGTCAAACAGCTTATCTCCACTGAGCTGTTTCCCTTAATGTGTTCTTAATTATAATCCTACACATTGCTCACTGTGGCCGATTGAACAATATGGCAGTCATTTCTTTGCAGGCCTCCCTGTTCTTTGAACTGTGAGTACAGGGGACTAGAACAGAACCAGATCAATGGGATTTGAGCTCTGGCGAATCAAGCCAGATGCAATCTCAGGAGAATGCATTTCCAGCTGTTCTCCAGAAAGGGCCTTGAGCAGACAGCTGGGGACATGGATTATTAGTATTTTTGTTATTACGCTTGCAGAATGTATCCAGCTTCTTTTAGGAAGGATGCGACTATTCTCTCTTTCCAAATCACCCTCACCAGAGTCTCAAGGGCTTTAAAACAGAGAAGCTTAATACATAAAATCACGGAACTGATGGGGGAGAACCAAGCCACACTATTCTAGCTATATCCCTTATTTTTAAATACTGTATTGTATCTGACTAAAAGGATTCTAAAATTTAAAAAATAAAACATGCTTGCCCTGCTTCTGTGTGATTAGGTCGATGTAGGGTGGGATGAGATGCAAAATCATCCCAAGTTCTCTGGTCAAGACACAGAAGCAGAGACGGGCTGGTGTTCTCTGTAGTCGCAGACACTGGCAGACCTGAAAACAGACTCCAAATCCCTTGGATTTTCAGGTCAGTATTCTGTCCGCCACCACTAGCTGACTTAAGTAGTCTTAAAGATAAGTATATCCATAGAGATTATATAATGGAAAAAGCAAAGTATTTAGACTCCAAGACCTGGGTTCTATGACTTCCTATCTCTTTGAGTATTTAACCTCCTTGAGTCTCAGTTACTTCCTCTATAAGAGGGGAAGAGTTATTGGTAATGCACTATCTACTTATTGCTAGGACCAAATGCAATCATGTATGTGAAAGAGTATCATATTTATAAAATTTTATATAAATATGAATTGTTAATAGGGTATGCCATCCCCATCACACTCCCTCCTAAAATTTCTATATATTTACTTAATTTTTAAAAAATTTATTTTTAACCTATGGAATAAAACAAGCATTTTTATAACAATACAATAAAAAGATGATTGTCCATTAAATTTAAAATCCACTGTGCACAACTTGTTATTCTTTTCAAATATACAACAAAATTATCATGTAATTGTTTCTGCTTTTTTTTCCTTCCTTCTCCTCCCCCCACCAGAGATGGCTACCATTAGACACAAATGGTATACACACATATGTAAACTTATTCTGTACATCTATTTATGAGTTCTCTCTGGATGCAGATTGTATCTTTCTTCATATGTCCTTTATAGTTTGAGTATTTATAATAGACAAAATAACTTATTTGCTCAGTCATTCTGTAAACAATATTTCTGTTACTGTATACAGTGTTCTCTTGGTTCTGCTTATGTCACTTCTTTATTTCATACAAGTCTTTCCATGTTTTTCCAAAGTCATTGAGCTCATCATTTCTTATAGCATAGTAGTATTCCATCACAACCATATACCACAACTAATTCAGCTATTCCCCAATCTATGGGCATCCCTGTAATTGCCAGTACCTTGTCACCACAAAGAGAGATGCAGTAAACATGTTAAAACATGTAGGTTTTTTCCTTTTTCTCTAATCATCTTCAGAAATAGACCAAATAGGGGCATTTTGGGGTCAAAGGTTGTAGCTAGTTTAATAACTCTTTGACATAATTCCAGATTGCTCTCCAAAATGGTTGGATCATTTTATGCTTCTACCAATTTTCTACTTCCTCTCCAACATTTGTCACTTTCCCCTTATATCATTTTAGTCATTCTTGCAGGTATTAAATGTTATCTCTAAACTGAGTCAAATTTACAAGAATACAAATCATTCCCCAATTGATAAATGATCAAAAGATATGAATAAGCAGTTTTCAGAGGAAGAAATTAAAGCTATCTATAGTCATATGAAAAAATTCTCTAAATCACTATTGATTAGAGAGATGCAAATTAAAACAACTCTGAGGTACCACATCACACTTATCAGATTGGCTAACATGACAAAACAGGAAAATGATAAATGTTGGAGAAGATGAGGGAGAGTTGGAATGCTAATTCATTGTTGGTGGAGCTGTGAACTGATCCAACCATTCTGGGGAGCAATTTGGAACTATGCCCAAAGGGCTACAAAAATGTGCATACCATTTGACCCAGAAATATTGCTTCTAAGACTGTATCCCCAAGAGATCATAAAAATGGGAAAGTACATGTACAAAAATATTTATAGCAGCTCTTTTTGTGGTGGCCAAGAACTGGAAATCGAGGAAATGCCCATCAGTTGGGGAATGGCTAAACAAGTTGTGGTATATAAATGTAATGGAATACTATTATGCTATAAGAAATGACAAACAGTTGGACTTCAGAAAAACCTGGAAAGGCTTATCTGAACTGATGCTGAGGGAAATGAACAGAACCAGGAGAATATTTTACACAGTAACAGCCATAGTATGTGAGGAGTGTTTCTGATAGTCTTAGCCCTTTACAGCAATGTAAGGAACTAAAACATCCCCAAAGAACTCTTGAGGCAAAATGCCATCCACATCCAGAGAAAGAACTATGGAATTAAAATGCAGAATGAAGCAGACTCTTTTCTCTTATGTTAGGTTTTGTTTTTTTTTTCTCATGATTTCTCCCATTCATTTTAATTCTTCTATACAATATGGTTAATATGAAAAGGTGTTCAATAGGAATGTATGTGTAGAACCCATATTAGATTTCATGCCATAGCAGGAGGAAGGGAAAAAGGAAGGAGAGAAGAAGAGGGGAGAAAATTTAAGACTTATGGAAGTGATTGTTGAAAACTGAAAACAAATTAATTAAATTTTAAAAAGTTATCTCTATATAGTTTTTATTTATTCATCTGTCTATGTATGTATCCTAACTTCTCCCTACCCCAGCCTCAATGGAATATAAGGGCAGAGAATGAATATATTATTGTTGCCTTCGCATCTCTAGTGTTTAGCATAGGAAGGGACCTTATAGGTCATCCAGTCCTACCTTATGGTTTTTATGATAAGTAACTTGAGGTCTAGAAAGTCTAGGTGACTTACCCCAGGTTCGCAAGTCTAGAAAATACATAACTGACATTTAAACCCTAGTCTTCTGTTCAAATCCAGTACCGTTTTTATACGCTAAACTGTATCATAAATAAAAAGGTTTAAAATCTAATTGGAAGGCAACTTACAAAGAAAAAAGTTACTAACAGTAAAACCAATCTTATTTACTTAGAATCACAAGTTGAATGGAAGAGGCCAAAGGAATGAGATCCTGGAAGCAGAATTTAGTGAGGTTCAACATTCTTGATAAGTAGAGTCTGTGATTTTCAATAATATGTCATTTGATGGGGTGTCAAGAGGGGTGCCTCATCACTAATCTCTTCCCTTACTGAAAGTCATGGAATCTTAACTCTTCTCCTATTATCACTCTCTAAGATGCTTCTGTTTTCAGATAATATTCTACTAATAAAAGCTAATCATAATAGCTAATGTTTCTATAGTGCTTTCCATGTGCCAGGTACTTAAATTTGTCTTGTTTGGTCCTTAGGTGTTAATATTCTTCTTAATTTACAGATGGAGAAATAGAGGCAAACAAAGGTCATGTGACTTGCCTAGGGTCACAGAGTTAGTGAATAAGTTACAGATTCATTACCAAGCAAGAGATAGAAACCATTATGAAATGTAAAATAGATAATTTTGCTTATGTTAAGTTAAAAAGTTTTTGCACAAACAACACCAATGCAATCAAGATTAGAAACAAAACAGAAAGCTGAGAAACAATCTTTACAGTAATTGTCTCTAACAAAGGGCTCATTTCTCAAATACATAGAGAACTGAATCAAATTTATGCCCTTTAAGAATTTGGTACATCACTTGGTACATATATGTTTAGTATTGATGTTACCTCATTGTCTATGGTATCTTTTAGTACCTTACTTCCTCATGTCTTTTAATGAGGTCTATTTTGCTTTTGCTTTGTCTAAGATCAGGGTTTTTTTTTCTACTTCTGGGGAAGCATAATAGATTCTTCTCTGGCCCCTTACCTTTAGTCTATGTGTGTCTTTCTGCTTCAAGTGTGTTTCTTGTAAATATAGAATTCTGGCTTTTGATTCACTCTGTTATCTGCTTCTGTTTTATGGGAGAGTTCAACCCATTCACATTCACAGTTGTGATTACTACCTATGTGTTTCCCTCTGTCCTATTTTTCCTCCTGTTTGTCCTTTCTCTCCTTTCTTCCCTTTCCTTCCTCAATAGTGTTTTGCTTCCATCTCATGCCTCCCCTAATCTGTCCTCTCTTTTGTCAATCCCACCCCTGTCCCTTTATTTAGTCTCCTTTCCTCCTTTTTTCCTGTCAGGTAAGATAAATTTCTATATTTAGTTGATTGTATATAGTATTCCCTCTTTGAGGCAATACTGATGAGAATAAGGCTCAAGTAGTGTGCATATCCTGCTCTCCCATATTCTTCTCCACTGTATTTAGTTTTTTTGCACCTCTTGATATGAAATAATTTACCCCATTCTATCTTTCCCTTCTGTCTGCATACTTTTAGCTGTGCTATTAGTGGTACAATTTCTAAGAATTACAAGTATCATCTCATGTAGAGATGTAAATAGTTCAGCTCCATTGAATTCCTTCTTAGGCTTCCCTTGAGTCTTGATTGGAGATAAATTTTTTTGTTCAATTCTGGTCTTCTTGTAAAAGCTTGAAATCCTTTTATTTCATTAAATAATCATTTTTTACCTTGGAATATTATGCTTAATTTTGTTGGGTAGGTTATTCTTGCTTGTAGTCCTAGGCCTTTGCCTTCCAGAATATCATGTTCTATTACCTCTGATCCTTTGATGTTGCAGCTGCTAATTTCTGTGTAATCCTGATTGTGGTTCTCTACTTGAAGTATTTTTTCCTTGACCTGATAATTCTGTAATTTGGCTATAATATTCCTTGGAGTTTTTATTTTGGGGATTTCTTTCATGAGATGATTGGTGAATTTTTTCAATGGCTATTTTGCCCTTTGATTCCAGGATATCAGGGCAATTCTCCTTGCTAATTTCTTGAAAGATGCTGCCCAGGATTTCCTTTGGATTATGGATCTCAGGTAGTCCAATAATTCTGACATTTTCTCTCCTGGGTCAGCTTTCCAGGTCAATTGTTTTTCTAATGAGATGTTTTTTCTTTTTTTCATTCTTTTGAATTTGTTTGATTGATTCTTGATATTTCCTATAGACATTAGGTTCCACTTATCTAGTTGTAATTTTTAAGGAGTTGTTTTCCTTAATTAGGTTTTGTATTCCCTTTTCAATTTAGCCAATTGTGCTTTAGTTATTTTCATCAGTGGACTTTTGTGTTTCTTTTCCATTTGGCCAATCCTACTTTTTATGCAATTGTTTTTTAAAACTATTTTTTTTCTAATTCTCTTGAATCACTTTCATTTATTTTCCCACCTTTTCTTCTACCTCTCTTCTATGATATTAAAGCTCCTTTTTGAGCTCTTCCATGAGTTCTTTCTGGGCCTGAGATTTTTGAGATTTTGCCCATCACTTTTTTGACCTTGCTGTCATCTTCTGAGTGTGTCTCGGTCTTCCCTGTTGCCATAGTAGCTTTCTAGGGTCAGGTGTTTTTTTTTTTGGCCTTTCTCCTTTCTTTTAAATTTGAACTCTGCTCCCTGGATGGAAGGGAAACTGTCTGAGGCTTCTTGTGCCAGGCACTGCAGGCCCTGGCTGTTTACCTGGTTGCAGCACTGATTTTTCTCTGAGGCCCATGAGGGCCCCTCATGTCTGGTGCTGTGCTGAGGGGATAGGGTAAGGAGTGGTTGGTGCTGTTGGAGATTGTAAAGGTCTAGTAGTTTGCCTGGTACTAAGCTGGGGTCCTAGTGCTGGTGTCTGGCATTTGCTGAGGCCAGTGGGGTGTTTCTGCATATCCCCAGGGCTACACTGAATCATATGGTGGTCTGACCACTGGAGAAGGCATGTTTGTTTGTCCAGGGCTATAGTGGAGCACATGGTGTTTCTTGGTGCTGGAGTCTGCCAGTTCTCCTGGCTGTGCTGAGGCATGGGGACTCCTGGTGTTGCTTTTTGCCTGCTCCACTGCTAAAAACAATTTTCACAATAATACTAAGGCATTTTAATTTTCAATATGGTCACTAATAATTGGTATAACCTACACAAACAAAAGCACTCTGGGTGAGGGTCTTTAATAATTTTTAAGAGTGTAAAGTAGTCCTAAAGTCAAAAAGTTTGAAGACTGTTGGTCAAAAATATCAAGAGCTGCAAAGGGGCAATGAAGGAGGACAATTGAGGAAAGGTTATAGGATTGAGCAGGTAGAGTAGGGTTAATAACCTAGAAGAGAAGAATTTCATCTGAGTGGTGTGTTCATAAGCCACATTGCAAGGGACTAAAAGGTGAGAAAGGTAGAAGTCTTTTTCTTGCAGTTAAGTTGAAAAAAAGGAGAAACAAAGGACATGGTGATGGCGTGAGGAAATGGGTGCTTCAAGGGTAGGTTGTTTTTCAAAGAAAAGATAGGAGATATATTTGTAGGTATCAGGGAAGAAGAGAGAAAGATGGATCATAGATCGTATGGCTATGGGCAGACTGACCACCAATCTGATGCATCTGTGATTGGTTCAACCACTTTAGAAAACAACTTGCTATTATACAAAGGAAATTAAACTGTTTCTATCCTTTGAAGAAGAAAGGGGACAAGCATTTATTATGCACCTACTATATGCTAAGTAATTATCTCATTTAGTCTTCACAATACCCTTAGGAGATAGATGCTATAATTATTCCCATTTTACAGTTGAGTAAACTGAGGTAGTCAGAGGTGAAGACACTCACACATGGCCATACAATTAGTAAGTGACTGAGACCACCTCTCCCTGAGTCTAGCTCCACCTCTTATCCCCTATACCTACCACCCTGTACCGTTGCCTTTTGACACAGAAAACCCCAATATTGGGTCAAGAAAAAAGATCATATATACAAAAAAATGTTCATAACTACATGATTAGTGATCACAAAAAGCTAATAACAAAACATATATTCACAGACTGGGCAATAGCTAAACAAATTATGATTGATAAGTATATTGGAAAGTTATATTATAAGAAATGACAAATGGAATTCAAAGAAATGGGGAAAACTAAGGAAATAATGCAGAATGAAGAAAGTAGAGATAGAGGAATAATATTCATGACTACAACTATGAAAATAGAGTCAATACCAAGGGGCAAAAAATTTGTGGTCAATAATAATGGTGCATGTGAATATGCTGTCATGTCAAAGTTAATTACCATTTTTTGATTTTTTTTGATGCGGGGTTAGAATGGAATGCCCTTGTTGAAGGGTTTAGACTAGGTATTTGTTGGAATGTATTACAGATCTAGAACTGAAAAGGACCTTGGAATCATCTTGGTTAACGTTTTCATTTTACAGATGAGGAATGGAGGTCCAAAGAAGTTCAGTGACTTACTGAACAAGGTCACAAGTTAATAAGCATTAGAGGAAAGATTTAAATCCAGGTTCTTCAGTTCTAGAGCAAATGCTTTTCCCATTGCATCACACTTCCTTCTTTAGTCATCCCAAAATAAAATGCTTCAATAGTCTTTTTTTTTAAGGCAGTTATAGAAGTAAAAGAGACAGAAGAGAGAGATGAGAGAGATAAAAACAGACAGAGAAAGGGAGACTGAGAAGTCATTAGACAAGTGAATGGACTCAATTCTCTTTAGAACAAGGCCAGGTAAAATTTCAGGAAATTCTACAGAATTTGTTCTCCATGTAAGGAAGATGACTTGACTATGTAGTGTTTGTAGGGTCATAGGCTTAAAGAAACCTTAGAGGTTTCCTAGTCCAATTGTGTTACAGATAAGGAAACTGAGACCCAGAGAGGTGAAGGGTCTTGCTGAAGCTCACATAGTAGTAGATAGCAGTAGAGCCAGGACCAAAGCCAAGTCTTCTGATGCAGAAACTAACCTTTTTGATTGCTCTACAGTGCCTCTCTCATTAGACTCATCAATCCCAATGCACTGCTATTCTATCTAGATTCAAGCTGAAAAGATTTGTTTGTTATCTGTTTTTCTTTTCTTGCCTTTCACTGTCCTGGGTCTATACAGGGGAAGGAAGACACAAATTCACTTTTGTTTTAGGCTCTTCTACCCAAAACTCGTATTTTTCCATTACATCTAAGGAAATTTACTGCATGTAAAACAATCAAATTAAAACTACCATATATCAAAATCAGGGAGTGATGGAAAGATGTAGGGTCATGGATTTGACACTTTTGCATAAAGAGATGAAAATAAAAAACAAAATGCTGACATAAGACATTATGTTACTTTTTAATTACTAGGGAAAGCAAAGATCCTAACTGTTATAAAACCCCCATGCTTTCATGGGAGAGGGGAGGAACTTTCTTTGGTCAAGAGAAGGGTCACTTCTTTGTCAAAGTCTGGAGCAAAAAAAGGAGGAAAGGGGAAATGACTTGAGAAATATGAAAACTGTAGTATTCCATAGATATTCAATTTTCTTGCTCAGCAGTTCAGATGTCTTATCAGTTCAGGCATTATTCCTCTTCAGTTGTGTAGTAGACTGTCATAGACTAAATCAGGGTGCCTTTGAGGCTGCATGTGGCCCTCTAGGTCCTCAAGTGTGACCCTTTGAATCCTCTAAGAGTGGCACTTGAGGACCTAGAAGGCCACTTGCAGCCCTGAGCCTGCAGATTTCCCATTCCTGGACTAGATGAAATTGTCTCTATATCTGCCACCCCTGCACCCTACTTCTTTGCATGGAAAATAACAATAAAGTTAATTTAGCTCAACAAAGGTTCGTTAAGCACCTGCTATGTGCCAGGCATTATTAAAGTAGAAAACATGAATTTTAGAGAGAAGTTGGACTGCACCATGATATGCAATAAATCATCCGCATTTTTATGAAATGGGAAGCCAAGCATATTAATAGAGCTCTTAGAAACA
The DNA here is from genome assembly GCA_028658325.1 of Potorous gilbertii. NCBI lineage: Eukaryota > Metazoa > Chordata > Mammalia > Diprotodontia > Potoroidae > Potorous > Potorous gilbertii. Next base: position 446,797,716 of record CM053771.1, on the reverse strand, counting down.
GGAAGTGTTGGGGCATGTTTGACTTTTCAATTGGGCTACTCAGCCAGGCTTCGTTAACACCTTATAAAAATGAGGTCCTCCTTATTTCCTTAATAGAAAGTGCTAAGAGTTACATTTAGGATGCCCTGTATCAAATGTAGGAATTTTAGAATGTCTTTTGCCCCACTAACTTTATATCCAAGCAAGGGAATCATCTGGATAATCGAAACCAGTGAGTTTGTTCCCCACAGATCACTCATCCTCTCCCCAACCCCCTTTCCCCTTAGACAATCAGGCTCATTTATCCAGATGGTTTGTCCGCTGTAGATCTGATTTAAAGGCAGATTACGCCCCTTCAAAACTGTTGACATAGAAAAGAGTTGGAAGGTCTTATTTGTTAGTTTCCAGTCTGTATTTCCTGGAAATGTTCAGCCAGACCTGCAGCCCAGCAATCCACACTGGCCCTGTGAAACTTAAGAATGAACAAAATCTTTGGTGTTTGTGTGGCTGTCACTTTTCTCAGCAATATAATATTAACTAAAGGATGGGATGAAAATGGAAACATTCTAGTGCCGTTCCCTTTCTTGTGGCCCTAACAAGCCACAGCTGTATCCAGGGGCCTGTCATTGAAGGAGGCTTGTCCTGTCCTCTCACAGCAACCTTTTTCAATCAGATCAAAAGGAAATAGATGAGGCAGAAGGTTTTATCATCAAAGCCAATAGAAATCTGTGGGAACCAATATTTCCACCTAGATTGCTTCAGTCTAATCAGACTGAAAAGGTTTTTCTCTGTTCGGAAAGGAGTTGTTAAATCAGCCCATTTGAGAGTTTAGTCATCCCGACAAATTGGGTGGCTCAATGAGTTTATCCAAGAAAATGAATATGGTGTCAAAGGGGTTTGTGCCCCCTGAGCATGCTTTGCGGAGCTGCCAGCTCCTTCCTGCGCCATTGATTTTCAACATTGAGCTAAATTTCCACCCGAGACTGTTTACTTCACACTTTTACTGCAAATAGCACTCGCCAACAATTTCATGAATGAAACCCAATCTTCTACTAGATTGCCTTTTAAGAAATTGCTAGGCTGAGTGAAAGAGTATTCTGTCATTCTAGAGAGAAGGTAAATAGAAATGTGTCATTCTGCAGCCATTTAAAAATAAATATTTGGCTTAATTACCTCATCAAAGGACTCCGTTTCAGTCTGAATTGTGTGGTCTTTCAATGGACTGATTTCACTGTTCCACCTTTCATCTAACTGATAGACTCAGAGAGAGCACAAAGAACCTTGAAAAACTTCCTTTTGCATTCTTAAACTCATTTTATATGCCTCAAGATCTCATTTTACTTTAATACTCTGTTCATCTTTAGCACCTGCATCTTAGGTCATCTAATAGATTATTTAAAAATTATTATTAATATGAACATTATCCCTTCCTGCCTGGACTGCTATAATAACCACCCATCTAGTCTCATCTCTAAGCTTATTTCTTTTTATCTCTAACGGTGCTGCAAGATTAATTTTCCTAAAAGTCTGCCTTCATTATGTGAGTCAGTAAACTTCCATGGCTCCCCCTCACCCATGGGATCAAGTCCAAATTCAATATTTCATTCAAGTTCCTTTACCATTTGAATCTAAACCTGCTTTTCAAGCCTTGTTTCATATTGTTTCCTTTCATATGGTCTACACAGCAGCTTAAACCAGACAGCTTGTCATATCTTGAACATATTCTTTGCTTTCCTGCCCATTTGCCTTTGCTTTCTACATTACTGATGGATGGGATATGCCTAGCATCTACTTGGGACTCAGAAGAGCCTACTGTTAAATTTTCAGTGTCAGTAAATATGAAAAATCAAGGATTGAGTTATTATTTTGTTGATTGTTTAGACTTAGGAAACTAATAGAGAAAACACCAATAGTACAGATTAAACTTTTTAAAAGTCACATTTTTGGAGAGCTGGTTGTTGAATACTTATAGAGTCCCCTTTAATATTCCTCTCTTGCAATTTCACTTATTGAAAGTGAACTTGTCCTTTTGAAATGTTGCTACGTCCATGAAGCTTTCTCTGGTGAATGAAGAAATGGATGAATGAAATATTTGTTAAATATTTACTATGTGGAAAAAGCACTATGCTAAGCTTTGGGGATATAAGCTATGGGTTAATCCCTTTTGCTATAGAGTTCCTTGTCACATCACTTTTCATTTTTTAGTTTTCAGTTATCACTGTATCTACCATCTCTTAAAAGATTTAGAACTGGAAATGACCATAGGAGTTAGCTTAAAGTCTACAAATGTGTAGATTAATTTCCACAGGGACAAGGGGTATAGAGGTCCAGGTCAGGAGCAGAGAATACTGGTCTGTGGGAGGTAAGACAGGTTGATAGTGTTAGGCAGAGGCAACAGCAGAGGGTAGATGGACAGTTGGATAGGATGAGCTGGATCATAGTAAGGGTCTGAGGGCCTACTGGATGTAGTGGGACACAGTACGTTCATGGCACACGGTGAGACTAGAACTCAAATCCCTTGATTTCCATTTCAATGCTCTGCTGTTTGGAAGGTTCCATGACTACTGTGTTAAATACTAAAGAAACTTTTAGCAGCTAAATTAAATGTACCTTTGTCTAGGCCTGTGATGACATTGGTGTGTGGGAACTCCCAGTACAAAAACTCTTTCCATTCATGAAGGGTCTTTAGGACATTGAGAACTCTACAAATGTCCATAGCAACATAGCCCATGTAAGATGAAGGATGCAAACCCAGATCTTCCTGACTTTATGCCTATCTTTCATTTATAATTTCCTAATGTTTTATTAATTTTTTAAATCAATTTTTATTTACTAATTTTAAGTTAATTAATATTATTTATTAACATTAACTAGTTTATTAATAAGGTTTATTAATTAACTAATTGTTAATTTAATATAAATTAATGATATAGGTGCAATAAAACGCAGAAGATCTGGATGCTGTATTTCTATAGGTCTAATACCAGGCAAATGTGAAGTCCATGTAGTGGTTCTTTAGTGTCCTTCTCTACCATTAGGGTGCCTACCTTTTTTTTTTTCCAGGTACCTGGTGCTCATTTTATTCCCTGCCTGCCCATCACCTCTACCTCCTTTCCATTGGTAACTCAGATTCCTTCTTCTGAGTCCCTCAGCTCTGGTCGGCCAGCTTTTTCCTGTTCTTGCCTGGTCCAGCTCACCATGCCACTATCCAGACCACTTGCTAGTTTCTTTTTGTCTGTTTTCTTTTCTCATTAGAATGTAAGTTTTTGAGGCCAGGGATTATTTTTACTTACTTGTCTCTGGGTCCCCAGTACTTAGCAATGTACCTGGCCCATGGGAAGTGCTTAACATAGGATCTCTTTCCCTCTCTCCCACTCCAATCTGCCTCCTTGGGCTGCAGACAGACCCTCTGCCTCTCTCTTTCTAGCACCTTATGCCTAGTACTAACAATAATTTTGGTGGTCATAATGGCTAACATTTATGTCACATTTACGACGTGTCAGGCACTGAGTGTGCTAGACACTTGATCCTGACAACAGCCCTGGGACATGGTTCTATTATCACCCCCATTTCACAAATGAGAAACTGAAACAGAGGTTAACAGGCAGCACGTTGTGCAGTGGATGGAGCGCTGGCCCTGAAGTCAGGAGGACCTGAGTTCAAATCTGGTCTCTAACCGGACGGTGACACTTACTAGCTATTTCATCCTAGGCAAGTCACTTAACCCCTCACACAAAACAGCTAAGTGACTTGTCCAGGGCCACTTAGCTAAGTAAGTGTGTGAGGATGAATTTAAACTCTGATCTTCTTGACTCCAGGTCCAGTGCTGTAGAAGAGATAGGAACTGGACCTGTGATTTCACTGTTAGAGGGAATTGCCAAATGAGGAAATTCCTTCTACCAATGTTTTGCCACCTTCTCTGCAACTTTTAGTCTTAGAGAGTTGCTTAGAGAACTAAGATGTTAAGTGACTTGACTAGGGTCACACAATCAACATGTATAAGGGGCAGGATTAGAACTCATGTCTTTCTGGTTCTAAGACCAGTTATATAGTAAGTACTTAATAAATATTTGTTTAATTAAATTTCATTACCCCTCCACTCTATCAAAATATAGCTATCATGTTCTACTCTCTTTCAATTTAGTTATTCACAGTCAGCTGTGAGATTGAACAGTCATTATGTCAGGATATTAATGTCTGACAACAGCTTTGAGTTACTTTTCCCAGAAGTATTGCATTTTACCATTTAAGGGGATCTTGCCTTAATCCAAAGGAATCTAATCCAATCCAATCCACAGTTATTAAGTGCCCACAACATGCCAGTGAGAGTGTATTGGATATTCAAGGAGGACTAGCACATCTGGTGTAAGTCCATTTCAAGGCTGCTCATCCACCTTTGGTGTCCACCCTGTCACCTAACTCTCACCTTGGCTTCAAGAAGCTGTTGTATAGTGGCCACACCCTAGTAAAAATGTCTCAGTCGATGGGCTAAACTTGGTTGAGGGTCACTGACAGGCCTCAAATAAAATAGAGGGATGCCTACATTAAGCATGTAAAGACTCTCCTCCTCTTTCCTCCCAACGCCCCTCTCCAACCATAAAATGGGTGGATAAGAACAGTTTGTTCCGGTGGCCATGCTGGTGGCTGAAGCAGTCACTGTGGAGTACTTAGAGCTTGGTCAGACATTGAAGATACCAAGGTATCTGTATCCCTGGCCATCCTCAGTTGTCTTGACTTTTCTCTTGCTACTGGACTTCAATAATTCTGGAAGAAAGAATGACACTGACAACTTTATGCAACTTTGCCTCACTTAAATCCAATTCATGGATAAGCCAAGACATCACTTTGTGATGCCACTGGTACTCTTCAAAAACAAGGGAGGAACAACTGCCACATTCCAGCACTGGGCTAAATGCTGGGTTTACAACTGATAAAAGGAACTATAGGCCCTGAAATGAGGGAGCTTACAGTCTAATGGGGAAGAGGGGGAACAATATACAATAGGAGGCAGGGAAGGGGAGAGTAGGGATGGAACACCAAAGGGTACCTAACTGGGGGGTATCTTTTTCCATGGAGTTGGAACTAGACAGAGCAGCAGATGCCAAGTGGAGCCCAGATGTCCAGTTTCTACCCTTTCTATAAAGGAAAGCATTGGGAAGATTTTGGTACTATGCCCTTTAGTCCATCGGTGGGAGGAGAGAGAAAGCAGAGGGAGGTGTTGTCAGTCAAGGCTTGAAGTAGAAGCATGGTGATGATTAGAAGTGATGAGCTTAACCTGGGAGGGGCATCTTGCTTAGTGGAATTGAACCTAGGTGAAGCAACTGATGCAAAGTGGAGTGAGGAATGAATGTCTAAAGTAAAAATTTAAGAATTATAGTAGACTAGTTGGAAGAGATATTTTAGGGAAGTTAGATTTTTCCACTCATCCTCAAATTATACTACTTATTTTAGAGACAGAAGGAACATTAGTGATCATCTAATTCAAGACTTCATTTTACACATAGGGAAAATGAGGCCTGGAAATGTAAGTGACCTATTTACAACTGGTGGCAGATTTGGTGGTCACCTACTTCATGCATAGGTAAGGTTGAACTGAGCTTACATTTTTCTCCTCATAAAGGAATTTGAGACTGCAATTTCATTATAGATCTTCTTAACATCCTGTTCATGTTAAAATGAGCAAGAAAGGTGAGTTAAATAATTGGGACCAGAAACAGGAGGGTTGGATGTTGATAATTAGTTAATATTTGGAATTCAGTGCTATCTAAAAACTTGCTGATCACATTTATGCACAATAATATAGTTGCTTCTCATTTGTTGAGCATTGCCAGAGAAAAAGTTTAAATGTTATATTAAGTTATTTTAGCTGTGTTTCAAGTAAATCTCTTTAATGTGACTAAAACAGAGTGCACTCAACATTATTTGATCATTTCTTTATTTTTTTCTTTATGAAAATAGTATGTTTTGGGAGGAAAGAATCTTAGAGGTTCAACCTCCTAATTTTATTCTGGGTCCATAATATGATATTTCCTGTTATTAACATCATGCTTGGAGATGTACGTAAATCATAAACGAGTAAGAGAGAATTCTCTCCAAATCAGGTGATCTGAGAGAAAACTTAGCCAATATAAATGCTTGGCCTAGATCTACACTGCCAGGGTGGGTTTTGACTATGGGAGGACTGCCCTTCAGGAATATGGTGGAAAACTGAGCAAACATGGATTTAGTAGCCATGGGGCAGGATCATATGAAAAAGATGGAATGAGCCTAATGTTAGCATATGCTTATACTGTTAAGGCAATAAAGAAATAATATAAAAATTTTTAACTTCAAAAAAAATGGCAAGAAGTCAAATTTCCTCAATCTACCAAGATAAATGACTTAATTTAAAAAAATACACCTGACACCTGTCTATAAATCTGTTTCCTCATCTGGAAAATGACGGAAGTCCTTCTCATCTTAAATATATAATATATATTTAAATATATATTAAATATTTAATTAAACATAATATATATAATTAAACATATAATCCTACAATTTTATCATGCATAGATTTTTAAACGATATTACAGTGGGGAACCCAGACATCTTCACTAGTTTGTTCAATCCTGCTGAGGTGAGTTTGTTCTGAGACTTAAATTCTTCTTGGGTATCTACTGAGGTCCCTGGGAGAAGGCTCTTTTTATCTAGAATACTTACACTTATGACTTACGTTTATGTTTGCTTCACTTTCTGGCACAGTTTTATTCTTTCAGGAGAGATGATAGCAACTTCAATGCTGTAATTTCTCCAATGACAGTCACCTCATGACAACGTCCTTGGCACCATCTTCTGTCAAAGTGCTTTCTGCCAGAGTAACATTTTACATAAATTCACCTCCTCAATTACAGAGAGAAGGAAGTCTCTAGGAAATTCATTACCTCCTTAACTGAAGTTGTGGGGGAATCTGGTGTTGATGAGGGGAAAAGCTACCTCCAATGGTGTAGAGATAACGGGAAGCTTTCTTAGCACAGTGTAGAGAGGTCAAAATAGAACAGTCAGACAACAATTATAAATGTTGTAATAACAGTGATAAGAACAATAGCTAGCATTTATGTAGCAATTTAAGGTTTATAAATCCCTGGATGTATATGATCACTTTTGATATTTACCACAATCCTGGGAATGGGCTGCAAGTTAACACAGTGAATAGAACTCTTGGCCTGAAGTCAGAAACGCTCATCTTCCTGACTTCAGTTCTAGCCTCAGACACTTCCTAGCGGTGTGACCCTGAGCAAGTGTCTTAACCTCTGTTTCCTCATCCATCAAATGAGGATGATAACAATAGCTATCTCCCAAGGTTGTTGCTTGGTTGTTGAGTCATTACAGTAGTGTCCAACTCTTCATGACGCTATTGGAAGGTTTCGTTGGCAAAGATACTGGAGGGGTTTGGCATTTCCTTCTCCAGCCCATTTTATGAATGAGGAAACTAGTCACACTTTGAATGAAGATGAGTGGTTTTGTCATCCAACTCTCTTATTTTACGACTGAAAAGGAGAACTCTAATTCAAATTTCCCTTCTCCAAGTCTAGTATCCTCTCCACGGTACCATACTGACTTTTCTGGTCTAATCTGTTGTTCCTAATCCAGGATGAATGGAGAAAACCAAATAACCAGACTTCTGTCTAAAATCACTTAAGTCAAGTCTCTTAGGGGTAAAGTAGATGAATTCTGTGACTTCAATTCTGGCTTCCCAGGGTCTTGCTTTACTTACTTGATTTCCAGCTGTGTTCTGGATACTTGAAGTTGGATAAATGAGATGTTCCCATATAGACAGTTATAAGGCTCTTCATATTGTTTTCATAAACATTTCATTATAAGCAATAAAGGATCATTTTGGATGATGTTGAAGTTAAAATTAAGGCACAACTTTCTTTCCTCCCTAATTTGCTTCACTGTGGATAACTCATTCCATACAACCCCACTGGGGAAGGCAAGATGGGACATGGGGTATGAAAGTGAAACCACATGATGGGTATCAGAGCCTCCACAATTCATATAGACATAACACCTCAACTCTTAGCCCATATGATAGAAGCAGTAAGAGTTGACAAGCTATTTATGGGAGGGTGGGCAGTGGTTGGTACAGTGAACATAGTACATGGCAAGAGGATATTTGTGGGATGACTTCCACTGTTAAAACAAGGCTGTGGTCATGGCATCTGTCCAGAGATTGATATGAAAACTGAAAAGTGACAACAGCATCCTGCTAATATCTCATATTGTCCCACAAGCCTTTCACTTTATTCTAAAGGTCAGAATATACCCACACTCAGCCAAATGGACTTCAACAAATCCCCTCTAAAAAAAAAGAACAAAAAAACTTCTTGACATAACAAGTGTTATGCTGAGGAATTTTTTTTTTTTAATAGCAAATCTTTGTAGACTAGAGCTTCCCAAGGAAAGCCTTTGCACCAGAAGGTGAAACTGACTGAAAGATTTGGTTTAGTATATGGACAATTTTTGCAGCTAGGCAATTTATGTGGATGTTTTACAAAAATGGAAATCCGCTGTGACAAGTATTTGATAATAAAATTATTCCACACAAGGGCATTTGCGCATGAGAGAGGCTAGGCAAGAGAACACTTGGAGTTCAGTGCAATGTGACACCATGCATCAGGGGCTGGACCCAGCCAGGCCTCCCATCCCTGCATCAGTCCAATCAAAGGCCTCTTGTTCCCTCCTCCCTTCCCCCCTTCCCCTTTTCTTTCCTTTACTTGCATTAAGCTTCTATATCAATATAGGCTCTACACAGGAAAGAAAGCAAGCTCACAGAAAGAGTAAATAGTTTGTATTCTCAGAGCAGAAAGGGAATTACCCAACTATTAAACACAATTAACAAGTGAAAAATGGACTGAGCTGTTCCAGAGAGATTTTCAGTTCTGTCAAATAAAAAAGGAACCAGACTGCAAAGTAAACCCGTATTTTATTAGTTTTGGTTAATGAGTTTTTCCATAACCAGAATTTCCCAAATTTTACTGAATCAATAAAGTCTGCATTTGGAAATCTGCTTTGTCCCTCTCACCTCCTTCCCCCTCCACACTTTTCCTCCCCTGGAGGGGGAAAAATGTTTGCAATCAGGCATTTAGCAATCACCAAAATGTGACAAAGTCACTTTCTGCAAAAGTGACATGGTCCACAGATTAAAGCACTGGCCTAGATGAAAGGACTTCAGAAGCCCCAGTCTTTGAAAGCAACTTTCCCCAGCTGTCTGAGAGAAAGGATGATGGTATTTTCCATCTATTTGCCCTAAAGGGCTATGTGGAGGATTGTCCTACCATAGCTTTCCCCTTCAGGGTCCAAGGACACCTGCAAAGTCAGAGGAGAGAGAAATGCTCCTTCTGGCCTGATCTGAGGGCCTTTCTTCTAGTTTCCAGTTCAAATATCTTTTTATCCCTCCCTAGTCATCATTTCTCAATGCCAGGTCCATAGACTCCATCCCTTCCCCTGCTAGCCATAAATATCCACCTTTGGTTTCAAAGGGGATAGCTCAATTCAGCAAGTATTTATTAGGTGCTTACTATATGCCAAGCATTGAGCTAGGAACTGAGAATACCAAAATAAAATAAATAAAATAAAATTCCCTGCCCCCAAGGAACTCTTATTTTACTTGGAGGAAAGGGTGGGGTAGGATAGGGAAGGAAAAATAAGTACACAAATGAGTAAATGCAAAATACATGTAAAGGGGCAACTAACTGGCCAAGGAGACACTGATTCTTAGAACATAGTTCCCTTTTGTCCTCCTAGGTGGCCTTAGAGACAGAGCAGGAGCAATATTATCCGCCTGTGAGCAGAGGGGTGCAGGGAAAATGTGACTCCCATTTAGGAAGATGTTATATACCAGTTACATTAAGCTTGAGCCCATGTTTCCCAGGAGCTTTGTGTGTATGTAGGGGGAAAGTTCACCTCTCAGCTGGGAGGACTGTTTGGGTTTTTTTTTTACTTCTATCCTTGTAATGCCTTCTCAGTCAATATTCCTGTATAAGAAGGGAAGAAAACATACATACACACACACACACACACACACACACACACACACACAAACAAAGTTGTATACAGAAATACATTTTACTCAACAGGGAAATAGGAATTAAAGGGAGGGTAAATTAAGAGAGAGATTAATCCTGAGGAAAACAAACTCCAGTTAAGGATGCACAAAAATATTTGTAACTCTTTTTAAAGTGGTAAGGAATGGGAATCTGATGGGATACCATTAATTGGGGAATGGCTGAATAGTCTATGGTATATAAATGTGATGGAATACTGTTGTACTGTAAGAAATGATGAAGAGGATGGTTTCATAGAAACTTGGGAAGAACGGTCTGATTTAATGCAGAGTGAAGTAAACAAAACTAGGAAAACAATTTATACAAGGACAATGATATTATAAAGACAAACAAGTCTGAAAGATTTATAAACTTGGATCAGTAAAATGATCAGTTATGGTTCTAGGGGATTAATGATGAAACCCGCCTCCTGACAAAGAGATGAAAGATGCAGAGTAAAGAATGAGACGTTGGGCATGGCCAATGTGGAAATTTGTTTTGCATGGTAACATATATTTGTAACAGGAATTTTGTTCTTTCTTTTTTAATGGGGGTGGAGGGTGGGGGGTAGGAAGGCAGATTTTTGCTGAATAAAAAAATTACAATTTTAAATATATTTCTTTGTAAAAGTTAATTAAGATCAATTAGCTGAGTGTTACTGAGGGAGCACATGACAGGGGAGTTTATAGCATAGAGCAGGAGTAGGGAAGCAGTGGCCTCAAGGACCTTCTAGGTCCTTGGGTGCAGCTTGTTGACTGAGTCCAAGTTTTACAGAACAAATCCTTTTATTAAGGGGATTTGCTCTGTGAAGTTTGGATTCAGTCAAAAGGTCTCACTTGAGAACCTAGAGGGCCACATATAGCTTTGAGGCCAAAGGTTCCCCACCCCGGAATGATCACCTTAAGGTTAGTCCCTAGAGTTATGAGGGGAAGAGTAATCAGTTGCTCTCTGAAAACTTAGACTGCTTTATCAGGTGGAGTTGAGAGAAGTCAACGTGAGGGGTTGGGGGAGATAATTAACAATATGAGAAATCAGGAAAGACTGCCTATTTAGGAGGTATTACTTGAGTTAGAGTTTTCAAGTGTCAGAGGTAAAGAAGGAAACCTGGAGATGGAATGATGGAATAGCAGTTTAGGTGATTAAAATATCTAAAACCACAATTTAATTGATTTTGTAACACAAAGACAACTAGAAATATCTTAGTTGTGTTTGTAAATAATAATGTAGTTATATCTTATTTGTCTGGCATTATTGGACACAATATGTTTAAAACTGTTTAAGTTAGAGCAAATCTATATATTTAACTTAATGTAGCAAATAGATCAGTATTTGAGTGTATGAGGGAAAGAAATTTTAATTTAGCATAAAAAGATAAGCTAGAGTGAAATTGTGAATAACTTCAAATGCCCCAAAGAGCAATTTGTATTTTTCCTTGAGGCAATAAGGAATGAGTCACTAAAGCTTCTTGAGGAGGGGAGTGAAATGGTTAGAAATGCATTTTGGGAGTATCAGTTTGGCAGCTATGTGGAGGATAGGTTAAAAAGGAGAGAGATTAAAGATAGGGAAATCGATTAGGAGGTTTGTAAGGGATGGGTGATAAGAAACTGAATTAGGATAGTAGATCATGTGAATGGAAAGAAGAGGATAGATCAAGGGTGGGGAACCTGCAGCCTTGAGGTCACATGTGGCCTTGTAGGTTCTTAGGTATGGTCTTTTGACTGAGTGCAAATTTTATAGAACAAATGCTTTTATTAAAAGGATTTGCTCTGTGAGGTTTGGATTCAGTCAAAAGGCCACCCTTGAGGACCTAGAGGGCCATGTGTGGTTTTGAGGATGCAGGTCCCCCACCCTTGGGATAGATGGAAGAGATGTGGTAGAGGTAGGATTGATAGAACTTACCTGATTGAACATGGAGAAGGAGTGAATGTGAAGAGACAAGACAAGACAAACTCAGGGGACAATCACCGAGATGGTCGTCCCTCTTCACAGAAATAAAGCAGTTTTTCAGTCAATCAGTCAACAATAATACCTAGCTAAATGTTGTCTGTTGTAGAGCACTTCACAAATGGCATCTCATTTAATCTTTATAAAAATTTGATTACTATTCTTATTTTACAAATGAGAAACCGAGGGTAGACAGGAGTCAAGTGACTTGCTCAGGGTCATATAGCTAGTAAGTGTATGAGATAGGATTTGAACTCAAGGCTTCCTGATTCCAAGTCCAGCATTCTATTTACTATGGGCATGTGGTTAGCTAATAAATGCCTCCCTATTTACTAAGCGCTTACTCTGTTATAAGCATTGGACTAAGCGATGGGCATACAAAGAAAGGCAAAAAAATTCCTTCCCTTAAAGAGCTTATATTCTAATAGGGGAGATTTGTCCACTCATGTTGCTACAATTCTAGTTCAGGTCATCTTCACCCCTTGACTGGACCTTCTCATCATTAATTAGTGCCAATGACTTAAGTATCTCCCCACTCCAACCCATCTTCTACTCAGCTAACAGAATGATTTTTCTAAAGCCACAGTTTCTACCCATAAGAAGCTCATGTTCTAATAGGGGCAAAACAGGTCTAATCATGTATATATTGGATATAAATGGTATAAATGGAAAATAATCTCAGAGGGAAAGCACCAGCAATGGGAGTGACAAAAAATTCCTCTTGCAAAAGGTGGGATTTAAGCTGAACACTGGAGAAAGCCAGGGAGGCCAGAAGGCAGAAGTGTTGGGGTGTAAGAATGGAGTGGACAGAGTATTTCAGGCATTGGAGACGGTCAGTGCCAAGGCATGGAGTCAAGAGTTGGAATATCATGTAGCTGAATTGTAAAATGAGTGGAGGGGAGCAAATATATAAAGACTGAAAAGGTTGTAAAGAGCTTTAAATGACAGAGGACTTATACTTGGTCCTGGAGTTATTAGGGAGACTCTAGTGCTCATTGAGTAGGGAGCTAACATGGTCAGACTTACACTTTAGAAACGTCAACTTGGTAGCTGAGTGATGGATGGAATTGTAGGGGGGAGAGACAGTTCAGGAAGACTGATGAGAAGACTGTTGCAGTGGTCAGGAAAGGGAAGATGAGGGCCTGAGTGAGGGTGGTTACTAAGGGAGTGGAGAGAAGGGTTCGTGTATCATAGATGTGAAATTAGAAGCAAGATTTGGTAGTGGCTTGGATATGTGTGTTGACTGGGAGTGGAGAATTAATGATGACAACCAGCTTACAAGCCTAAGTGATTTAGTGGATGGTGGTGTAGGAGAAGTTCAGAAGGGGTTAAGTGTTTTTGTTTTCCCAGAGGATAGAGAGAAGAAGGAGAGGGTTGTGGGGATAGAAACAATGAATTCTCTTTTGGACATGTTGAGTTTTTAGCGTCTGTGGGAACAAAAGCTAAATATCTAGTTGGTGATGCCCAGGAAAATAGGGCTGAATACATAAATATGGAAGTAATCTACATAAAGATAAAAACTGAACTCATGGAATCTGATGGGATCACTGAGAGAGTGAAGAAAGAAATGAAGGGAGCCCAGTATACAGCCCTGGGGTACCTCCTCACATACAAACTAGAGAGGACATGCATCATCATCGTGGATAGTGTTGCAGCAAAGGTGGCTAAGAAGGGACAGTCAAGCAGAGTGTTAGAGCGTAGTTATCTGGTACCACTTCTGAAGAAAATAAAAGAAGCACCCCACAGTATTCATCCATAGATTCCGGGTTAATAGTGTCATCTTTGTCTCCATGACTTTCGTAGAGATCCATTACTTTGTCATCTTTGTCTCCATGACTTTTGTAGAGATCCATTGCTTAAGTATGTCCTGACCCCTGAGGGGCAGCTAGGTGGTGCAGTGGATAGAGCACCAGTGCAGGAGTCAGGAGGACCTGAGTTCAAATTTCACCTAAAGCATGTGATACTCACTAGCTGTGTGACCTTGGACAAGTCACTTAACCCCAATTGCCTCATCTGGCCACTGGATTCACATGGCTCCGGAGGAAAAGTGAGGCTGGTGACCTGCACAGTCCTCCCTCACTCAAAACAAAGTCAAGTGCAAGTCATGCCATTATTTCTCTGATGGCATGGTCTTCTTCACCAATGACGGACGAACACACACCTGACCCCTGATGTGTCTATATATATTTCTGAAGGAAGCACAGAGATTTGACATAGTAAGATTTCAAATCCTTAAGAATTCATAGATGGTGTGCATGACTTCTTTGCACACCATGTGTAACAGGAGTTGGGTGTAGGAAGAGCCTTTACAGGCATTGGGAGGATGGTATGGTCGGATTCTACCTCCAAGCCACATAAACCTGTGAATTACTTCCTTCTAAGTTGGTATATGAGTTTGGTTAGGAAATCAGATTCACCTTACTCTATAAAACATTTTTTCAAGCAGCGATGCATGATCCTCTACCCATGGGTAACTTCATTGCCACTGGCTCCCTTACCCAGGCGACCTTGCCACCCTAACACCTGTGGGTTTGGCAGAGGAAACTGTTGTGATCTACACTAGGCTTAGACCTCAGGGCTCAGAGGTTTGGCTGGGGCCCTTAGTTTCCAGTCCAGCCAGGAAATTTTCAGCTCCATCCTATAGCTTTGGCACAAGGCCAGGGGGGCAAAGAAGTCTGAGAGGTATATGAGGCACAAGAGGGGCCCCTGTCCCATTATATCTGCACACCCCTTGACTGATTGCCCTAGAGTTCTGGTCAATGTAACTCACTGAGAGGTTTGTGGTCACCCCCTGCCTCCTTGGAGCCATCCTTTGGAGGTATGTTCTAGATGGCACTAACAATCATCAGAAAACCCTATACTAGGGCCTTGTTTTCTTTAAAGAATTAGTTCCAAATCTTATAACCTAACACATAGTCATGTAAGCTGTATGAAAATAGCCTTTACTTTCAGATTCTTCCATAAACTTCTCCCACTGCCATGTCTTTTTAAGTTGGCCAGAGAAAACAAGATTAGGAAAAAAATTCTTTCATACCCTAGAAAAGGAAACATCAGAACTGGATATTAACCCTTTATATATTTATCCCCTTTGCCCTTCTTTCTACAAATAATGACATTCTCTCCTCCTCCTCCTCCTCCCCCTATGCCCTTGTCACATATAACCTAGACCTTTTCATTTTTTTCTCTTTGAAATCCTTCCTGTTCCAAACAGCGGTAAAACTTAGACTTGTATTGCAGCTGTCTTTATTATTAGACTTGGGAACAGACTTTCTATCTTTTGATTTTTTTTTTCCTCTCCATGGCACTCTGATATAATGTGAAACAATTCTTTTTTAAAAAAATCAACCAATGGGGAAATTTGTTTTAAAGGAAGTGGCTGGTATAAAATATTTAAATTATACTTCAATATCTAGAAAGACTGACTAGAAATGTAATTGAGAAATGTGACTTCTCAAACATAACATTAATATGAAAACACTCCCTGTACCTACTTTGACAATGAGTCAAAAACCCCAAAATATGTGAAAATACAACTCCTCCCCCAAATTTATTGATTGGACAGTCTTCCAGATGATACAGGGCCTTAAATGATAGCACTGAAATATTTCTCTTGCTATCTGGAGTTGAAATGGATGAATTGATAACTAGAGTATCTCTTAATGCAATCATTGTGAACATTCCTAATGATTTCAATTAAAGATTTTAATGTGCCCAAGGGTCATGTTAAAATTCAAGTTTATGAAGCAGATAAATGGTCTGATATTAGCATGAAATTCCTAGAGTATTCTTGACTTTAAAACTCTCAATCTAGTCTATAACTTTTAAAATTGGTGTCTTACCCTTGGTGGATATTACGTTATCACATTGGCTTTTCACAAATTGTCATCTTACCCATGGTGGACATTTTCTTCTTGCTATCAAAATTTATATGTCCATATATATGTTTATATATATATATGCACTTATAGGTATACATATATGTATTTCTATGTATACATATATATTTATTAGAGCTAGGAAAGCATGATTTCTCCCACATTTAGTCTATAATTGTAAATTTCCAGATGTTTCTAAGTGTGGGGGTTGCCCGATGACTTCAATGCTTCTGAAACTCAGGATGGCTGAGTTCATAAACCTGATCAATGTGTCATTTAACATGTCTCTAATTCTGCATAAACCAATGAAGTGCACTCCTCATAAGCAGAGCTAGTCTGGCAACATTTGGCCTGGCCTGGTGCCAGTGGAAACTACTGTTACCAAGGAACCTAGAACTCCCTCCCACCCCTCCCCTTACAGATTTCTACTACCAGGCCCAGTGGAGGGGTAGAGAGCTGAGCTAAATGTGCACACCTGGAGATTTAGTGAAATGGACTAGCCGCGTAGAGGATTACTGAGACCCAGCCATCCAAAGTTCTGCCCCAAACTACTAATCACCAAAAAAATCGAGTGCTCATTTCAGTACTCAGCAGATCTGTATGGGTTCTGAACGAAATGGGCTGACTAGAATGTAATTATCATCAACTGTATCATTCCTTACAACTTTTACTTTGCACCATAGTCATTTGAGACTGAAGGTAACTGTGAAATCTTTGTTTTTGACTCAGTTTTCTTAAAAAAAAATTAAACCAAATGCTTCTTTGTCCCCCCACCCCCTCTGCCTGAGCTGAATTCTTCTCCTCTGATGTGTGGATACAGATTCAAGGGCATAAAGTGGAAATTTTACTCAATATTTCAAACATGGATGAAATATTTCTTTTGTCACTTTATTTCCCTAATGTATTCATTTGTGGTTACTCACCTCCTCAGAGATCTCTAGGGAACCCCAAATCTGGCTATCTTATGATCTGGAACATGAACCCAATGCAGCCCCTGTAAATTACATTTCAAGTGTTTACTGGCAAATTAGCCCCTCTTGGGCATGAGAGAATGTTTCAGACTTGAAGTGCCCACATTTTAGACAGTTATTCATATATCAAACATCCCATAATCCTGATTAGGATGTGATAGACTACAGTGGTCTGGGAAGAGGGAAGTTTTGTCTGTTCACTGTGTCTAACAATGCTGAAATGTTTTTTTCCCTGTCCATTCACTTAAACAATGTGCCCTTCTGTACCTCATAAGCACTTAATTTATTCCAACTCTTTGGCCTGACCTGTAATCCCCCTCTCCTTACCCATCTGACCCATCTGTGTTTCATTTCCCACTCATCGGCATCCAAAGAGCTAGGCCCAGGCCCTGTTTGGAACCATTAGACAAAGATTGGCACTGTTCCCTCTTCCTGCACCGCATCCTCTGCTGAAAAAAATGGCCATCAGATCAGAGAACAGAGCCTGCTTTGTCCCCGGCAACCAAGATCTGGAAGTACTTTCAATCATTTGCACTCTATACCCACTCAAACGCATTAATGTGATCAACGTTGGGCCTGTTGTGGGCATTTTTTTTCCAGCAAATAGCTTGCTAACATTCCAGGCATGTACTTCCCTGAAAACAAGACTGAGACACAGGGCCCTGAATATTCAATTGGAAAATCACCAAGAGCGAGAGCTTAGCTTGGCACGGCTGGTGTTGATTCTTAATAAGTGACTTCCTAAAGCTGAGGCATGGGGCTTACAGCTTCAATGACTTGTTTGAAAAATATTTTGTAGGTGCCTCATACCACTTTATTTCCTGTGGTATGCGTCATATTGTGAGCTATTCTGAGCCAGCCTGGTTAAGCACACTAACATTTTTTTTCCCCTAGATTGTGGTGTTTAACTAAAAATGTTCTTATACAAGATGAGCTCATAGCTCTGAGTGCTGATGTAGTTTTAACTGCTTGGATACCAATAGCCATGGGTTGCAAATGTGCTGAAAGCAGGGAAACATATCTCACACCGTCTCAAATAATTCCATGGGCGGTCAAGGTGGCAGGTAGTTCTTTGGGGAGTGAGTCTGGGGGTGGGGAAGTTTCAAGATCTCAGCACAATAAATACCTTTCATTTTCATTAAAAGGACTGCCTGTTCCTAGCATACTGAAGTCAGGTACAGAAGACATCTGGAACATTTGAATAAAATTAACCCTTCCCACCATTTGGGGTAAGGAACATAACCTACCAAAGAACAAAATTGGTTGCAATCATGAGAGAAATTGCATACATTTAACAAAGACTTTAAAAAATGGATCGATTCTTCTGAGACGAAAGCAAACTGGTTAAAGATAATAGGTTGCTATGATGATCAACAGAGCTAAGGCAGATGGAATTCTCTAATAAATAGTGACTATAGTCCTGAGCTTGGAGTCAAGGGAAGGCCTAATCTTAGAATGTTTAACGTAAATACCACCTCCTTCAAATGATGTTCTCTGATTCTCCAACTTGTTAGTACTAGATTCCATCCCACCTTCAACCAAAATCACCATGTGGGTATTGTGTGTCCTGGAAGGCAGGAAACAAACATTAGTCAGTAAGTCATTCAATAAACATGAACAACACACTTACTCTGAACTGGACACTGTGCTAAGGACTGGAGGTTAACATATATACCAACTACCTAACAAATGTTATCTCCTCTGGATCTTCACAACACTGAGTTAAGTGCTGTTATTTCCTCGTATTCACAAATGAACAAACTAAGGGTAACACAAGTTAAGTGATTTGCCCAGAATTACATAGTAATTGTCTCAGTCCAGATTGGAATTCATTTTTTTTTATTCTAGTTTATACACTCTACTATGATACCCAGGTGACTCTATATATTTTTATTTACTTCCCTGTACATATATTGTTTCCCCATCCCCACAGAATGCTCTATTAGGGCAAGGATTGTTTTATTATTTTTTTTATATATTCTCAACAATTACTACCTAGTAAGTGCTTAATAAAATCTTGTTTGAATTAAATTAAACTAATCATACATCTGACACTTAGCATAGCAAGTCATTTCACTTTTCTCTGTGTCTTTTTTCCCCACGTGTAAAATAGAAATTTTCATGCTTGTAGCACCTGCCTCATAGATTTGTTGCGAGGTTTAAGTAAAATAATGTATATGTTTTACTCGGCAAACTTTAAAATACTTAACAAAAGTGCACAGAGCACTAGACATGGAATCAGGAAGATGTGTTTGAATCCAGCTTCAGACAAACTTTAGAGAACTATATAAATGCCAGCTACTATTATTTATAATTATTGTAACAAATTCTGACTAATTACCATCATCTTGTTCTCCTGTTTTTATGAAGTTCAGGTAGAATCAATCTGAAGACAAGTCGCTCTCCTGTTATTATATCTAAAGTTCCATGGATGGTTGTATGAGTGGATAAAACAATACATTTTTATAATTTAACAGGAGTTTTCCCATGTGAGTTTATGTTCCTTAGACCCACTGAAAGTGTCTCCAGGACAATGCTGGTAGGACCACCAACATAAATACTAGGAGAGCACGCCTACCCAGATAACGTGTACTAACTCCTGTTCCCACATGTTTTAAATTTCATCCTTTAGATCCATATAGTTTGAATGCTTTCCATTTCATGGAGTATGGCAATTAAATCTATTCTGTATTTGAAATGTCATTCTTAAATTTTTATGGAAAAAAATGTTATGTCCAAGAGATTGTGGGCAAGTTTGGTCTGTAATGTGATCCTCTCTAGTTGTAGGACAGTTCATTTGTTGAATTCTCTGGGATATTTGGTGGGAATGTATTTATGGTATTTGAGTGTATCATCATTGACTTTACAGTAGATAGCAAGCTTCTATTATGTAGTTCTAGTCAAGTAAACAAGTCTTTTAAATATCCAGTAGAGGCTAACTTTTTGTAACCTGTAGGAACAGGCTGTACAGTTTCTATCACTTTATCAGATAAGATAGATGATCAATATGTATTTTATGAAATCAGTGGCTTGATGCTGAATCCCTATCAACCCTGTTCCTCTTTCTAGAAACAACTCTACTTGATTTATAGATGGGAGTCATTTTTTAGATTCTTTTTTGTCAACTTATTGTCTGTTGAGTTCATGCGGCTTGCTGTTAGTACCTTTTGACTCCATTCTGTATTGGCTTCATTCAGAAATAAATTATTATGAGTTATGTTCGACAAATCCTGTATCATGTGCCTCTGATCAGCCTTTATTGTTGCTTTGCAGAATGAGGTCTATTTGACCTAAAAATATATCAAAAATACTTGCTGCTGCTGCTGCTTCTACTACTACTACCACTACTACTACTACCACTACTACTACGACTTCGACTACTACTACTACTATGAGCCAGTAGGATATAACAATAGCTGGCATTTATCTAGTTCTTTAAGGTTTATGCATATGTAAAAGTCATTTATGAATCTTATCTCATTTGATCCTCATTGAAATACATGCTAATATTACCTCCATTTTGCTGATGAAGAAACATAGGCTGAAAGAGGTTGCATCACTTGCTCAGGAACACAACAGCTGGGAAATATTTAGACCAGGTTTTGAACTCAGATCTTCCTGACTCCAAGTCCAAAACTTTCCATTATACACCTATAAATAGAGTAGTGCTTCTTAAACTGTGAGTTGTGATCCAGTTTAAGAAAGCACTGAAAGGGTTGTGAGTGGAAAAAGTTTAAGAATTCCAGGGATACAAGATTGTCATTGGAGTTAGGAAGGAAGACCTGAGTTCTGTCTTTGAAACAAAATAGGAGAATGACCTTAGACAAATTGCTTAATCTCTTCTTGGTCCAATTAACTCTAGACTAAGACAATTTTTCCCCTTATATATAAATAGCCGATTTGAATTGGTGGAGGGCATTTCTACCCCAAGGTTTCTATAACGTCTTAGGTTCAACCCCCAAATAATAACAAAGTATTATTTCCATATAGATATAAGGTTTTTTTTGTAGTTTAGTATAGTGGAAAGAGCACTGAGTAGGGAGTTCATAAGACCTATGGACTCTGGGGCAAATTAATAGACTTTTCTGAGGCTCATCTGTAAAAAAAAATGGGTGCAAAAATGCAGAAAATAACATCTACTTCACAGGATTGGGTGAGAAACAAATGTTATAAAATTTAAAATGCTATGTAAATGTTAGATGTTATTATTATTAATTATATAGTATTGTTGACTTGTTTGGAGGGCATATGTTTACCTAGCACAGTAACCCAGCTGTTCATTGGTTTTGCAATGGCACAAAATAATACATAAAGCATCATATTCACCAAAAAGTGAGTATGAGACCTACAAAATGAGGAATCTGGCCTAAATTATTCCCAAGGTTCTGACCAGCTCCAATCTTTTGTGATCTGTGGATATTCAATGAATATCACACATTTTGTCTTCCCTTCCTGGCGTCTGGTGACCACTTGTAGACAGTTTCTAGGACAGGCTATGCATCC
This sequence comes from Potorous gilbertii, assembly GCA_028658325.1. NCBI lineage: Eukaryota > Metazoa > Chordata > Mammalia > Diprotodontia > Potoroidae > Potorous > Potorous gilbertii. The sequence goes on along the minus strand of CM053771.1, from coordinate 446,776,356 downwards.
AATGGTTGTTCTGTATCTATTACGCTATAAGATGGTATGTATGGCACTTCAAGATGATTTATGTTTCTACAATGGAAGGTTTGATAATAAAGAAGAGAGGAATTGATGCTGGGTGCTTGTCTGTCTCGGGTCAAATAATTTTCCATGGTGCCAGGAGTGGCTGTGGTAGGATTGCTCTGCCTATCTGTGACTTAGGGGACCCACCCTGAATGGAGTCACCACCCAGGGAGAAGCTGCAACTATTGATTTATAGTGAAAGAGGAATTGGACAGGAACCCACAAGCCATCTAAACCAACCTTAGCTTGAAGCATGCATCTTCTCTTGTGATGTCTTCAATGTATGGCCATTCAGCCTTGCAGGCTTTTAGTGGGGGAGAGTGCACACTGCTGGGACATCCTAGACCATTTTCAGATAGCTTTGAGTGTTACTAAGTTTTCCCTTATATGAAGACAGATTTGCCTCTCAGACCTTTGGGATGGCTTATGAACATGAACAAAGATGAACCAGTCTTGCATTGGCATGATTATACATTCAAGGACTGAAAGTGAACTCTGAGTGTCCCTTTGTAGCAATTTCAAAAATCATGCTTCACTACTGAGATATTTGTCAGGCTGCTAAAGGGCTATCCACGTAAAAGCTAGCATGATGTATGAAATATGGTACTAAAGCTGGATTCAGGAAGATCTGAGTTCAAAACCTTCCTTGGATACTGGCAACATGTGTGACTAGGCAAATTGCTTTGTATCCCTAGTGCTTAACACAGTGTTTGACACGTAGTAAATGCTTAAGAAATGCTTACTGACTGACAGCCTCTCTGCCCCTCAGTTTCCCCATCTATAAAATGAGGAGGAAGCCTCCAATGTCCCTTTCAGACTGGGACCAGCTGGGATGTTCTACTATAGATCCTTGTGCCCTGCCTCCTCCTACTACCTTAGATATAGTCTACATATACATATATATATATATGTATATACACATACACACACACACACACACACACACACACACACACATATATATATATATATATATGTATATGTACCTGCTACTTGTACTGATAACCAGTAAGCTCCTTGAGGACAAGGAACTGCTTCATTTTTGTCTTTATGCTTCAGCCCCTGGCACATATAGATATTGGTTGATTGACTATTTGATTCAAGCTCGAGAAAGGACCAAGATGACAAGACAGGGTTAAGGAATGATCTAGAGCAGATACACTGGTCATTATGGACATTGGGATGAGAGGAGAAAGTGGGAGAGACCCCTAGAGAGACTCTAACACTTCCTCACCAGTAAAAATGCACAATAATAACTGTAATAGCTATTGATTTTGTGGTAATTTAAGGTTTGTAAAGTACTTTGCCATTACCTCATTTGATCCTCTGAACTATTATTGAAGTATAGTAGCAACAAAGACCCTGACACATCCAGGATGACCTGCTAGTACAGGTTCTTAGATCTGCTTACCTAAAAGAAAACAACTTTTGAGGGGTCAACAATCTTCTTTAATCATATATAGCAACAGAGAAAATACAAGCAGAGAAATAAACACCAACTGACAGGGCTTCTAACTGTCTGACCATAAGTCATACAGTCAAAGATCAATAGGCATATCCAACTGTCTGACCATAAGCAATATATACATAGTTACCAGGGAGAGAGCCACCAACATCTAGGTTTTCAAAGGGGGCTGGGGTCCTTAATGGCTACCCAGGGTCTCATCTGGTAATATGCAAACATTCTTTCAAAGCCCCCAAAACAAAGCTTCACCACAGAGGATATATACACTTTTCAGAGCCAGAGGGCATTACCACCCTCATGATCCAGTGACTCATTAATTAACAAAAGGTGTGAGCCTTCCTACTAAACAAGCCTTCCTTAATCAAGCTTTCCTGTAACAGGTTCCACTGAGGCCTATTAATGGGCAGGAAGATCTTTCATTAATATAAATCTCATTAACATTACAAGGAGGTAGGTGCTATTATTGTGTTCACTTTACAGATGAGGAAACTAAGGCTAACCAAATTTAAATGACTTGCCTAAGGTTGCACAGCTAGTAAATGCTAAGGCACAATTTGAACTCAGTTCTCCTTAACTCCAGGTTCAGTGTTCTATCCAATGAGTCATGTAGTTGCCTTAACATAAGCACCATCTATATAAGATTATCAATATAGAGGTAGAAAGGACCATAGAGGAAACCAAATCTTATGCCTTCATTTTGTAGATAAGGAAATTGGGGAAGGGGGTATATATACAGAGAGGTAGGGAGAGAGAGAGAGAGAGAGAGAGAGAATGTTTAAGGTCATAGGTAGTAATTAGTTAAGTCGAGATTTGAACCTGAGACCTTCTGATTCCTAATCCAGAATTCTTTCCATTTCACCACTGTTTCAGGGACACACAAATAGCAAGTAATAAGCCATTACTAATCTTCCAGTAAAATTAGTGAGATGTGCCTTTACTAGAGGGGACTACTTGGATTCCTAGTTATATACATTGATACAATAATTGGTCAGTGACACTTTAGTGACAGCATATTTAATATATCTGCCAAGACAGATGATTTATTCCCTCAGACAAATGTGTGAATGAGGAAGATTTTGCTCATAATGCATTAAAAGCAATATTTCTCTGACACTATTTTCATTGGTTGCAATTTTAACAGATGCTGCAAAGTTATTAATTCTTACTCCCACTGAAACCCTAGCCAGCTAACACAGGTAGGTAGCTTGTATTCCCAAACTGACTTTGGTTTATGTTTTCTAACTGAGGTCTTGGGAGAAGGTTGCTTCAAATTCAGTTAATAAGAGTCCCTCACTAAGTTCAAGCTGTTCTCGTTTCCAGTGTCCAAAGACTCAAGATTAAAACGTTTGGGGGCTATCCCATGGAGATATGGAACTAAGCTCACCCAAATTTGACCATATTTAGAAACAAGTAGATTTCATTTTTTCCTGTAGGCTAAACGAATATCTGAGCAGCAACGCATTTCATGTTAATGGAAGGGCAACGTCAGGTAAAGAAAATGAATTTTTCTCATGAACGTGGGTGAAGTTGGCACCGAGCACAGTTCAGTTTAATTCTGGCTTTCTGTACTCTCATTAAAAGCCAAACTTCTGAACTTAAAACCTCTGTATTATTATTCTTCAGTATATTTATGGCAAATTACCTTGCGTTTCATAAATTAAAAGGGGGCGGATAAAGGAGGAGGTAGGTGAGAGAGAGAGGAAAAAGAGAGGAAGAAGGGGGAAAAGAGAGAGAAAGAAAGACTGACAGAGACACACAAAAGCAGATAGAGATAAAACACAAAAGAAAGATAGGAAGAAGGAAGATGGGAGGAGAGAGGAGAGGTTGGGAAGGAGAGAAAAAGAGGAAGTTGAGAGACAGATGGATATACAGACAGAAAGAGAAACAGAAAGAGAAGGGGGAGGGGAGTAGAAGGAGAAAAAATGTAGGGAAGGAGAGGGAAGAAGAAAGAGAAATGAGAGAGAGAGAGAGAGAGAGAGAGAGAGAGAGAGAGAGAGAGAGAGAGAGAGAGAGAGAGCCTTTATTCTTTTGCAAAGAAATAGGAAGGGAATATGTGTAATAAAATGCCAGAAGACCCAAACTGCACTATCCATCACAGTTTCTGAGTAAATTTGGAAATAGTGGCTAGAGCAGGGCTGAAGTTCTAAACTGATGACGTTTAGGCTGATTTGAGTTTTCCCTTACCAGGCTCCATAACAGAGCTTTAATGTTTCCCATGGACATAAATTCACTGTAGCTCTCAAGTGAAGACTATGTTTGAGAGAACTGAATAGAAAGCTTGGACTTACTCTCAAGATTACACTTACCCCATCAAGTCAGGTTCCATGTAACTTTCCTTCTCAGGGCTGCGCACACAAAATTTCAGGAAACAGCAGGGCTTAATTAGGACTTGGGTTTATAGTTTCACCTGAAAAAATACATTTAAAAAAATCATATATGTTTGGCTGTTGAGAATTTCTAGTCAATAAATTCTTGCTAATTAATCACGTTAATGGTGCTCCTTAAAAGTTGAAACAGAATCAGAAAACAAACCAAATTCCCCATAAATATCAAACATAAAGGCCTATTCACTGATGCACTTTCTGTTTCTAAAAAGAATTTTACAAGTGTGTTTTTTTCCCCCTCTCTGACAGCACACACATACACATATGAGTACACACAGAGACAGAGTCCACCACTATCTATGGGTGTGTTACACTGCTCATAGAGAAATACAATTCCAGGGACAAATTATTAATGTGGCAGAATGATGTAATTATATGCTAGTACTTTACTGAGGAGTGCTTGTGAGTGTGGTTCTTTGGGGAGACTGGAGCAGAAAAAAGCAGAAAGACTAGTAATAGCATTTATTCTCAGAGTGTAGAAGAAAAAGAAAGAAAGAAGAAAAGAAAGATAGAAAGGAGAGGGAAGGAAAGAAGGAAAGGAAGAAAAAAGAAAGGGAGGAAAGAAGGAAAAGAAGGAAGGAACAAGTAAGAAAAGAGAAAGAAAAGGAGAAGGGAAGAAAGAAGGAAGGAAGGATGGAAGGAGGAGAAAGGGAGAGAGGAAGGAAAGAAAGAAGGAAATAAAAAAGAGTGGCACAGAAGAAAGAAGGGGAAGAAGAAAAGAAGGGAAAAGGTATGAAAGAAGGAAGTAAATGAAAGAGAAAAAAGGTAAAAGGAAAGAAAAAAGGAAGAAAAGAAAGAAGGAAAGGAAAAGAAGGAGAGGACAAATGGAAGGAAAGAGAAAGAAAGGACAGAAAGGAAGAAAAAAGAAAGTAAGGTAAATATATGAAGTGGATAGGTAGGAGACAGAGAAAGTAGAAACTGGGATGAAATAAGAATATTCTTCCTGCCCATGTTCAGGACAGCATGGAGCTGGAAATGACCTCCAAATCCCCTCTCTTACAGATGAGGAAATAGAGGCACAAAGAAGTTAATTGACTCAGCAAAGGTTATACAGGTAATAATAAAGAAGAGGAAGGCAAAGCCAGGTTCTCTGACCCCTGATCCCAAGTGGTCCCTGCACTATCCAGCACTGCCTTTTATTTTCCACTTTTGCATTAGTTAAAGGGAGTGAGAGTCTTCTTAATACAAACTGGATCTCTGGATCTGTCATTTTCTAGTTTTGTGTGGCCCAGACAGCCCAAGAACAGGCTTGCTTAAACCACCCCATAAACAAATAGATCCAGAATCCCACCTCACTTAGGGCCAAGCTCACCAAGAATACAGCTACTACTGTTCATCATTTGAGAAAAATGACCTTTTGGACATTGAAGCCCTAAGCCTCCAAAATGTCATTTGTGGGTGTGTCAAGATGCTTTTTTTGAGCCTGGGTTTGTCACAATGGAAAATCTCAATCTCACCTTTTGAAATGAATTATTCCTCCCATAGTGTTCTTTCTGGGTCCTTAATCTTGGGTGGAAAAATGATCAACTCCTTTCTTCTTCTTCTCTTTCTTCTCCTCTCTCCCTCCCTCTCTCTTTCTACACACACACACACACACACACACACACACACACACACACGCATGCATGCACATGCACATGCACACACAGTTGACAGGCCTCACAGAGGGAGATGGAGAAATTGGAAGTTTCAAAACAGGAGGTGAATGGACTTGTGTCAGCCCTTTTAAATGCCATCTCAAATGAGATATTATCTGTAAAATGCTTAAAACAGCGCCTGGCACATAGTAGGGGCTTGGTAAATGTTTGCTCCCTTTCCTTTTGTTCTCCTTTTCCCATTTATCACTTGACATAGACCGCACTGGGTTTATCTAGAGAGAGGGTTATGGGTCGATGAGCATTTCCGTTCTAACTCTTTTTTCTGAGAGAGTTTATAACTTCAGTGTAAACATCTGATCTTGACAGAAACCTGGCAATTTAGTGGCTTGCAGCACAAGGATTTTTGTAGTGCAAATACTAATCGATTTTAAAACAAAAGAAAGAAAAATGGGTTTTTGAACATTTGCCTTGATATACACACATACACACACATACATATAATACATTATGACATTTTTCTTATTTATGGTCAAGACTGAAAATTTCTTTTTTATTTCTTGCTTAGCATCCTGTCTTTTTCTGTGTTTAGGTATTTTTTTTAAAGGCTTCATACTACCTGCTAGTGTACAAGGAGACCACTAAGCTACATTCCAGAAACCTAAAAACAATTGCATTTGAAGAAGTTAAAAAGAAATGGTGTGAAACGGTAAAATGCTGTTTTAGACTTCATTATTCCCAGATTTCTAGTAGATCCCAGAGAGATAACTCCTGGGGGAAAACCAGAAAGGAAAAGCAAACTTATTCCAAAAATAGATACTTTATATAAGGAAACAACATCCAATGAAGCAAAAGCCCCAAACAGAAAGTTCCCCAGACCCACTAATTGTGTAACTTCCTGCCATCTCCTTCTAGGTCATGTCCCCAGGAGTATAGCTCCAGCCCTAAACATCTCTTGTAAACTCCCCCTCTCCCCCATGCCCTCTGCTCCATAGTACCCACACTTTAGCTCTTTCCAGCAAAAGTGACATTACTACCAGGTGTGGGAATGTTTGCTCTAAAGAGAGCACAGTTAAGTAATTACAAGCATAGTCTTGTTACTCACTTAAACTTGACACAAGTTCAGGTATTTAAGTCATCTCCAGTTCCACTTCCTAGTTCACACTTAGTCTGTACCACCCTACCTGTGCCATCTCCTCACCCAGTTCTGTTCTCTTGGTAGTTGAGAAAATAAACTTTATATCAGATTCCCAAGTTCACCTTTTAGTTTCTTGGGGAAAAAAAAGATCTCCCTGAAGTTTCCTAAAACCCAAATCACTGACTTTCCTGGACTCTTCTCTGAACAAGACTCTTTTACTGCTGCCAACAACTTAGGACATAAGGTCCTGAATATCCCAGTGGGAGCACCAAATCAACATGTTCAGAAGCAGGTTTATTGTTTTTTCTACAAAAATCTTCTCCTGCTTCTGACTTCACAATTTCTGGTGCTGGCACTAGTATCCCATGTTCAGAACGTCGGGGCTCTCCTTGGGTCTGCCTCTCACTCATCTCATATATCCAATCAGTTATTTGTTGTTTCTATTTCCACAGAATTTTTTGTAGCTGTTCTCCCAAGGTACCTATATTTGCTGCCACCATGTCAGTATAGGCCATATTACTACTCCTCTGACTTTGGCTATATCCTACTGACAGGTCATGCTTACCTGCCTTTTCCTATTCATTATTCACACCACTCTCAGATTTATTTATTGTTTTTTCCCTACTAGATCAGGTCTCTCTTCTGCTCAAAATCTTAAATGGCTCTCTATTTACTTTCAACTAAAGTTCAAACTCTTTAACCTAGTATGGATGGACCTCCATAGTTTAACTACCTTTCTATTTTATCTTACAGTATTTCTGTCCACATACTTGTAACACTTCAGTCAGAACAAAACTCTGCTATGACCTTCATAGACCTGGTACTTTCTTAGGTCCTTGTCTTTGCTCTTGCTTTAGTTAATGTCAATAATACTTTATCCCCCACTACTATTTTTTATATATTTAATCATCTTTTCAAAGGTCATCTCCTTAATGAAGTCTTTCCTTATCCCTCCTCTCCTGCCCCTTATCAGTAATCACCTTTCCTCCTTCAGAGGAAAGCTTTTGATTTGCATGTCTCTTATGTATGTGCTTGGGATGGATTATTTTGTAATATAGTTATTTTTGTGTATGAGTATCTTGCTCTTGAACTGTATGAGCATAAGGACAGCTTATCTTGTGTCTCCCTCTAGGACTCCATGCTGTCTCACTTTCAGAGTTTTTGCTTAAAAAACACTTGTTGATTTGAACTGAGTTCAACCTGTCTCTGGACATTTTAATGTCAGCTCTCTGTAGGTCCCCAGATTCTCTATAGCAACTCCCTACTCCACTAATTCCACCTGATTGCCATGAATTTCCTCTCCACATTTCCTGGTCTAATTTCCTTAGTACAAACTTTAGAATAAACATCAGTACCTAAATCAATTTAGCCCTAGCTAGTCTGGAACTGTGCTATTTGGGGGAGGTGGATTTTTTTCCCCACAATTTGTCTTATAAAATTCGTAAAGGAGTAATAAAATAGGTAACTGTATCCAACAGTACAATGCTTTAGGTGGGGACATTTTCTTCTTAATATCAAAGTATATCACTTCATCCCCTACAGCATACAATTAGACATCAGATTGCTTGACCCCTCTATTTTATGTAGAATTTTTTTCTACTTATACCTTTGTTAGGTTCCAATATTGATCTTTGACCTCCTCATGGATTCCAGTTCAAATTGTAGGGGCTTTTAATGGTAATTTATCTTGACTAACTTGCTCCTATCCAGTTTAAAAAGTGAGAACTTCTGAAGTTAATTCAAACCGAGCTGTCCAAGTGCTCTGCATTCCCACAGACCAAGGCAAGAAGTAGTATTGAAACAAGGAAACATTTAGGGACAAGAAAGATATAGGCAACACTTTTTTACTTGCATGTCTCTTATGGATGTACTTAGGATAGATTAACACACATATTCCTGAATGGATATAATGTCATTTCCACTTCTGCTTTGGAGAAGCTTGAGGAATGAGTTTCTCCAAGACTCATGTCTGTGACCAGAGAAGGTACATGCTCCATCTCTCTCTGTAGCTAGAATGTACTCCTGGATGGTCCCAGAATAGAAGACTTCATAAAAAGGTCAAGTGTGTGTCTAGGATTCTTAGCTGTCCCTATTTTCCCCTTATGTGTTTAGTCTGCAGCCTATCCATTTCTACTTAACTCCCAGTTCTACCATCACCATGAAGGTCCCATCATGACTTGAGTCAGATGGTATTCCTTGCTTGCCTGGACATTCTTGGTCTTCATTTTAGTTCCCAATATGACCCTATGCTTTGCATAGTCACAAAATTTGTAGAAACATTAATTTTTTCATCCATTTTCCTAATGGTGAAAAACTCTTCTTCAATCTCCATGAATACACGGTGAACCTCCCTCTTTCCAGGCAAAAATGAAGTGGGAAAGGTATTTGGATACAAACAGGTCCATTATTCATAAAAGCTACAAGATACAACATGTCCAGATAGGTTTAGTCTTTGCTTGATTCATCATATACCACTTCCAGAGGATGACTTGGGACATAGTTGTATTCTTAATGGATGTTCAATAGTAAGTTCAATTTAATATTTTTCCTCCAATTACATTTCAAAACAAATTTTTAACATTTGGGTTTTTTTTTTAAAGGTTTGAGCTCCAAATTTTTTCTCTCCCTCCATACCTCCTTCTTCCCCCTGCCCCCCACTCCCTGAGATGGTAAGCAATCCGATATGTAAAACATTTCCATATTAATCATTTTGTTCAAGAAGACTCAAATAAAAATAAAAACAGTGAAAGAAAATGAAAAATAACTTGCTTCAGTCTGTATTCAAATAATATCAGTTCTTTCTTTGAAAGTCAATAGTATATTTTATCATTAGTCTTCTGGGATTTCTTGGATCATTTTATTGCTGATGGTAGCTATCATTCTCAGTTCTTGATCATACAATATTGCTGTTACTGTGTACAGTGTTCTCTTGATTCAGTTCAATTCTCTTTGCATTAGTTCATGTAAGTCTCTCCAGGTTTTTCTGAAATCAACCTGCTTATCATTTCTTACAGTACAATAATATTTCATCACCATCACATACTGCAGCTTGTTAAGCCATTTATTCCACAATTGATGGCATCCCTTCAATCTTCAATTCTTACCCACCACAGAAAGAGCTGCTATAAATATTTTGGTACAAATAGGTCCTTTTCCACCACCTCCCCCTTTTTTATGTCTTTAGGATATAGATCTATAAGAGTTATTTGTGGATCAAAGGATATGCACAGTTTTATAGCCCTTTGGGCACAGTTCCAAATTACTTTCCAGAAGAGCTGAACAAGTTCACAGCTCTTCCAATAGTGCATTCATGTCCCAGTTTTCCCACATCTCCAACATCCATAATTTTCCTTTTTTGTCATATTAGTCAATTTGATAAGTGTGGTGAAGTGGCATCTCAGAGTTGTTTTAATTTGCATTTTTCTAATTGTTTTCATATGTCTGTAGATAGCTTTGATTTCTTTTCCTGAAAACTTCCTGTTCATGTCCTTTAATCATTTACCAATTGGGGAATGACTTGTATTTTTGACTCAGTTTTCCATATATTTCAGAAATATGACCTTTTTCAGGGGTACCTATTGCAACATTTCTTTTCCTAGGTTTTCTGCTTTCCTTATAATTTCGGTAGCTTTGGTTTCGCTTGTGCAAAACCTTTTTAATTTTATATAATCAAAATCATCTCTTCTATTTTGTAATGCTCTCTCTATCTTCTTTGGTCCTAAATTCTTCCCTTATCCATAGATCTAACAAATAAACTTCAGTAGTAAGTTCAAATCCTAGGTCCCCAAGTGTAAATTTCCCAAAGGATCCATAATCCTTTTGAAATGATAAAATATGGGAAAGAGAGAGTGCTTTATGTTATCCCATGAAATTCAGAAACAGATGAGTAAATATTTATTCCTGTACTTGTTAACTAACTGATTCACTAACAAACCTGGTATTTTACAAGGCCAATTCAGGACCCTGGTTACTTCTCTGAAACACCAACGCAACCGGTTGAAAGGTGAACAATTTAACTACTCCACTTGTTTTATCCACAAGATGATAAATGGCCATTCTGGCTGTTTTAAATTTGAACATAATGCTTATTTTGGTGCATTATGGAGTCATAAACCCAGTCGTGGGCAATCTACTTATTTCATATTCATCTTAGAAGAAATTAGATGGCTTAGAAGAAAGGATACCTTTCCAAAGTTTCCAAAATGATTGGAATGAGAAATAGCGACAATGTTAATGGTAAACAATAACTCAAGGTGATACTGTGCTTTCATATAGATGTAAATATTATCAAAGGCTATCTGGGCCTTATCAGAGGCAACTAGTTGGCACAGCCAATAGAGCAGCAAGCCTGGAATCAGCTAGACCTGAGTAGTTATTAATATTAATTATTAGTAGTTATTAATCTAGGAGTTATTCAATCCAGGCAGCTATTATTTGCTGTGTAGCCCTGGACAAGTTATTTAACTTCTGGCTACCTCAGTTTCCTCAGCTATAAAATGTGTATAATAATTATGAGGACCAAATAATATTTGCAAAAGCACGTAACAAGATGCCTGGTGAATAGTAGAAGTTTTATATATATATATGCATATTCTCTTTCTCCTTTACTTTTCTGTTCTCTCTATACTCATAATCTCAGCAGTTTCTGTGGATTCCATTATTGTCTCTGTCAAGATGACTTCAAAATTGATATAAGCAGCCCTAATTCTCTCCTACCTCCAGCCTCACATTATTACTATATAATGTTTTAATGTTTACATAAGGTGACTCATTTGATCCTTCAACTACTCTGTGAGATAATTATATGTTATGATCTCCATTTTACAGAAGAGGTACTTCAGGGTTAAGTGATGTCTTGTGGTCACACAGCTAACAGTCTGAAGTAGGATTTGAGTTCAGGTCTTTGGGCTCTATCTACTGTACCACCTAGCTGCCCTCACAGGATTGTATTTGTCCTTTATTGATGAAGAAGACCATGCCATGAGAAAAATCACGATGTGACTTGCACGTGACTTTGTTTTGAGCGAGGGAGAGATGTGCAAGGTCACCAGCCTCACTTCTCCTCTACATCACAAACTAAATGCTGTACATATCTATCTGGATCCACCCAACTTCCATACTTCCCTATCTTTGTTGATTGTACTAACCCTTTCAATCACAGTTTTGAAATCTTGGAGTAATCCTTTCCCCTCCCTCAATCTCCATATCCTCCCTGTTGCCAAGTTTTACTCATTCTACTGCCACAATATCTCTCATATAAGTTCCCTTCTTTCTCCTCACAGAGCCTCTAATCCAGTTCAGGCCTTCCTCATCTCTTGTCTGGAATTTTGCCATAACCTTCTAACTTGTCTTCCTTCTCCCAATTTCTGTCCCATTCAGCCTCTGTGCAGATACTGAACCAATATTCCTAACACACAGCTCTAACTGTGTCACTCCACCATGGGATAAAAAATCTCCACTGGCCCCCTCATGCCACCGGGGTAAAATACAAACTCCACAGCCTGGCATTTAAAGTCTGCCATAGTCTGGCTCCCACTTAATTTTCCCATATTATGTCGTGTTAGTCCCCTTACACACTACTTATTCCAGTCAAACTTTTCCCTATACAGGACAGTCCTTCTCTTTCTCTTTTTGCCTTTGTAGAATGTCTCTTAGGTCTAGAATGTATTTCCTCTTTCCCTAGACCCTTTAAAATCCTTAGCTTTCTTCAAAGCACAGTTAAGGCACTATCTCCTAAATGAGGCTTTTTTTCATCTTCCCAGTTAAGAATGATCTCACCTTCTTAAATAATTTTGTATTACTTTTAATGTACTTTGCATTTTCTTATATGTATAAATGTTATATCTCCTCAGTAGAACATAAATTCCTTAGGGAAAGAGATTTATTTTGTTTTTGTGCCCCCAGTACGGAGCACAGCATACATTGTATATTTAATAAATATTTGTTGGATTTAGTTGATCTGAATTGCTTTGAAGTTTTAAAAGTGCTTTCCCAGCAATGTCCCTATAACCTGAGTTTAAATCTCTCCTCTTTCAATAACTGTGTCTCCTTGGAAAGTCATTGAACCTTTCAGACATTCACCTTCTCCATCTGTAAAAAAAAAAAAGAAATATCTATCGCAGCAAATCCCATTCTGTAATAGATATGTACACAAAACATATGAGCAAACCATGAAACAGGAATTGCAGATCTCTAAAGGTCCTAAATCTGGAGAGGGAAGCAGACCTCAGAGGCCATGTTATCTAACCTTTTTATTTTACAAATGAGGAAAACTGAATCTCAGTGAGATTAAAAGAGTAGTCCATGGTCATACAGGTAGTGATGGAGGTGAAATGTGAACTCCAGTTCTCCAGAAACAGTGGCCTTTCCATTGTATCACATGACTCTGAGGTTTCACCCCACTTCAAGGAAATGATGTGTGGGATGAAAAAAGAAGGGAACAATACATGTTGAAGGAAAAGTGAAAATATAATACTGATACACTGTTGGTCACCAGTCAAGCAAGGAGGGCCTCAGGGTGAGGTTTCATCATAGTGGTAAGACACCAGGCAAAAAGATGGAGGACAAGGAGTCTAGAAAGAGAGTCCAAAATGATAGAGGAATTCAGATAAATGTGGGAAGATTGTAGAAACTGATACAGAATGACATAAGCGAACTAAGAAGAACAAAACAATGGCTAATATCAATTTTTGGTTTTAAGGTTTGCACATTATTTCATTTACTTCTCTCAACAACATAGTAGAGTTAATGCTTTTATGAGCCCCCTTATACAGAGGGTGAGATGGAGAAGACTAAAGACCATGTCTCAGATGAAGGTTAGGTGAAGGAGCTAAGGCACTGAGCTTGAAGTGAATGCTTTGTGTAGACATCGTTGTCTTCAAATATTTGAAAAGCTGTGTTGTACGTAGTTGAGATATTAAGCTTTTTGACCTTGATAAGTAGAACAGTATGAAGTATTAGACATTAGAGGAAGGTAGATTTCAGCTCCATGTAAGGAGAGACTTGTTGATAATGAATGATTAAGAACTTTCTGAATAAGAAATGAGAAATCTTAGATCAGGGGGTAGTCAATTCTCTATCATTTGAGTCTGAAGGACCACTTGACTCTGGATGTTGTAAGTAGGGGATTTGAACCAGACAACCTTATTCAGAGATGGGTAAGATACTGTAGTCTTTGGTCATAGAGTTAGTGTTTTGAGCCATGAGTCTGAAAAATCGTTATAAAATGGCAAGACTTCAATCTTACAGCAAACCTCTGCGACTAAAAACTATACAAACTATACAGAGCACAGCCCTAGGTAGTTGTATTATCTTCATTTTACTGATGAGAACACCATGATACAGTGGTCACACAACTAGTAAATGGTAGACCTAGGATTTGAAACCAAGGTCCTCTTGATTTGAAGATCAGTGAGTAGACTTTCCTCTACAAAACCACATTCACACAGTGAATCAGGATAGACTTGAGTTCAAATCCAGACTCTGATATTGATTAACTATGTGACCTTAGACAAGTCACTTAATCACTATTTTGTTTTATTTCCCTAACTGCAAAATGGGAATCATAATGGTACCTTCCTTGCAGGGTTGTTACAAGGATCAAATAATATTTGTAAGGTGCTTAGCAGTATTTGCTACATAGTATATACTGTTTCAGTATTAGTTTTTTTAAAAATCATCATTAATCATCAGTAGCAGCAACTGTACCACTACTACCACGACCCCCCCCACCGCCCCCACCCCCCAATCACCACCCCTACCACCACTGCCACCACCATCACCACCATCACCACCACCGCCACCACCACCACCACCGCCATCATCATCATTTAAGGTGACTGAGCATTTGAAAGAAAACATGAAATAGTTCTCTTCCTTTCTTCCTTAAAGAACACTCTGACTACTGACCACTACTATCCTGTTATTTTGGGCAGAACAGGGAAAAAGAGATCTGTGTATGGGTGGAGTGAACCACCCCATTCCATTTTAACCTTGTTACTGATAAGGAACTGAAGTAAACAGGATTAAGTGACTCCCCCAGGGTCATGCAGCTGGTAAATGACTGAGGCTGGGTTTGATCTCAGTCTTCCTGACTCCAGGGCCAGTGCTCTATCCACTGTGCCACCCAGCTGCCCCCACTTCAAATACTAGTCACATATACCATTGAGAATTTCTATGGCAGGGATATTCTCCAGATAGGTACTCTCCTATCATCTAGGTTTATGTTGATGTTCTTTGCTTTTCCCCCAAGTTTCCCCTCAATATTCTTTGTGTTTCCTCAAAGACTTTCTGTAAATATTAAAAGTTGTCAAACATGTGGCCTTTCCCAAGTGTGCCAGAACTCCATTAAAATATAACTGGGAAATATTAACAAAATAAAAAAAAATACACTAGGACATAGATATTTTACTCTAAACTAAGTCAGTATGTACCCTCAGGGATCTTTATGACTGGATTAGTTGCCCTCCATTTCTATTTGAGTTTGATCCCACTCATCTACAGCCTATGAGAACAGTTCTGGGAAATGAACAGATGAGACTAAGGCTAAGTTTAATGGTATATTGAAGAAAGACAACAAAAACCTTAGTCTACCAAAGTTTTAATACCACACCTTTCTATACCTGGGGTGGGGTAAGAAAATAATAGTGGAAACAAATAAATGATCAGAGCAGTCCAAATCATAAAAATATTTGTATCATAGCCATGTTAGTTTTAATGCCAAGTATCCAGTTCTAGCAATATCTGAACCCAGTTCTTCATCACTTCTTCAAGACAGTCAAAGCCAGCATTTCTTTGAGTAGCATGCTTTCAAAGTTTCTGCCTTGGTCCAAATGGATCCCAGAAGAAAGTTCACATATTTAGAAATACTTTTCCCATAATGCTTTAACAACTGTACAAAGTTTCTGGTTTCAGGTTGAATATTCCTATGTATATCATATGAAATGGTTGCTTACCACTAATATAGATTTCTCCTTCTAGATGTATAAAATCAATGCAGACAAGTTTTGAAGGCTTGTTGATGCTAATATTCTCCAAATATGTCACACTAGTTGATAGCACTTTTCTTTGTACACTTTAGACACGTCTCATATTTCTTGGACATTTTGTATCAGTAAAATCTATTTCTTACTGGCTCTAGGGTCTTCTCTTGTGCCTTAGATCCAAACTTTCTTGATCATAGAGCAATAAGCCTTGGGCAGTACCAATCGATTTCTGCCTAGTGTGGAATCAGTGCCAGTCTTGTTTAGTATTCCATTGTAAAGTACCAACTTCTTTCATTGTCTTAAAAACAAAATGCCTTCAGATGATTGACATTTGAGGCTTTTGACATAATTACCTTATTTATTAACCAATATTACTTCACAAAGGCCTTTGTCAGACATGTACTCTCTTTTCTAATATTTCACAGACAACTGAGATAAACAGGGTTAACTCAATGAAATGAATTTCACACATGCTATTGGCATGCTATCTGATGGATAGTTTAATCATCTTGGCAAATGGGATAAACTAGGTTGAGGGTTACCAACAGCCTCAAACTCATCTGTGAGTTAGGAGAATGTCTACCCCAAGCATGTGAAGACTTGCCCAAGTGGAATTGACTGAGTGAGAACAATTAGTTCCAATATGCATAAAAGCAGCTGAAGTAGCCCTGTGAAGCATTTAGAGTGTGCTCACACATCAAATATGTCAAGGTCATCTACTACATACCAGGTCATTGCCAGTCATCTTGACTTTTGTCCAGCCACTGGACTTCAATGACTCTGGGAGACAGCCCAACTCTGCCTCACCTAAATCTAATTCATATGCAAGGCAAGACATTACCCATAATGTCATTGATCCTTTTCAAAAACTAAATATAAGAAACAACATCTAGTGGAAGTCTTAAGGTTAGAACTACAATGCTATCTATTTGTATTCTAGTACCTTGGGTGTTGCAAATAGTTTTTACACCCTATGACAGTTTTGGTGTTGTGGGGCTTTATGGACAGGTCATCTGCATTAGTTTTTCACTGATTAGTAATGGATGCTGAACTCGTAGATAGCTAATGCTCCCACTCATCTCTGGCAAAAAGCATGCAACTTGGCACTAGAGTATAAATTAGTGGATTACTGTTGGTACAAACTTGTAACTTTCATAATATCTCTCTATCTATCCATCCATTTATCCATCTATCTTTCTATCTTTCTGCTTTGAATTTCTCAGTGACCTGCTATTGAGAGAAGCTTCATCTTGTGAAGTAAGTAAAGCTTCTTGTTATCATTCAGGCCTTTGTGGCAAATGCATTTGGTTTCGTATAATTGGCGTTCCCTTGTTTGCTCTCAGTTTCTTTAAATAAGTCAGGTGGCATAGTAGATAGAGCAGAGATTGAAAAACTATAACCCAATGGTCAAGCCTAAGCACCTGTCTGTTTTTTTATGACTTAGAAGCTAAGAATGGTTTGACCCTTTTAGTTCATGGCCCCACAAAAACAGGAGGTGGGCTGGATTTGACTCTTGGACTGAGAGTTTACCTCTCTGGGATAGACCACTGGGTTTGAGACAGGATGACCTGAACTCAAATCAATCATCAGACGCTTATTAGCCATGCAAGTCATTTAACCAATCTGTTTCTGTTCTCTTACAATAAATGGTGAGAATATTATTACCTACTACCTAGGGTTGTTATAAGGATTAAATAATATAGTATTTGTAAAGTACTTAACACAGTGCCTGGAACATAATAGTTAATACTTTTTTCCTTCTTTCCTGTGGGAAGCAGCTGAGCAAGTCTTTAAAGACTTGTCCACATCTTTCTGTCCACTGGTCTCTGGAAGTTTTGTTGATTTTTAAGACAATTTTGCATTTCTTTCTTTCTGCTTCTGTACTTCTTCAGTTGTATGTGCTTGACTGAGGCCATTCAGTGACTTAGCAAAAGCAGCATCTTTTTTGTTTTTTAAACACATTTTAATAATAGGTTTTAAATCCTAGAAAAGTCCTTAGGTCCGGAAGATTCTTTGAAAATGGCCAAATCAAAAGTTGTTCTATCTTTTCTGGGCCAGTGCTCATACCTTTTGCTTTCTAAGATCATTTTAAAGCTTTATTTTTATTTAAAAATGTTTTTTCAACTCTCCCTCCCACTGACCCTAAATGAATAATTCTAAAAATTCCTCTCATAACAAATATGCAATATCAAACAAAACAAATTCCCACATTAGCCATGTCTAAAAATGTATGTCTCACTCTGGAATTTAAGTCCATCATCTCTCTGGCAGGATGTAGAATGCTCATAGCTTGTTGAGATACACTGTGGCTCACATACTTCGCTGAGACACTACAAAACTGGCTTTTGTCAATGGAAAGTCTTAAGCCATTTTCCTCTAGGCAGTCCAACACTTTCATCAGTTTTTCTTCATGTTCTTCCAAGATTTTCCCAAAGACAATGATGTCATCAAGATATTCTAATACATTCAGGTAATTCATGTGTCTAATTACTTTCTCCATCTTTGGAAAGTAGCAGGCTTTCCAAAGACACCTTGAGGAACGTGCTCAAACTGGTAAAACTCTAACTGGGCAGATGAAAGCATTCTTTTCCTTGTCTTTGTCTCTCATAGACATCAAATAGCCACTGCGCAGGTCAAATGCAGAAAATCATAGGCTGTGTAACTGGCAATCCAGGGAATCTGGAACTCTCAGTAGTCCAATTTGCTTCTTTTGTTCAAAGTGAGACAATTATCATCTACCTTTTTTCTTTAGTATCTACACTTTGGGAGGCTCATATGGGCTACTGGATTTTGTGATGATGCCATTGACCAATAGGCTTTTTTAATGTTCTCTGAGATCATCACAGACAAAAGAGTATTTCTTGATCTTTGCTGGAATGACTTGTAGTGAGTTAGATCTTATGAGCTTCTCTTTGAGGACATCCTACATCCCATTAAAGTAATCAAAATACATTTTTTCTCTTGCTAACATTCTGTCTCAACCATTCCTCTCATTCCTCTGGTACTGGGTAATCCCTCAAATAAAATTTCTTTGGCTCTACTTCAGAAGTAGAAAGACCAGTGCTCTTAATTTGACAGTTTAACTCTGTCCTTCTGTTTGTTTCAGAACAAGGTGCTTGGATGATCAATGTATACAGGTATTGTTGCTTGCAGTATTCTACTAGCATCCTAAAGAGACTAGAATTGATTCCAATCAAAACTGACACTCCATTTATTTAGGTTGGGACTGGGTATACGAAGGCCTGAACATCTATTACCTTGTTTCAACCTCCAGTATCTAGACCCTTTCCTTCTGAGATCTTTCCTCGCTTTTAATAGTTCCTCACAAAATGGCTCTGATTGATTTTAGGAGGTGTAGAGGTCCTATTCATATTCAGTTCCGATTGATCCAATTAAAAAATATTCCTACTTAAACAAGGCACCAGAGTCAAATGGGACGGTTACAACCTCACTTTTACACTTTTTGTCATAATTCCTTGTGTGTAATGGAATGTAACTTGCTCACATCCACCCTCCTCCTTCCCATCAACTTGCTGGTTATCTTCAACTTCCATTATTTTGGCATTTGGACAATTTCATGACTTTTAGCATTATAACATCAACACAAGATTATTAGTGTTAAAAATGTGACTTTTGTTTCATTTATCTATTGAGCCTATTAAAATAAACTTTGTAATGTCCAAAAGACAATCTACAAAAATGCATCTAGGAAGAGGCATGTGAACACAACTATAAAGAACTATGGAAATATAAATCTAAATTAGTACAGAATTGTTAACTGCTCATAGGCAAACTTAATCAGTGTAATAAAATCACAGTATAACTTATCTATTCAGTGTCATCCAATTAAATTACCAAAAAGTTATTTTGTAGTGCTAAAAAAATGAAATTCATCTGGAGGAACTAAATGTCAAAAATCTCAAAAGAAATAATGAAAAAAATGGGAAGGAAGGAATTTTAGTGATATAAATTTTAAACTGTATTACAAAAGTGTAATAATCAAACAGTTTAATACCAGTTAAAGAAAAGCATGAAATCTAAGGGGTCTAATTACTAGAGTAGAGTCATTATACAATAAAAATCACTGGGAAAACAGGAGAGCAGTCTGGCAGACATTAGGTTTAGACTAACACCACACACCATATACCCCAGATAAATTCCACATGAATATATGACACAGACATAAACGATGACTTCATTAAAAAATTAGAAGAACAAGAAAAAAATTACCTTTTAGATCTATGGTAGGAGAAGATTTCAAGACCCAAGAAGAGATAGAGAGCCCTTCAGAAGATAAATGGATAATATTGAATGCATAATTTTTTTCATAAATATTGCTGATACAGTTATTAAACAAAAGGAAAATTCATTGGGAAAATTTTTTTCATCAATATTCTCTGATGCAGATGTTATTTCTAAGATATACAAAGAACTGATATAAATTTAAAAGAAAATAGTCATTCCCCAGTTGATAAATGGTCAAAGCATATGAAATGGTATTTTTAATGCTAAAAAAAACCCCTCAAATTATTAGAGAAATGCAAATTCCAGTATTCTGAAGTTCTACCTCACACCTGTCAGACTGGCAGAGTTAACAGAAAAGGAAAATTGAAACATTTTGTGGGCCTTCAGGAAAGAGACACACTAATGCTTTATTGGTGGGATTGCGAAATGGTCCCCCCTTCTTAAGAACAATAACAAACTATCCACCCAAATAACTAAATTGAGTGTACCATTTCAATTAATCATACAACTGGAGAATCAGTTTTCAAAATAAGAAATTAGAATGATCAAAAACCAGAAAGTGTGCTCAGAATCACTGAGGGAAATACAAATCAAAATAGTCCTAATATATTATTTAAAATTCGTAAAATTGGCAAGTATTATAAAAGATATGAAAATTTATTGCAAAGATAAGAGAGATATGCTAATCTGTTACAGTTAGAGCTAGGGATTGTTCTTCTTATTCTAATTACATTATGCTATCAAAATTACAGAATTGTTCATAACCTTTGACACTGAGTTCCCACTACTGAGTCTATATAACCCACGGATGCTTTTGACAAGAATAATTTTATATGTATAAAAATATTAATAGTAGTATTACTTAATATAACAAAAAGCTAGAAACCAAATAAGTACTTAGAAATTAAAGATGGATGAATGAATATGAACAATTCAGTGAATTACAGGAAAACTGATGTGAAGAGATACAGAGTGAAGGAAGCAGGACCCAGTAAGTAAAACTGAGAAGCAATACAATTTGCATCAAATATAATAAATTATGTTGGCACTATCCTATTAAAGTTCAAGGCACATATTCCTTCCCTTACCCCCAGACCTTCACGCCTTCTCATAACAACTACTTAAATGATGGAAGTTTACAGTGACAGATTCAGTTGCAAAAACAACATAAAAAGGTTTTGCTTAACTGTGTGGAGAGAATTTACTTTGTAAGAGAATGTTTGGGGGGGCGGAGCCAAGATGGCAGAGTAGAAAGACTCACATTTGCTAGCTCCGAACCCACAGCCCATGGATTTCCTGTAAAAAGAACTCCTGACAAATTCTGAAACAGTGGAAGCTGCGCAGAAACACAGTGAAGGAGATTTCCATTGCAGAGAGCCCTGAAAAACTGACCGTAAAGGAGCCCTCCCCTCCCCCTGCCATGGCTGCGCTGCACTGAGAGGACTGAGCAGACCCAAGCAGGCTTCAGGGACCAGAATCTCCGGTGGCCGCGAAGGTCCCTCCATCCACAGACGCACAGGTCAGTGAGAGAGACGGGCTGAGAGGGGAGCAGGGTATCTCTGGGACTCAGACCCCCTCAGGAGGCAGCCACTGCGGCAGAGGCACCAGGCAACTTGGCCCGAGGCTCCCAGAGCAGGCAGGAGCTCCACAGCAGCTCCATTACAAAAGATCTCTGCATAAACCCCCTGAGGGAACTGAGCCTGGGAGGCAGCCCTGCCGCCACCTGAGAACCAGCAGATAAGCTCCCATTGAAGAGCAGTCAGGCCTGCCTCCAAAAGCCCTGAGGCTGGGGAGCAGCATTTGAATCTCAGACCCCAAGCACTAGCTGGGCAGGCCTAGGCCTGGGGTGGAGAGGACTCTCAGAAGTCAAGTAACTGGCTGGGAAAATGCCCAGAAAAGGGAAAAAAACTAAGACCATAGAAGATTATTTTCTTGATCAGATGATTGCGCCATTCGTCTCTGATGAAGAAGAGATCTGCTTACCATCAGATAAAGACATAGGAGTCAAAGCCTCTG
>CM053771.1:446738568-446753972 GCA_028658325.1 Potorous gilbertii | reverse complement strand
ACACATTCACACATGCACGCACACACAGAGACAGAGCACAGAGTGAATTGAATAGGATGGGATCATATCTTAAAAGAAATCAAGGTAAATGGTGAGAGAGAAATGGAGTGGGAGGAGAGAGGGTGAAATGGAATGGGATAAAAAGAGAATGTTTGGATGTTGGGAAATGTTTGTTGTATCAGAACAAAATGTCGTTAGGAAAGAAACTCATTAAGAGAATCAATAATAGTTTTAGCAAAATTACGACCTAAAAAATAAACAGAGAAAAATCTAAAGCACTTTTATGTGATAAAATCCAGGAGCCAATCATAAAAGGGGATATTCCACTTGAAATAATTAAAAAAGACATAAAATATTTGGAAGTAATTTTACCAAAGTACATTCAATAATTATACAGCTTCAGTTACAACATGATCCTTAAAGAAATAAAGAACAACTTAAAGCATTGGAGGAATATTCAGCGTTCATGGCCAGTCCATGCCAAGATAATAAAAATGCCAATATTTCCAAAGTAGATTTACAGTTCTGGTTCTATGCCAATTAAACTACCAAAACGGTGCTTTACGAAACATGGTAAAATAATTGCGAAAAATATTTGGAGGACAAAAGTGAAAAGAAATAAAGAAAAAGGTAGGAGAATAGCATTTCTAGACTTCAAACCATACTAGAAAGCAGAAGTAATCAAAAACATTTGGTATTAGCTTAAAAGTCAAGAAGTAAAATCAGAAAACAGACTAGGATAAATCAGGTATAATGGACCTCAATAACCCAGTGTCTGATAAAACCCAAACCAGATATTACTTAGGAGAGGACTTTATGTTTTGTAAGAACTTCTGGAAAAACTAGCAATCAGTCTAGCAGAAATTGGACTTAGACCAACATCTTATGCCATATTCCACAATAAATTCAAAATGGAAATGTGCCCTGAATATTAATGATCATACTATTAAAAAAATTAGGAGAGAAGTAGATCATATGCCTTTCAAAGCTACATGTAGGATATGTATTCTTTTTTTAACCTTTTATTTTTTTAAAATTAATTTATTCTGAACTTAAATACAAGAACTTAAATACATAATAAGAAAAGAAAAAGAAATACATTATAAACTTAAATAAATAAAAAATAAGAGAAGAAAGAAAAAGTATCGCCATGTGCACAGCAGAACTTAGGAGAGAATTCAAAATAGGCAGCAATACATAAATGACCAATTCTAATTTCCAAGGAGTCATTTTCTTCCTCAAGATTCTGGATCTCCTTGCCTAGTTGGTTGACTTTCTCTTCACAATCTCTTTTTTTTTTTTTAGATTGTTCTTATTTTGAAAAAAAAATTTCCTCAGTCTCTCTCATTTGATTTTTAAAGTCTTTTTAATATTTTTCTATGCATTCTTTCTGGGCAGGCAACCATTTGATGTTATTTTTTGGAGTAGGAGAGGCCTTTTTTTTTTTTTGCTTCAGTATGCTCCTCTGAAGATGAACCCCAGCCTCCTCTATTCTCATAGTAACTTTCTATGGTTGGATTTTTTCTTCTTTGCCTGATTCCTTTAAAAAAATTGTAGCAGTTTATTTTTTGTAATAGCCTTTCGTCCTGGGGAATGGAGGATGATGCCTCTGCTTTCAGATCTTCCTTCAGTTCTCCCCTCTAGCTTAGAATCAAAACAAAGAATTCTGTCCTCCTGTAAGTGCCCACAGGCAATAGAATTCCCACCCTACCTTTTCTGCACTCACCAGGCATGTGTGGGTTCCTTCTCAGCCAGAGCTCTGCAGTGTGGCTGGGGCTGGCATTCTTTATCAGCAGAAGTTCCCTCAATCTTCATGGGCTTGGATGTCCAGCTCCCTGCACGGACCCAGGAGGTGATAATTCCTGTGGCTGGAACTGAGGCCACCTCCCAACTCAGTTAGTCCCAGTGCTTGCCTCTTGTTTCTGAGGAACTAGCCTGGTAGTGTTTATTGTTCACAGGCACCAAATCTCAGTCCTGGAATTTTTCTTCGGATCTTCTGTAATTGTCCCAGAAGCACCACTTTCGGCCCCAACTCATTTATTTTTAGAGCTCTATGTTCCCCCTGAGGTACTATTTTGTCTTGTTTGTGCGGGAAGTCTGGAGAGCTTGAAATTTTCTGACTTACTTTGCCATCTTCCTAGAACGCTCTCTGGGATATGTATTCTTAGCCAAACAAGGGATAGAGGCAATTACAAAAGAGAACACAGATAATTTCAATTAAATTAAATGGAAAAGCTATCGCATAGATAACAATACCTAATAAGAGAAATGGTTTAGAATAAACATTCATAGATAAGAGTTTGGCATCCACTATACATAGAAAACTAACAAAAATATACAATACCGAAAAGTACTCACTGACCATGAGGTCAATAATCTCAAGAAAGAATGCTTCAAATCACTAATAATAAGAGAAATTCAAGTCAAAATAACCATGAGGTTCCACTTTATATCTAGTAAATTGATAAAGATGACAAAAGATGGGAATAGTCAATGTTGGAAGGATTGTTGAAAGATAAGTATATTAATATTTTGTTAATAAAGCTGAGAACTTGTACAACCATTCTGGAAAACAATTTGTAATCATGCAAATAAAGTGGCTAAAATGTTCATACATTTTGACTGAGACTCCACTGCTAGGCAAGTCTCTGAAAGAAGGCACTGATAATAGCAATAAAAAAATTCTACATACATCCAAATATTTACAAGAGCACTTTTCGTGATAGCAAGGAATTGGAAGCAAGGGACATAGCCATCAATTTGGAAATAGCTAAACAAATTATCATACGTTAATGTAGTGGAATATTACTGTGCTATGAAAATGATACGACAAACAGAGAAAAGCATGGATTTATAAAAAATGATGCAAACTAAGTAAGCGGAACCAAGAAAATATCCTACACAATGACTACAAAAATGAAAATAGAAAGAGAAACAACCACAAAACAATAAAAAACGAAGGTTCAAAATTACAAGTAACACAGAAGAGGTTTAAGAAAATTCCTCCTGACTCCTTTGCAGAGGTAGGGGATAGTAGTTAAGAGCTATCCAGAACTGTGGAACATTGCATCTATCACAGATTTTTAATGTATTCGTTAGTGTTACTGTTATTTTTTCTCTTCCTCTTTTTTTTTTTAAATAATTATTTGTTAAAAGGGATGACTGTATAGAAAGAAGAATGCAGGGGGACGGGCATTTAGGTCATATAGAAATGAAAAATATGAAAACTTATGGAAAAGTTTGAAAAATTATTCCTAATTACCAAGTCTTCCTGATGAATTGATAATATAAACTGATTTGCACACAACTTTTTGAGGAATTTACTTGTTTATGAAGTATGCCTATAATTTTATAACTAAAATATAGAATGACAGAAACCTAGATCTTTGCTATCTTTTTTCCCCAGTTACAAAGATCCATTAAGCAAGCTGCTTGACTTAACTAAAAAGCTGGGGTTGAAACAATTTGGAAACATTTAACTTGTAACACAGACCATAGCCTTCCTCCTCCCCCGGGCCCCCCCCCCATTAGTAAGATGAGATAGTGGAATCATTAAAGGTACATAGTACCTTTCTGAAATGAGCTGAAAAGACATGAACAGAATCTAGGTGAACTTCCAAAGACCCACTTGTAAGATGATGTATCTACATGTCTACTATTCCATAGAACATAGGCATATAAATGATTTGCCACAAAGCTATAAAATCAGCACCTTTAAAAATAGTTGTACAGTATTGGAAAGAGTTGGAGATAAGTTTGAGCTTCCCCCATAAAACTTTGTTTTTTGCTTGTGGCATTTATTGTTCTATATTGTTATATTATATTACATTATATATTGGAACGTACCATGACATGGAGCATGTTGATAGGCATTCCAGAATTTGTTCTCTGTTAGCATGGTCTTCTATCTAATAATCAGACTCAACTTCCATTTTACTATGAAATATTAGAGTAGGACTTTAGGGATAATTCTGTTCTTTTGGTGGGTAAAAATACTGCACAAGTATACCTCATTTTAAGACAACTGGTTGTTAAGAAAAAAGAAATTGTTGGATAATATTATTATGACAGTGTCCTTCTCAGACTTTCCAGGAGACAAGACTGAGCAAATGCTTACTCCTCTCTTTTCATTTGTACTTTTTGTACAAATGTACATGCATGTACAATGTATGTTTGAATGTTGCCATCCAAGCGGTGGCCCTTTTGCTGTGAAGAAAACAATTTGATTGTTAAAGTATCAGGTATCTAGGTAGGATGGGTGTGAATCACCTGGGAAACTTGACCCTCCATTGCTTGACCGTGCTCCATTGTGAAGTTCATCTGATTGCACAATATTCCTCCCCACCTTTGTCCTAGGGTCAGGGAAACTGACATAGGACAAAACCCATAAAATGCCAAAACATCAACCAGAAATTGAAATGTGAAAAATTATGCAAACACCTTATTATTTAATATTTTAACATGAACTTTTTTCCAAATTGTAAGAACTAAACTTTTTTCTTCAGAGCCTCAAACATGATCTTTGCTAATACCGAAAGAAATCTTATTTAAACAATTTGTTTTTATACTTTTGATACTCACCTTGAGCAGTGCTGAATGAGATTGATGCATACTTGATAAACTTGTCAAGTGCTTGTTTATTTGAATTAAGAGGGACATTTTAATTGCTTATTGACTGTACTAGTATCAGTGGGAAATATATGTTAAATCATGAACTTGAAAACAGTCATAGATCTTTTGTAGGTAGGAATTACAGCATGGGGTACCCTGTGAGTTGTGAGATGTATCCATCATAAGCAAGAAATAATTTGGTTGCTTGTAGAACATAATTTGTTTATTTTGTGCTAAGAGGAAATATGGAAATATGCCTAATTCTCCAGTGATAAAGTGAAGCATTCTGTGTGAGAGTTTAAGCATGGAGAAAACTGAATGCATGCATAGATCAGGATTCTTAACCCAGGTTCCCTGGACCCTGAGGGGGAAATCTTTATATAAATTTTGGGGGGTCTGGAATCAATGACCATCTTTTAAATAATTATAACTTTCAAAAGTACAAATTTGAAAACACATAAGAACATCAGGGGATTCATTATTTTTTCTAATCTGAATTTAATTAAACATTTTACCCGAGCTTGGCAAGCTTCACCTTGTGGAGTGCATATTTTTTTTTTGTCTATGATTTCATTGATGTAGACAGCTCCCAGTCAATCAATGCACATCAGCAATATATAGTTTTAGAGAGCTACCTTGGAGAACTGAGTTTAAGTACCTTGCCTAGGGTCACATAGCAATTAGAGAAGGGAATTGAACTCAGATCTTCCTAATTCCCAGATTAGTTTGCAATATAGCATGCAATGCTATCTTCATTCTGGCACAATTACTATTACTGCTTCCATTTTACACAGGAGAACTGAGGATCTAACTGACATGTCCATGATCACTATGTAAATAAAAATGTCCTCTATTTCAGCAACACTTCCAATTCTCCTTCTCTTCTATTTCTATCTCTAATTTCTCTATATTTTTCTATAGTCTTCTCAATCTTCTATAAAGGCTAGGATTGACCTTTCAGACTTATGGATAGGAGAAAATTTGTGAATGAACAAGGAGAGAGAACATTGTGAAATATAAAATGGATAATTTTATTACACTAAATTAAAAGGGGTTTTTTGTACAAATAAAACCAATGCAACCAAAGTTAGAAGCAAAACAGAAAATTTGGGGAAAATTTTTATCAACAGTTTCTCAGGTTTCATGTCTCAAATATATAGAAAATTTGGTCAAATTTATAAGAATATTAATTATTCCCCAAATGGTCAAAGAATATGAACAGTTTTGAAGAAGAAATAAACGCTTTATGTATGAAATATGAAAAAATGCCCAAAATAATTATTGATTAGAGAAATGTAAATTAAAACAACTTTGAGATATCATATCATACCAATCAGATTGACTAAAATGATAGAAGGGGGAAATTGCAAATGTTGGAAAGGATATGGAAAAATTGGAACACTCATATACTGTTGGTGGAACTGTAAAGTAATCTAACCATTTTAGAGAACTATTTGGAATTATGCCCCACAAGTTATAAAACTATTTGATCCAGTAATACCCCTATTAGAAAATGTTTCCTAAGGTGGTCAGGGAAAAAGGAAAAGAAACTATATGTTTTAAAATCTTCATAGCAGCTTTCTTTCTGATGGCAAGGAACTGGAGATTTGAGGGATGCCTATCAATTGGGTAATGACTAAACAAGTTATGGTATGTGATAGTGATGGAATACTATTCTGTTGTAACAAATGATGACTAGGCTAACAAGAAAAATATGGAAAAGTTTGCAAGAAATATCAGATGGAAATGGTCAGAACTAAAAAAATGTTGTAAACAGCAATAGCAATATTGTTCAAAGAATAACTCTGAATACCTAAGTTATTTTGAGTATTATTAATACTCAAATCAACTACAAAGGACCTATAAAGGAAGATGCTGTATAAAACAGTATAAGAATAGATATAACTCTTTTTGGTTCCGATACTTCAAGCTGATGCGGTGGACTTTAAAAAAAGCAGACGATTTGAATATTTAGGATAAAATTAATGAGATAGGTTGTGGAACATTACTGGAACAAATTGAATAAATGTGTGTGATGTATAGGCTTTCACTTCTAATCTTCTGAGGCACTTTGAGCTCCAAGCACATCGATTAATCAATTAACAAATATTTATTGAACATCCCCTATGTGAAAGGTACTGTGTTAGGCTTTGTGGGGAATACAGAGCTGTAGAAGATTATCTTCTCTCAAGAAACTTGCATCCTACTTGGAAAGCTCCAATAAAACACTTGAAAAGCTAGCTAACCATATAAGAAAAGAGCAATAACTTTCTTTCTATCATCACTGAGACAGTAAGAGGTTAGTCCATTTTTAGTGTATATATAGAAACTTGGAAAGAGCAAAGTGACGTTCAAGGTCATGTAACAAGTCAGCTGGCCTGGCTCTTTCCGTACTTGGCTCTGTTTTTTCCATTAATCGACCTATTCATGCATAAAACATGTAGCTGTCTGAATGCTAAGGAATAACCAACCACTTGACCACACACCTGGGGCCCCTAAACATCAGAGGAAGTGAGTGGGATTTGGCAGATCCCCTTCTTTCCCCTTTAGTATGAAGGGAGGAGTACTCTGGCATTCTCCCCTCTACCCCTTGAGTCACTGCCAGACTTCCTTGGTAAAGGTGGAAAAAGGGAACAGGAAAATCTTAATCTCGCTGCAGTTTCCTCTGTCAGTCCTGAACATGGTACAAGTCTGCATGTTTATCCATTTCATAAAGTGGCAATATGGGAATATGCTATACCTTCTTTTACCCCTGTGAATTATTGAGTAGCCTAAAACCCAAACTGTTATGTACACACACACAATGTATATAATACATACAAACACACATACGTATATACACAAATGCATGCATGTATACATGTATATGTAAATGAATGTATGTGTGTATATATACACACACACATACATAAAATATGTGTGTGTATGTGTGTGTGTGTATTGCAACTGTGCCATCACCATAAATCACTCCTGAATGAAGTTCAGGAGGTGACTACTAGGTGTCTGAGGGTGGAAATCGACCTTGGATACCAGGACCTTGCAGAAGAAATCATTTGCTAACTTCCTATTTTAATTAATCTTCCTTGCTAACTAGGAAATAATCGTTGTTCTGATCCTTCTGAAGGACTGCAAATGCCTCGCCTGTGCCTTATAGACTTGCATCCTTGAAGCAAAGCCTTGACTGTCCTGGCCAAAGTATGACTATATCTAAAAGCTTCAGCTGCTGATACAGAGACGGGAACATGGAGCATTCCACAGACTGCAGCTGAGCTGATAGCCTGTGACTCTGTTAATAACCATGTTATTGACGTACCTCTTAAGGACCTGTGATTGCAACTTGCAATTAGTTCCTTGGAAAGAAGATAATACTAAAAACTTTATTTTTTTCAAATTTATTTATTTTTAGTTTTCAACCTTCACTTCCATAAGTTTTAAATTTTCTCCCCTTCCCTCCTTGGTCCCTCGCCAAGATGGCACGCAATCTGATATGGGTTTTCCACATATATTTCTATTAAACACATTTTCACATTAGTCATGTTGCATAGAATTATAACGAATGGGAAAATGCCTACTTCTAATGGCAGCTAAGGAGGGGGAAGGAGGAGGAGACGTTTGTTGGAATCTCCTACCAGTGACCTGGGAGCCAATACACACACACACACACGTATATGTACATATATGTGTATATGTATATATACATACCTACACAGATATGTATGCATATTCATGTATACATACATAATGTTTATATTTGTGGGAGGAAGATTAGATTATTGTCTCAACAGCAGGATGGTTTGTAGATTCAGGAAGAACTGAGTTCAATTTCTGTGTGTTTGATTTTGAGCAAGTCACAATCTCTCAGTTCCAGAAGCAAATCTCTAAGACTCTAAATCAAAGACGAATTGAGGATCTGCATGGGTGAAGGAAGTTTTCTCCGTCAGGAGTTTCCTATACTGATGAAATCAAAGTTCCAGGCCTCCTATCCTTACCAATTAAAAAAATTAACGTATTTAAATACCTGTGTTCAGTACCCACTTTCCACACACACACACACACACACACACACACACACACACACACACACAAGCTCTGTATCCATAGGCAAATCACTTAACCTTTCCATGACTCAGACAACTCTCTAAAACAATTAGTCACAGAGTAGTTGTTGAGGGACTTGGTGGGGGGAGTTTCCACACCAGGAACTCACTACAAAGGTTAAGACAGACATGTCTCTCTCTCTCTCTCTCTCTCTCTCTCTGTATATGTATATATATATATATATATATATATATATATATATATATATATATATATATATATATATATATATGTATGTATACATGTAACAATGTACATATTTCCATTTTGTAAAGAATCTTTAGAAAGTATTCTCAGTTTATGGAAGCTATTTTGCTTGGTTTTTTTGAGCTAGGAATTTTTCTCAAGATCCATGTGCTTTCCTATTCTTTGACTAAAAAGTATCCTTTGTCTCTCACAAAATTCATATGTGTTTTATTTGGGGTTTAGGGATTGAATTCATTGGCTCTCTCTAGTCAACTACAAAAGATCCTGGGAGTCCTGGCAGGGAAGGGGATTTGGGGAACTAAACTCCTGAACCCTGGACCCTGGAAGTGCTGATCATAACGTTCTCCATTGCTGGCTGATCCTTAATTTCCACCTAGCTCTGCCTTTTGGAGCTGTGGTAAATGGGAGGCGGCCCATTTGTTAAAGATGTTTCCAATTCTTACTGTGATATTTGATCCAGTCACTTATAAACGTACTAGAATGAGAACATGAAAGTCATACACATTTAACTAAGAAGGAAAGTAGTCATCCAGTTCTTCAACATTCAATGTCTCTTCAGGGAAAGTTAACCTCTTAAACTCAGCACTTACCTTTTTTGGCACAGATACCTAGTTAAATTTGTAGGAACTAAACTTCAAGTACCCAGATGTCAGGTGTTTCTACATCTTTTTACAATCATTGCTTTTAGCCATAACATCTGTGGCACTCAGATTCTTTTTTTAAACAATCAGGATGCTTTTAGCCTGTGGGAGCCTGAGTTTCAATTTTTTTCATTGAGGAAGGGTTTGTTCTGTAAAGACTTTTGTTGAAGTTCTGATGCTGTCCTTGCCCCATCAACTACTCTCTCTCTTCACCATCCCCTCCCCCCTTCAAATAAGAAGATTTCTGATGGCCAGACTCTGAGAAAGACCTTCATATAGAGATTATGACTTCATAATTTAATTACCCATCATTCCTTAGAAGCAATTAGTACTTGTGGGAATCATTCTTCCTTCTCCCACAAGGTAAACCAGTTAATTTTTGATGTTTGTAATTTTAGGAAGTCATAAACAACCACAGAAAGTTTGTTTGAACAAACAAGAGCCAAGTGTACTTTGTCAGCTATTTCAAACTATGCTCACTTAAAATGTTTGTTTCTAAAAAGGAAGTATAAGAGTATATATAAGTATAATAAAGAGAGAAAATCAGCATCACAGAGTCTTACAGTTAGAAGGCATGTCAAGAACACTCAGATCCAGACCATGTCTGTACTGAAATCTTCTTCATAAAGCCCACAACAGATGGTCATCCAGTCTTTTCTTGAATACCTTAGGGAGGAGGAAACCACTACCTCTCAGGGCAGCCCATTTCACTTTTGAATAGCTCTAATTAATCATTGTGATATTTTCCCTAAGATTTAGTTTGAATCTGTTTCTTTTCAGTTTTCATCTCTGGCTCTTGATACTGTCTGTTAGCATTAGGTAAAACAAGTAAAATCCTTCCACGTGATAACCCTTCAAATACTCAAAGGTAAATATCATGCTCCTCTCTGTCTTTTCTTTTCCAGCCTAACTATCTCCAGTTACTTCAATAGATACTAATACAGCATGGTCTCCAGACCCTTCCCTGTTTTTGTGGCCCTCTATTGGATACTTTTTAGATCATCAATTTCCTTTTTGAAATATAGCTCTCTGAACTTAACTCAGTTTTGCAGATGTGGAATGTGGTATATGCTATCAGACATGGCCGCTGTGCTGGTTGGTTTGGGCCAAATATTTTCTGTTTTAAGAAGGGTTTTTTTTTGGGTGGGGGGAGAGATGTAGGTATGGGTAATGGCATAACTGGCTATGGGGAAATAACAACTTTTTTTTTTAATTGAAAAATGAGGACAGTATCTTACCATTCACATCCACGATTTCTTAGAGTATCTTGATCCTGGCAGTGTGAACTCATTAAGGTCAACAAAAGGTTGTCTTAGTATTTCCTCACTTACCTTGGGGTATAGGTTCTTATTAAACAAATCTACTTTCATTCAACTTTGCCGCCTAATGTAAAAGTGATGTGCACACACAAATCCCACCCAAAATTTTACTCCTAATCATTCTCAATCCTTCCCAGTCTTAGTCCATTGCACCATGCCTTTAGATCCTCTTCTCTATTGTCTACAATCCCCTTTATATTTTTGAACTTTTCAAAAACATCTAGAAAAGGAAGTACCCATCACATATGGATATTTGGTTTCCTGTGCCATCATAGCTGGCCTTGACCCCATAGTCAACCATTTAACCATAACTACTTCCCTACTTCCTAAGAATCCCTTGCTACCCTGATTTTCTATTGCTCCTAATATGTGAATCCTCTTTTCTGGGAAATCTCTATCTGACTTCTCTACTTTTGACCCAGAGCTGTTGAGGACAACTAGAGAAAAACACAAAATCAAGCAGGCTTTGTCTATTCCAGATTTATGGCTCATTGTCCCATTTGGGTCATTGCTGGTGCTTATAATCTTCTAATCTGTCCTCACTGATTCCTTTTTTTGTTCAGCATAACAACTGTTCCAAACTTTTTTTTCTCTTGTTTCAAATCCACCAGGTCTTACTGCATACTTTTGCTTCACTGCAAAATTCCAGAAGTTCTACCTCCTTTTTTGTGTCTCTTTAATTTCATCCCCACTACTGACTTCTACTCAACTACTGATACACACACACACACATCTATCTATGTGTGTATATCATATATATGTATATACACACACATATATATCCATGTGTATATGTATGTCCATCAATATATGTATGTGTTTTTTGATTTCACATTCATTTTTAAATTTTGAGTTCCAAATTCTCCGCTTACTTCCAGTCCCTCTCCCACCCATTGAGAAGGCAGGCAATATGATATCCATTTTACAGGTGAAGTCATGCAAAAAAACATTTCCATGTTAGCCATGTTGCAAAAAAAAAAAAGGAAGACAAAGTGAAAAAATATGCTTCAATCTACACTCGGAGTTTATCAGTCTTCTCTCTGGATGTTAAGGGAATTAAAATAGCAAGTAGTAGTGGGGATTGAGTAAATGACACTGACTCTGTCTTTGGATTCAATTCTATAGCTAGTTCAGGTCCCTTTCTATTCAATTATGACTCTAGTACAATTTCTATCTTGTAACAAAACTTTATTCAATTATGGGAATTGTAAGAAAATCTGTTGCATTGTTTGAATCCATCCCTAAATGGCTGAGAAGCGGTGCCATCTCTACCTGTAGCTTAGAGACCCTTAACTTAGGACCTAAGTTCTGGTGACCAGAAACCTAGTCAGATACAAAAATTGATGCAAGGAATTTTCTCACAATTTTACATCTCACATCATCCATATGTCTTATCTGAAAACTGGTCCTGTACTTGTTAATCATCTGTTGTGTCCATGTACCTTTATTTGAATGCAGACAATTGGTGGGAAGTAGAACACTTCTTTTTCTGATTTCAGAGAATTGCACCTGTTTGCCCTCCTCTTAACTTGAAAAGTTTCTAATCTTTCCTCCAATTAGAAATCAGATTATTTAATTTTGTGTGCTGATTAATTTTTTGATTAATTGGTTTTATTGAATTGTTTCTTGTATGTAAAAATCTGTCTCAATCTGTATGAAGTCTTTTGACTGACAGAAGAGCCACTGACACATTTATTATGCCTGTTTTTCGAATAAATCTCATTGCTTGGATTTTTTCCTCAGTTATCATTAATTAACCACCACAAGATGGATAACGTTTTTATCATGAGTTCTTCGGAAGTGTTGTGGATTATTGTCTTGATAAGAGTGGCTAAATCTTTCATAGTTAATCATAATTGCAAAATTGCTATTAGAATGTTCTCCTTGTTCTGTTCACTTTACTTTGCATCAATTCATATAAGTCTTACCAGGTTTTTCTGAAAGCATTCTGTTTGTCACTTCTTGTAGTACAATTCTATTCCATTACATTTATATACCACAACTTTTTCAGTCATTCCACAACTGATGGGTATCCCCTCATTTTCTAGTTCTTTGCCATTACAAAAAGAATTCCTAATTTTTTTTTCCATATAGGTAGGTTGTTTCCCTTTTTCTCTTTCACTTTTCTAAAAGTGGTTTGCTGGGTGAAAGTGTTTGTGTAGTTTTATGACTCATTGGGCACAGTTCCAAATTGTTCTCCAGAATGGTTGGACCAGTTCACAACTCCACCAACATTGCATTCAGTTCAGTCATTTTTCACTTATGTCCAACTCTTTGTGACCCCATTTGGGGCTTTCTTGGCAAAGATATTGGAGTGGTTTGCTCTTTCCTTTTCCAGATCATTGTAGAGATGAAAAAGGGATACAAACAGAGTTAAAGTGACTTGTCCAGCATCACGCATCTAGTAAATGTCTGAGGCTAAATTTGAAGATGAGTCTTCCTGATTCCAAGCCCAATGCTCTATCCACTGTGCCACCTAGCCACCATAATGCCAAAAGTGCATTAGTGTATCTATTTTTCTCTACCCTTCCAGCATTTGTCATTTTTATTTACTTTGATATTAACCAATCTGATAGATGTGGGGTGATACCTTAGAGTTGCATTAATTTGCATTTCTCTATTCAACAATGATTTAGTGCATTTTATGTGAATATTGATAGCTTTGATTTCTTCTGAAGATTGTATATTCATATCCTTTAACCATTTATCAATTGGGGAATGGCTCTGATTTTGGTGTATTTGACTCAGTTCCCAGTATATTTGAGAAACAAGACCCTGAGAAAAATGTTGTAAAACAATGTGCTTACCCCCCTGTCCCCCACCTGTTTCCTTCTTTCCTTCTAATTTTGACTGAATTGGTTTTGTTAGTGCCAAAATTTAATTTCATGTAATCAAAACTATCCATTTTACTTTCTATGATGCATTCTGTCACTTTTGGTCATTAACACTTCCTTTATCTATAGGCTTAACAGGGAAAATGCTCTGTGTTCCCCTAATGTGTTAATGATATCATCCTTCATATCTAAATCATGTAACTATTTTGACCTAATCTTGGAATACAGCGTGAGATTTACTCTATGCCTAGATTCTGCCAGACTACTTTCCAGTTTTTCCAGCAGTTTTTGTTTGCCTAAAGCTTGGATATTTGAATTTATCAAACACTAGATTACTATGGTCATTTATTGCTGGGTATTATGTACCTAATATATTCCACTGATCAACCACTCTTTTTTCTTATGCATTACCAGATTGTTTTGATGAATATCATTTCTGTAGTATAGTTTGAAATTTGGTACTCGCTTGAACTGCCTTCCTTCACTTTTTTTTCATTTGTTCTCTTGATATATTTGACCTTTCAGCTTCCAGATGAATTTTGTTATTTTTTTCTAGCTTCATAAAATTTCTAGTTTATTATGGCACTGAATAAGTAATTAATCGCGTAGAACTGTCATTTTTATTATATTGGCTTGCCCTACCCACGAGTAATTGATATTTCTTCATTTGTTTAAAGCTATCTTAATTTGTGTGGAAAGGGTTCTGTAATTGTGTTTATATAGTTCCTGGGTGTGTCTTGACAGGTAGTCTCTGAAATACTTTATATTGTGTGCAGTTATTTTAAATGGAACTTTTTTTTTTCTATTTCTTCCTTCTCAGTTTGGTTGGTAATATATAGAAATACTGATGATTTGTGTAGGTTTATTTTATATCCTTCAATTTTTCTAAAGTTGTTAATCATTGCAAATAGTTTGGTAGTGGATTCCCTAGGGATCTCTAAGTATATAGTCATATTGTCTCTCAAGAGTGATAGCTTGTTTTTCTCATTGCCTATTCCTATTCCTTCAATTTCTTTTTTCTTGTCTCATTTTTGTAACTAGCATTTCTAATACAATATTGAAAAACAGTGGTTATAATCCTTCTTTCACTTCTAGTCTTAATTGGAAAAACTTCTAATTTATTGCTATTACTGATGCTTGTTTTTAGTTTTATATAGGTACTACTTATCATTTTAGAAGGAGCATTTTGGTCAAAAGCCTTTCCTTCATCTATTACTGTAATCATATGATTTGGGGGGTTTTGTTATTAATATGATTAATTATGCTGGCAGTTTTACGAATATTGAACGAACCTTTTCCATGCAAATGCCACCTGATCACAATGTATGATCTTTGTGATATACTGCTTCAGTCTCCTCACTAGTATCTTATTTAAAATTTTTGCATCGATATTCATTAGGAAATTGGTCTACAGTTTCTTTCTCAGCTTTTGTTCTCCCTGGTTTAAATATCAAAACCATATTTGTGTCATGGAAGAAATCTTGTGGAACTATTTTACCTATTGTTTCAACAATTTTTTTATTTTTTTTAAGCTCTTTTTTAATATAAATTTATTTATTTAACTTTTTACATTCATTTTCACAAAATTTTGGGTTCCAAATTTTCTCCCCATTTGTCCCCTCCCCCCCACCCCAATACACTGAGCATTCTAATTACCGCTATCACCAATCTGCCCTCTCTTCTATCATCCCTCC
>CM053771.1:446704569-446738068 GCA_028658325.1 Potorous gilbertii | reverse complement strand
ATCACCAAGAAAGTAACCCTCTATGGTCTTACTTTTTTTCCCCTTTTCTGGGCATTTTCCCAGCCAGTTACTTGACTTCTGAGATTCCTCTCCACCTCCACCTAGTTCTGCCCAGCTAGTGCTTGGGGTCTGAGATTCAAATGCTGCTCCCCAGCCTCAGGGCTTTCAGCAGCAGGCCTGGCTGCTATTCAATGTGAGCTTAAGTTCTGGTGCTCAGGTTGGGGCAGGGCTGCCTCCCAGGCTCAGTTCCTTCAGGGGGTTTATGCAGAGACCTTCTGTAATGGATCCCGGCTCCTCCTTGCTCCGGGAGCCTCTGGCTGCCACGGCCTCTGTGGCTGCCTCCCAAGGGGGCCTGAGTTATGGAGACACCCGGCTCCCCTCTCAGCCAGCCCAGAAGTCTCTCTTACTGACCTGTGCATCTGTGGGTGGAGGGACCTTCGTGTCCACTGGAGATTCTGTCCCTGAAGCCTGCTCAGATCTGTTCCTCTCTGTGCCTAGGCCAGGGAAGGGCTGCGCTCCACTCCCATCTGGTGCATGATGAACCTTTGGGGTTGGTTTTTCAGGGCTCTCTGGAACAGAAATCTCCTTCACTCTGTTGCTGTGTGGCTTCCACTGCTCCAAAATTTGTTGGGAGTTCTTTTTACGGGAAATCTATGGACTATGGGTTCAGAGCTAGCATATGTGAATCTTTCTACTCCGCCATCTTGGCTCCTCCCCCTGTTTCAACAATTTTTACAGTGTTGGAGTTAGTCATTCTTTATTTTGGGAGAATTCACTTGTAAATTCATCTAGTCTCGGAGATTTTTCTTAGAAACTCATTTATGCCTTCTTTAATTTCATTTTCTTAGATAGGATTATTTAAATATTTTATTTCCTCTTTATTTATCTGGGCAATTTATATTGTTATAAATATTCTCTTATTTAATTTAGATCACCAATTTTATTGGCATATGATGGGAAAAATAGCTCCTAATAACTGCTTTAATTTTATGTTCCTTGGTGGTACACACTTTTTTCCTTCATTTTAGATACAGGTAATTTGTTTTTCTTCTTTCTATTACAAAAATCAAATTAAGCACTGGCTTATTTATTTTATTGCTTTTTTCATAGTTTTATTAGCTAAACTTTTAAAATTCCAATTTTTGTCAGTCTTTTCTTTGATTTTCAGGATTTCTAATTGTAATTTAAATGGGAAAATTAATAGGACCACATGACCTGCTTAAATCACGTGGAAGTGTTAGTCACATGTGGTAGGAGGAGCTTGCTGAATCGGGTGGTGGAACAAGAAAGGAAGCAGAGCTGGGAGGAAGTTGATCAGGCTAGTCAGATCTAGAAAGGACACAGGCAGGCAGACAGCTAGGCTCCTGAGTGTTTGTTGGTTTGTGGGAAGAGAGAGGGAAGGCTTGGGAATGGCTTTGTCCCCTGCAGTAATAATGGGTATTGACTTCTTGGCTACTTTGACTGATTTTGCTTTCTGGTTTTGGAATTTGGCTTTCTGGTATCTGAATAAAAGTTTTTCTTCCGTCTTCTCTATGGAGAGCCTGTTATATTTCACCAGTGCTGTGAACATTGCCTTGGTGATACACTATTTTAGCGTTTTTAATTTGTTGTTTTTCTAGGTTATTTTAGTTGCACACCCAGTTTACAGATTTGCTTTTATCTCCCTTTTGTTGGTGTGTTTAGAGGTCTATCATTTTTTTCTAAATGTGGCTTTACCTGCATCACACAAATTTTTATATATTATCTTATTGTCATCACGGCTAATGAAATTTTGCTTCTATATTTGTTCTTTGATTCACTCATTCCTTAGGATTTAATTATTTAATTTCCAATTAATTTTTAATCTGTACTTTCAAGGCCCTTTATTGAATGTAAATTATACTGCATTATGGTCTGAAAAGAGTGCATTTAGCATTTTGAATTTTTCACATTTGTTTGTGTGGTTTCTATAGCCTAATACATGCTCAGTATAGCTAGAAGATAAAGATATGTTCCTTTCTCTTCCCATTCAATATTCTCCTGAGGTCTGTCATGTCTAAGTTTTCTAAAATTCTATTCATTTCCTTCATTTTTGATTTGCTTATTTTATGATTAGATTTATCTAGTTTTGAGATTGTCCATTTCTCCCTTAATTCATTTATGTGTATTTTTGACCCTTGACAGTAACCCATCCAGCTACAGTTCTATCTTCTTTCCCTTCATTACTAAAGTTCTTGAAAAATAAAGACTCCTCTTAATGTTTCCATTTTCTAACAACCCACTCCTTTTTAGCCCTTTGCATTTGGGCTTCTGATCTACCACCCTAATGAAATGGTACTCTATAAGGTCGTTAATGGTCTAACTGACAACTCCAGTGAACTCTTTCAATCCTTATTCCCCTTGACCTCTTTACTGTTTTTGACACTTGTGACTGGCTTTTAAAAAAATTAAATGCTCTATCTTCCCTCAGTTTCAGATGTCACACACACTTGATTTTCCTCCTCTCTCTCTAATTGACTCTTCTCTGTTTTATTCAGTGACTTTTCATCTTCCCAACATCTAAATGTGACTTTTTCTCAAAGATTTGTTCTTGGATCTTTTCTGGTCATTATCTTGCTTCTCTCCCTTAGCAATCACATTTAATTTTGAGACTTCAAATATGACTTCAATGGAGATAACTCCGAAATCTCCATCTCTAGTCCTGAACATTTTTTCTCCCTTCAGACCCAAATATACACCTGCCTACAGGATATAAATCATGAATTTCCCATTAATATCTCATATATGTGTCCAAAATGGGCTCCCAATGTTACCTCCTTAAGTTCTACCTCCTGTGTTTATTATTTCTATCCGTTGTACCTTCATTCAGCCAGGTCTTGTATATCCATAACTTTGAGGTTCTGTTCTCATTGACTCTCCTCCTCATCTCCCTTTCACATTCAGTCAGTTATCAGATCCTAATTCCATCTCCATAATACTTACATATACATTGCATATTCTATATCTCACTGCCACCATGACTCTGGAGGAGAAAGTGAGGCTGGTGACTGCACAGCCCTCCCTCACTTAAATCCAATTCACTTGCATGTCATGATATCACCTCCCTGATGTCATGGTCCTCTTTGAGAATGAAAGACAAACAACATCTGTGAATAGTAGTAGGAGATGCCCCACTGGGGTGTCAACTGTAACTGGGCAGTTGAGCAACACAATGTCTTCTTTCTATCTTCCTTTGTTTCTTTTCTTTTCTTTCTTTCTTTCCTCCTTCCTTCTTCTCTCCCCCCTCCTTCCTTCCTCCATCTCTCCCTCCTTCCCTCCTTCCTTCCTTCCTTCCTTCCTTCCTTCCCCTTCCCTCTGTCTACACAGTGTATCATAGCTTAACTTTTGGATGCTCTGCCCAAAAGAATGTAAATCAAAACCAATTTGGCTGTCTTTAATGGCCCAACAATAGGTCCCAGGCCAAGCCCCACTTGGACATTGTTTGTGCCATGGTTGGTTCTGAGTGAATGTAAAGAGCAATTGTTTTTATTTTGACAAGAAACCCTGAGGATCTTCTCCCAGATTGATTTTTTTTGACTAGGTAAAAGATTCCATTCTCTTCCTCATTTCTTACCTAGCCTTAATCACTGAATTGGCATTGCCTCAGTCAGACTAAGACATATTAAAGACCTTAGCTTAAGAAGGCCAAGTTCTCCCACTTTATTCAGGTCCAACGCCAGTTGTCCTGATCTATATCTTGCCCCTGGACCCAGATGGCCCCAGAAGAGAAAGTAAGGCTGGTGACTTTGCACAGTCCTTAAATCCAATTCACTTGTAGATCATGGCATCACCTCCCTGGCATCATGGTCCTCTTCAAGAACAAAGGATAAACTTTCATTATTGACTTCTTAAAACACAATATTTTTCACAATTCATCTTGACAATTGATTGCCTATAAATCTTGCATCATCCTCTTTTATACTTCAAATTTCATCTTCATAGTAGGATTCAAAGTCCCTCTAGGGATTTTACAATATCCTTCTCTTGTGCCTTACACAATATTGTGCATGTGGTCATGCTCAGTTATTTCTTGTTAAATTAAATTGAACTAGAAATGGGGAAGGACAGGCAGTGACACAGTAGATGTTTCAATATGTACCTTCAAGAAAAGTCTTTCTATTAAGCATTCATTAGACTCCTTATTTACTTTCTCTCTAGAAAAAAAAGGAAGAGACCAAATGTTGTTCCAGAACTTCTTCTATGATTCAAAGTTGTCATAAAAATATACACAAATATTAATTTATGGAAGGCAAGAGTCATGCCTTCTTATCTCCTTTCATAAAGTACATTACACAGTGGCAAGCATACGTGGGTATTTAAGAAATATTGTTTTATGATGGTGATGAATCATGTGCTCTTTTGTCTCCTTAGGGAGTTGATGTTGATATGCTAAAAAGAGAAAAATAAATACAATTTCTAACTAAGGACAAATAATATTCCCTTCCTTTCAGAAGTTTCTAGTATCTAAGTTAGGCAAGCCTAATGTTATTTTTTAGCTTTAGTTATATTGAGACCATCCCTTAACATTCACCACCAACCTTGGCCCACTTTTTTTTTTTTATACTGTCAGGACTAGTCATACAAAAGGAAGAAATTACTGGAATGTTCTTCCTTCATTCCTCTGGACTGAAAGCCAGGTGGATAACTTGAAAGTTGGTTGAACATATACAGGAAAATGGGAAGCTGTGTGATCACAGGATCAAATGACATAATCTATATAAAATGTTTTGTAAACGTGAAAAGATTAAGGCAATGTCATCTATATGAACATAATCAGTACCACCATACTGTTCTTAGTAGATTCTAGTTATAAAATATGGAAGGGACCTCAGAGGTCGTCAAGTATAGTCTGCTCATTTTATAGATCTGGAAGTCACTGGTCATCAACTGACTTTAATCATGTCAGTTAAGACAAATTTCAAAAACACAGGCTCAGGAGTATCTTAATATCATACCTATTATAGGATCATAGATAGAGTGCTAGAAGGGAACTTAGAGATATTCCAGTCCCCTCTTTTTATAGATGAGGAAACTAGGATTCAGAAATGTTAAATAGCTTGCCCAAGGTCACACAGGTAGTAAAATGGCAGAGCTAAGCTTTAAATTCAGGTTCTCTGATTCCAAACCCAGCATATTTACAACTCTATCATGCTATTTCTATTGCTTCTTCATAACATGGGAAGAATACTGGATCTAAAGTACTATGTTAGTAGAATACCAACTGTGGGATGTCTACCCAACTTGGAAAAATTCTGGATATGGGTAGGAGACAGACTATGTGTGTAGTAATGAAAACCCTTCTGGGTAATTAATAATCAATTTATTAATTAGGCTATTTATAATAAATTGATGATCAGTGGTTTCTCTCCATAACCAAAGATGCCAAGGGAGACCCTGAGATGTCTTAAATAACCTTCTGAAAGGGAATTCCCCTGGCAAGTGAAAAATCAACCTTGATTGGTGGACATTTGATGAAGAGGAAGCAGAGACAATGTTTTGTCTTGGTGTTTTATTTTGCTTGAATGGTCTTGAAAAATGTTTTGTACTTTCAGTGCGTGCACATGTGTGTATTTGTGTATATGTGTTGCGTAGAAAGATTTGTTGTCTTTTTCTCCATTCTCTTATGTTCCTTAGAATACTAGCTCCTTGTTTCTCACAGACTTTATATACACATATAAAGAAAGGTAGAGGAATTTATCCCAACAATTCAATTTCTAAAGCTCACTTATATGTATATTTTCTAGATTAATTGTTATGATTGATCGATCTTACTTCTATTGGCATTCGCTATCAATGACATGATTTTCAAACATAAAGGATACCTATCTAGAATATATACTAATATTGCTTTCTTATTAAATCTGGCACCCTATTTTGAATAGATAAAGGAACACATCAACAGTTACAAATAATTAGGGCACTATTAATTATTAGTTAAATATGTTTCACAAAGAAAAGAATTTATTTCCAATTTACCACTTGTTTTTCTTATCCTTGTTCATTATTTCAAAGCAGAAGAGAAGTTTATTTTAGTACTGTTGTTTCCAGACAGCTAATGAAGAACCTGGATATTTTTATGGAACTTGAAACAGGATTATTGCTAGACTATGTTAGCATGTGGTCCAGCATTCACCTGTAGGAAAAGGGGAAAATAATTTCTCATGAAATCATTGCAAGTAACAATATGAGCTATGCCTCTTTGATTCAAACCCTGACCATCCCTAATTATAAGAAATAAATTTCATTTTACCAAACTTAAGGCAAAATGCTGCATGTGAGCATTTGTTGAAAGAATAAATCACAGTACTGTGAGAATTGTTAAAAGAATGTTCTAATAAATGAGAAATTATATATCATAATGCCCAGAACTATGTTAATGCCAGGTTAAGGATGAGATTTCAGTTACACCAAAGTCTGA
This sequence comes from Potorous gilbertii, assembly GCA_028658325.1. NCBI lineage: Eukaryota > Metazoa > Chordata > Mammalia > Diprotodontia > Potoroidae > Potorous > Potorous gilbertii. Next base: position 446,731,632 of record CM053771.1, on the reverse strand, counting down.
AAATTCTGAATTACTGTTCCCACAGAAATCATAAGCCTTCCCCTTGCTGTACACTTTTTTCTCCATAATAAGATCTTCTAACACTGGACAAAGCAATCTTTTATTCAGCAGATCAAGCAATGCAATAAACCAGGATGGAAAGGGATAGATTTTAGGAAGATTTAGTTCTTTTGATTTGTATTAAAACAACACCATTCCTTGTAACTTGGCTATGCCATTCGCATTAATGATATTTATAAAAACAAGAGCCAAGTTTCCCTTGTGTAAGTTTATGTGTGAAGTATTGATACCTATGTAGGAGCACATTTGATGTGACTTGGGTATAAAATATTTTCTGATAAAAGTGAGTCAGTATTTGTCTCTCCACCCCATCATCAATCTCAAAAAGCTACGGAGACTAATCTAAGGTTCTTATCTATATTAAAATAGACACGTTTTTCTTAAAATTGAGAACAATTGGTATGCAAAAGAAAAGTCATTGGATTATTTAGACCTTGATGTAGGAATGTGATATGTTGACCTTGACTTATTATTGAGGGTGGAGGTAGAGAGTAGGAGAAGAAGGTATGTTAATCTATAGTCTTTTGAGAAATATGGTCTAAGAGAAATGGGGGTTCAGGAGTTCTCTAAGATAAAGGTCCCTAATAATGACCCAGTGATTCATAAACACTGTATGGAAAAGTGATTTGAGTTGGAATTCCCACTATAAAGAAAGGTATAGTGAATCTATTAGTCAAAGGGTACATCGGTTCAGCTCAATTAGTGAATTGAAATCTAGAAAAGGGTGAGTCAGGGGTCATATCCTAGATCTGTGTTTTCTGAGGTCATTGATAGCAAAACCCCTAATTGTAAGGTGAAGAAGCAGGCTATGAACTAAGATATAACAATCTAGCCGGTTAATGCCATGGCAAGATCTAGAACTAAGATCAATCAAGGGCAAGACCTGTTAGGAGGTCAAACCAGAGAGAGAATAATATACATAGAAGAGTAATACTAGAAGCAGCTTGTTTTGTGCTTGTTGCACCCTTTCCCTCCCCTCCCTTCCTGGTCTTGCGTGTATCATGATTTGTTGTACATCTCTTTAAAAAAAAACACAAGGAATTAGTAGGTAGGAAAGGGGAAGGGAGAAGAAAGAAATTCTACAGCTTTTCTCCTATCAGGGTCCTAGGTGCATTCAGAAATATTAACTCATCTTCTCTGTAGAACAATAGGATGGAAAATAAGCAAATCATGCAACTGTAGAATGGGTACAAAGGATCAATCCAGTGGAAAGTTAGGATTAAAACTTTTCTGAAACTATCCTTTAAAGATACATTGTATATCTATATTTTTACACAGGAATGATGGATTTATACAGAAAGAGACAAACATTGCCAATATAGGAATTTGTTTTGTATATTTGTTATATAATTTGTTTTCTTTTTCAATGGTGAGGTCTAGGAGGTGGTAGGGTGAGGGGGACTGAGGATTAGGTACAAGAAAAAAGAAAGAAAGAAACGAAGGATGGAAGGAAGGAAGGAAGGATGGAAGGAAGAAACAGAGAGAGAAAGAAAACAGAGGATCACTGAGGCATTTTTTTAAATGGGAAGAAAAGAGCACATAAAAGGCCAGAAAGAAGGCAAGGCAAGCAGCATATAGACTCGAAAGCCTCAATATTATATTGATATTTTTACATTTCAGAAAAGCAAACTGAAAATAATGTAGGTCAGCAGTTTTATTTATAACTTTTTAAATTCTGTTATAAAAATATGAATGTTCTACTTTTTAATTGTTTAGAATAAAAATACAAATTAATTAAAGAATAAATGATGACCTGTAGACACAGTTACACAATCTATTAAAATTCTGACTCATGCACAATTGTGGTAGAAGGATTGACCTTGTCAATCCATAAGATTGGTGTAAAGAAGAAAATGGGCGTCGATCTCAAAGGATTGTGAGATACAGAGAAAAAAAGGAGTTATAGGTAAATGGTCAGTGGTGTATAGGGCAGGGTAGTCAGGTTTAAAATACCTTCTATGAGGAGCAGGATATAAAATAATATATAGAATAATGAAAGGATGGCCCTGCTCTTGTAATGGTCCAATTAAAATTAGATAAAATAAATGTGTAATGGATTCAATTGATTCTTTTACATATTCTTCCATATTATATATAATAATTTATACACACACACACACACACACACACACACAAACACATATTGTTCAGCTCTAGTGAGTGTGCGTCATTGGGAATGGAATAGGCAAATGTTGGGAGTAATCCAAGATTGGAATTTAGTAAGGTGTGAGCCTCAGTACACCATGGAAAGAAGACATCTAAGTATAAAAGGCAGAGCAGAATTAAATTAGTAAACTAAAGGTCTGAGAATGGGAAGGGAGGAAAAGGAAATTAAAGAAGGGGTGGAGTTATGAGAGAATACTGGGGGAGGGAGGAATTAAAGTTCACTTTTTCCACTGGAAGTTTGGGGACAAAGGCAGGGTGACCATTTCTCAGGACTATTAAAGAAGGAATTTTTATTTGGATATAAATTGGACTAGATGAAGGCCTGAGGTACCTCCGAAGTCTGATATTCTGTGCTCCTGTGCTTTTCAAAAGTACATCATTTGTATTAATAATTTTCAAACTTTATTTTCAATAAACTCTTTTGCACAATAATAACTCGTATATGGTGCTTTAAGGAAATTTAGTTTAGAGGGTCTTTTGACAACCTTCAACTTATCAGGTTCCTCTTGGTGTATAAGCTCTCATCCATTGTTTTCATGGTGGTCTGTTTGGAAATATCATAAGCACCACAATCTGGTATGACAAAGGGTTGTGTGAAATGTTTAGACATACAATGAAACCAACTCTGACAGCACTGTTATGTGACTTTCCAAGGAGAATCTGTTGGCTGTTCCCTCCATTTATTTGCAACCCCCTGCATCTAGTTTTGTTTATGGGACTGTCAAGATTTATGACTTTGTTCTTCTAGTAGTGTGGTATGTGTATGTATTGGTCACTAGGTATTGACAAGAGAAAAATTAAATTAAATGAATATATAATTGAATTCTAGATAATTTCAAAATAAAAGTGGGAAAAGATTAGTGCATGAAATATGCTGTAAAGTATTATCCGTGAGTAAAGAATGAGAGACCAAAGACTTGAAAACTCTCTAGAAGTCTCATATTCAAATGTGATTTCTTCTTCAAGAAATGAATTGGAAGGCAATATATATGAAGAACATCAAATAACATCACACACATGCATATGCACACACATATGCAGAAATTGACAATGTTGTCAAACACAACAACTCATTACTGATGTGGAAGTCACTCTTTTTTTCCCCTTTTTCACTTAAATACAAAATGAAAGGAAAAAACCCATTGCACAAACACACCAGACTGTAAGGGAGGATTCAATATAAAACAATAAATTTCCATTTCAAAAAAATGATAAATATATTGTTTTCAAAACTGCCTAACTTTTTTTGCTTTGTTGTGGGTTTTCTTTTGTTCTCTGATGTACACTTTTTACTTTATTTCCCCTCCTCCCTCCCCTCTCCTCATTCTAAAGAAGGCTACAATTAAGCATGGATGCACATACACACACACACGTACACACACACACATACCCCCATCACACACAAATACACATACATGCACATATACATAGATATCTATAAACATACACATATATACACACATATTCACTCATACATATACATGTAAAACCATACTATGTTTATTTTCTTCCTATCATCTGTTTCTCTGAAGATACATAGCATCTTGCTTCATAAGTTGAAGTCTTTCCAAGTTTTTCTGAATCAGCTAGTTTATCATTTCCTAGATTACAGCAATATTTCTATCTGGTTTCAAACAGCATCTTCCTTCATAGGAACTTTGAGGTTAATTTGGGTGTTTATAGTAGTGGAAGTCCTTCTTGAATCAACTGTATCCTGTCAGAACACTGACTCGTTAGAATAAAGGTCAAAATTGATACAAAGCTAGAAGAAAGAATTTTTTAAAAGAGGAAAAAAAAAAGAAGGGCACAGAAATAAAACTACAAACTAAACTAGATAAAGAAATTATTGACAGCAAAAAATGGGAAATGTATGCGTGAAAAAGACATCAATGCCAGTTATAACAATTTTATACAGTTAAAACTTTTTCATAACGTATGTAAAAAGAATTTTTGAAATAATTTTTTAACAAATTTTTCCCTCCTTTCCCCCTTCCGTAAATGGCAAGCAATTAAATATAGATTGTAAAAATACAGTCATGCAAAACACATTTCCATATTGTCCTTATTGTAAAAGAAAAGAACAAAAATAATCCAAGAAAAATTAAGTTAAAAAAAGTATACTTTGATCTGGATTCAGACTCTATCAGTTCTTTCTCTGGAGGTGGATAGCATGTTTCATCATAAGTCCTTAGGAATTATCTTGGATGATTGTATTGCTGAGAATAGCTGAGCCATTCCTAACTGATCATTGTACAATATTGCTGTTTCTATGTAGAATGTTTTCCTGATTCTGCTAACTTAACTTTGCATCAATGCATGTAAGCTTTTCCAGGTTTTTCTGAAATCATACTCCTCATTATTTTTAATAGCACAATTGTATTCCATCATAATGTACCACAACTTGTTCAGCCACTCCTAAATTGGTGAGTATCCTCAATTTCCAGTTATTTGCTACCACATTTTTTGTCCTTTTCCTTTGATTTTTTAAATCTCTTTGGGATACAGATCTAGTATTGGTACTGTTGGATCAAAGGTTTGATTGCCTGTGGGGCATAGTTCCAAAATGCTCTTCAGGATGGTTGGACCAGTTCATAACTCTTCCAACAATGCATTTGTGTCCCAATTTTCCCACACCCCACCAACATTTGGTATTTTGTTTTTATGTAATGTTAGTCAATTTGTCAGGGGTGAAGTGGTACCTCAGAGCTGTTATAATTTGCATTTCTCTAATCAATAATAATTTAGGGCATTGTTTCATATGGCTATAAATAGCTTTGATTTTTTTGCCTGAAAACTGTCTGCTCATATCCCTTGACCATTTATCAATTGGGGAATGACTTGTAATTTGTATAAATTTGACTCCTTTCTCTATATATTTGAGAAATAAAGACTTTGTCAGAGAAACTTAGCATAATTATTTTTTACAGTTATGACTTGTGTGTATTTCCCACCATCCTAATATTTCTCCTGTTATTATTTTTCTCTCTCTCTTCCTCTCCCTCCTTCCTTCCCTCCCTCTCTCCCTCTGTGTGTGTATCTCTCTCTCTGTCTCCCTCTCCCTTCACCCTGTCCCTCCTCAAAAGTGTTTTACATCTGACCTCCCCCAATACACCCTCCCTTTCATCAGCTGTTCCCCCTTCTCTTATCTCCTTTCCCTCCTATTGCCCTGTAGTATAAGATAGATATCTACACCCAATTGAGACTGCATTTTATTCCCTCTGAACCAATTCTGAGGAGACTAAAGTTCAAGCATTGGCTGCTATCCCCCCATCTTCCCTTCAACTGTAAAAGCTCTTACATGTCTCTTTTATGTGATTAACCTTATTCTCCTTCTTTCCCCCTTCTTTCAGTGCATCCCATTTTCTCACCCCTTCATTTTATAATTTTTTTAAAAGATATCATCTCATCATAATTAATTCACACCTTTGCCCTCTGTCCATGTATTCTACTTCTAACTGCGCTAATAATGATAAAATTCTTAAGAGTTATAAGTATCATCTTCCCATATAGGGATGTAAACAGTTTAACTTTTTAAAATCCTTTATGATTTATCTTACTTATTTACCTTCTTATCTTTCCCTTATTTGAAAGTCAAATTTTCTACTCAGTTCTGGTCTTTTCATCACGAATGCTTGAAAGTCCTCTATTTCATTAAATATTCATTTTTTCCCTTAAAGGATTATACTTAGTTTTCCTGGGTAGGTTATTCTAGGTTATAATCCTAGTTCCTTTGCATTCCAGAATATATTCCAAGCCCTCTGAGCCTTTAATGTAGAAGTTGCTAAATCTTGTGTTATCCTCACTGTGGCTTTACAGTATTTGAACTGTTTCTTTATAGCTACCTTCAATATTTTCTCTTTGACCTGGGAGCTCTGGAATTTGGCTATAATACTCTTGTGAGTTTTCATTTTGATAGCTCCTTCAGGAAGTTATTGTTGAATTCTTTTGATTTTTATCTTACCTTCTGGTTCTAAGATATGAAGGTAGTTTTCCTTGATAATTTTTTAAAATATGATTTCTAAGTTTTAACTTTGATCATGGCTTTCAAGAAGTCCAATAATTACTAAATTCACTCTCCTTTATTTTCCAGGTCAGTTGTTATTCCAATAAGATACCTCACATTTTCTTTTTTCCTCCATTCTTTTGATGGTTTCTTGATGTCTCATAGGATGTCAGCTTCTATATGTCCAATTCTAATTTTTAATGAATTAATTTCTTCAGTGAGTTCTTATACCTCCTTTTCCATTTGGCCAAGTAGTTCTCTTTAGTGAATTTTTGTGCCTCTTTTACCATTTGACCTATTCTATTTTTTAAGGTATTTTCTTCATTATGTTTTGTGCCTCCTTTATCAAGTTGTGGACTAATTTTTTCATGACTTTCTTGCATCACTCTCATTCCTTTTCCAAAATTTTCCTGTACTTTATTTTATTTTTAAAATCCTTTTTAGAACTCTTCTAGGACGTCTTTTTGAGTCTGAGACCAATTCATAATTTTCTTTGAGGCTTTAGATATAGCTGCTTCCATTTTGTTGTCTTCTTCTGAGTTTATGCTTTGATTGTCCCTGTCACTATAGTAACTTTCTATAGTAAGGTTCTTTCTTTCTTTTCTAATTTTCTAGCCTATTTCTTGACTCTTAACTTTATATTATGGTTGGGCTCTGCTCCTGGGGTGGAGTTTTTTATATAGCTATTTTCAGAGCTAATTCTATAAGTTTTCAGTTCTTTTAAAGTGATATGATCCAAGAAGAGGTGGGGTCACTGCTTTCCTGGCCTTTGTTCTTAGTTTGTGAGTGATCACAAGGACTCTTTTCCACCCTGGAACTGTGACCAGGATTCCTGCTCTCCTGTGGTATGCTCTAGTGGGCTAGTGCTCTTCTTGCCCTCCAACTCTGCCCTCCAATTGAATTGGGGTAATGCAACAGAGTCCTGAACTCATTGCCAGCAAAGGTCCCCTAAAATCTCTATCTAACTAGTTTTCTGAACCCATTACAGTCTTGGTCTGAGAGCCCTGGTAGCCACAGCTTCTGATTTAGTTTCTATGAAGGCCTGCTGCTGGATTGCAGGGCTGGACTTATGCTGGACAGAGTTCCACTCTCACCCCAGGGAGATAGACTTTACCTGCCTTGGGCTTGAAATTTGGTTTACCTGTTTTTTTTTTTTTTGTTGGTTCTGCTACTGCAGAATTTGTTTTGAGGTATTATTTTAAAGTTATTTGGACAGGAATTTGGAAGAGCTCCAGTGAGTCCTTTTTACTCCACCATTTTGGCTCCATCCCCTCTCCCCCATAGAACTTAAGCAATATAAATCAATCATCATAACAATGAACAAAAAGCCTTAAAAAACCCACTGTAGGCAGCAAATACTTGACTTAACAAGTGAAGGCATATGGTAGCCTTCTGTAACCTCAGAATATAAATTCATTTGTAAAATCCTTATGCAGAAAGGTGGTAGAAAGTTATGAGCAGTGTCACCTCATAAAACAGGGAGAAGAAGAGAAGGGGAAAACCCAGTCTAAAGAAAACTTGTTAAGAAATGAAACTAAGCAACACCATTTAGGAAGGATTTAAGGATAAAACAGGAATAAGGGCAACAAATGAAATAGAGCAAAGATCTGCTAAGAATTTTAAAACAAACATTTTCACCATCAAGAATGGTGAAGCCACAATATTTAAACTCTATCATCTGTATCCCAGATGCTCTTCTAGACCAGTGCATCTCAAATTTTTTCATTTCAATAATCCTTTACGCTCTTAAAAATTTGTAAAGAACCTCAAAAGGGTTTTTGATTAGGTGGTTATATTGCTATTTATTATATTCAAAATTAAAACATCCAAGTGTTATGAAAATAGATCTTATATCCTGAAAGATTCTTGGAGACTCCTTGAAATTCCTATACCACATTTTGATAAATACTATTCTAGATGAAGTGGAAATGGAACAGGAGAAGGCCAAGAAGGAAAAAGTAGATGATTAGCTCATTATGTATAGAAGAGTTAGAAGCCACACAATTTTGAGGTCTTTGGCGGATTATTTCTCAAACTATTTGAATCAAAAGTAGGTAACAAAGATATTGTGAAGATATTTTTAAAAATATATTTTTGTCTCTTTGACCCAGCTACACTACTACTAGATATATTCCCCACAAGAAATACAAAAGATAAAGAAGTTTTATGTAATATATTTAGTAATTATGGTAGCTTTTTTTGTTGTAGTAAAGAAATGGCAACCAAGGGAATGCCCATCTATTTTGAGGAATGGCTAAACAAATGGTATATAAATTCATGGGATATTATTGTCTCACATAAAATGATAAAACAGAAGTTTCAGAGAAATCTGGGAAGATCTATGATGAATGAAATGAGCAAAACCCATGAAAACATAGCAATAATATTTTAAAGACAACTAAATGAGAAGCTTGAGAACTGTAATCAACACAGCGATCAACCATGATTTTGAAGGGCTGGTGACAAATCTTGCCACCTACCTCTTGACAGGTAAGGGACTCAAAATGCATTTTAGGACGTACCTAATATGGGAATTTATTTTGCTTAACTGTGTATATCTCCTTTAAAGGAATTTGTTTTTATCTCCATCCCCACCTCCCAGTGTTGGGGAGGGGTTGACAGAAGAAGGGGCAATAGAAATAGTATAGAAAAAAAGAGAAGAAAAAAATGAATTGTCAGACTTTTACAAGTGATAAACCACATCAGATTCAGTCTTTAAAAAACTTGCTTGAAAAATATGAAGAATAAAATCAATTAATTAACAGAAATTTGTCAAACAACTATTTGCCAGATATTGTGAGATTTCTCTTGTTTATTGTCTGTTAACATTAAGAAAGCATTTCATTTGGTAAAGTAGAAGTACTGTCCCATATGTTTGTCAAAATTACACAGATTCTTTGAAATACACAACAGAGATGACCTTATTCAACAAGCCTTTTGCCATTAAGGGAAGGCATAAAGATGAAGGTGTATGCTTGCCAAAGTATATACACCCATATACACTGGAACAGAAAAGTTCTAGTACAGAGTGTAAGTTGAAGGGCATTCTGTCTGATGAAGAGCTCTTTCAGATGTCCCTTTTTTCAGGTGAAAGTATGCTAATTGTGTCAAGCCCCAAAATATTGTTGAGCCTTCTAAATTAGATGTCACCATGGTCACTTGGCTTGGCAAGTCTTTGAGCTGGAACTCAAACAAAGTTCCGGATTCTGGAATTTGTATTCTTTCCATAACAATATGCTGCCTTGCATCACAGTGAAAATTCACTAGAAAAGGCCGAGTTGGGATATATATGGCTCATTACCTTCCCGATTGATGAGTGTCTATCACTTTACTGAGGAGAAGGTTAGGGATATGGACATGGCAGGTTGGAAACAACCTCCCACTTGGGTCAGCTGAATCCACACAGCAGATCAACCACCACCTCCATCTGGAAGCCATAAGGCCAGCACTATATAAACGAGTACAGGGGATTTTTCCAGGGCTGATGGTTCTAATTAGCCCCTTCCCCACCATATTGTGAGGTTATTGCAGCCTACATCTGTAGAGGAAAGGCGCTTATGCAGGAGTTGGCACTCTGTGGAATTCTGCTCCTGTAGTGTCTGGTGTTTGCTCCAATTCTGCCCTGCTATACGAGTGCTTGTTTCCGTCTGGGCCAATGCCTTGGGCTCAGGTCCAAAAGAAATGATTCTCGTCTTCTATGTTACTAGGAGATTGTAGATCCCAGATGATCTGCGCCTCTCTGTAGGTAGCAGAAGGGAGATGAAGGACTGTCCAAGTTGGTCAGGTTTATGGGGTGGCAGCCACAAATGAAAAATTGTTCCTGACCTGTTTGCCTAGACTTTCGTTTCAGAGTGTCATTCAGAGGTCCTACCTGTCTCCGAGCTCAAGGGAGCTAGTGGAGAAAAGACCGTACCTTTACAATAATCATAACATATTTTTGTCCCCTTTGAGACCTCCAGGTTAGTCAACGATTTCTGAATTGGGGCTTAGTAAAATACCATTTTTTGGAGGTAGTTGCTGTTGGACCTACTTTCTTTCATCATGACTTCAAATTATTTTCCCTCCATTTTAAAACCTAAGTCCATCTTGTCATTTCTGTGGTCAGGGGGTTTGGCAGCCTTGCTTTCCTAAAATATTGAGACATCAAGAAGAAGGCTCTGAAATGAGTGCAGATGTCAGCACCTTCATTTAGAAAAGCTCAAACAGCAGTCATGGAAAACATACCAGTGCCAGAGAGAGGGAGGGAGAGATTAAAGGAAGTCTAGAAACGACAAGTTGGAGCTGGATTCCGTGGCGGTGGTGCATGCACGCACACATAAGAGGATGTCAAAAACATTGAGAAAAGGTGTTTTGGTTTTTTTTTAATATCCAAAGAAGGTACATTTTATCCATTTGTCAAGCCTGGGAGCTCAGCTGCTTCCAATGCATTAGCTTTTTTTCTTTTCTTTTTCTTTCTTTCTTTCTCTCTTTTTTTTTGTTCATTTTTAAGTGACTGAAATGATGAAAACGTGTTCCTTGTGAAGTCTGGCCAAAATGCATCAGGAGGAAACAGTATCTGTTCACGTGGTGGATTGGAGTTCACATTCTGATGGAGTATTTTCATGTCAAAACTAGTGTCTCAGTAGTTATGAATCCCTATTCATGTCAGCTTTTAATGTGCTACTGAGGACTGAGGGGTGTTGCTTTTTTTTTTTAATCCTTTGGAAAGGAAAAAAAAAAGAGGAGACAAGAGAAGATGTTAGTTTATATAGGTACCTTAACATAAACTTGAAAAATGATGATTTGTACCATCACCTGATCTTGGTTTGTCCCTCAGAGGATTAACCAAGCTTTCTAAACAGTGCTAAGACTTGACACATTCATTTTTGTGGACTTAAAGCAGCTTCAGGGTAATACTGCACCCCAAGAGGTCTGTAAACTTGTTAAAATATTAAGAAAGACATAATTGTTAAAAGGCCAGTTCTTAAATAAAATCCCTTGTGGGATATGAAAAATCTCCTAAGGGTTCAAGGAAACAGTGTTGCATTGAAGGCTGATGTTGCTCAGTTCATTTAGAAAATACCATAAACTGCTTTACTATGGGAATTTGCTAAAGGAATCTTTCATTAATAGGAAATATTTGACTGTACACTGCAAATAAAGCAGTGTTTACATAATTTGTTAAGATCTTTCAGTGATTCAATATAGTTCTTCTTAGGCCTAATGTAAGCACTATATTAAACACAATTTAAAATAATATGTAAATGTATAATCATGAAATTCCATTGTAAAAAACATCTTTTTGGGTTTTTTTTAAAGTTTGTTTTATGTTACAGTTCTTTTGGTGTCCATGGAATTCTTATCATGCCACAAATTTTGCTGTTCAAAAATGGCATGAGTTTTCCCTCCTTTGAGGTCTTTAAGTAGTGACTGGATTAACAAATTTCAATTATGTTAGAGTGAGAATTCTTTTCAGGTATGAGTGAGACTTGATGGCTGCTGACCTCCTTTCCAACATTCAAATTTTGTGATTATAAGTCATTAGAATGGTAGAATCGTTTCAACTTTCAAAGTCATCTATTCTTTAAGGGTTCCCAGCTTCATTCTAAGATAGGCTTAGTTTTTAGTATTACTTAGTGTGTCTTAGGGTTCAGAGAACGTTGGTGAAAACTGACTAATACATCCCTCCATCTCACATGGTACACTCAAATTATGGATTGAGAAGGCTAGCTCCCTTTAGTCACTGGGTCATAGCCAAGGGAATGTTGAGGCATTTAGGCATTCCCAATAACTCTTAGAACTGTTACAAAAACAAAGCATTTCTTTGTTTGGAATGCTCTCCTCTCTCACCTACTTTGGCCGCAGGTTTTAAAAATGCTAGTGTTAGAAGAAGTCATTAACATCATATAGTCCATTGGTAAAATTGCTTTGTTTTAAATTTTTGATAACTGCATTTTAATATAATTGGTTTCCTTTGGAGTTCTATGTATTTTATTCAATACATTTAAAAACACTATTCAAAATAGGGTTACATAGGCTTTACCAGACTACCAAAAGAGTCCATGACACAAAAATGTTTAACAGATCCCGAACCAGTCTAACTTACCCATTTTAACACAGTCCTGCCTATCTTTGAAGACCAGGCTCAAGTTCCATATCATTCTTGAAGACTTTCTTGAACAACCCATTCTCCAGGACAGTGGTATCAAACTCAGATAGAAATGGGGCCCACTCTAATCAGTAGTGATGTAGAGCATTTTTTCATATAACTATAGATAGCTTTCATTTTTTCCTCTGAAAACTGCGTCTTCATATGCTTGGGCCACTTATCAACTGGGGAATGATGTGTTCTTATCCATTTGACTCAGTTCTCTATATATTTTAGAAATGAGGCTTTTATCACAGACACTAATTGTAAAACATCTTCCCTAGTTTTCTGCTTTCCTCCTAATCTTAGTTGCATAGGGTTTGTTTGTGCAAAAACTTTTCAATGTAATGTAATCATCAAAATTATCCATTTTATATTTCATAATTTTGTCTATCTCTTTAAAATAAATAAAAAATAAAATTATTCCAAATTAAAAAAAAAAAGAAATGGGGCCCACTAATTCTACATATAAAAATCCATGTGGGTCACATATTGACTTAGTTCTGAAATGTAATATAATCTATATTTTATTGTATTGTTATTTATTTGTCTAAATATTTACCAATTACATTTTACATGTAAAATTGACAATTTACATGTAAAAATTACATTTTAAAATGTAAACATTTCCCAATTATACTTCAGCACTTGGAAGTTGTGTTTGACACCTCTGCTCTGGGAGACTATAAGACTGTAGATTGCAGAGAGGGTAGCAACATATATGGGTATACCTTAATTCAGCTTCTTCCCCCATATATCCCTTATCTCCTTAAATGGGTGGCATGATTCTGGCAGCAAGAGACTATGTTGTCAATGTCTTTGCTAAACCTACAATGCCTTGCTGGGGTTCAACAAATGTTTCTGGATGGCAATAATGTATCTATATGTACACATGTGTACCAGCTGCTAGGAGTCTTAACAGTTGATAACTAGCTGCACCCTGCAGACACATTCACAGGCAAGAAAATGCTTTGTTGAGATAAGTTACCTAGAAGCAATGATTCCTGAGATGTGAGACAGATTTTTCTAAGAATGTCACTGTAATGTGTGTTTGTCCTTCATTGCTGAAGACCAAGCCATCAGAGAAATCATGATATAACTTGCACTTGTACTTTGTGTTGAGTGAGGGTGGGCTGTGCAGGTCACCAGCTTCACTTTTTCCTCCAGAGCCATCTGAATCTAGTGACCAGATATTCATCAGGATGACTGGAGATGACCCAGGATGAGGCAGTTGAGGTTAAGTGACTTGCCCAAGGTCACACAGCTAGTGAGTGTCAAGTGTCTGAGGTGAGATTTGAACTCAGGTCCTCCTGACTCCTGCACTGATGCTGTATCCACTGCACCACCTAGCTGCCCCTTGTCACTGTCACTGTAATATAAATTCCTTGAAGGCATTTTTGTCTTTGTTTCCCTGGTACAGAGGACAGTGCCAAGTATATAGTAGATTTTTAATCAATGTTTTTGATTAATTACTATCAGACAACATGTAGTTAAGGTATTTATATACTGTAGGAGTCCTTACTCCAATTGATCAGTATTCCCAAGAAGAAGGTTAACTATATCTTTTCTAAATGATAAGGTATCCCTGAGAGATTGAGATGATTTTCTCTAAGCTATAAGGTCAACCCCCTATTCCTGTTTTCCCCAGTATTAATTGTTCTTTGAGGGTTAGAAGGGCCAGGAATGTGCAAATTTGCAGCAAATACTAGGCATTCTGATCAAAGACACGATTTGATCATTGCCTTCCGGGGATTTCCAGGCTCCAGACCATCATCTGGTCCTAGAAAATGCATCATATGTGGACCTTGAATGGACAATGGCTCGCCTTTGTCTCTGTCAATTAGATGGAAGCTTCTACAGGTTCAGTGCAATGGTGCCACTTGCTTGCCTTTGTTCTGAGTCTGTACTCACCTCTGTGGTTAAGAGGGTGAACACTGTGGTCCTGTTCTGAGCCTGGCACCTGAGTCCTCAAGCCTCTCTTCAAAGGGCCGTACCTTTGGCTGAGATGCCAGTCTACTTCGGTTTGATTGTTCCTATTTTGGTCTCTTATCTGTAGATTAAATTTGTTGCCTTGAACTGAAAAAATGAATTACTGTGATTTTTTTCTTAAATTTCTTAACCACTGCTGAGTCCAGCTCTCTTTTTTCATCTTTGTTACAGCAGTTGTAGGAAAAATAGAGCTGTATTGCTTCTTACTAACTTCACAGTTCTTCCCGATATCAAATAATTATTGATTAGCACCAAGTATAATTTAATCAATTAACGCCAATTGACTTTTACAAAGGGATATTTTAGTGAGAGATATAGGAAGAAGGAAAGGACAAATCAACTTCCTGAACCCCAGAGGCATATTTTCCCCTCTACCCCTGGGGTTCCTGGAAAGACAGGGTTCAAATGTTCATTGATTTCTATAATGAACCAAATTCACTTCCAAATGCAGGATAGCCAATGGATAAGTACTTCCTCTTGGCTACCGTTGTTTTACCGCAGGTCATCAGTCTCAGCTGCCTGCAATGGCTGCTATAGATTCCCACCCCTGGCCCTCTGATGGCTCAGTCTTCAAGTAGGTCATTGGTACTTCCTTAGAACTGGTTTCCAGTCAACTCCAATATGAACTTCTGACTTTTTAAAGCTCACAAGTTGTAAGTTTGTGAGCTAATCACTTCTCACCTAATACTCCTGCACCTAGGAACAGGGAATAACAGACACAACAGAGACAGAAATGACAGCATACTTTTGCACTTCTGGCTTCTTGTGGGATGTGAGTGAAATACTGAAACCATTCCCTCACCTGAAGGCCCACAGTACTTATTACTTCTCATTTGCTACAAAGGAAAAAAAGAGATTGAGTTGGCCCCATGGTAGTCTTTCTTTTCCAACTCGGCAGTCAACCAAATTACACACAGTAAGTGGACTGAAAGGGAGAGCATACTCCAAAATGGAGAATGATGCCCAGCAGCAAGCTTACTAAACATCAGTATGAGATCCCTGTGTATACTTCCAAAATTGAGCTCTAAATAACCAGGGCACACATTTCATAGTGTGATAAAAATTATAGCCATAGTTAACAATCTATCTAAAGATGGATCTATCTATCCATTTCATCTTCCATTGTCTTCTTCTACTTTTGCCTTCAAAGATTCCTAGCATTAGAGTCTTTTCCAATGAGTCTTGTCTTTTCCTCGTGTAACCAAAGTAAGCTTCAGCTTCAGTATCTGACCTTCCAGTGAATAGCCTGAATTAATTTCTTAAAGTATTGACTGATTTGATTTCCTTGCTGTCCAAGGGACTGTCAAAAGTCTTCTCCAGGACATCAATTCAAAAACATTGATTCTGCAGCACTTGTCTTTCCTTACAATCCAACTCTCATAGCCATTCATTGCTTCTAGAAACTTAGCTTTGGTTATATGGATCTTTGTCAGCAAGGTGATATTTCTGATTTTTAGTATGCTATACAGATTTGCCATAGCTTTCCTTCCAAGAAGTGAATGCCCTTTAATTTCATGGCTGTAGTCACCACCTACAGTGATTTTTGAACCAGAGAATATAAAATTTGACAATATTTCAATTTCTCCTCCCTTTATTTCTCAGAAAGTGATAGAACCCATTGCTAAGATCTTTGGGTTTGTTTTTTTCCTTTTATGTTCAGCTTCAAGTAAGAATTTATGCGCTCCTCTTTCACCTCATCAAAAAGGTTCTTAATTCTTTACTTTCTACCCTCAGAATGGTATCATTTGCATATCTGAAATTGTTGAGATCTCTTGGCAATGTTAATTTCCAACTTTTGATTCATCCAACCTAATATTTTGCATGATGCATATAAGTTAGATAAATAAGATTAAATATGTAGTCTTGTTGTACTCCTTTTCCAATATTAACCAATCAGTTGTTTCACGTTTGGTTCTAACTGTTGTTTCTTGAGCTCCATACAGGTTCCTCAGGAGACACGTAAGATAATCTGATAGTCCTATCTCTTTGAAGACTTGCTGTATTTTGTGTGATCCACATAGTCAAAACCTTCAGTGTCAATGAAGCAGAAGTAGATGTTTTTTTCTGGAACTCCCTTCCTCTCTCCATAATCCAGTAAATGTTGGCAATTTGGTCTTTAGTTCCTCTGCTTCTTTGAAAACCAGCTTCCTATTCTGGTAATTTTTGGTTTACATATTACAAGAGGCTAGTTTGCAGAATCATAAGCATAACCTTGCTGGCATGTTAAATGAGTGTAATCGTTTGGTAATTTGAACATTCCCTTGGCATTGCCCTTTTTTAACATTAGGACAGATCCTTTCCAATCCATTGGCCACTGTTGAGTTTTCCAACTTTGCTGGTATATTGAGTGCAGGACTGTAACAGCACTATCTTTTAGGATTTGAAATAGCTTGGCTGGAATTCTATCACTTCCACTAGCCTTATTGTTACCAATGCTTCTTAATGCCCACTTAACTTGATTTTCCAGGTTGTCTGGCTCTAGATCAGTAACCATACCATTGTGTTTATCTGTGATGTTAAGATCTTTCTGTAACTGTAATTCTTTTGTGTATTCTTGCCACTTCTTTTTAACCTTAGCTATTTATGTTAAACCCTTACCATTTTTTGTCTTTTACCATGCCCATTTTTGCATAAAACATTTCCTTGATATCTCCAATTTCCTTGAAGAGATCTCCTGTTTTTCCCATAGTATTGTTTTCTTCTATTTCTTTGCATTGTTTATTTAAGAAAACCTTCTTGTCTTTCCTTGCTATTCTCTCGGATTCTGCATTCAGTTGTATGTATCATTCCCTTTCTCCTTTCCCTTTTGCTTTCTTTCTTTCCTCACCTATTTATAATACCTCATTAGACAGCCATTTTGCTTTCTTCTTCTTTTTCTTTGCTTTACCTTATATAATATTTGAACCTCTTTCCATATTTCTTCAGGCACTCTATCTACCAGATATAATCCCTTAAATCTAATAATCATTTCTACTTCATATTCAGAAGGGATATTATTTAGCACATACCTATATGGTCTGATGGTTTTCCCTATTTCCTTCCATTTAAGTATGAATTTTGCAATAAGATGTGAGTTATAGTCAGTTCCAGATCTTGTTTTAACTGAATGTATAGAACTTCTCCACTTTTGTCTGCAAAGTATATACTGATCTGATTTCTATACTGACCATTTGGTGATGTTCATGTGTAGAATAACTTTTTGGATTGTTGAAAAAGAGTGTTTGCTATGACCAGTGTGTTATCTTGACAAAACTCTTCTAGTCTCTGCCCTTCTTCATTTTGTACTCCAAGGTATATCTATGTGTGTGTGTGTATTATTTCGAAAATTGCTGTAGATCTTCATAGAACTGATCAACATTGACCTCTTCTGCGTCAGTGGTTGGAGCATATGTTCATACTACTGAGATGTTGAATGCTTGTCTTGGATTCAAGCAGAGATCATTCTATCATTTTTGAACTTATACCCCAGTATTGCTTTTCACACCCTTTTAGTGACGACTATGAAGCCTACTCCATTTCTTCTAAGGGATTCTTGCACATAACAGTGTGTACAGTGATCACCTGAATTATATTCACACTTTCCTGTGTATTTAAGTTCACTGACACCCAAGTGTTCAATGTTTCATTTTTCTGTCTCCTGTTTGACCACATCCAGCTTACTTTGGTTCATATATCTTAGATTTCGAATTTCTGTACAATATGGATCATTATAGCATTGGACTGTCCATTTGCCACCAGACGCATTTGCATCTGAGCTTCCTTTTGGCTTTGGCCCTTCATTAGTACTGGAGCTCCTTGTGGTTGGACTCTGCTCTCCCCCAGTAGTGTTCTTCAGACCTGAGGGGCTGATATTCTAATGTCATTTCTTTTATTGTTTTAATCATTTCCATGGGGTTTTCTTGGCAAAGGTGCTGGAGTGGTTTGCTATTTCCTTTTCTAGTGCATCATCTTTTGTCAGAATTCTCCACTGTGAGCTGCCCATCTTGAGTCACACTACATGGCATAGCTCATAGCTTCAGCGAGCTACATGAGCCCCTCCTCTATGACAAGGCAATGATCCAGGAGGGAATACACACACACAATACATATATATATATATATATATATACTATATATATATTATATATATATTATATGTTTTATATGTCTTATAAAATTTGATCAAATGACAATGCTATGTATTCCAGGTATTATTGTTCCCATTTTCAAGATGAAAAATCTGACTCAGAGTGTCAGAAGAAGGTTTCAGACACAGATCAATCAATGAGTCCAAGTCCAATGTTCTTTAAACTCCACAGAAAAATGTAAATACTCAAGAGTGAAAATAAAGGGAAAAAAATAGATTGATTTCTATGCCCTTTTTAAAAAGGGAATAAAATATAAGAAGCAGAAGTGAGAAAGACCAAATCACAAAACTATTTACTTACACATTTATCCCCAAGTGAACCCCAAGTGAAAGTAAATTTTTGTTTAAAATCATAAACAGCTAACAGCTCCTTTAGTAAATATTGAGTCAAAGTGCTCCATAATCTCATATTTATATAGCACCTTCCCCCCCTCACCAGACCTGTGATTTTATTAGTGTAAGGAAGTTCCCAGTGAGGAATTTTTTTTTACCAATGCAAATCGAGCACCTGCTTTGCAATTTAGAGTCTTGGAGACTTGTTTGGGACCCTGAGAGATTAAGTGATTCAGCAAGTGTCACCCACCCACTATGTGTCAAAGATGGGCCTTGAACCCAGGTCTTCCAGACAGTGAAGCTAACTCTCTAGATGGCCTCCTGTAGAGGCCTATGCTGTCTCTCCCACAGAATTTACTATTAACCAAAGGACTTTCTTCCCAACAACCCAATGATGTAGGTAACACACGTACAATTTTATACCTATTTTAGAATAGAATGCAGATGACTACACCATGAGGAGAATGAGACTCAAACAGGTCAGGGAGCTTGTCTCTGTTCGGTATGTGGCAAAGCTGGTACCTCAGACTCAGGTTTCTTGACCCCTAGCTCAAGGCTCCTTCTCCTCTTCAGGGGCTGTCTCTTCAGTCTCTCATGTATCATTTCATTCCTCAATTATTCATCAGTTTGCTCTGCTCCTGCCGGCAGCATTTCCTCTTTCTTAAAGAGGTTTCTACCAAACGCAGTTATAGTTCCCAAGCACATTAAACCAAAGAATCATTTTCTTCAATCCATCATCTTCATTAATATTTCAAAGGATGGACTCCAAAAGATAACATTATACATATCCATCTTACTGGTCATTCTCATTAAAGTTTTCTTTTCCTCCACATATTAAATCTCATTCTTTCTTTCCTTTCAGAAATGGAAACATATGTGAACTTTGATAATTCTTGAGTACATACTAAGAAACAGTAAGTTGTACTCTGAATTTTCATTTAGCCCACATTTGGCGTCCTAGTTAGATGTAGCCCAAATCTCGGCGGTCATTTCTTTTAAAAGAACTTATAACCTAGATATTCTGTTTGACTGAGGGAAAGAAAGATTACTACCAATTTCTTTCTTTTTTTTTTAGTACCTAGATTAAGTAGAACAGCTAAGATTTCTTGCTCTGCATGTCCTTTTACAGTTTAGCAAAATCAGGAGAGGAAAATTCACCTGCAATTTTGATATGAGACCTGACAGGACAGGGGCTGCAACTCACAGTAAAATCCTGATTGAAAGATTTATCTCCTGGAAGAAATCCATGGAGATAAAGTGGCTAGATAATAGGGGATGGAATAGCAAACGGTAGAGACTGGTTCTTACGTTGTGTACGAAATGGCATTCTTTTGTTCTTTGTATAAAATATTCTAAATAGCAAGCCTCTTTCCCTATATTAATTGGTGGGATTTAAAGATGCTGGATAGAAGGCCTACATGCTTCCCTTCTGATTGGCCCAGAGACAAAGCTTACTGGGAGGAAATAATCATTGCACAATGCTTTCTTTCTGGGCAGGCTGAGCAATAGCAGACTGAAACGTGAAATGGGAATGGATCTGCAAAAATCATAGCCTGGCATCTGCAGGCTATCGCTTTCAGAGGTAAAAGCACATTATTAAGCCTCAGATTGGTGATAGCATCCTCTGTTTAACCTCCTCTGAAAGGCACGTCAAACCTAAAACCTTCACATTGTAGTTCTCTGTAGTCAAAGATGACGTAGTCGATGGTGTGATTTTCTCTGTACTTACGTGCGGAAGAAAAGACTGATGTGTGCTTGGCAGCTCATGCCAGGCTGATGAATCTATCCTTTGGATAAAGACTAGGGCCTTTGCCTGCAGGGCCTATCATTTTGCAGCCCTGTCTTTTAGCCTGGCTGATAGCAAGAAGTCTTTGTTATTGCAGAGTCCCATCATTTAGAGCTGATAGCTTTATGCCTATAGTCATGAATATTATACAACTTCTGAGTGAACGTCATTCTCATCTTGGGATCAGCCCAGGGCCCTTAAATGCAATGAGTATCACTGTAATAGTTGTCATTGATTTGCAGGATAGCCCTTGGGATGTTAACAAGCATTGTAAATATTGAATAACTCCATGCCATTGTAGACATCTCACTGGGGCAGGAGCTGTGTAGCCTTTTCATTTGGTATTTTGTCTTTCTTTCTGTGTAGAGATCACTCTTTTGATTCTGTTTCCTAGGCTGTGTTCAAATGAGGTCAAATCTGTCTGTCAATTCAGTCTCAAACTCAGTTCGGCTAAGAATAGACATTTTTAAAAAGTCATACGTTAGTGGAATCTCTGAATTGGAATAGAAATTTTTCTTCTAATATCCTTGACATGTAGTCATCAAGCCTTTGCTTGAAGACTTCCAAAGATGGGTAACTCACTATCTTCTTAGGCAGTCCATTCTATTTTGGGAAAGCTCTAATTATTAAGAGGTTTCTTTTTAAATCATCCTGAAATATACCTAGCAATAATTTTCATCCATTAGTACTAGTTTTTTCCTCTGCAAACAAGTCAGATAAGACAAATCCTTTCTCCACATGGACAATCTCCCATTTTTTCTTCCAAATTTCCTTCACTAGATCCTCATGGGGCATGGTTTTGATTTCCTTCAATTTTTGGTTGATTGTTTTTTAGATATGCTCCAAATTGACATGGAAACTTTTGATCAACTGCATCTCTAAGAGATTAAAAAATAAACAACTTAGTAGCAGGATCTATTAAATTTCCTTTTATTTAATTCAAGGGATAGTTCTTTGGTGATTCCCATCCGATTACTCAACATATTTATCATCCCTCCTAATTGGATGTCACTTGAAAACTAGATAAACATTCAACCTTAATCTTCATTCAAGTCACTCACAAAAATGATTGACAGAATGGTGCCAAGGACAAGACTTTGTGGTACTTCCTACAAGGTGACATTTTCTGTTATTTATAAGCCTTTGGATGTGGTCATTAAGCCACTCTCAAATATACCTAACCATATCCTCATCCAGCATGCATCTTTGCGAGGAAGAAACAAAGAAATATTGTCCAACTCTCACTAAAATATAGCTAAATTATATCTGTGGCATTTCTTTGTCAATATAGTAACTGCAAAAAAATCAGGTTATTGTGGCGTGTGTTGTTCTTAAAGAGACTACGGCAGTTTATAGTGATTATTCCCCCCCTTTAGTTACAAGACTTTGCTTCAATTACCCTAAAACCCCCTTTTTAACAAAACGTTATTCCCATTGGAAATTGCCGCAGAACGAACATTTACACAATGGATCTCTCCTTCACAGCTCTAGGGCAATGGTTCTCAAAGTTGGTCAGAGAAGACGACCTCAAGCTCCTTTACATTTCAATATGCTACAATTCTACCATATTCTATCAAATCAAAGACTGAACATCTCGATGTAATGTAACCTTTGATCAACACATTTTTATCCTGTCATAAATGAACATTCCTCAGGTTATTCCTCAGGTTATCCTCATCTAAACTTGAGGAGAAAAAGTTCAGTCCTTAAAAATCTACTCAATCTCAATTATAGAGGTGAACTGCCAAGTCTTTGACACTAGATTTGTGTGACAGATAACTGATAGCCCTGCAATGTCAGCCGGCTAGAGAGAAGGATGACATTTATTACAAAAGGGCCATTCACATCTAGGCATCATTAACATTGCTATAGGAAAATGAAATTTGCAGATGAAGTGCAGTTCAAAACTTGCTGTCAGCAGTCTTCCTTTGGGAGGTCATCCACATTTCACTCAGATCAAAGATTTGCAATTTCAGATATTCATTGCTTTGAAGCTTATCCATCTGCCAAAAGGCATGTGCAACCATCTGATGAACTTGTGATTACCCTCCAATTCAAGCATACCCAAAGTGTTTTTGCTCATCTGGACAAATGTGGAAGGTGGTTTAATGGAAGAAAGCTGGATAGCAATCAAACAAAGAGTTCCAGTCACAGGGCCACCTTCGCTGTCACCACCTTACCCTGGGTGAATCACTTCAACTCTCAAATCCTCAGTTTCCACCTCTGTAAAATGGGAGTAACAATCTCCAACAATTATGAATGACCTTGGCACAATTCAGCCTATACTGGTACACTTGGAGTCAGAGTCTCTAATTTTGAATCTTGTTTCATACACTTAGTAGCTTTCGCAAGACTTTTTGAGTTTCAATTTTTTTATTTATAAAATGGGGTTAACAATAGCATCTGTCCCTCAGATCTAAGAGAAGTAAATGAGATAATGTAGGTAAATTTTAGCTTGGCAAACAAAGTGCTATAAAAGTGTGAGCTATTATTACTCTTAGACAACCACTTATCTTCATATTTTAGTGTAAAAGTCAACCAAATGATGTAGGTGAAAGAATCTTCAAAACTGTAGAGTCATATACAAATGTAAATTATGATAATAAGAAGCTTCCGTATTACAAAACTCCGTGGTATGCATATGTCATTATTTAAATGATGTGACGGGACATTATTGTTCATGTTTCAATTAGTGATGTTTTAGAATATGTCCTAATATTTCCCTCTACCCTACCCATTATGGTCCAAGAAAAAAAAGAGGAAGGAAGAAAAAGCAAAAGGAAAACACAAAGATTATTTTCTTGTCCTCATCTGTGAAAATTGGAGCTGTGGTGAATGCAACAACATTAAATTCTAAAAGTATTTTTAGGATCTACCGTTTTAGAAACCTATGTTGAACCCCAAAGAAAACTCTAATTTTCTGGTACATAAAAGCAGCACGTGTGAGATAGGTCTTGCAAGTATTATGCATCACAGTTTAAAGATGAGAAAACGGAAGTTCCAAGGATTCCTTAGGATCAGAGAATTAGGGCTCAGAAATTACTGTCCCAATACTTCTAAAGTACAGATGGTAAGTAAAGTAAGGCTTGGTGAGGTTAGGTGAAATGTCCAAGTGGGGGGCAGGGGGATGAGATCTGAACCCAGTCTTTCAGATCCATTTGCTTTTGATTGCATAACTATAAAATGTCTAAAGCAGGGTGGGGAATCTGGCCTCAAGGCCACATGTGGCCCTCTAGGTCTTCAAGTGCGGCCCTTTGATTGAACAGAAACTTAACAGAACAAATCTCCTTAATAAAAGGATTTGTTTTGTAAAACTTGGACTTGGTCAAAAGACCACACCCAAGAACCTAGAAGGCCACATGTGGTCTCCGAGGCCCCAGGTTCCTTACCCCTGGTCCAAAGTAACATGTTCTACTAATTTCAAATCTTGCACTTTTCAATTTATTTGCCTGACATTTTAACAATCCAGTTCTGAAAAGGCATTTTCAACTTGAGTTTTGACTTGGTCTGACTTGATCTGAATGATATTGAAGAAGGTTGTATCAGTGGAGTAAACAAACTGTTTAGTTTCTTGATGTTTCCTGTGCTGGAAACTATAGGGTGGGGGTACATAATCCTTTGGGAAAGTTTTACTGTCATTTTTTATAAATTCATTTTATTGCTGTCAGTCATTCAAACAAAAACATCAGATACAACTTTACCTCGGAGCATAGAGAATATTTTGTTTGGCCAAAACCCCCCAACCTCTAACATACACACATACACACACACACACACACACACACACACACACATGCACGCACGCATGCACACACACACACAAACACACACACACACATCCCTCTTCTGCGAAGGAAAAGGTTGTTCTTTTTCACTGGTTTCCAGATTACTCAGAAATTCTCCTCATAGATCTTCTCATTTACACCCTTCTGGTCCTTCTCTCTGTTCTTTTCTTGGCTATGCTTATTTCACTCTGAATCAGTTCATAAATATCTTTCCATGTTTCTTAAAATTCTTCAAATTTGTCTTTTCTAAATGCACAGTAATATGACAATATATTCACATAATATATCTATGTCTATATATTTTTTTCAGCAAATCTCTAGTCAGCGGGCATCTACTTTGTTTATATGGGAAGATTTTATACATATAACTTAAAAAAATTTAATTATATCATCATTTGATAAAGAGAGTGAACTAAAGCTTCAAGAGATACCACATGTAGCTTTCAAAATACATCTTGATGGATATTCTTATTGCTAAATGGGATCTTATTGTAAATTTCTATCTGTTTTTTTTAACGGTCTTAAAGGTTGATTTCTGGGTCCAAAATGCCTATAAATAAGAGAGAGGCCATAATTTCTAACTTCCCATTCTTCCTGGAACTTACAATCATTTAATACTTTTCTTTCCAGGTGCTCAGGATGCTGCTCTTGGGTGCACTGAGGTTAAAGCATACCATTTTGGATATTTAGATAATTAGAAATATGCATTACCTTGAGTAGGATCTCAATTGAACCTTACCTTTTTTTTTTAATGATTGGGGGAAATGAATTATATCCCATCTTTCTTACCCCTAACTAATATGAAATGATTTCAATGAAAATATATCTAGGATTCCAGGGAAATGTGACACCCTTAAAGACAGGATTTATTTTGTTTTTTCTTTGTGTCCCTAGAGTCTCACATGTGATATTGCATAAACTATATACTTAAATACTTCTTACCTTAACTTTACAATACTCTATAGAACAAATTCTGTGATATTTTTTTTTGGAACCCAGTGTTTGTAAACAAACAATACATATACTCTGGTGGAATGTAATAGAAAATGTATTGTTGATATGGTCATCAAGAGAGAATGTGAAGAAAGAAAAGTGGGCCCAGGACAGATTCTTGTCATATATTTAGGAGATATGACATGGATGATCATTCAGCCAAAGAGTCTGAGAAGGAGGAGTGTTCTTACAGGAAGGAAACAGACAAAGACAGACAGAGAGACAGAAAGACAGAGGCAGAGAGAGAAACAGAGACAAAGAGAAACATAATGAAAACTTATAGAGAAGAGGGAGTCATGGGAGGTGGGACAGGCAAGCATCTGGAAAAAAAATATTGAGTGAATGGGAAAAAGGTTACAAATTCAAGGGCTGTTAGAAAGGAGAAAGAACACCTCTTCAGCAAAGACTGGAATATATAAGGAGAGAATAGGGGATTATATTCAGGGATTTGAGATGTAAAGTAGTGGAGATGAGGGTAAATAGACTCTATTTTCTGAGTAAAATCTAAGGACTTTGCTGAGACTGAGGGAAGAGAGGGATGTGAAAGGCTTGAAGAGAGAAGAAAAGGTTGGTAAGAGTGTTGTGAGGTGTGAGACAGAGAATCAATTAGGGAAGAGTAAAAAGATCTTCTTATTGTGAATACATTAAATAAATGTGTAGGGAACACAGGCTACTGATTCCATGACTTAAAACAACATTTAGCAGCACAGAGAATAATTAATAGTAATAATAAATAATAGCAATTAATGACAGTGATAATAAACTAGATTAAAACAATTCTGGCTTAGATGGGGTAATGGGAAGTGTGAGAAGGCAGATACGCTGGAAGACTTTAGTTAGATTAATGTAAACAAAACAAACCCCAGACACCTAGTGATGATTTTGAAGGAAAAAGAAACCCATCATTTAATGGAAGAAAACAGAAACTTAACTACTATGACTAACTATGAATGGATTAAACTCACCAATAAAACAGAAAAGAGTTTCAGAATAGATAAGGAAGATTGAATAGTTTGCTGAATATTAACAACTTGTATAAAGCACTTCTTCCAGTCAATACTAGGAACTGGAAGGAACCAAATGTATTTTGCTTCAGGTTTTTGGGTTTTTTTAAGGAAATTCAGTTGTGATTTCAGATAAGGCAGCAGTAAAACTAAAACTGTCAAAGGACATAAGCAAGAGAATAACATTATGCTTAAAGGAGTCACAATGAAGAAAGAATCATTGTTAAATGCATATGTACCAAATGACATAACGTCTAAATTCTTCAAGGCAAAACTAAATGCAAAAAATCAGTAGAGTATTGAAAAACAATCATAATTATTTTTTGCTATTTCTTTCAGAGATAGATAAATCTAACAGATAAATAAGAAAGAAATTATATATTTGAACAAATTATTGTAAAAATAGATTCAGAAGATCTATCCTATGATATTTTGAAAGGAAATAATGAGAATATGCATATTTCTCAGTATCAAGTGATTTATGAAAAATGATCATATGCTAGGGCATAAAGAAATTACAAATTAATATATAAAAGGAGACTTTTAAAATCGTTTATAAACAAAAGTATATAACAGTTGCTTATACTGTTTTGTATAAGCAACAGAACAGTAATTAATAAAGTGAAAACAAGTCAAAGATACAGATTGAAAGGAAGTCTAAGTAACAACATCTTCAGTAATTAGGGAGTTA
>CM053771.1:446692069-446699569 GCA_028658325.1 Potorous gilbertii | reverse complement strand
GCAACTCATTTTTATAACATGAATGTTATAGTATAACTTTTCTCCTGGTTCTAATTTCACCAGTTTATAGATTATAAATGTTCTCAAAATTGTTCATTTTTATAATATTGATATTATAATATAATTATTCTTCTTTGGTCTGTATCAGTTTATACAAATCTTTCTATGTCTCGTTGAGATCATTTATTTCCTCATTCTTTGCATCAATATGATATTTCATTATATTTACCTATCACAGTTTGTTCAACCCTTTCCCGATTATTGCTATTTTCTAGTTGAGGTTTTGTTTTGTTTTTATCATCATAAAAAGAATAACTATAAAAGTCACTTGTGCATAGTACCTTCTCATTTTATTTCTTTTGTGTATAGGCATAGCAGTGGTATAACTGGGTCAAAGGTCATGAACTTGAGAGTAACTTTTTGTGTATAATAGCAAATTGTTTGCCAAAGTGAACGGGTTATAACCATTCATAGATTCATCAATATAGACCCTTTAACATTTGCCATTTTCCTTTTTTTCATCTGCCTGTCTGATGAATGTGAAATAAGCCCTTTATCAGAGAAATTTGTTTCAAAGATTATTTCCCCAATTATTTTCCTTTAATCTTAGCTTTATTGGATTTGTTTGTGCAAAAACTTCAAAAAAAATTTGTAATCAAAACTAACCATTTTATCTTCTGTAATTCTCTTTGCCCTTTATACCTTACTGAATATTAAGGGACATACTATAAAATATCTAGGAGATAACCGGATCAGATATATTTCACAATTATGGTTAGTAGAGTTCTTAACTAACACAAGGGATAGAGTCTATTACAAAATATAAAAGAGATAAAGTTGACTGCATGAACATGAGAAATTTTTGCATAAACAAAATCAATGCAAGAATGGAAGTGCTTTATTGAAAAATAATTTGCTGTCTCAAATATCTCTAAAAAGGATCTGCTATTTAAGAGATATAAGAACTATCAGAAATACATGACTAAGAACTATTCAGTCAGTCAATAAGTGTCTATTAAGCACTGATTTTTTTCCTGGTGCTGTGATAGTTTTCCCTAATATATAAGGTCAAAGAATATGAAAAGACAATCCTTTAAAAGAAGAAATATATACAATGACATTAATAATAATGTTAACAGTATTGATAATCATATTATCAATATAATAAAAATGTTAACAACAGTATTAAAGATTGACTCATCACTAATAAGATAAACAAATCAAAAGCCTGAAGATTCCGTAAAATTGTGAAAAATGACAAAAGGTCATTAGTTACTATTGAGGGGTTGTAGAACAACAAACACACGAATATAGATATGTGTAGATTGATTTGTGAATTGCTCCTCCAGCCAGTCTGAAAATATGGTGTTATACTAAGAAAATTACTGGGGTATCCATAATCTTTGACCCAGAGATAACACTGTTAGCCATATACCCCCAGTTGGTCAAAGGTAGAAAGATTCCATACATATCAAAATTTTCACAGTAGTTAGCAAGATGAGAAAGTACCATAAAGTGATCTCAGATTCCTCTTTGCATCATTCCTTTGCTCCACAGTTCCCTTGGCGACAATAATAAGTAGCATCCTGGAACTAACATCCGTCATCATCTTTCATTCAGAACGCAGCCCCAGATGTATTTGTGCTTGAAATTTCTGCGGGCTCCATATGAATAATAGCAGGGATTCTATCCCCGATATCTCTGTCCTTGAGCTCTGCCCCACATAGTCTGTCCATAGAGTCCACTGCAAATTTCTGCTTCTCCTGAAACTCGAATGAGGAAATATTCTGTAGTTCTGTCCCCAGACAATTTTGCCATTCCACAAGTTCTCAAATAAGCAGCTGTAACTTCCCATGATTCCCTCACCCCAAATTCTGGACCACCTTCACCAATCTTTCCAGAGGGCCAGAGGGAGAATGAGCTGGTTCTGTTTTAAGGACTGGTAATCCTGGCATAGACTAATTCATATGAATTCCAATTGAATCACTCACCAAGCTCCAGGTCCATTTGCACACAGCCCCATTGTGGGTGCTGTTTTTTTTTTCCAGTGCAGAGATTGCTGGGGGCTCACAACTATTTCAACCAAATATAGGACTTATCATCAGTGATCCCAGATGCTATATTTGTCCCTCGAAGACTTGCTATGTATCTCCTTTAACCAGTAACATAGGCAGGCTATGCCTGTCTTCATCTGAACTTCAGTATTTATTGCCTCTGTGACCCCACAGTCACAACCCCGAGACTCAGTCATTCAGTCTGAACACAAAAGTTGCTACAGAGGTCAGCAACAAGAGTCCTTTCATGTATATACACATATATATATATATATATATATATATATGTATATATATATATACATATATATATATATATATATATATATATTTATCCTCAAAATACCCAGAGTTCTACACCTAATCATCTTCTATAAGCATACTGACATAACAAATAAAATTCTTGCAACTTCCCCCAAAATATTTTAATTAATCAATTACATTTTTGAAACCAATTCAGTCACTCAAAGAAAAGCTCTTAAACTTTAAAGTTACTCTATCACATTGCAATCACAAATAAGTAAGAGCTACCTTTTAGCAATTACTAGTTTCATGAGAAAAACTTCATAGTCTCTAATAGTCCATGGGATAATTCTTAACAAGAGATAGCTCTGAACTTTCTTTGTCTTGGCACACAAAGCCACCAGCAGTATGCTACAGTGGAATGAGCATTAAATTTTAAGTCTGTGGATGTAAATTCAAATCCTCTATCTACTACTTTACTTTGTGTGTGTGTGTTCATGTGCGTGTGTGTACGTGTGTGTGTTCATGTGCATGTGTGTGTGTGTGTGTGTGTGTTTTCCTTAAGCAAGTCACTTTAATTAGATGAGTTTCAATTTCTTCATCTGTAAAATGAAGGAGTTGCACCAGATGACTGACTTCTCAGGTCTCTTCTAGAACTGAATTTATAACTTTTTCTACTAATTAGTTCCTTCTACATCCATATTGATTTTTTTTTAGAGAGTCTCCCATATTCCTTTTCCTTGGAAATATTTCTAGTTGTATCTTTGAAATTTCATTCTTCTCATCTATATTAGGCTAATTTTCCACATAGAGTTTTAAGTCATGGAATAATTTTTATTCTTTCAACCCCTTTAAAACTTTTCTCTCATAATCTAGGGTATGTATCAAGTTGGATCCAGATTTCCTGTCAACTACCATAAATTCTAAGGTCAAGTAATCTCCTCAAAGTTCCTGTGTTCTACTTAAGAAGAAATTCCTTCTTGTTGGTCAGAATCAACCTTTTTTAAAAATTAATTTATTTTTGGTCCAACATTCTCTTCCCCAAGATTTTGAGTTTTAAATTTCCTCCTCCGTCCTCCTCTTCCCCATCTCCAGGATGACATGCAATCTGATATAGGCTCTTCGTATACATTTAAACATATTTTCATATTAGTCATTTTATAAAGAAGAATTAGAACTAATGGAAGGAACCACAAGAAAGAAAAAACAGCAACAAAAAAGAGAGCAAATTGTGTGTTTCAATCTGCATTCAGATTCCAAAGTTCTTTTTCTGAATATGGATAGCATTTTCCACCATGAGTCTTTTGGAGTTGTTTTAGACCCTTGCATTGATGAGAAGAGTTAAGTCTATTAAAGTTAGTCATTGCACAATGTTTCTGTTACTGTGTACAATACTCTCCTCACTCTGCTTACTTCCCTCAGCATCAGTTCATGTAAATCTTTCCAAGTTTTTCTGAAGTCTTCCTGCTCATCATTTCTTATGGAACAATAGTATTTTGCTGCATTCATATACCACAACTTCTTCAGCCATTCCTCAATTGATGGGCATCCCCTCAATTTCCAAGAGAATCAACTTATAATAGGAGTTCTCTGATTCCTCCGTATTTTAAAGAATGAAATTTTCATTAAAACAAAGAAACAATTTACTAGCCTCTCTGCTTTTATTAGGGAGAGCTCCAGCAAATGTCTAGATGTTTGAGGTCTCCTATCCTATTTTCATCTGTCTATGTCAAGCTTGTGTTGTGTTTTCCAAACTTCTGTCTGAACTTCTGTAGTTCAAGCCTTTATCACCTTTTACCTGGGCTCTTACAATATCCTTCTAATTGGTCTCCATTCCTCAAATTTCTCCCTATTCCAATCCATCTTCTGTATAACGGCCGAAACTCCTTTCTTAAAATACAGGTCTGACCATAACAACTCGCCTATTACCTCTAGAATCAAATACAAACTCTCCTAGTTTCATTTAAAATTCTTTGCAACCTGGCCCTTCTTAGTTTTTGTCTTTTAACACATTATCCTAATACTCTGTGGTCCAGCCATATTGGCTTTCTTGTTGTGCCCAAATAATATTCCATTTCCCATCCTCCATGGCTTTGCACAGATTGTCCCCCCATGCCTGGAATGCTATCCCTCCTTACTCTTAGAATCTTTGGTTTCCTTTAAGACTTAGCTGAAACATTCATTGCCTCTTCCTGGGAGCCTTTCCCAGGATCCACGTTCGCTAGTGCCTTCTTTATACTCTGTATTTATCTTGTATATACTGGTTAATATATGTTGTTTTTCCCAGTGGAATATAAGCTCCGTGAGAGCAGAGGCTGATTTTCATTTTTCTTTGTATTCCCAGCATGTAGTACAGTGCCTGGAATACAGTAAGAACTTAATAAATACTTATTGATAGGTTGATCTGCAATATTCTGCCACAATAATAACATTTCTGTTAACTCAAATGTTCTCCATCATGCTTCTGCTCATCCTCAATTTCATTATTTAAGTATATCTTCTTAATACACAATGTTCCTCCTAAGGAATAACCATTCAGAGCCATATTCCAATAATAAATATATCCCAACAAATCTCAGTAATATGTAGAGGGTTGAATTTGTACACAGGTCTTAACACTTCTATACCTTAATAAACTGTCTACGTAAGTTGCTATGGCTTAAAAAAAATCATTTAGCAATCAGTGACTAGTGATGAACTTCTTTGAGCTTACTTAGGCTAAGGCGGCTATATAAGACCTACTCTTTGAACAACAGATTCAGTTAGGACTCTATTCAACCTCTCCCTCTCAGGATCTACAAGAGCTTTTCCTGCACTCTTAGCCTCTGAGAACACAAGGTCTCTGTGCCACATGAGGAAAAGGAAAGGGTCTTTGGAGAAAGGTATCCTCACTTAGATTAGGAAAAAATATAGACTTTCAGGGTGAAAAGGACTTGGCTAATATCATGAGAGATGTGTTTTCTAGATTTCTGATCATGATAATCTTGGTCTAAAGCAGCTATCAAAATATCCAGGAGGAAAAGATACATTTTATAATAAGCAAAAAAAAGAAAGGTTTTCAAGGTAGGTATCTAATTAGTGGAATCATCTGTTTTAAACTGAATTGATTCTTTAATTTCAAAACCAAACAACAGCAACTTTATTGCAACATGAGTGAGTGAGGAGAGGAAGGAAATGTATCAGCCTTATTAGCAAGTACAGCATCAATGTGCAAATATCTTTAGGGGGCAGGATCTGAATCATACCAATTTCTATTTAAAGATGTTGCTGTCTAACCACCACAATTCATGTATGGCATCTAAAAACATGTGAACACTTGTTTGTCTGAAAATAGAATGGTTACAGTTGTCTGTTAGTCTCCTTGTCTCCTCACCAAAGGTTCCAGGAATTCAGTCAGACATTAGTTGTGGCAAGTGAGACACAGAAGGATAGTTTCATTTCTCCCCTTCCTGCCTCCAAATGTTGTGACTCTAGGGCTTATGGGAAATTTTAATTACCGGGGATAAATGAAGGATTAGTTCCTATAAACTATAAGTAGGGGTCAGACAGGAGCCTTCCCACAAAGGTTAAACAAAGATAAACAAAACATGAAAACAGAAAAACACACAATGTACTGTGGTGACATGGAAAAATCTTACATCTGAAGTTAAAAGGGACTAGGTCCTAGTTTAGTATATGTCATTGACTAGCTTTGTGCTACTGGGATGACAGGCATTGTTATGTAGAGTACAGAAGATTGGCCTCGAAGCCATTAAGACCTGAGTCTGAGTCCTGCCTTTGACACTTACTGTGTGACCCTGGGCAACTCTCTTAACCTCTCAGATTTCCAGATAACTTTCTAAGACTCTAAGTTGTAGTCAATGTGCCCACCTGCATTAGGAAGGGTTTCCTTATATGCTAGATGCTTGTGCCAAGAAAATCACAGGCTAGTTTTCTATCCTACACTCCCATCCGCCATGACAGTGGGCAGCTGTGTGGATAGAGTTTTGGGTCTGTAGTCAGGAAGATTCATCTTCATAATTTCAAATCGTCCCTCAGATACTTACTAGCCTGGGCAAGTCACTTACCTCTGTTTGCCTCAGTTTCCTCATCTGCAAAATGAACTGGAAGAGGTAAGACCACTCCACCACCTTTGCCAAGAAAACTCAGATGACAAAAAGTCAGGTGTGACTGAAAAAAACAGCTGAACCACCATAAAAATTACAATGGACAAGTCTGAGCTTCACTTTCCTCATCTCTAAAATGAAAACAATAATTCTTCTCCCACGTCCCAGTAAGGATTGTTAAGGATTAAATGAGATAAGACATATAGTATCATGCCTGTATTCTTTTTATTGGGGCTGAATTATGTGCAGTGCATTTGAGAAGTTATTCTTAACAACTATTCTAACACGGTATATGTTTATCATTCATCCCCATACTGTTATTCTGGGGTAAAATTAAAACCTACATTACTACCATGGCTTATGTAGCCTATGTGTCAACTACTTTTTAAATGGGATTTGGGGTGATTTTAATGACCAATTTCCGAATAAATAACCCTGCTCCCATACAATCAACCCAATTAGTTGTTTATAGTTGTTTTATTAGTTGTTTATAGAGCTAAAAAAAACGTTTTTCGGGCGGAGCCAAGATGGCAAAGTAGAAAGACTCACCTATGCTAGGTCCGAACCCACAGCCCATGGATTTCCTCTAAAAAGAACTCCCAACAAATTCTGGAACAGTGGAAGCCACGCAGCAACACAGAGAAGGAGATTTCTGTTCCAGAGAGCCCTGAAAAACTAATCCCAAAGGTCCATCGTGCCCCGGATGGGAGTGGAGCCCTCCCCCAGACCCGGCCACGGGGCACTGAGAGGAGCAAGCAGATCCAAGCAGGCATCAGGGACAGACTCTCCAGAGGCCATGAAGGTCCCTCCACCCACAGACTCACAGGTCAGTGAGAGAGATGGGCTGAGAGGGGAGCGGGGTGTCTCTGGGACTCAGGTCCTCTTGGTAGGTGGCAGCAGCGGGAGGCCAGAGGCTCCGGGAGCAGGCAGCCAGAGGCTCCCAGAGCAGGCAGGAGCTCAGCAGCAGCTCCATTACAAAAGGTCTCTGCATAAACCACCTGAGGGAACTGAACCTGGGAGGCAGCCCTGCCCCCACCTGAGCACCAGCAGATAAGCTCCCATTGAATAGTAGCCAGGCCTGCCGCCAAAGCCCTGTG
>CM053771.1:446614144-446691569 GCA_028658325.1 Potorous gilbertii | reverse complement strand
GTTATTTTCTTGAAAAAATGATTCCAACCTTCATCTCTGAAGATGAAGAAGAAAACTGCTTACCATCAGGACATAGGAGTCAAGGCCTCTGTATCCCAAAAATCTGAAATAGGTATCCAATGGGCTCAGACCACGGAAGAGCTCCAAAAGGATTTTGAAAAAACATTTTTTCAGTTATAGATTTACCATTTATCTTAAATCAATCAGGGTATAAATGCATTTGAAAGATAATTTCCTAAAATATGTGCTTAATTTTTTGAGAGAGCGTAGATTCACAGGATTAGAGCTGAAAGGGATCTTGAAAAGGATTTATACATATCAAAATAAATGAAAATGAAAAATAGCCTCTGTCTTCACCAACAATGGAAATTGTAGTGTTACTTTAAGAAACTCCCTAAGTCCAGGTTACTCAATACCAATGCAGATCTGGGCCTCAAAATAATTTACTGTTTTCTCATTTAAAATAACAATAAATGATCTTTGCATAACAGTTTAAAAATTTCAAAATGCCTTATATACATTTGTTATTTGAATTTCACAACCCTGAGATAAGCACCACAAGCACTGGAAGGTAATAGGTACCATTTACATAGTGCTTTAAGATTTGCAAAATGCTTTAATTTAGTTCATTTTAATCAAAACTTTAATTGTTTACAATTCATTTTTTCATTCAGTGAACATTTATTAAACATCTAATATACAATAGATACTATGCTAGGCATGGGGGATACAAAAAGAGACAAAAGCCAGTGCCTGCTTCAAGGAACTCATGATCTAATTGAGGAGACAAGCCAATTAATATATTCAAATAGATTTATATATAGGATAAATAGGAAATAAGAGAGGGAAGGCACTAGGATTCAGAAAGACTTCCTGTAAAAAAATGGGATTTTATTGGAGATTCTTAAAAAGCCAGCTAAGCCAGTAGGCAAAGATGAGGAAGGAGAGTATCTCTGACATGGAGGACAGTCAGGGAAAATGCCCAAACCCAGGAGATGGACGTCTCATTCATGAGACAGTCAGAAGACCAGGGTCACTAAAGAGCTTGCAGTTTGGAGTAAAGTGTAAGAAACGTGGAAAGGAAGGAGGGACCAGGTTATGAAAGGATTTTTATATTCAATCATGGAGGCAATATTGACTACACAACGACTTTTAAAACACCTTAACTCATTCCAGATAACTAAACAAGTGACTATACTTTTGCATTGGGACAGAAGTCTCCGCTCTGGAGAGTTCTCATACCCATGCATGAAATCAATCCAAACTCTGCTGTTGCCAATTCTTCCCTGGCCACCCCTCCCTCTGCCCCAAGGATAATTGCAGTAAAGAGTAAGTTTCTTGAGGGACTTTTCTTTTTTGTGTATTTATCTCTAGTTCCTAGAACACTATTTAACACATATTAGGGACTTTAAAAAGTACTTGTTGATGTTATGGAATACTACTGTACTACAAGAAATGATAAGCTCAATGATTTTAGGAAAACATGGAAGGGCTTGCACAAAATAATGAAGAGTGAAATGTACAGAACCAAAAGAATATTGTATACAGTAACAACAATATTCTTTTAAGGACAACTTTGAATGATTAAATTATTTTGAATATTATAAATACCCAAATGAACTATGAAGGACATATAAAGAAAAATGCTATCTGCATCCAGAGAAAGAACTGACAAATAGAAGTATGTGTATAATAATTTTACATATATGTGTGTACACACACACACACACACACATATATATGTATACACACATTTGGGTCTAATGGTAGCCATCTTGGGGGGAAGAAGAAGAAAAAATGAAATGTATGGGAAAATTTTGTTGTATATTTGAAAAGAATAATAAGTTGAACACAGTAAATTTGCAGTTTCTTGAGCAATCATCTTTTTTATTGTACTACGTTATGAAAATGCTTTGTTTCATAAATTAAAAATAAAAATTTTTTAAAATACTTATTGAATTATAGAAGGAAGCAGAAAAAGAAAGGGAAGCAGAAAAGAAATAATTGGCTGGGGTTTTGCCATCTTATCTCTGAGCTGACTTGACTGCAAAAAGAAGGAGTCAATCTCTCATGGCTGAGCATGAATACTCAGTTTCTGGCAATGTGTGAAGTAAGGTTACCATTGTTCAGTATATACTCTTTTTAGGGTCAGCTCCCCTTCAAAATGCAAACTGAGAAGCCCCTGTTAGAGCCCATGCTTGTAAGAAATGGAGAAGGAAAATAGAAATGTATCACCTCAGACTCACTTAGTGACCTTAGCCACCAATGTTGATTGTCAGCCGTGGAAGTGAACGTAAGAAAAAGGCTAAGTTAATATGCCTTTTAGGTGACACATCTGATTGACCCATATTACGGTCCCCAAAGCACCAGAAACAGTGTCAGTAATCAGGGCTAATGAATATACATACATGTCTACCTGATTTGTACACTGTGCTCTACTTGGTACTCTTACCATTTTTTTACATTCATTAACATTCCCATCAGGAAATAAAAAGCTGAACCTTATCCCAAACAAAGCTAAACAAAACCAACCACAAATGCCCAGGCACCAGTGCTATGAGGACAATTTCCTGAAAAAAATACATGAAAAAATGAAATCAACATTTACTTACTTCTTGCCATTTAATTTTAGCTAAGTGATAACACATGTGTTTCTATATATTAATAATACATATGATAAATTATATACATATATATACATTCATGAGCCTATAGACATAAAAGAGAGCTATGTATACAGATACACATATGTGGTTATTGATGTGTACACATGTGATTTTATGTATATATTATATACACATATACATATATTCTCACACATACATATATATGTAAATGTGTATGTATATATACACACACACATGTGTATGTATGAGATAATTTTGTTCAGAACTTGAAACTAAAGTTTCAAAAGAAATCCTAAGCATTGACTTTCAATTATACAATATTCTCTCTATATTGTGGAGCAAAAAATAAAAGGTGTTTATAAAAGATATTTAGTATCCCTCATACTTTATACATATTCAGTATAAATGGAAACTCCTATCTTGGACATCTTTCCCTTTGACTAAGGTATTTGGATTTCTAAATCTCATAAAAATGCAATTTTGACATAAGGGATTTTATGGAGCATGTATGTGGTTAAAATCGGTATTATATTTCTATAAATAAAATGGGCTTGTAATACCAACCTGAATTAGACATTATATGCAAACATCTTTTGCTAGATCATTCTCTAAAAATACAAATTCAAGGGGATGTCAATTTTAGCAAATGTAATTACTCTTTAAGGGAAAGCTATTCTGAGATAAGTTTTTCATCTGATATCCGCTATCGGATTTAATTTTGTTTTTATTGAATACATATGTAGCAGCTGGAATTGTTCTTGGTTTCGATACAGAGTGAGTAGGTGAAGAGAGAATAGCTGTGGAATACTGGCTGCCTTATTGTATTGCCTATGAAATGTCAGATGGTGATGCTAGAGAACCCATTGTTTCAGTGAGTCATTTGTTCCTCATAAGCAAAATGCTGGGCTAGTAGGAAAGGAAATCTGTCATTGACTTAAAGAATGATAGATTTGAAAAGGTGAGGGACATTTTAGGGGTAGACTAAGTGGATGTCTGCCTCCCTAGTCTGATTTAAGGGATTCTTTAAAGGGTCTCTCCTCTACTACTCAGACAAATGTATCTCCCCTAATAGTTAGAAATTCTACCATTAATAATAATTGCTACTATTCTAATAATCTTATTAGAGGCTTGATCCCATGGGTTAAGATTCTTCCTGGAAGGAGTCCTATTTTAACACTTCACTAACCCCCTGAATAACAACACATCAAGTTGTTATCACTCATTAGCACCTTAGTTGGATTGTTTTCTCAGACTGCTTTTTCCAAAGTGAGAGAGGTGAGAGAAAATGAGATATAAAACAGGTAAATTTTGATTGGGAAGAAAGAAAAAGAAAAAGTTTTGAAGCTTGGAGGTACAGGATCTGGCCCAACGGGGACAATATAGTGGGAACCCTGACCAGTACGAGGTCAGTGCACCTTTTAAGTTTTAATTACAATCTTAAATTCTAAACTGGAAAGGACACCAAAAAGTTTGGGCTGGGGGAAATACCAATAAGAGAAATAGAAGGGCACTTCCCTAAGGTCAAGGCTAATTTAGTGATCAGAGATTATGCCTCCCATCCTTTCCTTCCAGGTCAGAATACAAATGAACTATTTAAAACAACTTTATGTCTACCTCAAGAATGAAATTGATCCTCAATCTGGTGTAACCTAAAGTAAACTCGAGGCCAGGAAGACCTGGATTGAGATCCTGGATTCAGATTTTTCTAGTGTCTGACCTTGGGTAAAGTACTTGATTTTCAGTTTTCTCCCCTACAACCTAAAAATCGTATCTGTAGTACTTATCTCACTGGGTTGAAATAGGATTCAACTGAGAAGATCTACATAAAGCATTCTATGAAATTTAAAGCACAATTGTCAGATATTTATGTTGTCAGATAGCACATAATGACAGTAGTTACTAGAGTAAGACAGAATATTGTAGGAAAAGGAAAAGGTCTTGAGACTTAAAATGGTCAGAATCCATTTCCCCCTACCCCCTTTTCAGGACTATTATTTTGATCTCTGGAAAGGAAGTTGTTCTTGAATAGCCAGAAAAATCCACTGACCAGTTCGTGGGATTTGTTGCAGTTAAATTAATTTCATGTAGTTAGTGCTAACTGATTTGAGCCTGGAGAGAGGAAAGACTACTGGATTTAAGAGACAACTATCTATGTCTAATCTGAGGTCTTCCACTTACTATGTGTGTGATGGTGTTGAGAAGATTTCTATTTAGGTAGATGTTTGAGTACTACTCTCCGAGGTATCTACCAAGTCCAACATTGTGTAAGATGACACTGGAGAGCTTCAAAACTTCAGACGTACTATAGTTTTTAAGCTGAGAGTTATGCAGTGGAAATTGGTAGTTTGTGATACATTGCAAGTAAAGAATTACATTTGAAAAGCAGCATACAGAATGTCATCAGAAAACTAAAGGACAAGACATAAATATGGATCTGTCCCACTTCAAGAGTGAGAGGCAGTGAGAGAATACCTTGTATATCCACTGGTGTCTGCACAATAACCAGAGATCCAGAGGAAGGCTCATACATATTGGGTGGGTGCCCTGTGGATGATTAACAGGAGGATATAAGATGTACCTAGGAAGAATGTGTTTGGGTGAGTTGCCATCTGTATCAATGAAGAGTCTGTATATCAATGAGATCATAGATGTACCACTTTTGCAAAGTAGTAAAGAGGTCCTATTAGCCAGCTATGATTCACTTCAGCTATGGTGAAGTTGGTATGTTGTATGTCACTTTCATGTCTATGACATGAAAGGAGAGATTTGAATTCGGTGGCAAAAGCTGTGTTTGTTATGGTCCAAAAGAGCTCCCTTTCATTACCCCAGTGACTAGAATCTCCCTTTCCCACTGGAGATTTGTGCATTCTCATTGCAATTTCCCATCAATGGAGAAGCAAAGTCAAAGCCTAATTAAATGAAATTTTGAAGAGGTTAAGAAAAAAGCAAGATGGAAAGCTACCTTCTTATGTTTTATGTCTATTATTCAATTACTTTGAATCCAAGAGGAGAGGTTTTATAACTTCCCTAAATAGTCTGTTTTAGTGTTTAACAACCCAAACTGCCAGGATATTCTTCTTTATATTTTTCCTGAGGCAGGAAAAATATATTTTCCTTATCCCAGTTTCTCTCTTGCTGTCTTCACACAGGATGGAGAACATCTGGTCAGCATGCTCTATACATTAACCCTTCAAAGTTTTGAAGACAACTAGTTATTAAGGCATCCCTCAGCATTCTCTTCCTTCAATTCCTTAACTTTTATTATAAAGCTGATTTAAAAACCTTTTAATTTTCTTTCCCTCTCCCCTTCTGGACGGTATTATAGAATTTCTAACCATCTCTCTAAATATATAGAGATCAGCAATGTATGAAAGATTCTATGAAAGACCAGACCAGTACCAAATAAAATGTTACACAGACCTGGAAAGACTTACTCACCCTCAACTCAACTCGTCAGAGAGAGAAAAGGAGTTCCATAGGAAAGTCTAGCAAAATCTACAGCTGAAATTTAAGTGGAGTTAGCAATCATTCCTTAGGATCATAGAAAAAGCATCGAAGAGATATTGCACAGATTATTCAGGCCAGTCTTTTTATTTTATGCATGACAAAAATAAAGGTTAGAGGGATAAATTTAATTATCCAAGGTCACACAGGTCCTAAGTCACAGGGATATGATTTGAACCCAAGGCCTCTGATACTCTATCCAGTGTTCTTGCTATTACTTATACTGAAATCAATGTACCCATGAATTTATTGACATAGGCATGCAACAAGAGGTGCAGATCACAACTCTTACATGTAAAATTCTTGTTTTTATTCCTTTCCCAGCTGAATTCATGACATTCTTTCCAGACTTCTATTTTTAATTTTGCCCCAGAAACCTCTTCATCCTGGAAGCCTACTCTGGTCTCACTTTATACATTAGTAGTGCCCTCTTCCCCTGAAGTCTCTCTCTTTGACTGGTGGATTGCCCTCTTCACCCCCAGAACCTCCATTTTAAGGAGGATGCTGAATCCACTTGTGTTTTCATTCCTCTCCAGACTGCACACTTCACAGTGGACTTTCTCTACATCCACTTTCCAGCTTCCTATTATATATTGTCTTCCCCCATCAGTATTTAAACTCCTTGAGGGCAAGAATGGTCTTCCTGCTTGTATTTGTACTCTTGGGACTTAACACAGTGACTGCCAAGTAGTAGGCATTTCATAAATGATTGTTGATGACTTGTATTCTTGTATTTGCTCTCCAACAAATTTTCTACAGATAACCTACCACTCTGGATGATTTTATAAGATCATAGACGGAGATCTAGGAGAAACACTAAAAATCATCTAATCCAATGTCATTTTATAGATGAGGAAATGGAGGCTTGGGGAGATTAAATAACTTTTTCAAGGTTACATGCATAATAAATGGAAGAACCAGCCTTCCTAACTCGCTTCTCCCTCCCCCATTTCCAAATATAGTATCATTTCTATTCAATATGCAGCATTAGCATAGCTCTAAGTCTTGTTAATTCATCAGCAACAAATCAGCATCATTTGGACTGCCCACTGATTGCACCTCATGCTCCCAGAATTTCTTTTCCTCTTTATATTCATCTATCTATTCATCCATCTTATATATCTCTATCCACATATCTATCCAGAGTAGATTGTTATTTGTCTTTTGTTTTTGAAGGCCAATGACATCAAGAGGTGATGTCTTGATTTGTGTGTGAATTGGATTTAAGTGAGGCAGAGTTGTGCAAAGTTATCCGTCTCACTCTCTTTTCCAGACTCATTGAAGTCCAGAAGCAGGACAAAGGTTAGGATGACTGACGAGAACCTGGGATATAGAGGATGATCGTGGCATCTTTGACATCTGACCAAACTCTAAGTGTTCCATAGCTCCTGCTTCAGCCTCTGTCATGGCCATTGGAATGAATTATTCTCATCTCCCCACTGGACCAGTAGAAGTCTTCACATGCTTGGGATAAACACCCCCCTAACTCACAGATGGGTTTGAGGCCCATCAGTTACCCTCAATCTGGTTCAGCTTGTCTGCCGGGAGGGTTTTACTAGGAAGTAGTTGCTACATATGCTTACAACTTTTTGGAACTACATGAAGATTTGGGTGAGAGATGGACACCAAAGGTGGATGACAATGAAAAGGGCTCAGCAGACCCTCCCACCATCATCCTCCATAAACAACTCATGCACTCTTAAAGAAAATAATCTATATGTTTATGTATCATTTCTTATTGTGAAATTAACAAAAATTTCAATATATAAAGAAAAGAAAATTGCATGTGAACTAGAAGAAGATGTCTTCTTTAGTAAGTAGCAGGAAAAGATTAAGAAATTGACTGTTACTTGCTCCATGTCTGACCTTGAGCAAGCAGTTTGTCATTCATGGGCCTCAGTTTTCTTATCCCTAACTGATAGGTTGTATTAGATAAGTGATGTCAAACTCAAATAAGAAGGAGGGCATTAATCCATACATAAGAATTTCTGCACCCTTCACATTGACCTAATTTCAAAATGTAATCTTATCTCTACATGATGGCAATTTTTATTAAATATTTCCAATTACATTTTAATCTGGTTATAGCCCCCTTGGGAGCATATAACCTGTGGGCCATGTGTTTGACATCTCTGGTATAGGCAGTAAAGTTGTATCATATAGAAAAAAAAACAACCCAAGAAACTAGATTTGAAATGCTTTTACATTAAACTGAGCTACATATTTCTTGGACTTATAAAAAGAATAAAAACTTCTTTCTAATTATGAGATGAGGAGTTTGAATTATTTAATTTGTAAGATTTCTTGTGGCAGAAAAATGAGTCAGTCAGTCAGCAAGCATGAATACAGCTGCCTTGGGAGGCATCTGTAATGCTATGGTCTATCAGAAAAGGCTGCCAAATATATTCCACAGAGTATTAGAAGGACACTAGTGTGTAAAGGTGAGGTATAGATCATGGTACCTATTTACAGGGTCTGTGACAGTTACCTCAAGCTGGACAGACCACAGACTTGAAGGCAAAAACTGTGTGCCTCTATATGAGAGAAAGAAAGTCTTGCCATACTTTGGAGCCTGCTTGTATCCAGAAGTACTGGAGCTTTAATCAGGAAGGAAAGTAACAAGGAATGTTGTTCCCCATTTTAACATGTCAACATAATGGCAATGCTTTTGTTAGAAAAGAAGTAATCACTGTTTAATTTAGATGAGAGATTCTCAGTTTTCATCTTATTAATGTCCAGAGCTTATAATATCAGGTACTATAGAAAAGAGAACAGATAAACAGAAGAGGGAATCAGCCCTGATAAGTAGAAAGTGAGCAAACCTTATGGGAAAAAAAGCCACTTTACTTTCTCTGGGACTCAGTTTCCTCAACTACAAAAGGAGGTGAAATTAAATATTCTACTCAATCAACAAACATTTGTGATAGATCATGCAAAAACAATTTTTTTTAAATGAAAGGCTCTGCCTTCTATTCTATTCCTAGATAAGTCATTGTCAAGGTAAGTCAATAAGGATACACATGCATGCATGTATGCATGCACACACATATGCATAAATGTATGTACACAAATATGTATATTTGCATACATAAACACATGCACATACCTTCATGTATGTTTGTATGTGTTTGTACATATAAATGTATATATTTATGTATACCATGGTGAATTCCGGGGTGGAAAGGAGGATATTAGCAATGAGAAAAATCAGTAAAAAGCTGTTAGAATGAGGTGGCAATTGTACCGAGTATGAAGGAGAGTAGAGATTCTGAAAGGAAGACATCTGGAAGAGAGCCAGTGCAAAGTTACAGACACGGAAGATGGAATATTAGCAATTAATCAATAAATATTTATTAAGTGCCAACTATAGTCCAGATACTGTGCTAGGTGCTGGTGAGACAAAGAAAAAAGAACGAAAGGAGCCCTACTGTAAAAGAATAGGAGAACAAGTAGGCTCTATTAACAACCGCAATAATAACAGCCATTTATAGCACTGGAAGTTTTTACAATGTGTGGACTTATTTGATTCTCACACCCCTGGGAAGTAGGTCTATTATCAACCCATTTTACAGATACTCTTATTCCACTCAAATCAATCAGTACTAAGGTCATTCTGTTTATTTCAACCATGTTAACCAGTTTAGGTTGCTATGGGCTTTGCCTGTCATGGCTGATTGTTAACATGATTGCTCAAAACCAAGAAAGGAATCTGATTTTAGGTGGGTTTTTTTTAAATCTGATTTAAAAAAAAGGAAACAGATTTTTATCAGATAGGAAGTGCCATCTT
Source organism: Potorous gilbertii (assembly GCA_028658325.1). Classification (NCBI taxonomy): domain Eukaryota; kingdom Metazoa; phylum Chordata; class Mammalia; order Diprotodontia; family Potoroidae; genus Potorous; species Potorous gilbertii. The sequence continues at coordinate 446,681,651 of CM053771.1, read as the reverse complement.
GGATATAGTCTTTATTATTCTGAAACATTAAGTATCTAGAAGCAGAGAAATTATTATGAGTATATCAGAAAAAAGGAAGATTTCAGTACCTTAGAGTTTCTCTCAACGGCCACGCTATTAAGGAAAAATCGCAAGAGTACTCAAACCTAAAGTCCCAAACCTAAAGCTTCATTTGATACCATGATCTCAGGAGCTGTCAAGGACTATACACCATAGATTTTTTGGAAAGCTGTGTCACTTATTCTATCTTTCTTAATGGAAGGTCACTCTGACCTTCTAATAGAAATGTCAAAGGTTGTTGATAGATCAAGAAGAATTAGCATACGTTTGTGACCTTTGTCAATAGCCCAGGGCAATAATTTACCAGGGTGACCAAGACAAGGTCTGTTTCCTCAACAGGATGACTGCCAAATGAAAAAGGATCCAGGATGTTATTCATGCCCAGGTGTTGTTGGATTGGCCCTTTTAACACCTTCTCAATCACACTTATAATGGCAAAGGATGTTTTTGAAATTGTGAAACGGGGAAAGGCTTGCTATGTCTAGGCCCTAGATTTTTGTGCATAGAACTGACTATTGCTAGTAGTTAGTTAAGTAGTAATTCAGGATGTTTGCTACCTAAGACTCTAGGTCTCAAGTGCTCCTCACTTGTTTTTTCCTTAACAAGCCAGGTAGGGAAGTAGCTCAATTCCCTTGAAGTCTAGTGTAATCCTTCATCACTTAAAATAAGCTGTCTTCAATAATGAAGGAATGAGCTTGTGTTTGGGTGGGATATTGGGTAGATTTGAGGAAAGTTATCATAACTTGATAATGGTTTTCCTAGAAAATATATTTTCCCAGGAAGTCCTATTGATTTTGTACTCCAAGTGGAATATTTCCTAAAGTAATTATATGTGGATTATACCTTTGTATTTCTATAGTACTTAAGTTTCCATAAAACTTTCACAACTATGATCTCACTGTCTCCAAAATTTTTTATTCAAATAATTTTTCTTCGGTAGCATATCAATATGTAATAAATTCTAAATGTAAAGAGACATTTACTTGTATTTTCTTTTACTAATCTTTACTTTGATTTAATTTATTTTGATTGTTTAGCTATAAATATTTTCTTTTAAGAAGACTTGAAAACTGCAGTATGTTCTGAGATATCAATGAAATGGATATCATACCTCCTTCTCTTAGCACAGATTTTGCACTAAGGGTATAGATCCCTTCTTATGCTAGGTGATCCTTGGTATTTCCTCACTGTAAATTGTTCACAGGTGAACAAAAACATGCTGGTGACCTTCCTTCTTAAGATCCGGTGATAATTTGCATGGATACCAATGGGGCACATGGTGTGCCTGTTGGTTATCACTTATTTTTACTATGTGACTATCGCATCTCCTTTTCTGATCATATATTTCCTTGATTAAGCCTTAACATGGTTTGGAGTTAAGACTACATTCACAAAGGCTATGTTAGAATATCATAAGCTCTAATAGGTTCTACCATGTTGGAAAGGTTCTGGACTTATTCCCAATGACAAACTACTTCTTTCTAAGAACTAGTCTAGTCAAGTATATGGAGTTTTCATTTGATGGCCAGGATCATATATGTCTTTTGGCTTGAATTTCAAAGATCTTTCACACTTCATGTTATATAAACAAGAAGAGAGGTCACACCTGTGTGGCTTTCTTCTCCCACAAAATAAAAGTTATCCCATCAAATCCCAGCTATTTTACTAGGTGGTCTACTTATAGAAATACTGGGCTGGGAGTTATGAAGATTAAGTAAGATATTATATCTTTCATATAAGTGCTACTTCTCTTTATTTTTGTCAGCAATACAATTAGACAACATATGCTCCCTGGTATTGAGCTTTGTCTGAAACTAGGTTTTGTCTGAAGTTGAGATATGGGTAGGAGAGGATGGAGGGGGTGAAGCAGAGAGGGGAAAAAGAGTTAAACACTAAAGTATTGGAATGAACCAATGAATGAAAAAGCTAGGAACTGGGGATACCAATACAAAATAAATTCCTCAAGGAATTTATATTCTAATAGAAGAAGGCAATACATAGAAAAGTATGGTGACCCAGAGAGGGTTATTTTGCTGTGAGAAGTCAAAGGTATGGTGAGTGGAGTAAGGATGACTGATAGAATCCTTCTAGGAAAAGGAGTATTGGTTTGATTACTGTTCCTAGAGCAAGAGGTGGAAAGTATGAATAAGAGGGGAAAATTGGTCAGAGAGCAGTATGATAGGACTGGGGTTGACTTAATATGGTGAATTTGCCCTAGTTAGGAAGGACAAATCCCCAGAGCAGAAGTTAGATGACCAGTCTGGAGGTCTGTGGCAGGTGCCTGGTAGGATGGTGACCCAGGTGAGAAGATTTAACCCCTATCTTTGAGGAACTTAAAATGTAATTTGCAGATTCATAACAGATACACATATAATTATGCATATATATACATTCAAAAGAAAGACAATTTATACAATAATACATAAACTGTGTTCAAGTGCTACCTTGATATAAACTGACTTTGTAACCATGGACAAATTTCTTAATCCACCAGAGTTCCAAGTAACTCTTTAAGATTGTTAAGTTGCAAGTAGTTGTAATGTAGTATTAGAAGTTTTCTCACTATTAGACTCCTATTCCGCCATGTGTGTATTTGGAGTGAGGGGTATAAAATGACCTGACCTTTGAATTCATTGTTAGAATGAAATGATGTTAGAATAAAATAGAAATAAGGGTCATTAATTCACACAAAAGGATCCCTGTGGGTCTGATATTGATTTAGTTTGAAAATGTAACAATATCTATATGTTATTATATTTTTATTTATTTTTGTAAAATATTTCAAAATTACATTTTAATTCGGTTCAGGAGACTCTTGGAAATGTTGGTGATCTGTGGGTCATGTGTTTGACACCTCTGGTATAAAGAGCTCCTGGTTAGGAAACTCATGTTATTCAATGCAGATCAGCATGTACCTATAATTTATAGTCTTAGATAATTCCCTGGGGTTCCTGAGGGGATAAATGATTTGTCCAAGGTCACATAGAGAATAAGTGTGCAAGTCTGTGTCTAAAGCTATGTCCTCTGTTTCCAAGAGCTAGTACTCTTCAGGATCAGTCTTCATAAGTCTTCACTTAGGTAATTTTATATTATAACTAATAGTAGGTTTATTATACATTTGAGTTTTCAAGCAATGGGGATAGTGAAGAAAACCCGTTGATCTTCCAGACCTTGGATGAGCCACATGTAACAACCGAGTGTTAAAGAATCTGGAGCTTTGGGATGATGTGACTTACTAACTATAAGAGGTTGAGCTCAAACCCTGGTGTGGCTTGTCAGAAACCTTGGACACAGAAGGTTTTGTTTGGACAGTACTGAACTGAGGTCAAGGTGAAACTCGAATTTAACAGTCTTACAAAATGTCTCATGTTTTAATGTTTTAAGAATCAATCTCGCAGATAGTATAAAACTAGTTGTTACTTTTTATCTTTAAGTCTTTGTCAGTGCAATATGTGAGACCTTTTTTAAAGTACTTTGTGGCAGAAATAAATTGCTGGCTTATATCTGTTCTGATTTACATTTTATGTCGAGTACCTTTCTACTTTCTTTTAGAGAAATCTCAGACATGAACCAAACTTAAAGGCTAAATTATTATTCCCCAGGGCTCCAGAGTGGGAGGCATAAAGTACCAGAAAATGGCTTTAATGTTCAGGACACTTCTTGCTCCCCCCCACCATCCTCCGGACAACCCAGTTGGAGTAAATGACTCCAGAACTAGGAGCCATTGCTGCTACTTCTCCTTCGTTCATCCTTGACATCGATCATGACAGCAGGAAGTTCATACCATGACTGGCAAGTTAATTGGATTGAAGGGGGGAAGGGATGTGCAAAGTAACCAGCCTCAGTCTCTCCTTTGGAATCATCTGGGTCCAGTGGCAAGATATAGATCAGGAGAACTGGAGATGGCCCCTAGAACTAATTGCCCCTTGAGGAGGAAACCTTGAACCCAATAGCTTTCCTGAGATGAAGAGCAGTTATTTGTTGTAACATATGTTTCTACCCTTTTCATCTTCAAAATCGGTATTTTCAGTTTTGGGGGAAGGTCTATTTTTTTTAAACAATGATTCACATTATGTCTAATGTTGTTATAACAACACTTCAAGGACTTGTAATTTCACTCTAACCTAATCCTTATCTGATTTAGGAATTGCTATCTCAGGGTGTGGCCACCAAAACCAGGGATGAGCTTACCCAACTTGGCTGACCCATTTGTCAGAAGTCAAACATACAGTCTATCACCAACCCAATATTCAAAGTCTTTATAACTGGTTGTGCTCCAGCTCTTCTAACCAGTGAGGATAGAAGGAGTTAATATACATAAAGCCCTTTGAAAAACATAAAGCTCTTTAGCTGGAGATAGCTCTTTAGTGGAGATAACTATACTCTGTGCCACCATCTGTGCTGTTACATGTGTACCACTCGTCCAGATCTCTGTTAGGGGCTTCTTCTTCTTCTTCTTAAGTTCTTTCTCTTTCTTTCCTGACCTCTTACTTTATAGGTCTCCTTTATACACATATCTTTTCCCTTCCCCCTCTTGGTCAGAGGCTGCAAGGCAATGACTAGATCCCCATTCCATCCCATTCTTAGGTTACCCATCAGTATCCGTCCTTTGGGTATTGAGCAGCTTTCTCTCCCCTGATCTCCCATGTACAAAACATTCTTGCTCCTTTAGGAATTTATAACAACTGACTTTAACTGATCTTTTTCATAGGACCATAGGTCCTAGAGATGCAAGAGACCTTAGAGTTCATCTGATCCAACCCACTCATTTTACAAATGAAGAAAATGAAATCCAGGGAGATTAAGTCTTACTCAGGCACATGGGTAGCGAACATCAGAGGCAGAATTCAAAGCCATCCCTTTTAACTCCAAAATGCTTTCCACTATATAACACTTCCTCTTTTCCATTTAAAAACTGCTTCTTTATGTTTCTTTTTTCTATCCCTTTATGATTTTAATGTCCTTTTGTTCCTCTCTCTATACTCTCACCATTTCCTCTAGTTCCTTCCTTTGCTTAATAATCCCTATAATCTGAGTGGCTATTTGGCCTTCAGCCTTCTGTGGCAGCACCCACTCTGGTTGTCCCAGTTCTGTGTGCTTCATTCCCAGCCAGCCTGTTGTGACCTGCTTTGGGGCAGCTGGAATCCACGTGATCCTCTTTTCCACATGATTTGCACCGGATGACATTCTTACACTGTATGCTATTATACCCTGCTCTCCACAGTTAAAACACTTCAGCATGTTACAAGCCATGCTGGAGTGCTCCCTGGAGCAACATTTGTAGCAGGTGTGTGGCTTCCCTGTGAATCCATGCAAAAGGGAAAAAAAATCCAGGAAGATCTTTCATCCCAAACTCCCCCTGCCAGGATTCCTTTTCACATCTGCTTTCTCCCCATTTAGACCATAAATCTCTATAGAATTTTATTTTGACAGGTTATATCAGCCATATCATGTGGTCTTCCCTGGCCTTCATTTAGCCCACAAAAGGAACACTCAAGATCTTTATCCAATCTGTGGAACAGTCTTTTCTTGAGCAATCTTGTGTCTTCACCTCTACATGTTCATTCCAAAAATCTACCATCCCTTGTTCTGTTCCTAAAGCTAACATTAAGTTCTTCCGTGCTTTGAGATTCAACCCCTTCTCCCCATATATATTTGGCTTGGTTCCCAGAGAATTATTTATTAATGCTTCCACCACACAGTCCTTACTGTGAACGTTTATTTATCTGAACCAGGTATCTCATTCTGCCAGTCAGGACATGACCTAAGTGTAGTGAGAGTAGATAGCTACCTATAGGCTTATAATTTTGCAGTTATTCCCTCAAAAAACAAACCAACAAACCAACCTGGGGCTGAAAGTATCTTCCTCACCAGTTTGCTGTGTTGGCTGGTTGATTAATTCAATCATTCATTCTCTCATGCAACAAGCATTTGTCTTTACCCTCAAAGAGCTTGTAGTCTAGGGGAATGGGAGAGCATGTACACATTAAAGTATGACAGAATACAACTGAATTAGATATAATGGAATTTCTCTCGGGGGGAAGGAGAGAAATGCCAAACGCAGAATCAGAAGAGGCCTCCAAAAGCAGGAGACACGAGCTTTGTTGAAGTAAACTAGAGATTCTATAAGATAGAGCTGAGGAGGAATGAATTCAAAGGACAGGAGATAGCCTATTAAAGGCAGGGAGATGAGAAATAAAGCAACCAATATGAAAAATAAGTAGACCAGCTTGGTTGGAGTAGAGGACATGGAGAAGAGCATTGGGCTAATAAATCTGGGAAGGTAAGTGAAAATCAAATTGTGAGGGGCTTTCAAAGTCCATTGATCAGTCAACAAGTATTTATTAAGCATGCATTGTGTTAGGAACTATGCTAGATGCTGGTGAGAGAGATACAAAGATGAAAGAGTTACTACCCTCAAAGAGTTTACACTATATTGGAGAAGAAAACATGTACACATAAATATATGAAGAATAAATGTAAGATAGGTTATGTAGGGAGAACATTAGCAGTTGAGGAAAGACTTCACAAAAAAGGCAAGTGTTTGAGTTAATGTTGAAAATGTGGATTCTGTGAGGCAGAGGTGGGGAGGGGATGCATTCCAGGAACAGAGCGCATGGAGGATAGGGATGGGGTGTCAGATTGGAGAAACAACAAAGTCAATTTAAGATGACCAAGTATGGGAAGAGAAGTAATATATAATGACAGCAGAAATGTAGATGGGGGCCAGGATGAGAAGGGCTTTTAAAGCCAAATGATGAAGTTGAAATTTTTATCCTAGAGGCAATAGGCATTCAGGAGGGTTTATTGAGTTGAGAAGTGACATGATCAGATTGGTGCTTAAGGAAAACTATCTTGGAAGTTGCATAACAGGATAGACTGGAGTAGGGAAAGACCTGAGACAAGGAGATCACTTAGAAGGGCATTGCAATAGTCTAGTAAGGAGGTGAAGAGAGATTGAACAAAGATTATGACTTTAGAAAAACTGAGGACAGATGCAGGAGATATTGTGGAGGTAGAAATGCCAAGATATGGTAACTAGTGAAGTTTGCATTTTATCCTAGAAGAGAGAAACAGAGAGAGAAAGAGAGAGAGAGAGAGAGAGAGAAAGAGAGAGAGAGAGAGAGAGAGAGAGAGAGAGAGAGAGAGAGAGAGAGAGAGAGAGCTGAGAGAAACACACAACCAGAGCTTTGCAGAATTGTACTATAGGCATATTGCTTTCACTTATGGGGAGCAGGGATTGGAGAAGGGAAAGTCCAGATGCAAGGATTCCAATTAGGAGGCTATTCCAATAGTACAGGAAAGAGGTGATGAGGGCAGAGATATGGAAGATATTGTAGAAATGGAATCAACAAATCTTAACCACTACTTGAATATGAGAGTTAAAGGAGAAGGATGACTTCAAAATGGTGAACCAGAGTAACTGAAAGAATGAAAGGGCCCATAAATAGGTAAGCTAAGAAAAAGACTGGGTTTGGGGTAAACTATAATGAATTCTGTATTGTACATGTTGAGTTTGAGATGCTTATGGAACACCCAAGTGGAGATATCCAGCAGGCTAGTAAAATAAGAATGGTGTTTAGAAAGAGACGAGGGCCAGATACATCAATCTGAAAGTCATCTAGATAGGTGTGATAGCTGAATCAATGGGAGCTGATGGGATCATTAAGAGAGAGCATGCATAGAGAAAGGAAGATCCAGGACAAACCATGGGTGCAGTCACACACAGAGAGTAGAACATGGATGATAATTTAGCAAAGAAGGTTGAGAGGAAGTGGCCAGATAGGTAGGAGCAGTGTGACAAAAACTCAGAGGAAGAAGTGATGGAGAAAGATAGAGTGCTTCATAGTAACAAATGCAGCAGATAGGTCAAGAAGGAGAAGGGCTTAAAAAAGGACACCCGTTTTGGCAGTTAAGGGATCATCAGTAAATCTATAGGGAACACTTTCAGTTGAATATGAGATCAGAAGCAGGGTACAAGAGGGTGAGCAGAGAAGGAGAGAAAGAGCATAGGCATTGAGTACAGCCATTTTTTTTCTAGGAATTTGGCTATGAAAGGGGATATAGATATAAGATGATGACTGGAGGGGGATAGTAGGATTCAATGAAGGTCTTTTTTAATGATAGAGGAGATCTAGAGATATTTTTAAGTCATAAAGAAGTGGATAAGAGGTTGAAAACTGGGGAGAAAGGAGAGATTAGGAAGAGAATGAAATCAATGATAAGAACAGAAGGAATTAAAGCAGAAAGTCCAAGGATGATCTATTCTTATGAGATTATAGCATAAGAGAAAGGAGTGAATGATGATGCTTAAATGATCTGAAGTCTAGAAGGGACAAGGGAAAGAAAGCTCTCCAGTGTGGCTTAAAATGTTTCAGTGAAGTATAACACAATGTCATCTGCTGGGAGGAAGGAGGGGGTGGTGTAGGAGGCTTGAGGAAAGAAGAGAACATTTGGAAGAGAGATTGTGGGCACTGAGAGGGAAAGGCAAACCTGTATAAGCAGGAAGGAATCATATGATTTACATAATGCAAATCTGTAGCGGACTCAATAAGTATAGTTCAGTCACTTCTTTCAGCAGCATTCAATGAATAGTAGAGAAGGTGCAATGTATGAATAATCTGGAGTTGGGGTTTACAAAGTAGTAAGTAGTGACAGGAAAAAATTGGGGACACGGAATTTAAAAATAGAGTACATCATAGAGGGGAACTAGTTAAGTATCAGGTTAAGATTTTGATGGGAGGAAAGGGAGGCCAAATCAGGGTTGATGGCCTGGGGAAGAAGGGAGGGGTGGTATGATTGGCAGTTGTTTGAAGATGGAGAATTCCAATGTCACTCTTTTGTGGTAAAGATATTTATCTATCAAGCCTAGTTCATCTTCCTAATCTCCAGTTCCATGTTTTAAACTGTCTATTGGATATCTCACTAGTCCCACTGCCATCTCAGAATCAAATAAACTCTTTTCCATCCCTTTCCTGTTACCCAAGTTCAAAATTGTGGGGCTCAAAATAGTCTTTGATTTCTCCCTGCTCCAATATCTATCCATTCACCAAATTCAGAGATACTTCTTTTATAATGTCTTTTATTAGTTCATCCCTTTACTTTTTCATCTATACCTTGTGTCAACTTTGCCTTTCTACCTGGTCTCCCTCCTTTTTTGTCTTTCCCTGCTGAAATCCACCCAGAAATCCACTACTGGATTAATTTCCTTAAAAATACTGTTTTATTCTTGATAATCCCTTATCAAAAACTATAAAATTGCTTCCCATTGCCTTCAGGATAGAGTTAAAACTCATAGACTTGGGAACCCCATTACCTACAGAATAAAGTATAAACTTGTGATCTTTACATTTAAGACTACAACTTGGCTTCAGTTGACTTTTCCAGACTTAGATCACTCTATGCTATTAGCTTACTCTATTTCCTCCAACCGGGATGACTTCTCATTTCCTTTTCCTCTCTTAGGTTCTCCTCACTCTGTGCCTTTGTGTATGTTGTCCCTTATATTCAGATTACTTCTAATCTCTTGACTGTTGACATTCCTCCCTTCTTTGAAGGACATAATTCAGGTGAATCCTGTTCTTAAAATCATTTGTGATCATTTCAATTAAAGGTGATTTCTTTCTCAAATTTATCACTGAACTATCTCCAACTCACCTCTGTGTTTATTAGAGTCTGGTTTATATCATGATTGTACCGTGTATGGTTGAGGGGAGAAGTAACCAAGATTTTGTTTCTCAGGATGTTTGGATCCAGATATCCCAGGGGTCCATTTCTCAGAAAATCATGTACATAGTTTGCATCACCAAGTAAGGAAACAGATCTAAAGCATTTACACTATCCAGACATCTGTTAGAACTCTTTCTGACAAAAACAAAGAAGCTAATAATTTCTTGACTTACCTTAGTGCTAAGTCCATCCTTCAAATGATGGAGGAACTAACAAACAGAAATTATATTTTGGGTCTGATTTTCATTAATATGGAGGAATTGGTTACTGTGGTAGAAATTATGAGAACTAAGGAGGAAAGGGACCAAGGAATCCAGCCAACAAATGTTTATTAAAGCCCAGTGTATGACTATTCCTTCCCATACTGTGTAAGAGAGTAAAAACAGGCATAATTTGACTTGCATCCTATGTTTTGGGAAAATAAATTTCAAAGGCTTCAAGAGAAAACTACACAGGGTCCTGTGGACTAAAATTTTATATGACAGGATTTTGTATTTTTACTTTTTTGTTATCCTAGACCCTTTGGTCAATCTACTGAAGTCTATGGACCCCTTCTTAGAATAACATTTTTAAATTCATTAAATAACAAACCTAGATAATAAAGATAATCTACCATATTGAAATAAAGCATTATATATATATATATATATATATATATATATATATATATATATATGGATGTACACACATAAACACACACTGACCCCAGGTTAAGAACTTGTCCTATAGGGGAAGTCTTCCCAAGAAGGATAAGAAATTCTAAAGAACAGAATCCTAAAGAAACAAAAGGAAGCAGTTCCACTGAGAAGAAAAAAACATAGTAGTTGTCTGAAAAGGCTGGTGTGAGTGCACAGGGAACTCAACAACTGACAACTTCTTTAAAGGCACATACATGAGATGGAAGCAAGTAAAAGTAACAGACAATGAATATGAGCATGGCATGATCCTATAAAAATAGTGTCTAACTTGAAAAAAACTCAGAATGATCAGAGACTGGTAAAGAAGGCTAAGTATGACAAAAAAGTTTCTTTTAACTATATTAGAAGAAATTTAAGGATCAAAGGAAGGACAGGACATCATCTTGGGGTAGATGAAATAGCAATAATTGGCAACAGTGGAAAATGTGCTGCTTCATACTTTTTTTCATTCTTCTTTCTCTGCGAATGAAAATTACCATGGGACTGGAAATGACAGAACAAAAACGGTTAATAAAGAATCAGAAAAATGATATATAAGGAGGTTATAAGTAGCACCTACCTTACCTTTAGGAATTCAAATTACAAGTGAACAGAATGAGGACAACACTGTATACAGTAATAACAATATTGTACAATAGTGTACTGATCATCTATGAATGACTCAACTATTCTGAGCAACACAGTGATCCAAACTAATTTTGAAGGACTTATGATGAAAAATGCTATCTACCTCCAGAGAGAGAACTGGTGGAGTCTAAATACAAATCAAAACATGCTTTTTAATTTTATTTTTCTTGCTTTTTTTTTTGAGGGAAAGTCTGTGTTTTTTTTGTAACATGGATACTATGAAAATGTGTTCTACATGACTTCACATGTATAATCTATATCAAATTGCTTGCCTTTTTGGGGCAGGGGAAGATGAAAGTGAGGGAGAGAATTTGGAACACAAAATTTTAGAGAAAGTGCTAGATAAAAATTTTACATCATTGAAAAAATTTAAATAAAAATGGGGTTAAAAAAGGAATTCAAGTTATGTAGGGTAGATGAACTATATAAAAGATGTGATTGCTGAACCACTAGCAATGATATTAGAAAGATTATAGGGAACAAGAAAAGATGTAGGAGAGATACTATAGGATTGCATGACCAATGTCCTCATTTTCAAAAGAGGAGAAAAACCAGAATCTGTGTACTTCAGTCCGATAGACTTGATTTAAATTCCTGATAAAATTCTAGAATTGGTCAGTAAAGATGGCAAAAGGAAACATTAATTTCAAAAAACCAACATGATTTCATGAGAACAGGACATATCAGATTAACATTACTTCCTTTTTTGAGAGAGTTATTAAAATGATAGATCTGGACAAGGCTATATATATAGAGATAGATAGATAGATAGACAAATAAGGGTTTTATCCAGAATTTAGCAGCACTTTTGGTAAAGTATCTTTTCCTAATTTGCTTTATCTAATTTGCTATCATATATAGTCACTTTTTCTATTTTATTTTGCTATAAGCCAAGATCTGATAGTGTTGGGTTATAGGAAGGGAAGAAAATATACTGAAAATGACTGGGGCAGAAAGCCACCAACAAAACTTTGGTCAAAAAAAGCAAATCAAGAAAACAAAACCTATTAGAACAAAGATATTTGTTAATCAAAGAAGTCCACTAGCACGGAGGAAGACATCCTACATGAAGTCCAAAATAAGGTAGACTTCTATATAGATATTACTCTGAATGTTCTTCTTTACAGATGAAAATGTGTTAATTTCATTGTCTCTAAAAGTCTGAAGTCTTCTCAGAGAAATCTATATCAATGAAACAAAAATTAGTCCAATCAACTATATAGGAATAACAAATTGGATGAAAAACAAATATTGTCCAGATTGCTATTTGAAGCTAGAATGAATGAATGAATCTATCAATATGTGTAAAGTGTTCAAGAACTTTTTTATTAATCTAACTGAAAATGTCAAAAAATTTGAGTTGCCTCAAGTTCCATAATGCAAGTTGCTGAACTAAGTTGAGAACCTAGATATCCTGACTCCCAACCCCAGATTTTTCCACTAGACTATTTTGTCTCCCAGCACATCATCATGGTGCCCCTCAGACATACACAAGCTAATGTGCAACCAGACAGCTTGGGCTCCTTTCTAATCTCTGTCTACAAATACTTTCCCCATTCCTATTCATCAAGATTCCACACAGCTTATCCCTCCCTACCTGAGTCACTAATTGAAAGCATTTGAGACTGCATTGTATGAAACACATGGGCCCACCCAAGAATGTCCTTCCATGTTTCCAGTCATACAAACTGTAGAAAGTGTTTTTCTGGATGAATCTGAAGGGAAGTCAGACTTTGAGTGGGAAAATTCCTTCCCACACCTTATCCTCACTGGCATGTACCATCTCTGGCATTTGCATAAGTGCAATTGCCTGGGACAAACACTCAAGCAAAACACTTCAAGACCTTTCTGGATGAAAGTAATCCTGGAAATTCATTAATGTAGCCTCAGAAATAAACATTTAATCAGTAGTCTCAAGTGACTAAAATTGCAAATGGTCATCTATTAAGATGGAGGTGAGTGCTACAGGAAAAAATATGAAAAAGCAGCTGATTGGCCAATACAGAAGATAAAGTTGTGGTTTCACAGACTTTTCAATAATTATAATCTGTATTCCCTTATCCATCACTTTCTCACTTTTCAGTAGGAGCCTTGTTTCATAGAGAATGTTCTAACATACATGAAGCCCTCTTGATTTGGCTCTGTAAGGATGTTTATGTCTATATGACCATTATAAAACTTCTTTGCACATCCTTCTAAGTTTCTTTAACAGAGGTGTTTGGGCTCCTTAAAGTTTGCAACCCTATCTCACCACAATGTTATCTTCTCCAGCTCTGGTTCAGGTTTTAAAAAAATATTAATAAAGATTTAGGAAAGAGGAAAGGATCAGTTTGGGTAACATCAATCCAGTTTGGAGAATATTAGATTGTTTTAAAATGTATACCAATGAATATATTAACATGTATGTACATATATATTAATGTTATATGCCATCTCAATGTAAAAATATTTAATAAGATCCATGATTTCATTGATGTGTCTACTCCATCAACTGATGTAGATTGCAAGCCCCTGCATGTTAGTAGATTCCTACCTGAATTACCATGGCCAAAAATATTTCTTATCTGATGTTGTTTTCTAATGAGGTTCTTCCCCTTTAACTAAAATGGTTCTCAGTGATAAACATTGAAGTCATTAAACAGTCCATATTCAAATTCTTACTAGTTTGTTAGGACCTGAAAGTACCTATTTTCTAAAAGAACCCTAGAAGGTCCAGTCACTTTCATATCGTGATGAGGTGTCAGAGTAGGATGTTAGTAGAAACTTTATGTCAATAATCAATGAAAGATCTGCTAGATTCTTTAAGAGATTTAGAAAATTATAATAACCATAGCATGCTAAAAAAAATTTTTACAGTTTTATTGGAGTCAAAGTACTATGTAGCTAGAGAGAGAAAGAGAGGAGAGCACATGGATAGAGTGAGTAAATAAGTGAGCAAACTTTTGTTAAATGTTTACTATATGCCAGGCATTGTGCTGAGCATGGGGAATAAACATTTTCAAAAGAAGAAATCCTAGCTCAGTAGCTATATAAGAAATGATCTAAATTAAGAATTATTAGAGAAATTAAAATTAAAACAATTTTTTTGGTTCTACCTCACATTCATCAGATTGCACAAATGACCAAAAAAAACCGGAAAATGATAAATTAGTAAGGGCTGGAAGAAACAAGCATGTTATTGTGTTGTTGGTGAAATTGTGAATTGGTACAATCATTTCAGAAAGCAATTTGGACCTATGTTCAAAAAGTAATTAAACTCTATGTTCCCTTTTGCCCATCAATAACACCATTATGCCTAGACTTCAAAGAAATTTTAAGAAAGGAAAAGACATCCATATGCATAATATTTGTCACAATTCTTTTTTGTGTGACAAATAAATAGGTACCAATCAGCTAGGGACTATATAAAGAAATTATAGCATATGAATTTAATGGAGCACTAATGTGATCTAAAAAATGATGAAACCATTTTAGAAAAACTTGGAAATACTTCTATGAACTGATACAAATCATGGCATAAGAAATGATGGACTCATTTCAGAAAAAATGAGGAATACGTGTGACTTGATAACAGTGTGAGATAAGCAGAAACAGGAAAAAAAAATAGCAAAATTTTAAAGACAAATAACTTTGAAATACTTAAAAACTCTGATCAAAGCAATGATCAACCATGATCCCAGAGGACTGATGTTAAGGAATACTGTTTACCTCCTAACAGAAAGGTGAGGAATCCAAGATGAAAAATGAGAATTACATTTTTTGAACACTGTCAATATAGGAATTTGTTTTGTTTTACTGTGCATATTTTTTATGAATTTTTTCTTTCTCCAATAAAAAATAGGGGGAGAGAAGTTGGAAAGGAGAGAAAATAAATGCTCACTAATTCAAAAAATTAAATAAAAAACACAAGCAATCAACAAAATCCCTACCTTCAAGGAGCCTACATTTTAACAGAGAAAGTCAATATATAAAAAGGTACTAAGAAGAAGAAAGGACTGGGTAATATTAGAGGCATAGTGAGGAAAAAAGCAGGAAAGTAGGATGGAGGAGTGTTCTACAAGATAAGGTAGGCTCATCTACAAGAATCAGGGATTTGGGGATTAAGTCGAAGGTTCTACTGGAAAGAAGGTAAGGATGATGGCTAGGAAGAAGGTATGGTGTGTGGATAGGCTGGAAGTGTGTGTGTGTGTGTGTGTGTGTGTGTGTGAGACAGAGAGAGAGACAGAGAGAGAGAGAGAGAGGTAGCAAAGACTGTCTCAAATTCTAAATAAGGCTTTTTAAAGTATATACCTGGAGTTTTCAACTAAAATTAATGAATTAGTCTGTAGGTGTTCATTGACTCATCCCATTACTTGGGGAATATCTTTAAGCGATAAACTATTAGCCTTGGAGGTAAATAGAGCTTGGGTCTATTGCTCTAAAATACCACTCTACTACCTCAAAGCAGAGGCCTACTGTGTGCTCCATTAGGACTTCTGCCATATATAGTAATTTCCCACAGTTGTCAATTTCACCCCCAGTTCAGGGTTAGCTGCTACCATGTTTTCCTCATCTTCTAACCTTTCTTTGATTCCAGACATCTCCTCTGGGACAGTTTCTGCCTGGTTTCCAAAGGGCCAATTAGCTAATCTGATAAACTTCTGTAGAATTGAATTAACAAACTAATTATACTAATGTGCTAATGGTAGATGGCTATAGGAGCTGCACAGGGCTAATGAGAGAAAGCTACTGGAGCTGTACAGGGCCCTCCTTCCAATTTCTAGTCAATACATGTGTTATAATAAGGGCCTTTTGGAGAAAATAAGAAAAAGAGAAGGACTTGCCCTGTGATTTCCTTTATATAGGGAACCTTCCTCAACCAATAAAGGCCAGCACCTTCTTTTCAATTTAGTCTTAGAGAGCTGCCTAGAGCAGTGGTGTCAAACTCAGATAAAATGGGGTCCACTAAACTGTATACAAAGATTCCTATAGGATACACATTGACTTAGAAAACCATATATTAACATTACTATGTTCTTTTGTATTTTTTAAAGTTCTGTTAAAAATTTCCCAATTACATTTTAATCTTGTTTGGGCCACATTAGGAAGCATGGTTGGCTATATATGATTTGCCACTAGCCATGGCTGCATGTTTAACACCTCTGGCCTAAGGTTCTGAGAAGTTAAGGGCTAGTATTTACGTTATGCTATAAAGTTTGCAAAGCGCTTTACAAATGTCATCTCATTTAATTCTCACAACAACTTTGGGAGATAGGTGCTATTAATATCTCCATTTTATAGAGGAGGAAACTGAAGCAGACAGAGGTTAAGTGACTTGCACAGGATCACACAGTAAGTGACTGAGGTCAGATATGTATGGTCACATAGCCTGCATGCGGCAGAGATGAGATTGAAACCACCAGTTCCCCCTATCCCCCACTCCCTGTCCTGCCTCCAAATCCCCCTTTCCATCCACTATACCACAGCTGCCTCTCTCATCCCCCACTGGAAAGAATAAATAATTACTGTTTTGGTCTTTGTCTTTTATTAATTTAAATAAATGAAACAAATAATAAACTAATAGAGACAAAAATAATAAATAAATTTAAAAATAAACAAAAATTAAATTTAAATAAATAAAAATAAATTATAAACTAATACAGATGAAAATCTGTTATCAATGTATGCTAATGAATATCAATTATGTATAACAGATATATTTTAATACACATTTATAAAGCATAATAAAATAATCATATATTTAGATATAGTCATATGCTTCTACATACATAGTATATTAATATTTCTTTAGACATAGATTAATCACTTGACTCCTTTTCTGCTTTCCTTAGTCATATAATATTGGGGAGATGAGGAAACTATTGTGATGGTCTTCAGAGAGTCTATACCAAGCACATATGTTACAGTCTTCACAAAGTTATAGTCAAATAATATTAGTCCCAAATGATGATCCTGTTTTATATTGTGATTTCACATAAACATGTGAAAGATCATTTTGTCTTTCACAGAAATCCAGTGAAATAGACAGGGAAGGTTTTGTAAAAATTTTGTTTTGCAGAAACTGAGATAGATGAAGATAAAATGTCTTGCTCAAGGTCACTTTTTGAGTAAATTACTGGGTAGAATTAGAACACTGGTCTTATAATGTCCAAGGTTGTTTTTTTTCTTTTTTTGGAGGGAAGAGTGATCCAGTCCTCTTTCTCCTGCACCTTATTACATTGCCTCTCAATTGCCTATACCCTAAATTGTGTGTTATAGATTATGAATGACATAGTAATTCTGAGAAGTGAGAACTCTATAAGTTGGAGTAGTTGGCAGTAGGGTTCATGAAGAAGAGATCTGATCAAGGCATGAAAGATATGTTGGATATAGATGGACAGAGATGAGTGGAAAGAGCATTCCAGCACAGGGTAAAAGTATGAATCTAGAAGCAACAATGAGCTTGAGTTGTTAGGGATTGTAAAGAGACTTGATTTGACTAGAATATGGAAGGTCAAGGTGAATAAGTAGAATGAAGCCAGATTATGAAAGGCCTTGAATGCTGGCAAGGGCCTTGGGATTTGCAATAGGACACTACTGGAGTCATTTGTCCAGCTACCACTCTATAATAACACTTCCAGAATAGAGGAAATTGAAAATAGCCAGAGTTTTTTCTGCGAAACCAAGATCTTGATGTAGATAGTATCAAAAATGTTATTATATGGTACTCATGAGAAACTTCCCTGAACTTTCCGCAGGGTCACCGAAGATCTTCTTGAAGAAAATTTACAAGTTATACTATGGTTCCCAAAGGCAGCCTGTATATGCAGACAACTATTGCCAAGCTTGAAGCAGTTTACTTCATCCCCTTCATGCTATAAAGTCATCAGAGTGTTTATCCTAAGGGTTGTGAGAATCCTTGAGTTTTGAACTGGTGGGTTCTAAACATTTCCATCCACATTCTTTATTGGTCAAGGAAAATTTTTCTGTCAAATGAAACCCAAAAACTCAGATGTAGGGCATCTGTTTAGGGTCAAATATCCACTCTCATGGGTTTGCACATCATAGCAATAGCTAAGATTATAAAACTATGTGTAACTGACATTTATATCATGCTTTAAAGTTTCCAGATTGGTTCACAGGCAATATCTCATTCATGAGGTAAGGACAACAGGTATTGTTTGACAGATAAGGAAACTAAGGCTGGAAAAGATGAAGTGAGCACCTGTCCATGGTCATACAGCTAATAAGTGTTAAGAAGCAGGATTTAGAACCAGGTCTCTCTTACCTCTCTCTTACCTCTTACCTCTTAGGTTCAGTTTTCTTTCTACTACATCATAACTCAAGAGAAAATTACATCTGATCAACACAACAACAAAGCATACCATCTTCTAAGTTATGTTAGCAGCAGAGGGCCAATGTAGGAAATTTTTCTCCTATGGAAGTAGCTAAGATTCTATGCAGTGCATTAATATTTTTCTAAAGAGCATCTTTGTTATCTGGAGAAAATACTACAGTTTTAGGAGAGTAGAGTCCATTGGACTTTTGTCATGAACCTGAAGACATCTATGTGTGCAAGCAATGTCCAGAGCCCATCACTACCCTCCTAGGCCTGCATCTAAATACTCCTCACTTTGTATATGGGAAAATAGAATTGTGTCATAGATATATTTTTGAAAAGCTTTGTGTAAATCAATTTTATCTCCTGTAAGAGGCATCATTTTAAATGCAATTGGGTCCCTTGTTACATAAAGGAATCCTTCAGTAAATCTTTTTTACAACATGAATAAATCAACCCTTATTTGTTTTGCAAGTTTAGATTTTCTTGTGTCAGATTGTGTTGAATTGGAGTATATCCATAATGAGAATGACCGTGTATTTTTTTTAATCTTATAAACAAGGTTACATTATGAATAAGCTTCAAAAGACTGTTATCAAGTACCATATGTTTTCCTTTCAGTTGTAAAGAGCCATTTCTAAAGATCTAACACAAGAGCAGATGAGCCAAACTGACTGGATTTGGGGATAATTGGATTTTCTTTTCTCTTCACAAAAATTATGCATGCCTGGAAAGAACAGCAAGAATAAACTCCAACGGATGCTCACTAATTACCATTAGCTAGTGCCTGGCTTTTGGAATTTGTTGTAAAAAAGCACACACACACACACACACACACACACACACAGAAATAAAACCATTGGCTTGGCTTATAGGAAACTATAACGTTTGGGCAATGATTGGGGAAGACCAAAGTTGAGTGTACTAGGCTTTGGACTGAACCCAAAGGATGTTTCTCTTCCTTGTTTATTTTGTTGAATGACATGATTCAACTCATTAAGGGTTTCAAAGTGAAATTAGGTCTAAGGGAAAGTACTCCTCCTTTGCCAAAGCATCTCTGGTTGGAATTCCATTATCTCCCATGATCCCGGACAGGGATTTCCTCCTACTCAGTTCTGAGTAATTATGTGTAAGTAAACCCTTAGTGTTCTCTCAGAATGACTATGCTGACTTGCTGGTTCACCATGAATCATTCATGCAGCAAGCACATTCAATGAGAGGCGAAGGAGAACGAAAATTGATGTGCAATGTTTAGTTGGAGCATGGGTTTCCAATTCATTTCACTTGCCTGAATGGAATTGATGCAACTTCCTTGAAACACCACACCCTTTCCCAAAATGAATACAGAAAGAAGAACTGAGCAAGCGCAGGCAATCAACCCTCTGTTCCACCAAAGCGTGGACAGGATCAGAGCTTTAGAGACAGAAGGGTCTTTGTAGGCCATTGACATCAGTGCCCTCATTTTACAGATGCCAAATGAATGTGCGCTTGAATAAGGACATAATAAATAGACACCAAAAATTAAAGCATTCTGGAGAGGTGAATTAGTAGAACAAATACAGATATGGAAAGGGAGGTGGGAACCAAGAAAACGTGTTTCCTCCTCATTTCCTTCTGATTCTATAAGAAAACAAAACACTAGTTTTATGAGTGTTTCAACAGGGGGCATATAACATTCCTTCTGCTCTACCCTTCAATACAGTACTCCAACTAGAATTGTTATTAGGTTGACTATATATCCACTTAGCCATTAGCTAGTAGATCCCAAGACCACAAACTATCACACATTCCTACGTGACTCTCAAAACCATTAATGACTTACTTGAGTATTCAAGCCTCCACAGTTCTTTTCAGAGAATAGCTGGGGATATGAATTTTGCTTCCTACTCTTTCTACTCACATACTCCTCTCACCAGTCTCAAATGAGTCCCTGGCTGGTATGTTATTTTTATGGATGTGGAGGATATGGAGGTGTGGTGTAGGTTATAATGTAATGCAAAGGTGTCAAACATCTCCCAGGAGTATGTTGCTGCCAGCACTCCCCAGTACTGCCTGAACCAGATTAAAATGAAGTGGGAAATATTTAACAAAATAAATGAGAATATAATAAACCATAAAGAACATTATATTTTAAAACTATACATCTGCCTGTAGGGATTCTCATGTGCAGCTCTGTTTCTATTTTAGTCTGATGCTACTGGTGCAAAGAACAGGAACTTTTGAGTTAATTCCGGGTTCAAATCCTCTGACAGTTTCTACATGTGTCACCTTGAGGAAGTCACATAACTTCCATAGGCCAACTTTTCCTAATCCATAAAATGAGGGCTGCAATGGATGGCCTCTGACCATTTGAAATCTGTTCCTAAAGTCACTCTATATCAGAGCCAAGGGTTAACAAAGACTGAACTTAGCAATAAATGAATCCATTTCTTTTGAGAGAGGAAAATCTTAGAGTGGAGAAATTTTAATGCCATGCCACGAAGGGAGCAGCAGGAGATGAAGATAAAACATGAGTAAAATAAACTCAAACCAAACACTAACAAAGAAAAAAGGAGAAGGCCAGCTTTGAGGTCACAAGACATACTACTTGCTTACCCAGGTGACCTTAAACAAGTTCTCAACTCTCCAGTTTCTTCTTCTTTAAATAGAAGAGCTGAAATATTTGTAGCAGTACTTTTTTGTAGAAGTAAAAATTGGACACAAAGTCGATGCTCATTGATTGTGGAATTGCTAAACAAATTATGGTACCTGGAATATTTTTGTATTGTAAGTTAACAGGCTAAGGTAACAAGCATTATTAGCTTTAACTACAAGCAAGGCACTGTATTAAGCACTGGAGATACAAAGAAAGACAAAAACACATTCTAATTGGGGAGATGATATGCAAGCAAGACTGTACATACAAAATGCATACAGGGTAGACTGAAGGTAATCTAAGTGGGAAAGCACTAGCATTGAGAGGGCATTGAGAAAAGTTTCCTGCAGATGGAAGGATTTTACCTGAGGCTTAAAGAGTCAATGAATATGAAGACTGTGAGGTAGGTGTTGACAGTTGTTATTTTCCCCACTTTACAGAAAAAGGAAACTGAGATTTAGGGCATTTAAATGACTTGCCCAAAGTAAACTAGCTAGTAAAGGTCACAAGATGAGTTCCTTCCTGGCTCCACATCCAACATGTTTGCTACTATACTTGCTATCAACTACAACAGGCTATCTGAATTCCAACTTAGTTGTAATAATATTTTCTTTTTTTCTAGACTTGGGATTTTATTGACATAGTAGAAATTCCTCCTGCTAATGAAGAATGTCAACTCTTTTGCAATTTATAGTTTTAGAAAGTCCCAGGGGGCCCTGGAAGGTTCAGGGACCTGTCACCCACCCACAGTCAGTAGTGTCAAGAATAGGACTTTCTGACGCTTAGGCCTACTCTATCTACTTTGTCACAGCATTACGCTAATATCATTTAAATTTCTTAAGGTCAATATGGCATTCAGAACTCCTGGAGATATGTAGTAAATACAATACGATGACTCCCTAGTCATATTTCAATAGCCTTGTGAGCAATCTACTTTCCTGGACCAGCAACCATGCTCTGGAGGTGTTCATCCTTTCGTGTTTACAGCTTCTGCCTCCCCTTCTGATTAGTGGCTAGCTCCCCTGGATCCTTATTTCTGGAAAACCCTAGCCATCTTCTCAATAGCCTTGCCAGTTGCTATGTCACCTCAACAAGGAATCATGCCCTTGAGACCTAAAACATTTTCAAAGGACTCATGATGAAAAAGGCCATCCACATCCAGAGAAGAACTATGGAATCGGGACACAGAATGAAGCAGACTATTTTCTCTTGTGTTATGTTTGGCTTTGTTTAGTTTTACTCATGCTTCTTCCCATTCATTTTCATTCTTCTGTGTAACATGATTAATGTGAAAATATGTTTAATAAGAATATATGTGTGGAACCCATATAAGATAGAATGCCATGTTGAGGAGAGAGAGAAGGAGGGAGGGGAAAATTTAAGACTTATGGAAGGGATTGTTGAAAATTGGAAACAAATATATAAATTTGGAGGAAACAAATGAATTTTTTTTTAAAAGGGGAAGAAATCACACCCTTGAGGACTTCTTAGCTCTCTCTACACTCCAGCTCTGGAACAACAAGTAAGCCAACAATGCTTTTTTTCCTGGAAGCAGAATCTCAATCTCCTCCCTTAGGTCCTTGCTTACCCTCCTTGTGAATTTCCTAGCTTAAATCATTTTTGTCTGGCCATCATTCTCCCACTCTGTATATTGTCTCTTCCTATTAGAATGTAAGTTCCTTGAGAGCAGGAGTAATCTTTGCTTTTACATTTGTATCCCCAGAGCTTAGCACACGTAATGACACATGATGAGTGTTTAATAAATGCTCTTTTGTGTGAAAATGAACTCATCTCCCTTAAAATTTATTTTTAACAAAGTTCATTCCAGGAAAAAGAGGGCGAATTAGAATTTGATGGGACATTAGAAGTCATCTAGGTGACTAGATGTTAAAGGTGTTAAATATGCTACCCATAAACTACATACTACTGAGTGTTTCCTGAATTGGACTAAAATGTAATTGGGAAATATTTGACAAAAATTACAGTAAAACATAGATAATATTACATTTTAAAACAATGTCACTATGTGGCCCATAGGGATCACTGTGTATGGTTTAGTGGCTCCCTTTCTATTTGAGTTTGATGTCATTGACCTGGTATAATTTATTCATGTTAAAGATGAGGAAATAGGCCCATAGACAATAAGTTACATACATGGAGTAAGTGACAGAGCCAGGGCTTCTTATACTTTCCAGTGTACCCCGCTGCTTCTTAACGAAGAGCTACTTCTCACCTCAAAAAGTTTTGATGATTACTACTCTGTAGGCCTGTTGAAGGTCTGGAAATGCTATTGATAACAGTCTCCAATAGTTGTTTCTTACCCTGTACATCAAAGGAGGAATACTTGAATACATCAAGGTTCTGCTGATTGTACAACATTGGCAAAACTTCAGGTTAAACTAGTTCTACCTTGGATACTTCCTTTGACTGTAGCCTCTCACTTTCATGGGAATCAATCCAGGATAAGCAGGGGAAACATTTTTTCATTTCTTTTGCATCTGCTCAAGGAACTGAAATCATGTTATTTTGAGTCAAACACTGTTTCCCAGGCTTCTATCTGATGAAAAAATACCAAAGAATCTTTATTCAACAAGTCCTCCTATTCTGCAATCCTGTAGAATTTAAGTGACCGCAGTAGTGGGGAGGTTTTCTAGCCTGGTCGTATCAGCTATCTCACTACAAGAACTTGCTTTTTTGGCCAAGGCCTTTCAGTCAATTCCAGGTTACTTTTTTCTGATCAACATGAAAGTGTTTAAGAATGTTTTGTTTAATATTTTTAAAAAATTTTTTCAGTTTGTGAATTGTTCACTGTCTCCCTTTCTTAATTGAGGATGGCTGTTGTGTGCTCTATGACTGAATCTATGATTTCTATGGAGAAAACAAAGCATAGACACCCACCAGAAAGTCAAATGAAAAAATGATACAAATGTTTTGTTTTGATTTGGTTTGGTTTTTTTCTCCCCCAGGATAGGAAACTCTTCTTACCAAAGCAGAAGACCTTGAACTTGTGGTCATAGAGAGATTCCTGGGACATAAAGCATTTGAGTGATTTCCCCAAGATTTCACAACCAGGATGTCTCAAAGATAAGCCTTGAACCAAGGTGTGGAGTCTCAGACCAGCCTTGTATCTACTATCCCAGACTTCTTCTTGATAGTAAAGTTAATGATAATATAGATAGTAAAAATAATATCTTCAACATCTGGAGATAGCAAACATTACTCTTACAGAATCATCTGTTCATCAATGCAAGGGTAATTTAAAACTTGAGGGTAAAAAGGAAAAACTTCAGTGAGAAAAAAACCAGCAGTAATACTTCTTTGCATCACAATGTGCTGATTTTTATAAGGTGTAGGAACATGGCAAAAAGATTTAGAGGAGCCAAAATGTTTTTAAAAATTTCTCTTCCTACCCAACATGTGAAAGCAGCCACAGTAAGCGGAATAGATTTGTATGCCTCCAGTTATAGAGGCGTAGGAAAATGAGTAACTTCAGTTACTGGAAAGGAGTATTTGCATTGGATAACTTAATATTTGAAAAGGGGAAGAACAGGGGTGGGCTAGGAATGGATGTATATTAACTTTATCAGATCTGTTACTGATCTGTTCTTCCTTGGTTTTCTTAAAGACATTTTGCTTGTGTCAATATTCCTAGAGGAGGGTTTATATTTTTTTTTTAAGCATTCCTTTACAAAAAAAAATTCTTAAGTTTTTAAAAATTTCTAGGTAAATCAAAATGATTAGTTGCTTGCAAGTTTGGGCACTCTTCATTGCTACATGCCATTTCTGATGGTTTTAAGATCAACTTGAGAGTATATATAAACTGCTGTGGAAAATACCTTCATTCTCTTCTCTAGAGTACATAAGACAAAAAGCAAAATTCACTTAATAAAACATCATTCCTCTAACCAAGTAAAATATATTGGAGTGTGCTCTTGCTGTATACAAAGTGCCTTGTGTTTAAGAGGAGATGCACTGGAAATATATAAATGGAATGTAGGAAGATTATTCAAGGCTTATGATTGGATGGCATTTTCTCAAAATTACTCAGTAAAGGGCAAATAAAACATTACCATCTATATACAACGATGTCGATGCTTATATTTTTGAGTTTCTTTCTTCCATTTTTAGCTTTGAATACTGAGAATGACCTTGAGACATGAGGTACTTGATGACCACTTAGGTGACCTCAGACCATCAGCTCCTCAGAAAGTCATTAATTTCCAGGAAACGCCTTGTACCTCAATCACAGTAGGGAGGGTGGTCTAGTGGTTTGAGCGTGGGAGTGGGAATCACGGCCCTTGAATTCTATTTTGGTCTCTTCTACCGACTGGCTGTTTGGCTGTTCATGAGTCACCTTAACCTCAGAGTCTGTCTTCTAAACAGAAATAATGATGCCAATGTCCTACGCCTCAACATGTATCCATGTAAGTAGAGACTTCATTTTCATTTCTCAAATTCTTTAAAATGTTTTAAAAATAGGCACAACCAGATGTGGGGACAAAAATCTAATATGATTGTTCTTCCTCTGTGGAAGATATATTTTAGTTGTCACTATTTAGAAAACTTATTGGATTGAAACATTAAAAATGAGAAAAAATCTGACAAACTTGTAGCAAATTAAGTCTATGTGTGTATGTGTATATATCTATGTATACATATACATAGACAAACATTATATATATACATATATATTAAATGTATGTGTGTATTTGCTTCAGTCTCGTTCCAGAAGAGAACATACACTTACATGTAATGGGAAAAAGCCTTTCATCCTGACCCCTAAATACATGAGGTATTGAGCCTATGGTTTTTCCTGTGAGAAATCATGAACACAATATTAAGAACTACTCTTAGTTGCAGGAAAAGTAATTTTTAATTCTCAAGATCTCAAATCATACCAAGAAGGAAGTTCTTAGCCTCTAAAACAGGAAGTTTATATATAAATATAATCCTTTTTAACACAGGATTAACACCCATCTTATAAAGCATACAATATCCCACAATATGTATGTCTTATATAGCCTATATAGAAGTGGTGCAGCAGTTCACAAATTATATTTCACAGCATATTCAAATCATATTTTTGTCCTATTTCAATCTAAGAAATGTTGGGCATTGATAATTCAAATATGAAAAAAAGACAGTCCTCAAGGACTATCTTCAAGGAGTTTATAGTCTACTATGTGTTTATGTGGGATGGGATTATTGAAACTGAAGTTATCTGAGACATACAAGCATTTAATCTTATTTTAACTATAGTTAATCTATAGTTTAACTATAGGTTAACTATAATGTAGCGAGAGAAATGAAAGTTTTTTATAGAAGAGTGAAAATGAGCTTGAGGGTGAGGAGGAGGAGGGTGAGGAAGAAAGGATCTCTAAAAGTATAGATTATAAGGATAGGCATTCAGGCCATGAGGGATTTTATTTGCAAACACACAAAGGTGGGGAGGAAAGGTAGTCAAGATCATGAACTGTAGATAATCCCATTTATCTGGAGTACAAAATTTGTGGTGAGAAGGGAGAGGAACAAGGTCCATAGCTGGAGCTGAATTAAGGAAAGTCTCGAATGCAAAACTAAGGAGGTTATCTTTGTTCCAGTAGGCTATGGCAAGGCGCAGAATGTCATGAAACAGAAGAGTGATGTGACATGACCTGTATGTATGTTAGGAAGATTACTCTGGCAGCTCTGTGAAAGATGGATTGGATTGGGAAAACGCTGAAAACAGAAAGGGCAGTTAAGAGGCTAAATATTGTAGTTCAGGAAAGAGCTCATGAGGATTTGAACTAGGGTGGTGTCACTGAGAATGCAGAGGGGTGGATGGATAAATGTCAGAGAGGTTTTAGGTACAGAAAGAACCTGGTAACTAACTGGCTGTGGGGGCTGAGGGAGATGAATGAGTCAGCAATGACTGCAGAGTTCTGAGCATAAATGAATAGGCAGATGGTCCAGCCGTCAAAAGTAGTGGATCATGGGGGAAGGGGGCAAGCTTGGGAAAAAGGATGATGAGTGAAATTTCTGAAATGTCAGCTGGAGATGCCAAGTAGAGATATGCAGCAAGCAATCACCTAGGTATTTTACTGGCATTCAGTATGTACTTAGCAGGAATCCAGCCAATGTTTTCATTCGCTCCCTCAACAAGGGTGTTCTATAATGTGCCAGGCATTGTGCTGGTGTCAATAAAAGGACTTCACAAACTATAATCTGAATTGGACAATTGTTGACTTAATGGATAGAATTAAAATGTATATAATGAATGCTTTTAACAAAAAAAAAATTATGTCCTTTGTTAACCTAATATTTTCATCAAAACTTTCCACATCATTTCAAGCTCTAAACTATTGAGTGGACTGAAATATCCCTAGATCAGATGATGGTATTGATTTATCAGTATTTGCTATTCACTGAGGCCTATTCTAGTAAATAGATAAGGCCAATTTTTCATTCTCAAACAGGTGATTTAATAAAAAAAATTAAGTTCCTATTATATGCAAGACATTATAATAAAGACAAAAATGAAACAGTACCTGTTCTTTACGGGATACAAGAAAAATAATCCCCACAATGGTGATTAGATCTGGTAGTTACATCAGTTGGATGTGTGGATGTTTGGGAGGACAGTCTCTACTGTCTAGCTTCACAGTGTGAAGTTTGTATTCAGTCAAAAGGTTGTACTTGAGGACCTAGAGGGTCACAAGTGACCTTGAGGCCAGAGGTTTCCTATCCCTGGTCTAATACATGTAAGTTTACAAGAAGAACACATTCACATTTTCAAATCCTTACAGAATATCTGGGATAAACATTTCGATGCATAAATTATAATGCAATTCTAAAAGATTTACATATTGTATTACATATTTACATATGTAATTTTATTATTACACATTGTATTACATATTTACATATATTCCATTTTCATTTTTTAAAGCTATCTCAAAAGATATTCATTTTGCCTTGATAAACCAGACATTCAGATCAGTATATCTTACCATTGCTAATTTTCCTAATATTCTTCTAAATTCTCCTGATTATTTTTTGTATTACCTTTTTAAAAAATCAATTGTTTGCCATTTATCACTTGTGAATTATTTATAAATAGATTTCAAATGTTTCTGAGGAAAGTACCATGAGATATTGATATAGTGATTTAACAATATATAGATATACCAAGGGTTAGCTTTAAACTGAAGAAGAGATTGCTCAGACCTTTGTTTTGTGGAACAACATTTAAACATGAATTCTCAATCTAGTCAACTTCTAGGAAACAAGGACTCTGCATTCTGTGAATTCTATCCATATCATCCATCCATCCCATCCATCCATCCATCCCATGCATCCATTCAGATAAATAGGAAACAAATATTAAGCAATAGAAATCATCTGAATAACCATGTTACATTCCATGTAAAAGAAAATAAAAGAGCCCAGCTGAAAAATTGCCTGCTAAACTTACCCAGATGCACAACTGTAGCTTTATTCAGGGCTTTTAAAAGGCTGAAATCCATTTTGAAAGTACTTGTATTGAGCTGACAATCAGTGAGTCCAAAATCAACTGTATCAATAAAGTGTTCTCATTCAAAAAAAAACCAAACTGAATTAGGGGACATTTAATTTAATTTATTTCATCATAAAATCAATAAAGCTCATTGTTTATTGACTTAATTGGTTTTTAACTTGGCAGAAATACTTCTAAAATAACCTCATTGACTTTTAAACCTTCAACTGGTCCCTGAAAAAGTTGCACCTACCTAAACGCAGATGAGTTAATCTCATTTGCAAATGGTCTAGTTTTTTTAATATGGACCTTAAAGCCACATGCACTATATATTGACAGTCTATAGAATGCCAGAGTCAGAAGATTACTCTGAGGGAACCTAGTTACTCAGACTTACGTAGGAAATTCCCTTTTCAAGCATCCCTGTTCTCTCTAGTTCTAATGCCAAGGGAACAGAGATTACCCTGTTCTGACTGGAAATGAAGGCACAAGGGGCTTTAGTTTTAGAGTTAAGTGGGTGATAGTAGTTCAAGCCAACAAAACAATCTGGTCATGGGTATACATTAGTAAGCATAGTCATGCTATAAATGGTATAGCTATGCTGTCAATCAATCCATTGCTCCATTGTCTAACCTCTAAGGAGTGACTGAATCAATCCAGTAACTAATCAGAATTATCCATTAGGCTGAAATAATCAGACTGGTTGGTTAAGTTGAATAATTATCTTGGCCATATAGTCTCATCTTTAATAGGTGAATGAGGTTCACTTAGGAATGCAATTGAAATTGTCTTATACGTTCCAATTCCTAGTCCTTGGATTACCCTAATGAGCAATCCTACCTTTCTTTTCAATTCAATAAATATTTATTAGACATCTACTATGTGTAGTCAATCAATAAATATTTATTAAGTATCTATTATTTGCCAGGAACTTTGCTAGGCACTAAAGGTACAGAGATAAAAGTGAGACAAAACCTGTCCTTCAACATACCTTCAGAGACAACAAGCCAAAATAAATAGGAAATAAGGGCAAAGTAGTTATGTGAGGGAGGTTCTAGTAGCTAAGCGAATAGAGAAAGACCTCCCATAGGAAGTAGTACGGGAGTTGAGCTTTGAAGGAAAGTAACTATGCTAAGAGGAAGAAGTGTGTTCCTGGCAAGGAAAACAGGCTATGCAAAGTAACAGAGAAGGAAGCTGAGATGTCAGAAGTGAGGAACAGCTGGAAGGTTATCACTATGTCCTAGAAGTGACATAAAGACTTCAATAAGACATGGTTTCTGTCCTCAAGGATTTTACAATCTACGGATGAATCCAACACACACACACACACACCCACACACACACACACACACACACACACACACACACACACTAGGTTTTATGTATATATAGCACAATAAAGTGTTGCACAGGTGGGAGGAGGAGGAAAGATTATTTCGAGGTGGAGAAAGGGAGGAATCATGGAAAATCTCATGAGGGAAGTAGCATTTAACCTCAAGTTAGATTCAATGAATAGAAATGGGGGAAAGGTATTCAGTCTATAAGGAGAGAGGGAAACAAGCATTTATTAAATCCGTACTATGTGCCAAGCGCTATGCTAAGTTATTTATTTACAGAGATTACCTCATTTGATCCTCATAATAGTCTTGTGAAGTAGATGCTCTATTATCCCCATTTTATAGTTGAGGAAACTGAGGCAGAGAGTGGTTAAGTGAGTTCCACAGAGTTACACAGCCAGTACGTGTCTGAGGCTGGATTTGAATTCAGGTCTTTCTGACTCCAGGCCCAGTGTTCTATCTACTCTGCCATCTAGGTGGTGTATAAGGTACAGTGTAAGTCCCTTTCTGCTCTGGAATTATGATCTTCTGGAAATTAAAAGAGAACAAGAAGATGAAGAAGGAAAGAGGAGGAGTGATCAACAGTATGAAATGCCACAGATTGGTCAAGGATGAGAAAGATCGAGAATTTGTTAATTAATTGATTGATTATTAATCAGACCAATTAATAGATCATTGGTACCATAAATTGTAGGAATCTTGTCTTGATTCTACTTTCTTCACCTGGTATCACTTTATGTCTTCCCATATTCCTTAGTGTTCTTAATGATTTCTTAGAAAGGGAAGCTTTTTATCATGTCAACCTTCCAAAATTTGTTCAGTCATTCCTCAGTCATTGGACATATGGAATACCGATATTTTGTTATAAATAAAACTGTGATGAATATTAAAACAGAAAGATCTTTGATGACCTTAGAGCAATTTTGGAAGAGTAGACAGGATAGTTCAATTGGAAAGGAGCAAAAGTAAAAGGGAAATGTAGAAGTATTAGTTATAGTTTAACTCTGCAAGAAAATTAACTGTGAAAAGAAGGGAAAAAGGGGGACTGTGGTTAATGGGGGGGAGGGAGGAAAAAAGTCAGGTTTTAATTTTTTCTGTTAGTAACAGACTTGTGGGGAAAAAAAGTTTATATCCTGGAGGAAGATGGCTGGAATGCAATCAAATTCAGAGATGGAGGAGTTGGTCTTAGCCAGAAGTAATTCCATCATTCTTTTCTGTGACACAAAGAAAAAGAATTTTAAAAAGCACTGAGATGTGGAAGAGGAAGAATGATTCATGACCCAAATCATCTGAGTCAAAGAAGAGGGTAGGTCATCACATATGAATAGCCCCATCTACTGAACCACTAAGACGTGTTCTTTGTGGCAAGAGAGAAGTTGCTAATGTAGCTTTTTGTTGAAATAGGCAAAGTTGATGAGAAATACAGTATTACTGCCTCTGTGAGTCACTGGCACAGTTTCCTTATGGCAAGTCATTGTATTTGGGGGAAAACACATCCATGATGCTTGCAGTCATATTCAAGTTGTGCAGTCATAGACTAAAAAGACAAAGCCTTTGTATTTCAACTGGAAATTGTTTTAAAGGGCAAAATTAAATCACATGCTATCTAAATGGTGCAATATTGATGATTCACAAACATTTTGCTATCCATTCAGTTACTGTTTTTATTTCTCTGCCTGAGTGCTCTACATGCATACCTCAGATCTTCAATAGTACCCTCTTAATAGGGTCCAGGTCTAAGCAGTTCTCAAGCCGCAGTATGGTGTGGGTGATGGAATGTTGAAGACATTCGGAAGACTAGGTCTTATCTATGATACTCACTAGCTATGTGACCATGAGCAAGGAACTTAACTGTAAAAATAGCTAAGATTTAGATTTTTCTTTAAGATTTGCAAAGCATTTCATTTTTATCTTCATAACAACCTCGTAAGATAGGTGACATGATTGTTATTGTTTATTTTATATTTATATTTATTTTATATTATATTATTTTACATTATTTATTATATTATATTATTATTTTATACTATTTTATTATTTTATATATTATAATATATATGTTATTTTATTATTTTATATTATATTATTTTAATTAGTATTATATTATTTATATTATATTATATTATTTTACATTATTATTCTAGAATATGATTTATCATTATAGAATTATATTATAATTATTTTTATATACATAATAATATGTCATAAATATATTAAATATATAATAAAATATTTATAACATAAATCTATTATGGAACGTTATTATTCTATTATTTGCTGTTTTCTATTATTCTGTTATCATGCCTTCCTTTACAGAAGGCAGAAACTTGACTCAGCTCACTCCACTCTGCATCTGCTGCCCTGCCTGGTTTCAGCTCCTCAGAACAAGATGCCCCTCTCAGGATAACCTCATCACTTCTAAACTCACCATCATGCTGCTCACGCAGACCTTGATTGATACAGCTTCCCTCAGTCTCCTCTTCCCTCTGCCTCTGGAGCACTAGAAGATAGAGTGCCAAACTCCTCCCAATGCCTTCCTTTATAGAGAGCAGAATCTGAATTCTTAGATCACACCATCTTACATCTGCTGTCCTGCCTTGTTTCAATTCCGCAGAACAGGATGTCCCACCCTTGGGTAGTCCTTGGTGTCCCATCCCCTCCTCCACTTTCCTACTTTTCTTTGTGTATCTTTAGATTGTCATTTCCTCGAGGATGGACTGTCTTTCTTTTTTAATTAATTTTATCCCTAGCATCTAACACATTACCTGGCATGTAGTAGGCATTTAATAAAGGTTTATTGGATTGGATCCCTATTTTATAGATGCAGAAAAAGAAATTGTAAGGTTATATCTTGCTCAGGGTCACAACTAGTAAGCATCTGAGGTAGGATTTGAATTCAGATCTTCCTGAATCCAAGTCCAAGGGCTACCTGGCCTCAGTTTCCTTATCTGCCACATGGGAATAATAATATTTGTTGTGGCTGCCTCCCAGGAAATTCACATGATCTATGTAAGGACCAGTATAAATATATATATAAGTATCAGTTGTTAATATTCTTAGAAGGCAGGATTATGTAGTGAAAAGCGCTAACTGCACCATGGAGTCAGGAGACCTGAGTTTAAAACCCATACCTGGTACTTGCTGTAATTTAACATCTTTCAGCCTCCATTTCCTCAATTGTGTACCAAGTATAATCATTCTTAAAAATTATTGTTAAGATTAATATTGTTAATATTATAATAATATTACAAAGGTACATAGAGCATGGCCCTTCCCTTCTAGGAATGTGAAGAGATGAATGATAAATTCTGGTGTCAGTGTAGAAGAAAGTGCTACCTATGCACATGATTGTTTGTAAACCTCAAAGGGCTATATAAATCATGATCACTATTTTCTGTAATTCATATGTTCTATATGGATTTTATATTAAAAATTTTATATTAAAAGTTGTTATGTTTAAAATTTAATGATACTATCCTAACTTTAAACATCCAGAAATAAAGATAGAGATTGCATTGGTATTGTGTTTTAAAAATCAGTTGAGCACATATTGATCATTTTCTATATTACAGAAATGGGTCCTGGAGACCTTCTTTTTCTTTCTGAAAGCATAACCAAATTGATTCTGCAAATCTGCATCAATCTGATGAGTTGAATGTTTTCAAAATCACAAATATCTTACATACAAAAGCTTGCACTTTAACTCTGAAACAGTTTTCCCCTAATGCTCTAAAATCTTGATATTCCCCTCCTCTATAACAAGTGCTTACTATTATAGAAAAACTATGTGGCTCCACTTTGCATTTTGCACGGCTTTTAGCAGGCCAAGTTTTTAATCAGACCTTTCTTTCCTTGTGTAGATGTCTAATTTCTGTATTCAGGCAACAGGATTTCTGGTTAAACTCAAGAGACACTGAAGCCTCTTTAACCCTGGACAGTCCAAAAGTCTCTCCCAGGGTGTTTCTAATGTCTGGACTGCATTCCTTTATTTTAATGTCAAGGATAAATGGAGCAAAGCCAACAAAACAGAATTACAGCAAAGCTCTTACACTATTTCCAGATCAGCTAAACCAATTAATACAATTTAATTAAAACATATTTTCCTTCCTTTCTGTCTGAGAGATGGTGAGTACAGCTGTTGTGACCTGGTTTGCAGAATGCTGTTGTATTCTCATTTAATTCTTAAAGGGGCATTTTCAGAGTGAGATCTTGGGCATGTGGCTCCAGTAATTAACCTTGCCTTAAATTTCCCAGGAGGCACCCTGGCAAACTGCCTCTTTAAATTATATATTTTTTTTAATCTGGAAAAGGGGAAAGTCAATTTCATTCTTGCTTGTTATTCTTAGAATTTAGTGCCTCGGTAGTGCCTGTGTCCACAATGAACTATTCACATTTTGCAGGCATTGGCCAATTCATTTGAACAAACACAAAATACACCTGCTGCAATGTGAAAGGTCTTTTAATCACACCACAGGATGTGTTTTTACCTTGAATTGGGGTGAAAATTCATAACAGAGGAACAATTCCACTTTTCTCCCTGCCATGAGATTTGTGGAAGTTGTAGACATGAATATTGCACAAGCAGCCTCTGAATTGAAAGGCGTACAGCTGTAAGAGAGACCCCTTCCACACTCAGGGGACCTCTTTGCTTTTGCAACTAAGTAAAGATAAAGGGAACCTTTCTCAAATGTTTGCTTTGGGGGGCTCCAGAATTTAAACTCACGTTGCTGTCTGAAGGAGAAAATGTCACGTCAAGAGCTTCAAGACCATTGTTGCTTGAAGCTGGCATGGGCATTTGCCATTTTCTTTTTCGCATTTGTTCTTCTGGGTTGGACACCAAGAGAAGGGACAGGAAGGTCAAACTTAAGGGATCTGCAGGTGAGGAAGTTAGTCTCTGCTGAAGATGACAGTGACCTCCTCCAGCTCTGCATTTCCATGCTTCAAAGGCACAGCCTAAATACCTCCTCTTTCAAGGTCTCCCCTGATCATCTCAGCTGGAAAAGGACTCTTTTTCCTACAAACTATTGTAAAGAGGGCTTAGATTGGTTGTCCTACAGGTTAGCATCACAACATAGGTTCCAGTTACACATTCTTTGTCCCACTCCTATATTAACAGCTGATTTTTATATCATGATTCACAGAAAGTTTTAAGCGTGGTACCTTGGCACTTAGCACAGTGCCAGAAATATTATAGTAAGTATTTAATAAATATTTGTTGGCTATTTAGGGAAGGAAGGGATCTTAAATGTCATCTAATCTCATTCTTTTATTTTACAGATGAGGAAAGAAGACCAAAGGGAATAAGTAACTTTTAAAAAATCAGCATTTATTAAATGCCTACTATGTGCCAGGCACTATACTAATGGCTTTATAAATATTATCTCATCCCTGCCCCCACAGTAACTTTGGAAGGTAGGTGCCATTTATTGTTCTTATTTTATAGATGAGGAAACTGAGGCAGAGAGAAGTAAGAGGTCACATAGCTATTTAGTGTCTAAGGCTAAATTTGAATTTAGGTCTTCTTGACTCCCAAGTCCAGAGTTCAATCCAGCGGTCCAGTGCCATAGTCAGGTGTCGCAGCTATAATTCAAACTCAGTCATCTTAATCCAAACCCTTTCCTCAATATATCAAAGAACATCCTCAGTTGAGTAACACTACAAGTTTGTTTGGTATGGAGTAAAAGCATTATCTTCCCCATTTCATCGATAAGCTCAGAGGTAAAATAATTAGCCTAATGTCACATAATAGAAAACAGCAGTTTTGGGGCTCTGAATCAGCACTTCTGACTCCGAATTCTGAAATCTTTCTGCTACATAACATCTTGAATTTATGATATATCTCTTCATTTTCCTAGAGGACAGAAGTTATGTCTTAGGTACTTCCATAACCTCATAGCAGATAGCAGGTATTCTTCAGAGATGTATTGAACGGACCTCTAATACTACCTTTGTGGACATGGGTACAGTTATTTCCCTGTGATCCTTTGATGTCTCTGGATCTTAGCTTCTTATTTATAAAATGAGGAGTATGAACTAGGTGATTTATGAGGTCCTTTCCATCTCTAAATCAATGATCCAATTATCCTACGAAGAATTCTGTGAACAAGATTGAACTCAGGAAATGAGCTATGTGCAGAAATTTTACATTACAATGAATCTGGAAATAGTTGCAAAGCTCAGAAACATATAGGAGAACTGTAAGGAGTGGAAGTGGTAAGTGAACTTCTCATCTTTGGCCTCAGCATACAGAAACGAAAATATACCTGATACAATGTACCTGATCTGAATTATTCAAGAATGCTGTGGGCATCATATATCCAGATATTAGCAAGGTACCTAACAAAGTCTCTCATGTTCCCCTAGTATACAAGATGATAATATGGTCAGATGGTTTTGGAATTGTTTGTTCAATTTGACTCAAATAGCAGTGATTAGTAAATTAACATAAATGTCAATGGATCATAGACAGAGTTGGAAGGGATGTTGGGGCCATCAAATTCAACCTAATCATTTCACAGATGAAGAAACTGAAGCATAGAGAGGTGAGGATGCCCAGTTAACTTGGGGTTTACTGGTTATATTTTTTCCTTCCCTTAAAAAAATATGAAATATAATAGGGATGAAAAAATTAAACACTTTTTCCTTGGATTAAAACAATAAGAAATTTACAGGAAAAATGACCTGAAGGTTTTTATGGACTATCGCAAGTTAGCAGTGTGCTATAATAACTAAATAGCTAACATGAAATAAAACTGCTTTAATGGAAATGTTGGTTGGTTGTTGTCCTTTGTCATCAAAGAGGACCAAAATGATATCACCATTGTAAAGTGAAATTTCAGTGTGTCTGGCTGTGGCTGATCAGACCAATATGAGCTCAGAATGCTCTACTACAGATTGAGCACAGATAGGCCCTGTGAATATTTGTAGTGAATATTCCAAATTTGCGCATCCTGCATTTATTTTGTGCTGCTTCAATTCTGCTTTGCTCAAAGAGCATAGCACCTTTTCTTTTGTGGGCACAGCATGTCGAGAGTTCTTGTGCCTGTGTCTCCCATGTTGCACAGTCAAATCTAAAGTTCTTGAGAGAGACCTTGAGAGTGTCCTTGTATTATTTCTTCTGGCCACCATGTAATCGCCTGCCCCATGCAAATTCTCCATAAAATAGTCTTTTTTGGCAAGAGTACATTTGGCATTCATACAGTGTGACCAGCCCATCAGAGTTGCACTCTCTGAAGCATAGTTTGAATACTTGGCAGTTCAGCTCGAGCAAGAACTTCAGTGTTTGGTACCTAATCCTACCAGGTGATTCTCAGAATCTTCCTAAGACAGTTCAAATGGAAACGATTCAGTTTCCTGCATGGTGCTGGTGAACTGTCCAGGTTTCATAAGTATACAGTGGAAATGTAGTGTTCAGCATGAACAAGATGAAGTGTACTCTGACCTTGTCAGACTCCACCTAGATTATTGCATCTAAATATGTATGCAATATTTTAGTAGGTTATTTTTGAAGACCAAAGGGGACAACTAGAATGGTTCTTGCCACAGTATCTATAAAATAAGCACCTAATAAATGCTTATTGACTGACTAATTGAAAGAATGAATGGTGAAAAATCTAGAAATCATGTCATATGAAGAACAAGAATCTTTAGCTTGGAGAAGGGAAGACTTAAAGAAGATGTAGTAAATGTATTTAAAATCTAAAGGCCTGTAATGGAGAAGAGGAATTAGAAATGATTTACATGGTCCAAAAGGCAGAACTAATAGTGTGTGGCAAGACATTGCCCTCTCATATATTTTAATTGACTGTGTTGTTATAATCAAACCATTTTGCAATGAAAACTACCACTACCAAAATAACTATATGGTAGAAAAAAAAACCAGAGGGTTGCATGTGACCAATTTACTCAAAACACTAAGCTTTGACTCCATTATACCCAAAACTCAATTTTTGAGTCATTTTTCGGTTATTTCTGATTCTTTGTGACCTCTTGTGAATTCTTGGCAAGGATACCAGAGTACTTTATGATTTCCTTCTCTAGCTCATTTAATGTCTGAGGAAATTAAGGCAAACAGGGTGAAGTGACTAGCCCAGGGTCACACAGCTAGTAAGTGTCTAAGGCTGGATTTGCACTCAGGACAGTGAGCTATTCTGACTCCAGGCCCAGTGCTCTCTCTTCTGTGACATTTACCTTCTCCAAAATTCAATTTATTATAAAATAGATACTTATAAAATAAATACAGGGAGAGCAGAATTATATGAAGTTAAAAATCTTTGCATTTATAAAATATAGTTAAGGACCCTTTGTTGTGTTCTACGCCTTATTACACTCTATGTGGCTGCCTCCCTGTCTTTGAATATAGACCGTATATACTTTAGGGTATTGTTGGAGAGGACGGAGGTAGTCAAAAAGCCTTCATGGAGATGGCAGTACTTGAGTTGAGCTTTGAAAGATGATTAGGATTTGGATAGATAGACAGAAGGAAAAAGAGACAATACTCCAAGAAATGAAGAAAACCTAAGTATGAAAGGATAGAGATAGCAGTCATCATGGTATGTTTACTGGATGATATGAGACTAGACTAATTAGAGTAAATTACTTTCCAGTTAGCAAGGCATAGTGGGAAAACTTGGAATCAGAAAATTTGGCTTCAAGTTCTGGGACTGAATTTTTTTTAAATTTTGTAACTCTAGGCAAGTCATTGAATCTATCTTAATCTCATTTTCCTAATATATAAACATATGAATATCAATACTTGAACTATTTCGAAAAGTTGTTATAATTGTAATATTTAAATCTTAAAGCATTTCAAAAATGTCTTATTATTACTGTAGTTGGAATAAGTGGTAGTGGTGATAGCAGTAGTGGTGGTGATGGTACTAGTAGTAGTGCTACTAGTAGTAGTATCTGTAATATTTTCACATAGTTTTTCAAGGCTTTGGAGGGAATAGGGAAAAAGAAGGTAGGTCTAGTCATGTATCTTGGCACATAGAGCGATCACTCTATATGTCACCCTTAATCTAATGTTCATCAACAATAGAGTTTTTGGTTGCCATCTTGTTAGCCAGGAAGAAAATCTGTTCTTTCTACACCAAGGGATAACCCAGGGTCTGTTAATCTATATGGTTTAAAAATATTTTGGTAACTTTATTTCAATATAACTGACTTCCTATGCAGTTTTATGTATTTTATTTTATGCATGTAAAAATATTATTGTAAGAAGTTGTCCAAAGTAAGCTTTACTAGCTTACTAAAGGAGACTATTAGACAACAAAAGGGCTAAAAGAGAAACTTCTTCTACATGAAGTGGTGGATTTTTGACCACAGAGACAAAGAAATACACAAGGCCACAACTGTACATCTGGAGTAGACAGAAAACAATTCAGTAAAACACAAAGGCAAAGTAGATGAATGAGTCTTTGGGGTAGAGAAAACTCAGTTGCACCCAGTGACGCTCAGGGTTCATAGGAAGTTAATCCTGCTCCAACAGTTGTACTAAGAACTTTTAAAATACCTTTTGCCAAAGAAGGGTATCAACATTTTAATCTACCTTGCACTGATAAAAAGAAAAACATAACAGGGAGAGGCAGAGGCCGGTTTTCTTGGAAGCACAGAGGGGAGAAACAAAATGCTCTTTGTTTGGAGAAATATTGCACCTGCAGTAAATTCGGGGCTGACATCCTTTAGTAGAAATTTGATTTTTCTCTCATTCCCCTGCTCCTTATTATTTTCAAAACTGAGGAATGAGAGGCATGCAAGCTGTCCTCCTTGTCACTGACAAATTTCTTTCTTCAACTGTGAAAGAGAATAGGGCTTCCTCACCTCAGCTACCATCAGCAACTCAGCTCAGCCATGCACCTGCACCTGGTAACACTTGCCTGGGCTTTGCTCCACTTCATACTTGTTTGACAGACTTGAGAGATCAATTTCCTGCCTAGCTGGGCCTCAGAGCTGGGGTCCTGTTCTGACAAGGAAGGTCTCTTTCAAATGTAACTGACTTTCGAAGAGGAAAACTCAAACACAGAGAGAAAACCTGGACATTTGCTAGAAGAGCTTGCTATCAGTATCATGGAGGCAGGAATTCGAGCTACAGGCACAATGGCTTTTGTTTTTGGCTTATTGAAAACTCCAAATACCCTATAGTGAAGTGATTCAAATATTTCTTAGGCATTGTAAGAATTTCACTTGCCTGTGGGGAGGGGGTGTCTGTGTGTGTGTGTGTTTGCATGTGCTGGTGTTAGGGAAGGGATTGAGTGAGGAGTGGTGTTTGGGAGGACACTAGTAAAGACTATTGATTTATGTACTGATTTTACTTATATACTTATGAAAGGAGTAAATATTTTTTATGGGCTAGTAAGATTTTGGTACTTATTTACAGAGTTGTAAATCTGGAAATCAGTCACCTCACCTTTTTTCTTGTGGTTCCCTAGGGTGCAACAGTACTTGCTTCCCCTGCCCTGGGCCAGAAAGAAGGAAAGGAAGGAAGGAAGGAAAGAAGGAAGGAAGGAAGGAAGAGAAGAGCAAGAAAGAAGGAAAGAAGGAAAGAAAGAAAGAGAAGAGAAGAGAGAGAAAGAAAGAGAAAGAGAGAAAGAAAGGAAGCAAGGAAGAAAGAAAGGAATGGAGAGAGAGAGGAAGGAAGAGGAAAAGAAAAGAAGGGGGAAGAAAAAAAGAAGTTAAAACAAAAAACCTTGGCAGTCGTGACTTTATGAAACTAGCTCTGGGAAAAGATAGTTCCCAAAGGCATAGATACACCCACATGAAGCACTAAATTAAAAAACATCCCTCAGGCCATCAGCTCATCCCATCTAGTCATTAATTCTCAGGAAATACCAGGCTCTTCAATCATTAATTGTTTAAAGAATACCTAAAAAGCATTTCTCTGTAACTGCAAATGCACCATAAGCTATGTTTTTTAGAAGAAAGCAAAAGGAAAATGTAATCTTTACGGAATTTTAATCTTTAAATCAAGATGACACATATTTCTTTTTTTTAAATTCAACTTTATTTTATTTTCTGTTCCATATTCTCTCCTTCCCACCACCCCTCCTCTACCTATTGAGAAGGCAGAAAACAAAACAAAGCAAAACCGTTACCTATGTTTAGTCAAAGAAATGAATTCCCACATTTACCATATCAAAAAAAAAGAAGGAAAAAAGAAAGGAAGGAAGGAAGGAAGAAGGGAGAGGGAAGGAGGGAGGAAGGAAGGAAGGAGGAAGGGAAGGAAGGAGAGAAGGAAGGAAAGCAGGAAGGAGGGAAGGAAGGAAAAGAAAAGATAATAACCTTCCATCTGTATTCTGAACCAATCACCTCTCTGTCTGGAGACAGCACATTTTACCATAAGTCCTTTGGAATTATAGTTGGGTATTGTATTGACCAGAATTTCTAAGTCTTATAAAGTTACTCATCTTTGCAATGTAGATGCCATGATATGTTTCTCCTGGTTCTGCTCATTTCACTTTGTATCAATTCATACAAGTCTTTCCAGATTTTTCTGAAACCATACCTGCCATTATTATCATAGCATAATGGTGTTACAACTCTCTCATACACCATAACTTGTTCAGCCACTTCCCATTGGTGGAAACACCATCAATTTCCAATTCTTTGCCACTACAAAAAAAAGTTTCTATAAATATTTTTGTCTATATGGGTCCTTTTCCTCTTTCTTTGATCTTTTGGGCTATTGTTCTATTTTGGCATATTAACGGTACTACTGGGTCAAAGCGTACACACAGTTTATTAGGTTCTTGGACATAGTTCCAAATTGCTTTATAGAATGGCTAGATCAGTTAATAGCTTCACCAAGAGCATATTAAAATACCTTTCTCCTCTCTACCATCCCCAAGTCCCTTCCAGCATTCATCATTCCCTTTTTGTCAACTTTTCCAATCTAATAGGAATGAAAAATAGAGTTGAAATATGCATTTCTCTAATTAGTAGCAATTTAGGTCATTTTTTCATGTGGTTATTGATAGCTTTGATTTTTTTTCCTCTGACAACTGACTGCTCATATCCTTTAACCATTTATCAATTGAAGAATGGCTATTAATTTTTATAAACTTGACTACATTTCCTAACTTAGAAATAAGACTTTTATTTAAAAATAACTTGCTGCAAAGATTTTTCCCAGAATTTCCTACTTTTCTTCTAATTTTAGCTGCATTAATTTTGTTTATTCAAAAATTTTGTTGATTTCATGAAATCAAAATTATCTATTTTCCCTTCTGTTAACTTCTCCATTTCTTGTTTAGTCATAAACTCTTCCCCACTCACAGATCTCAAAAGATAATTTCTTCCATACACCTCTAATTTGCTTAAGATATAATTCTTTATAAGATGACACAGTTTTCAAGGTGATTGTTTTAAAATCAGAGGTTTTGTTTTCATGTGATTGTTTAAGATTTGACATAGAATCCTATGGTCATAAAAGACTATACATGGCATCAAGACCAAATCTCCTATCCCCATAAGAATCCTTCCATGAAAACCTGGTAAGACTTAAATGAACTCATGCAAAGTGAAGTGAGTAGAGCCAGGAGAATATTGTACACAGCAATAGCAATACTGGATGGTTGGTCAACTATGAAAGACTTAGTTACTCTGACCAAGACAATGATCCAAGATGATTCCAAAGGACCCACGGTGAAAAATGCTATTCACCTCCAAAGAGAGAACTCTAAGTACAGGTTGAAGCATTTATTTATTCTACTTTCTCTATTTTTCATGTTTGT
This sequence comes from Potorous gilbertii, assembly GCA_028658325.1. Taxonomy (NCBI): domain Eukaryota; kingdom Metazoa; phylum Chordata; class Mammalia; order Diprotodontia; family Potoroidae; genus Potorous; species Potorous gilbertii. The sequence goes on along the minus strand of CM053771.1, from coordinate 446,639,021 downwards.
GTGTGTTTGTTTTCTTTTGTAACATGGCTAATATGGAAATACGTTTTGCATGACTTCACATGTATAAATTCATATTATTTTGCTTGCCTTCTCAAAGAGGAGGGGAAAAGTGGGATGGAGGGAAAGAATTTTTAATTCAAAATTTAAAAATATGAATGTAAAAAATGTTGTTACATGTACAGTAAAACATTTAATGAAATGAATAAATAATGTGTGTATATATGTATATATAATAAAATAATATATCATATATAATAAAAATAAATTATATATAATAAAACATTTATATTCATAATATGTAATATAAAAATATATAATAAAAATAAATAGATAAATAAATAAATGGATAAATAATCTCTTCCATGATATCTCTGAAAGATGGTAGATAGGCTATGCTTCAACATATCTATTGCAAGACAATCCTTTCAGTTTTTTGAAATTCCACTTTTTTTATGGTTCTGATAATTACAGAATCACAGAATCTTAGAATTATAAGTGATCTCTGAGGGAATACAGTTCAAACTGTGCCCTAAAATGAATCTTTTCTACATTATCTCTAATCATTTGTCAGCCTCATATGAAAGCTTTTAGTGATTCATTCAGCATTCATTGAAGACACATTTATTAAATGCTTAGCATATGCAAAGTATTGTGCTAGATGCTAGGGATTAAAAAAAGGTGTTTACAGTATTTTAGGAAACAGCATGTATAAATATAAATAAATTTAATTACCCCTTGAAGCAGTCCAGTTCACTTTGGGTTAGCTTTAGTTGTTAACTACTTTTAGCTGATGATGCTAATTTCCACTGATTGCTCCTAGTTTTGGCTCATTGAGAGCAAAGAGTGAATCTAAGTTCTCTTGCATATGATAGCTCTTTAGCTACTTGAAGACAGCTATCATATCTCCTCTAAAGCTTTTCTTTGCCAGCTAAACACCCTCATTTCTTTTACCTAAGTGTTGTATGGTACAAAGTGATGTGATTAGAGAGGAGAGAGTCTGGAAACAGGGGAAAAGCACTACAATTGTCCAGAAAAAAAAATAAAATGAATTCTGAAATAAGGTTGTAATAGTAGCAATGGAAATTTCAGAGGTCTAATTGACAGAACTTGATTACTAATTTGGAGATGGAGGAAGAGAGAATTCTGAAGAATGACTCTGAGGTTTTGATACCAGGTAATTGGAGAGTGGGTTTTGGAAGAAGAATGATAAGCTTGATTTTAGACGTGGTAAATTTGAAGAAAGATGTGCAGGTATCTAGTTGGCAGCTAGAAATCAAGGTTTGGAACTCAAGAAGACATAGAGACCTCCATCTAGGAGTGACCAACATAGAGGTAATATTTAAAGTCAAGGGCAAAAGACAAAACCATTAAAAATCGTGTTCATTTCAGAAAATATCAGGAGGTATAGCCTAATATTTGTCCAAACTAATGAAATCCATTCGACAATACTATTGCCCCATAAGCATTACATGACAAAACAAGTACAATGAACTTGGATCACTTACTGCCAATATATTATGAATATCTTCTATATTTCTAGAATTCTTCATTTATTATTTATTTCTTTGCTTTCTTCTCTCTGTTATTCTTTTTTTGACTTCATCAATTTTATTTGATAGAGAGATCAATAGAATTAGTCATTAAATTACATGAATGCTATTTTAAAAGCAAAGCTGAAAAATAAGATGAATAGAAATGCTGGTTTTACCAAGAGAATCTGGATCTCCTGAGTTTAATCATCACATTATTGGCTCTAACCATTAAGTTTCATTTTCCACAACTGTGTTACCTAGGAGTTAAGCAGGCACGTGGATATTCCATTAATTCTTTGAGCAATAAAACAATGGGAATAATTGAAAAGTAGCCTTTTTTTAAAAAAAAAGATTACTTAGTGACACATTTATTATTTAAGTAATTCCTTTAGCTAACATTCTGAAACATTTCGTTAGTAGGATGCTTTTATGTGATGCTTTTTATGTGTATTAACTGTACAAATCTAGATGTCATTTAAAGAAGATCAATCAAAATTTTCAAAAAGCTTTTAAAATGCAGGACTGAGAAACAAGTTTATTTTTTATAAAAAGTAGGATTTTCTCATATAAATTTTTGGAATGGCTTTAAGTTGCATACAACATACCAGGAAAACCGTTCACCAGGATAGCACATATTTCAAGGATCTGATGAGACAACAGACCTTGAGTTTCATTCTCTTGTTTCAATGATGTTATCAGAAATCCTAAGTGTAGGTATTGGTCTAGTTTTCTAGCTATCTTTGTTGGAGGAAATAAAATTATATCCTTTACCTCACCTCTCCAGATTTTAGAACATGGAAAAATATGAGTTGAATTTAAATATCTAAGAGTGTAGCTAAATGAGATTGTTTTCATCCTTATTCAAGGTAACAAACCCATCCATGGACCTGGGGGATGGAAGTTGGTGGTGGTGTATAGAGAGTGGTCTTGTGGTCACTATGGCAACCAGCATTTAGCTGTAAGTTAAGTGCTGGGGTTAGTTTCCAAATGTTTTATCTTTGAAAGGTCAGAACCTTCTGGATAAACCTAGGGACATTGCAAACATATTCTTCCTGTCTAAATTCTTTAAGCATAGATATTGCCTTTTATGAAAAGTACTATGGCTTAAAGGCTAGAAGATTAGCCTTGGGGTCAAGGAAGATCTTCATTGTCTGAAAATGGCAGTTAACAACTCTAAAGTTTCAAATCAGGGTGACTGGAAATACCGTGGTAGCATCAACAAACTTTAGGAAGTTGGAAGGAACGCCAAGCTTATGGAAACATAATGAGTTTTGCTTAGTGCGTGTTGAATTTGAGAGACTCAGAGATCATTTAGGTAGAGAGATCTATTGGACATCAGATTTATAAATTAGGAATCCTTAATGACTCTTAAAAAAGCAGTTTCAGTAGTGTCTTGGAGTCAGAAGTCATAGTGTAAAGGGATTAGGAATGAATAGATGTCTGGAAAGTAGAGGCAGCAGGCATTAACTAAGAGTTTAGCAGTGGACAAGGGGAGAAATAAAAGGTGATAGTTTCAGAGCACACAAACGTCAAGAAAAAATATGTTTTCATTAAAATATTTATGCTAAAATATGGAGCACAGGGAAGACATAATCATGTTTCTAGGCAGTGGAAATACCAATAGGTAAGAGATGTTGAAGATAAGAGAGAATAAGAGGGAAGGACTATACAAGAGAAGACAGAATGGATAGGATAAAAGACACAAGTAAATAGGTAAGTGCTCACAAGGAGGAGATCTCCTTATTTTGAGACTGGAGAGGACAAGACAAGAAGAGAGGATGAATGGGAACAACCGGAAATTTAAGGTATAGAGGGAACTCGCATGGGGCGATCTATTGAAAAGTTCAAATATGTCTTCTCAATAAATAGGAAGCAAAGTCTGTACACTGAGAGGATGGCCCCCGGTGTTGAAGTAGGAGCTTGAAGAGATAGAAAATTTTAGAACAGCGGTTCCTTCCTATTCTCACTGGGAAGATAAGAAAAATCTAGACAGAGAAGGATTAAGAAATTTACCCAGTGGTTTTACGGGATTACAAAAGTATAAATGGAGACCGAAGAAAACAAAAAGTTATTGAATTCTTGAGACCTCCACACTGGCCCTCAATTTCTGAAGCAGAAAAATAATTCAGAAATTTCTAATATCTTTTATTCCTTAATTCATATTCCTTATATTTATAGGATACTTCATGGCACTTCCCCATACACTATCTCACAACAACCAATGAAATGAGGGAGTTATTTTTTACATGACTCAAGTTCCAAAGCCCATTGGTATGGGCTTCTCTCTTTAAAACAGAAGATCAATGCTCTCTGCCTTCATGAGGTATGAGGATGGGGTAGGGGCAAGAAGTCGGTAAGATCAAGTCTGCACTCTATAGTCTTTGGAGGCTCTTAGCTCTGTTTGGGTGCTTCTAGCTCCCAGTGTCCAAAGGGAAGATGTACAGGATTCCAACCTCCTTTCAGGTCCATAAGGATATATAAGACTCTGAGAAATCAGCCAGAGAGGAGCTACCAGTCCTTGATCATGTCCTTATTCCTAATTTGCTACAATAGAGACTGGGGAATTTTTATTCTTGTGTGAGATCTAGGACTCTCTCTTGGTTGAACTGAGTTACATTCCTTCCAAGGCAGAGAGCACCTTCACTCTGTATTATCTGGTATATATTCTCCTAAGTATACTTCTTTGGATTTCTGTTTTGTTATTGGCTCAGATAAAGGGGTTTCTTTGCTATTTGCTATGTGAACTCACTGTGGAACTGGCATTTTAGGGGAAGGGAGTCAAGCTTCAGATATGGAGCCTGGGCTTCCTCCTTTCCCTTTCAACAAACAGCAATCAGGAGTTTAGTTTGAACCTAAAAACACAAACACACATCCCCTAGACTAATACTATTTAAGGAAACAGATAAACCTAATTCTTCTACAGCTCCCCCTCTCTCTGAGGATGGCAGAGTACCCTACCTTCTGACCCCAAACTTCTGCTTCCCCTCCTGGCAGGAATTCTCTCTTGGAGAAGTGGGGGGGGGCGGAGGATGCACAGAGATAGAGGTATTCTTGTCTCTTCGAGCCACACACACATCACACCCAATGTTACATTTATATATTCGTTTTATAGATGAGGAAGCAAATACTTCGTTTTTTTGCTGAAGAGAGATTAATCAACACCAGATTAGAGCACAAGTAGCAAAACACTTTCATTTTATCAATTCCTCAAACTACAAAAAAAAATATTTGAAGCTAAAAAGAGCCTGAATCATGTTCAAGACTAATGGGATGATGGTCCTTCAGTGAGCTGCCCTATTTAGTTCCCACCTAGAGCACTGTGTTCAGTTCCGGGTATCACATTTTAGGAAGGGCATTGACAAAGGTGAGAAAATAGGATAGGATAGGATAGAGAGGACATAGAGACACTGCCACAAAGGAAGCTGCAGTTTTTTAGCCTAGAAAAAAGAATACTGGAGATGGCTAGGGAGAGAAGGTGGGGAGAATGGAGGTGAAGGGGAATGCTGAATGTGATAACTGTTAAATATTTGAAGGGAAGTCATGTAGAAGAAAATTAAAACTCATTCTGCTTGTCTCCAAAGACAAAACTGGGAGCAATAGGCAGAAGTTTCAGATTTTGCCTTTAAGAGAAAACATTCTAAAAATTGGCTGTTCAAAAGGGCTGACTTGGTAAGTGGTGAATTTGCCCATCATTAGGGATGGCCACACAGAGGCTGGATGACAATTTCTTAGAAATGTTATAGAAGGGATTCTTAAGCAGGTAAAAGTAGAATTAAAGGACCTCTGAGGAGCCTTTTAACTCCTTTCCCAATGAATGTATATGTGAACAGATTTTCAGGGTTTCATATTAAAAGATAAAACAGATCAGGATATATGTTCTTGAGTTTGTCATTCAGTCATGTTTGGCTCAAAACCCTTTTGGGGTTTTCTTGGGAAAGATAGTGGAATGATTTGCCATTTCCATCTCCAATTCATTTTATGGATGAGGAAACTGAGGCAAAAAGTATTAAGCAACTTGCCCAGTGTCACTTAGCTAATAAATGTCTGAGGTCAGATTTGACCTCAGGAAGATGAATTTTCCTGACTCCAGGCCCAGCACTCTTTCCGCTGTACCACCTGGTCACATTCTTGAGTTTACTTCTTTGAATTAAATATTGTGCATTTTAGTCCTGTGTATTCTATAAATACATTCCCTATGTTTAAGGGCACCTATATATGTGGTTTACTGTGGATGGTATATTCCATAAAAAACACTCTAGAAACACTGTCAAGATCCTGGGTGAAATATAAAAAATAATGTTAATAATAAAGCTTAGAGAAACTTTTTGGCTTAGGTATTGCAAGTATTGTTACTACCATTTTACAGATGAGAAAACTGAGACTTAGAGACACTATCACTAGCCTGAGAATGCAGCAAACTGACTCTGAAAATGAATTTGGGGCACAGAGTAATTGAGAAGTTGTAGAATCCCGGGGGCCTCTAGCAGATCCCAAAAATAGCCTTCTCATCAGTGGAATTTACATCTTGGACATCTTTAAGAATACCATCTGGCTTGTATGCGTTGGCTGGAATCCGGCCAGGAGGCAAGGGGCCAGACTACATGACCTCTCGAAGTCTTTTCTAGCTCTTTGATAGTATGAGTCAATGATTCCCGGCTCATCAGATGGAAAATCTGCAGAGGCTACAGAATTTTGAGAGTTTTCATTATCATCTAAATAAATGATGCTAGTTGAACACTTTTTCCAGTAGAAAAATCCCTAAAGTTATTTAAAAATTTCTTTTCAGTTGAAGTTTCTCTAATCATATCAGCTATTCCTCTATATCTAAAACAATTTATACATGGGTTCTGGTTTTAGCTTTGTCCTTCACAAACTGTGCCAGTTACTTGACCTTTCTTAGTCTCAGTTTCCTCATTGATAAAACTAGAGGTCAAGACAATCATTAAGTCCCTTCCAATTCTAACATTCCATCATGCAATGTTCATGCAAATTCAATAAGCATATAAAAATACGTAGTACCTTGTCCTATGCCACTGTGAGAGATAGAAAATTTAGATAAGACACAGTTCCCATCCTTATGAAATTTATAGTCTAATAGAGATAAAAAAGAACAAGCAGATAGCCACAATACATGCCATTTCATAGTAAACACACCAGGGAAATACAAGACAAAGTGCTACGTGAGGTTATGGGGAAAGGTCATTCCTGACAAAAGGTTTTGGGTAAAGCCCCATGAAAAAGGTGGCATTAAAGTTGGACTTTGAAGAATGTGCAGGAACACAATAGTTGAAGCAGAGAGGAAGGAAGAAGGAGATTCCAGGGATAACAAACAGCATTAATCAATAAATGTTTAAATGCTCAATATGTGTTATGGCTTGGTCTAGGTGTAGAAAAAATAAACACTGAAAAAAGATGAAAAAATAATCCCTTCTTTCAAGGAAATTATTGGAAAGACAACTTGGGAGATCAGAGAAGGATTCAAGATAAAAGTTTATGCACAAAGTTGGGAAAGCATGGGCATATCCTGGGGCAGTAACTAGTCCATTATGGTCAAGGGCACAAGGTGCAAAGGGGAGTAATATGAGATGAGGCTAATTCTGTGCATTTTGCAAAATGCATGTACATTCTCTTTGGAGAAGGGAAGAATTTATTGATTTCCTCATCGGTTTGTGTTCTACTTTTTCCTTTGGCAGGGGATCAAGAATCTTGGCGACATTATCAGGTAAAGAAACACCACTTTCTGCTTCAAGACAGAGTCAAACTCTGCAGTTTTATTATATCTCTTTTTTTTCCAATTAATTTCATACTAAAACCAAAAAAAGCATTGCCATAAAAACTAAATATAAAATAAGTATATTTGTTAATATGTAGATACTGTTGAGGGAGGGGAAGTCCCAACTATTAAGAGGTGAACAAATGACTGCCAACTATATTTATATTCATGAGAATGTTTTTGATATTTCTGCGGTTATAAAAATACTGAGTTTGATGTGAACATAGCAAGAAATTTATTCCTGAATAGAATATATAAAAGTATAAGAATCTCATGATGAACATATATGCAATGCAATAAATCATTGAAATTAAGTTGACAAACAAAAGGGACACAGATTGAACACCTGCATATTTAAACTGCCAATTTCAGCAATATTTATCCTGAAAGACTAAGTAAACATATTTCCGAAATAGCCATGTGAAGTTACTTACTGATCTCATATCTAAATCACAACATTTTAAAGCTGGAAGGAATTTATGGAGCCAAGAAGTATAAGGAACTCCACCACTTGCTACTTGTGTGAGCTTGAATAAGTGACAACTGCTTTGAGTCTTGACTTCTTCTTTCTCTGACAAAATAAAGGGCATCAGTCAGTTGACTTCTAAGGTTCCTTACAATTCTACATTTATTATTCTATGATCTTTTGATGATCCAATAATTCAAAGTAATGGAGTTAGCTATTACATTCAGAGGTATATCTATCTTTTTTTTTCCTCTGCTATAGTGAGGACCAAGACTTCAGCATCTGGTGAGAAGGGGAGACTTATGGAAACCTCTGCAGAGTTAACTGTCGGATTACCACTTCTTATGAGATGCTATCTGGAGCCAAGGTTAGCCAAAAGGCCATGTTGTCTCACTGCATGGAGTCTAAAAGTCATATAGACAGTCACATCCTTAGACTTCCAGGATTTTAGACAGTTCTGAAAAGAAAAAAAAAATATATATATATATATATATGTGTGTGTGATGGATAATATTATAAAATAACATATCAAAAACCAATTTAAGGTTTTTAAAAATTCTTCCAATGCCCCTTTAAGTGGGTTAAAGGTTTTTTTTAAAACCAGAGGATACGCTAAAATAGTATCTTAACGTAGTTCTTAAATTAGAATTGGAAAAAAGGACAAATGTAGTCATTGTAAAAGAGATATAAGAGGAATTCCACAGATACCCAAATTATTCCTCACAAAGGTTCCCACAAGAGCTACTCTTGTGGAAAAGTGAGACATGAATGGTTGATTGTTGGACATATTGGTGCATTAAAATGAGTTGGTACTAGAACAGCAGCACAGAATTGGGTGGGGATGGTTCAACCCTCAAGGAGCTGAAATAACACATGACAGGCCACACAAATCCATTATGGTTTGAGTGTCTTTATGCTTTGTGGACATGATGCTAAGCATTATGTACCCTAAGGACTTGTGGCATTCCATCTCAAGTTGGTACAACAGTGAATCTTGCATAACATGCTCTCTGAGTCACTAATTCTACTCATATCCTATAATATGAATTTAAGCCAAACCAAAATCAAATCTTGTGCCACCATCTTGGAAATATAGTGGAAACAATATTTGGAAACATCTAATACATAGAGGATAAATGAAGTCAGTTGAGACTATATATATGTCTACTCTAGTGCATTTCTAGCCTTCTCTGATGCTTATTGTAGTATAGTGAGTAATATAGTGTAGTATAGTGCTGTGCCTAGAGGCAGGAAGATTCATCTCCCTAAGTTCAAATCTGGCCTCAGACATTTACTATCTGTGTGACCTTGGTCAAGTCACTTAACCCTGTTTGCCTCAGTTTCTTCATCTATAAAATGAGCTGGAGAAGGAAACAACAAACTACTCTAGCATCTTTCAAGAAAACCCCAAATGGGGCACAAAGAGTCAGACACAACTGAACAATAGCCTATATATTGGTTTCACTTGTGATTTTATCACCTCTGTTGCTATGTTATTGCCCTTGGTAAATATAAACAAGCAAAGTCTCCTTTTCTTCAGCAGTCACAGCATAATCACAATACCATCATTACCTTTGTGTATTGAGATGCTAACTATGGCATTCTCCAGCCAGTTGGAAGGTCGATGAAATCTGCTTGAGATTAAGCCTAAAAATAAATGTAAAGAAAAGGAATGTTTTATTTGCTCAGATATTAGGACCAGCTTGAGGCACAGACCTTCTTGGCAGTCATTGTCAGACCTCCCTGGTGTCTGAGGCATTGCAAGTTCCATTCCAAATCCCTTCGGAAATTGCCAGTTTGATAGAATAACATCTCAGGAAACCACTCGAATTGAACATATTTGTTGTTTCATGTTCTGCCAGTCAAGTGCCAAAACAATGACAGGACATTGGAAAAGGTCAGAAATCTGGTTGGGGGGAGGGGAGAAGCAGAGTTTACAGGGTGTGTGTGGGGGGTGCCGACAAGAGAATCAAATGCATTTGAAATAGGAATTTGGGGGTGAATCATGCTCTTGAGAAATTGAAAAAAAATACATCACACGTGACAACGTTTTTGATTGCCCACTGGCCAGTGGCATGATGGTCAGTATGTCCATTTGGTTTTACAATTTAAGTATGGCAATTTGCTTTTTGCTGACATAATTCTGATTGCCCTGATTGTAAATGTCATGGAAGAAAAAATCACACAATACAGATGGGGACTTAATATGGAATTCTCTGTTAGTGACTAGTTCTTACACCTTACTTTTCTCTTATGGAGAATTTTTATCTAACATTTCTACCAATAGAATTCTATTTACTACATATAGATTTTAATAATAATTTTTAAGATTTAATAATAAACAATATTAATCACTTTTAATTGGATATTTCAAAAAAATAATTTAACTTGTTTTTGCTGTTCCAGATTTGTGATTTTAATGCTGAGGAGAATTCTTCATGAGGAAACTCCACCTATCAGTGTGGATTGGTAACTTTTCTGCAATTTGTAGTCTTAAAGCATTTCCTGGGGCATCGAGATGCTAAGAGGCATGCCCACACTATCAGGGTATGCCAAAGCAGGACTTGAATAATTCAAGTCTTCCTGGAGTTTGAAGCTAGCTACCATGTCTCTCTAGTATCATCTATTATTATGAATTGTTTTAGAACTGGTCAGCTCAACCTGTATCCTTAAAGTAAGATGAGGATTATTTTTTAGAAAACATTTTTCTAGATTTTTCAAATATCTGCATTTAATAAAGCCCTAGAGGTGATTCATAATATTCTTGGAGCAGTGCATCATTGCAGAAGAATTGGAATGGAGAAATGTTTCATGAACTCCTATGCTAGCCATTTTACAGAACATGTGTCATAAATTCCCAATTTTGTTCCTTCTCTCTAGTTTTGGATGACTTCCTAATGAGCTGCAGGGTAAGTTGATAGAGTTTTTTTTAATGAATCCAAATTTTTGATAGTACTTAACATTTCATTGCCTATGGTTACCAGAATTGTTAGTATTATTTAAAGTCCCATTAATTATTAGGGAAATCTTTGTTTCATCTCCCAACAAGCATAAAATATTGAGCCAAACACGTGCTATCTGTTTTTACAGTATTGTTCTGCATCATTTGCACGTTGAAAACATTTTTTATTTATTAAAAATGAATGTAGTCATTAGTCTACTTTTCCCCCTATCAGCTGAAAAACATTAACTTCCTTTCTAAAAAAAACTAAATTACATGTGTTTTGGCAGAAGCATAACAGTGCAAACAAGACTTCCCCCACCCACCCACCCACCCCATTTCCAATATAATTAACATGTTCTAGACATTGGGAGGTGGGGGATAGGGAGAACAAACCCATAAAATAGAAAGCTCAAACTAAGTTTGATCCAGCCATCCTTTGAGCAACATTGTTTTTTGCAGCTTAATGTCTTCCCTTTCCTTTTTCCTTTCCTTTCCTTTCCTTTCCTTTCCTTTCCTTTCCTTCCCTTCTTTCCTTTCCTTTCCTTTCCTTTCCTTCCCTTCTTTCCTTTCCTTTCCTTTCCTTTCCTTTCCTTTCCTTCCCTTCTTTCCTTTCCTTTCCTTTCCTTTCCTTTCCTTTCCTTTCCTTTCCTTTCCTTTCCTTTCCTTTCCTTTCCTTTCCTTCCCTCTTCCCTCCTTTCTCCTTCTCTGTCTCTTTCTCTGTTTCTGCCTCTCTTTGTCTCTGTCTCTCTGCTCAGCTCTTTTCATCCCTCTCACCCTCCATTCTTTCCCACTTCCCTCCCTCCCTTTCTTTCCATCCTGCCAAGGTTGGAAGGTCAGGGGCTACTCACTAAGTCTTATCCCATTACCAATTGGCATAAGAGTTTTGACCTACTCTATTTCCCCCCTAGTTTGGTGTGCTTCTCTGCCTTCTGTCAGTCTCACTAGCTTATCTTATTAACATCAGACTTAACATGGACACCCAGTAGGTTTAGCTCACTCTTGTATTATGAGTTCCTTGAGAGCATGTACTGTATTTTGCCAAATCTTTTTGTATTCTTAGTGCCTTAGCATGGTGCCTGGAACCTAGTAGACATGTAATAAATGTTTATTGTTTGAATTAATTATATTGTGTCTTAGATCTGTTTGAGAGTTTAGGAAAGTTCTGGAGGGACCTTTTTTAGAATAATTTTAAAAATCATTTAATGCAATGTTAAATTTCAGTTAGAGTATGGAAAAAATAAAATATATTTTTTCCCATCCGTGTTCACAAACACCCTAAAATCTATTCAGGGACCCAGGTTAAGAATTCTTGGCTTATTGGTACCATTTTTATTTTCTACATTTTAGAGATTCTTCTGAAAATGATTCATAATTACTTTTGAATACCACTGGTAAGAATTTTTTTCCATTGTAAAAAACACACCCTCCTCCCAGTGATGTAGAGATATATCCAAGGTAGAGGTAGTGGAAATATCAGTTTGCTAGATTTCCCTTTTGTATGGATATGTTCAATTTCTTAAGAGTGTCCACACAAAAAGTTGATATTTTGGTTCATTAGCTAATACTCTAGTGATCTAAAAGAGTTAATGGAATTTCAAAAATGTCAAATTTGGTGCTTCTCATACTCATTTGGCTATGGAACACTTTGTGACTGGAAATACATTGATTCAATCTACAACTATAGAGTCACCTACCAGTCAGAGATGGATATATTACTCAGAATTAGTATTTCAACAAAAGAAACATTTGTGAATGTTTCTCTTCATATAGATAAAAACATCCAAGCAACCATCTATTTGACAGTATGAAGAGAATTTATCTTGGAAGAGGGGTTTAGAGATGATGATCCTCAATTCTAGCCTACGTGCACTGATCAATAACCACATTTTCATCCTTCAGCCTGATTCTTGGTTTGTTACTTTATTCATTCTCAGTCCATGTTCTAAGATAATTGAGAGTATCTTCTGATATTGCCTACTGAATTAATAGAAATTCACAAAATCTTTCATTAATCAATCAGTTAACACTGAATCTTCAAGCTGGAGAAACCTCTTCTAACATAACCTTTATTTCATCTTCTCTCAAAATCCCTGGTCTCATAAGTCTTAAATAATTTACAAGTTATATAACTATTGATAGTGTAACAAATGATATAAACACATATTTAAATATTTTAGAGATATTATAGTTGAGAAAAATGACAATTCTGGAGACACAGTCCCACTATTGAGCTCTCTCAGAATAGCAAGACTTTGAACAATACATTTTGACACATAAACTGGACCTAGTTTAAGAAGAAAAACAAAAATTCTTTGTGAAAACTTGATTGTCCACTTTCACAATGCTCTTGGGATCCAGAATAGTCTGGAGAAAGTGCGTTTGTATAGTTCTGGGCAGGAATAGATAATGGGAACTGGTAATGCCTCAGTCAAGGGTTCACCTTTTTCTCATGACTTCCAGGCCCAATAGTCCTGAAAACAGGAAGTAGAGGTGAGCCTAAGAAAAAGTGAAAGACCTGAAACCTAGTACAGCTCTACCTGAGTTAGAGAAAACCCTCTGCTGAGTTTTGAGAAATAGCAGATCTTTCTGAATGATTCAGGAGCATTTGTATTTTCTCATGAAAACTCCTATTTTCATCCTAGAGAACACCAGAGTTCTTTAGAAACACATTTTGACAAATGTTCTTAGAGACACCCAAGTAATAACTTCTCTTTTTATCTATTCATTCAATGAATGTCCAGTGACTCCCAAATTAAATCAGTCCATACTCCTGAAATCCAAAGTCCTCCATAATTTTGTTCCAAACTACTCAGTTCAATTAAATTTGACAAATGTTTACTACCACTTACTATGGTAAAGATACTGTACTACATGCTGAGAATACAAACCTGCACAACAGAGTTTCTGTCTTCAAAGGAATTTGTAATCTCATGTGATCCTATTATATAAGTAATGTCTTTGTAAAAAATAACATATTTTAGACAAATATAAGAATAAACATTGGTACAAACAGATATGATGTGAGGTGGGGTTTGAAAAAGAAAAAAAGAAGAGTCCAACCTTATCTCATTTTACTTCCAGTCATATAATCTGCTTTCTTTCCAAATCGAACCATTACTCAAAACTCACTATTACACCCTTTTTGTCTTTCTCTTTTCCATCTTCATAGGTTTGTCCGCATCAACTCCAACATCAACCTTTGCACTCTATTTAAAATGCCATCAATCCTTCCATCTCAGTCCATTAAAATTCATTTCCATTCTTTAAGGTCTACTTCTTCCAAGCCAGAAGTATTCTCAATAAAGTTATTGAGAAAAGTGGGCCACATGCGAAATCTAGGGACCTCAGTTCAAATCTTGAATCTCTTATTTATTGCCTGCGTGACTACAAGCAAATCATAAAAGTTTTGCGCTTCTTCTTTGTGAAAGGAGGGGACTAAGGGAGATAGCTTTTCTGGTCTTTTACAACTCTAAATCAATGATCCTTGGCTATAAGGTAGTACTTTGTACCTCCTGAGGTACTTATATCCTAGTATGCAGTAAGGTTATTTGTGCTACCTGTCTCGTCTTCCTTAAAGACAGGGACCATAACTTTGGAACCCCACTCTCTCTTATGCTAGTTCCTAGCATGTAATAGGTGAATATAATTGTATATCCTTAGCTATTTTATTATAATAGCCATGGGACTTGGGGCATCATGTAATCACTGCTTAAATGAAACCTATGGATTTCACCGCCACATTTAGTGTTTTTTCCATGTGTAACATTTATAATGGAAAGTTCCACCCTGAAGCCTATTGGGCAATTTCCCCTTGGGTTACTCTTTCTGTTTATAACATTTCCTTTTTCATTACTTTTGAAAATGAGATAAAAGTCCTCTACAATAAAACTTAGGTGCAAATAAAATTAATACAGAAATCCATAGGAACTTGATTCAGATTAAAAATGAATCTGTTTCATTGAAAGTGGGGGTAGTGTGTGTGTGTGTGTGTGTGTGTGTGTGTGTGTGTGTGTGTAAAATATTTATTGGGCACAATAGTATTATCGTAATACCAAATCAACTTTTTCCATGAGTATTCTTTCATTATATTATATGTAATATATTATATTCTCTTAGTATATTATGTTGTATTATTTTATATCAGCCTTCTAAGTCAAAAGAAGAAAATTCAGAATCATTATATCAAAACATTCTATTAAACAACATCTCATTTGTTATGACTGTCAAAATCATTTGATGTGCGTTAAGCAATTCTTTCTACATATATATGTATATGTATATATAATGCATATATTATATATATTCTATATGTGTGTGTGTTATAGCATGAAGTTAAATGAAAACAGTTCTTCCTTCTGTTAGCATGCAATCTAAATCATAAAAGAGATGCAAGAGCCCAGGCATCGAGCCTGGATTCAGGAAGCCCTGAGTTCAAATCCAATCTCCCTCACTAGCTGTGTAGGAAAGTCGCTTAATTTTGTTTTCCTTAGTTTCTTCATCTGTAAAATGGGCTGGAGAACAAAATGGTAAGTCACTCTACTATCTTTGTCAAGAAAACTCCAAACAGGGTCACAAAGAGTCAGACACAACTGAAATGATTGAATAGCAACATGATATAGCTAAAGAAAGGATCTTGTAAAATATTTCAGATAAGTTTGTTAACAGTTGATTCAAAAACAGTCATGTCAAAGATAACACCACCTGCCCTCCTCTCACCCCCGACCTCCAGCAAACCTGAAGGATCTGAACATCTTCTCAGTTTTTCTCACTTTCAACCAAAAAATTGGACTATTTCTGACCCATCATCTTTTCCCTCTGGAGTTTAAATTATCCTCTCTTGGCCCAAGTGCTGCTGGTAGTTTGGGGCCGATTAGACATTCCTAATAGTCTGAACAGCCATTTGACTTCCAAAGGTAAGACTCTTGTGCTTCCAGTGATTATGTGGATAGTTACTTGCAAAATTGGCTTGGTTGATTTCCTATAGCTCTGTGATCTTCGAGAGTAGTTTAAAATGACCTTCAGCTAATGTCTTGAGTGTTTGGTCTATAACCTTCACCAACTTGAAAAAATTGAACCTGCAGAGATAGGTTTTCTCCCTCCCCCTGAAATTTCTCTCTCCCACATCAGACAGAATTCTTCATCCTTCTCTTTTTGATTGGGATATCCTGTTCTATGCTACAAATAGATAACTTCTAGAAACTTTTATTTTATAGTAGCTTCTAAGATGAGCATGGTTTTATTCATATCCTATATTAATTTGTCTATAGTTCAAATTGTAATCTTCTCTCCCTCTCCCTGCTTTTCACTTTTCCTCTTACCTTTAACTTTGAGATGTGTTTAAAAAAAACCCCAATACTTATATTCCTTATTTCAGACTACTACCATCACCACTGCTCACTACTAATTCCAAACAAATAAAAATCTCCATGACAATTTTGATAGACTTAAAAACTCTGATCTGTACATTGACCAGCCAATATTTCAGAAGCTCCATGATGAAACAAGCTATCTATCCCCCAACACAGTGGTGATGGATTCAAGGTAAAAATTTATACATGTGTATATTTATATATACATATGTATATGTGTGTATATGTATATATTTATACATATATATACACATATGTATACATATATATGTATATATATACCTAGACTTGGCAAATATAGGATTTTGTTTAGCTTAACTTTTCATATTCATTATATTCTCTCTCTGTCTCTCTCTCATCTGATTTTCAATCAAAACAGAATTTAATTATTTAAATTCTTTTAAAGTATTCACTGAAATTTGTTTAAAATCCCCACTTACGATGAAAGAATTGTTAGGTATAGGAAAACGTCAATGATAGGAACTGTTTTCTATCCCCATTTTGACTCATTCAAATAACATTGATCTTTCAGCTTTACTGGCACAAGGTCCTCTCAGTGTTCCCAGATCGCATAGTCCATGTTGTGTCAGCAGAGTTGCTAATCTGTGTTGCTACTGTTCTGAATGAGTGGTCAGTTTGTTTGTACTTTACTGTGACTTGTACTTTTTCTTGGTCACTTCAAGTCTTGCCAATGATAACATCTAGTCTTTTACATACAGCGTTTCCCAGGAGGGGCTCAGTGGTGGTGGTGGTGAAGATGGAGGAGGAGATTATGCCTCATAGACCCAAAACTGGCCACAAATAGTTGTCTTCAGTTCTCAAAGTGAATCATGAGGATTTTCTAATATTGACTCAAAAATAATCCTACTTTGTTATACCACATGCTCCACAACAAACATTGCTCTCTCCAATCCCTACCAGAAACCCATCTTTGATGGGCTTAAATGACATCCTCCTTGGAAGATTTGCTTCTCTAGCTTGTTAGAGCACTGCTCAAGAGTACTGCTATGTGAACTTAGCTCCCCAAACACATTGACACTTTTAAAACCAGGACTTGTATTTACAATAGGTGGCTTGGTAACAGTGGATAGAGCTCCGCACCTGGAGTGAAGAAGATCTGAGTTCAAATCTGTCTACAAATACTTAGCAGCTTTGTGATGCTGGACAGCTCATGTAACCTCTGTTTGCCTCAGTTTCCTCAACTATAAAATGGAGATAATGATGGCATCTAATTGTTGTGAGGATCCAATGAGATAGTAATTTTAAAGCACTTAACATCGTGCTTCACAATCGTTCAGTCATGCCTGACTCTTCATGAACCCATGGACCACATAGTAGGTCAATACTATCCATGAGATTTTCTTAGCAAAGACCATAGAGTGCTTTGCAATTTCCTTCTTCAGGGGATTAAGGCTGGCAGAGGTTAAGTGCTTGCCCAGGATCACAAAGCTAGTGAGCATGTGAGGTCAGATGTTTTTGAACTCAGGTCTTCCTAACTCCAGGCTCTACATTCTATCTCCTGAGCCACCTAACTGCCTCCAAGACAAACAGAGGTTAAGTATCTTGCTCAAAGTCACACAGCTAGTAAATAACTGGGGTCAAATTTGAACTCCAGTCTTCTTAACTCCAGGTCCAGCAATCCATCCTCTGAGTCATTGAGCTGCCAGAGCATGGCATACAGTGAGCTCGATATAAGCGTGAAAGATTATTAGCATAGGTGTTCTCCCAGTATATAAGAATAGTTTGCAAGGAATTTGTGTCAAAAAAAAACACAAGCCAATGTTTTTTGCAATGTGAGATTGTGATAAAATGTTTCCCCATATTCACCCCCACCCCCATTAGTTTTCCCTTACTGTCAACAAAACTGTCCTCAATTCCTAATCCCTGAAGAACATAAAAATTCTCACCCACATGGAATCAAGGCCCCTCTGACTTGGTGCATCACTGAAGACCACAGAAGTTACTAGAGCCTACCCTGATCAACAGATGTGTTTCCATATGGAGACAAAGGAGGAAGGTACATTTGTGGAAAGTAGGTGCCACAACATCTTTGTTGCATAACCTTGATACATAAGGGCAAATAAGTCTCCTTTTTGTTAACTAGTAAATGACTTGAGTGTCTGATATTGCCCCCAAATCAAACCTGAACTAACAGGTTCATCAGGCTCACCTCCAACAAAGGTTAATGATTAAATAAGTAGAAACTACTTTAAAAACTGAATTCTATTCAGGTGGCTAGAAGAGAACTAAATGATTGATCAAGATGGTGATCAGATTTGGTGACTTGAGCTTAGCAAACTGAGCCACAACAGCCCCTTTAGAATATTTAGAAACAAGTTCTGTAGATATTTTCATATGTATACAGTTGTGGCTTACATGTCTCATATTTCTTATCAGTATCTAGGCCCTCTGCTAGGAACATAGTATTTGCTCAACAAATGTTTATTGACTGATTACATTTCAAGAAGGTGTATGTTCGTTTTCTACCACTACTGAAAATATCTAGAAGTTGTCACTTAGGTTAGTGTTGAATATGAATGTCCCTTGAATTAATCACTAATTAGCCTTAATATTACAGCATAAATTTGACAAACTATTTCAAACAGTTGCAGGATCCACAAAGTTTCAAAGGTTAAAATATGACAGTAAATATTATTCTTTTTACATGGATTTAAAAATTTGAATTTGTTGATGTTTTTAAAAAATTTTTCTGAAATGGTGGAAATATAATAAATGGTCAATTACTGACTAGCTTATTGATGGAAAAACTAGCTCTTTTGCCGAGAATTATAAAGGCATTAACAGACTTTTAGGATACTAACCACATTTTGGGAAGTAGAAGGAAAAATTTACATATGTCTGAAAGTTTTGTCCAAAAGAATATGAAAATAAATAAAGATCAAAAGAGATATTATTGGTAAAGCTCTTAGCCTAGTGCCTGACATATGTTAGGAGCTATATAAGTAACTATGATGATGAAGAAAATGATATCTTTCATCACCACCCTCTTTCCCCCAAATTTTATCCATACAGTCATCTTGTCATCTCTCACAAGTTGTACTCGAATACCTTAACTCATCTCCCTACATCCAGTACTTCTGCTCTCCAATCCACCTTCCACATAGCTGTCAAATCAATACTCCTAATTTGCGCTTAGCAGTCCAGTGGCTTACTCTTGACTCTAGGATATAATATAAACTTCTCTGTCTGTTTGACTTTCAAAGTTCTTCACACTCTGGCTCTAACCTATCTTTCCAGGTTTATCACACATTATTCTCCATGTACCAGATATTCCCGCCAAACTAAATTTTTTTCTCTTCTCAGTACATTAGCGTTCCATTGACTGCCTCTCTACCTTTGGACAGGCTTTACCTTTCCCCCATGCCTAGAATGTACTACCTTGTCAATTTCCGCTAATGAGATTTCTTACTTCCTTCAAGTTTCAGCTCAGTTGTCTCATATTATAAATATACTGATCTCTCCAGCTTTTGGTACCTTCTCCTCAATTACTTTCTATCTATCATGTATATGCTTTATATTTAGTATTTTGACTACTTCTTGACTTTCTTCTTAAGAATGTATGCTTTTTGAGGAAAAGAACTGTTTCACTTTTTAACTTAGCATAATGCCTAACACATAGTAGACTCTTAATAAATGTTTAATGAATTAGTATATCATATTTGCAGCCCCAGCATCTAGAGCAATTACAGGTACATGACAAGTACATTAATTGAATGGATAAATATTAAATTAACTTGTGCTTCCATATTTAAAAGACATATAAATTTGTTGGTTTGGATACTCTTATCACAATCTCCCTCAGCCTTAGAAGAATGTCTTTGTCATTCATATCTTTTTTTTTAAGTGTTATCCCACTGCCAAGTGGTGATGAGTCTTTTTGAATATACTTGGCTTGGTCCTTGGATGACAAATTACAGTCTATTACTGGGCCTGTATTAGAAGACTTTCCAACTTGGTGCAATAGGAGTTTGTTGGCATAACCTCTGAGAATACAAAGTCACTTCCAAACCACAATGAGACATCAGTGTAGGAACTGAGTGGAGACATTCTATCAACCACAAACAACAAACATATTAAGCTACTACTAGGCACTAGACACTACATGTGAAGTGAAGGAGAGGATATAGGGAGGAGGGAGAGAGAGACAGGGAGACAGCAAATAGAGAAACAGAAACAGTGACAGAGAGGAGAGAAGGTGGAAAGAGAAAGAGAGAAAGGAGAAAAGGGGAAGGGAGAGGAGAGGAGAGGAGAGGAGAGGAGATAGAGATGATGATTAACGAATACTCAGAAAATGAAGCAGTGATAAACAAAGAATCAGCATGACTTCAGTAAGAACAGGTCATGCTAGACTAAATCAAGGGAATGCTGTAGGTATGACTTACCTAGATGTTAGAGAATATCTTATGATATTTAGCAGAAAAAAAAGGTACAGAAATATGGGTTAGAAAATAATAATTAAATAGATTTTGGAATGATAGGATACTCAGATCCAATGAGTAGTCAATGGTTCAAAGTCAATGTTCAAAGATATATGCAGTAGTGTGCCCCCAAGGATCTGTATTTGACCTTGTCTCTGAATAATTAGCATTCTTTTTTGTTTATTTTATTTTTGGAACAGGAAGACAAGGCAATTGGGGTTAAGTGACTTGCTCAAGGTCACACAGCTAGTAAGTGTCAAAGGTCTGAGGTCACATTTGAACTCAGGTTCTTCTGACTCCAGGATGGGTGCTCTAATCACTGCACAATCTAGCTGCCCCTTGATTAATTAACATTTTTACAAATGACTTAGGCAAACACTTAAATTGTATCTTTATCAAGTATGTGGATAACAGAAAGCAGGGAGAGATAGGTAACATACTTACAGATAAAGTCAGGATCACAAAAGACCATGAAAGGCTAGGATATTGGCCCAAATCTAATGAGATGAAATTAAATAGAAACAAAATATGAAGTTGTTTACTCGGTGTCCAAAATATTGACTTTTTACATACAAACTGGGGGAGCCGTGGTTACACAGAAGTTTGTTAGCAAAAGATCTGGAGGTTTTAATGGCCTGGAAATCCAAGGTGATTCAGCAACGTGATATAGTCATAAAAACGTTAATATGACCATGGGAAGTATGAGGCAAGCAAAACTTCCCTGAATAAAAAAATAGCAGTTGCAGTGTACTCCATATCTGGAATACAACACATATAGACCCCTCTTTTTATGACTGCCAACTTGGGTGGGCAAATTCCCAAGACATCACATCACCAGGTCCTGTTTTCATTTGCCACAAGGTTAGGCTTTGCAATACAGCCTGCTAGCCTGGGTTTCACGATGCTCCAGGACACAGGAATGCTGACTTCAAAGAGGCTGGCCTTTGAGAGCTGGCTTAAGACTTCCGGGGCCAGAGTCACTAGGTGACCTTGAATCTTTTAATCATCTGCCATTATTAGTTTCCTCTGCTAGGTCTTTATTCATGTCTCATCCATTAGCCATAAGACTCCTCCCTCTCCCATGGCCTATTCCTGTTCCCTCTTTCCTTTCTGTGCTCTCTTACACGGTGATTTCCTCAGCTCCTATGAGTTCAGTCATCATCAATAACTCCCTTAATTGCCAATGCTATTATCTCTGAAATTACTTTGTATTCATTTTAAATACATTCTGTGTTTGCTTATTTGTGCCCTTGTCATTTTCCATGTAGAAGGTAAGCTACTTAAGTAGTAGCGGGTACTCTGGATCCCAGCTCTTTTTTTTTTTCTGTAGTCACTGTTCTTTTATCTTCACTTTTCTGTACATAGGGCCTAGCACGTAGTAAGCCAGGAGTAAGAACTGGACCTGAGATTTCATTGACCTAGGGTACCTCCATATGGAAAATGTTCTCTATCAAAGCAGATTGGTACTTTCTTTGCCTTCTTTGTAACTGGCAGTCTTAAATATAATTCCTAGAGCAAGGAGAGGTTATATGATTTTCCGTGGGTAACATAGCCAGCACATGTCAGAAGTGAGATATGAAGCCAATTCTTTCTAGTCCAAAGGCAGCTCTTTAAGGACTACCATAAAGATTCTCAGGCACCAAACAGATAAGCTATAAATACTTGTTGAGTTGAACTGAATTGCTCATTCAAAGATGTAACACACTTCTCAATGATTTGAGTGCACCTTTTCCAATATACCGCCATGATAAATGACTCACATCTCATACCAGAAGGAGAGATTGAGGCAGGGAGATTATACCTACAGAATCTCCAGAATAGATGAAAAGGAGTTTATAAGTGTCTAAATGGTATGATTCCACTTCAAGTGACTTCATACAGCACTTTTTTTTACATCTTTTTAAAGCACTGATCATGTAATATCAACCATTATAGTAATCTATGGTTTTATATCTCCACTATAAGGGTCAAGAATTTTGTATCATCTAAATTTTGTTTCCCCTAAACTTGATATCCTGCTTTGCATAAAATCAATACTTAGTAAATGCTTGTTGATCGAATTAAGATAATGAAGGAAAGTTTTTATATTTGTTGGAGAGCAGTTTAAACCAATGAATGATGGGTTATTAGGGGAATCAAAGCAAAGTGGAAAGCAGGATAGAGAGAGATACAGGAGAGATGGAGGTACACTCAGGAAGGATGAAGGCAGAAGGAGGGTGGCTTTAGGAAGGAACAGCAACCATGAATTACAGATAATACATTGGCTAGAGTAGACATTGCAGTCATGGGGAGCAACCTGTAACTACCACCCAGAGACGCACTGTAGTGAGCTTTCGGAAAAACAAACATTTCAGGCTACCTAGTTGTTCTCCAGGTACTCTATTGCAGGAATTGGGTGGTGATTACAACACGAGTTGCAAAAATTCTTACAGTTTGAACCTAGGCCTCAGAGCCAGGAAAACCCATAGTGTACCCTACATAGTCTCCCTCATGCTTAACTTCTTGATCCTGATCTAACTTAGACAGAGATACTATATGATGCAATAAATTTACTTGGCCATGGCTGCCATATTTCAGCCTTTTAGAATCTTTTTCTTTGTTTTGTCTCTACCATCTATCACAGTTGATCATAGCATAGCTCACGCTGCCCTACTTATGATCTAAGAAGTCACCTCTTGGGTCCTCCCATCACCACCCCCTTTCCATGCCAACTCCCAACAGGAAACATCTAGGTTTTAACACCATTTCTTAAACTTACTAGTTTTGTGGCCCGGCACAGAGCCTTGGTTTCTTCATACGTAAAATGGAGGCTATAATAACACTTGTATTTGCCTACTTCATAAAGATGTTGTGAGAAAAAAATTGTGTAAGAATATTTTTTTACTCCTGATTTCTTCCTTTCCCTTGTCCCAAGCATTTAGTAGGCATTGTGTTTTGTGAATTCTTCCTTCAATGTTTCTTTATGTATGTATTCAATGTGTTTTCATCGTATTAATGTATTAATTGTGATTGTAACAATTGTAATTAATTGTGTTAATGTATTAATTAATGTATTCAATGTGTTTAAGTTCAAATAGCATTTGTTGTGCTTGCCTTTGCCAGGCATTGCACTAAGCACTGAGAATACATAAACAAGAATGAAATAATCTTTTATTTAAAAATTTATATTTCATAAACGATTCACTAACTGATACCTGATCAAAGAATATGAATAGGCAATTTTCTGAAGAAGAAATCAAAGCTATCAAAAACAGTCACATGAAAAAATGCTCTAAATCATATTGATCAGAGAAATATAAAATAAAATAACTGAAATACTACTTCTCATCTGTCAGGTTGACAACCATGTCAGAAAAGGAAAAGAAAAATTGCTGGAAGGGACGTGGAAAAATAGGTACACTCATGCACTATTGGTGGGGATGTGAACTGGTCCAACAACTCAGGAGAACAACCTGGAACTACGCCCAAAAGGCTGTAAAACAGGGCATACCTTTTGATTAAAGAATATCACTACTAGATCTATATTGCAAAGAACACAAAGGAAATGGAAAAGGACCTATCTTTAAAGATTCTTCTTTGTGCTGGCAAAGGATTTGAAACTGAGGGAATGCTCATCAATTGGGAAATAGTTTGAACTGCACAAGTTTTGGTGTATGATTTTAATGGAATACTATTCTGCTATAAGAAATGCAGAATGGTTTCAGAAAAATCTGGGAAGACTTATAGGAACTGATGAAAAACAAAGGGAACAGAATCAGGACAACATTGGACATAGTCAAAGGAATATTGTAAGGAAAATCAACTTTGAAAGACTTAGCTACTTTGATCGACAATGGTCCCCAAACCCTTAAAATCATATGTGGAAAAGCAGATCCTTTTCAGATCAAAATACAATAAAAATAACTTTCAATAATAAGCTGCAGAAAGATATTGAAAATTAATTAGAAACTAAATAATCTAATCCTAAAGAATAAATGAGTCAAAGAATAAATTGTAGAAAAAATAATTTTATTAAAGAGAATGACAACAATGAAACAATATACCAAAATTTGTGAGCTGCAAAGCTGCAACTAAAGATGTATATAGGGGAAAATATATCTCTAAATTCTTACACAGACAAAATAAAGAACAGATAAATGAATTGGGTATGTAGTTAAAAAAAACCCCAACAAATTTAAATCCCCAATTAAACATCAATTTGGAAATCTTTTTTTTTTTAAATTTATTTAACTTTTTACATTCATTTTCACAAGATTTTGGGTTCCAAAATTTTCTCCCCATTTGTCCCCTCCCACCTCCCCAATACACTGGACATTCTAATTACCCATATCACCAATCTGCCCTCTCTTCTATC
>CM053771.1:446536355-446613644 GCA_028658325.1 Potorous gilbertii | reverse complement strand
GGGAGGGACAGGATCAAAAGAGAGAATAGATACAATGGGGGGTAGGATAGGATGGAGGGAAATATAGTTAGTCTTACACAACACAACTATTATGGAAGTCATTTGCAAAACTACACAGATATGGCCTCTATTGAATTGCCTGTCTTCCCAAAGGGAATGGGGGGGGAGAAATTGGAGAAATTGTTTAGGAACAACTGTTGAGTATCATTCTTGCTACTAGGAAATAAGAAATTCGGGTAATGGGGAATAGAAAGTTATCTGGCCCTATAGGACAAAAGAGAAGATGAGGTCAAGGGAAGGGAGTGATGATAGAAGAGAGGGCAGATTTGTGATAGGGTAATTAGAATGCTCGGTGTATTGGGGTGGGAGGAGGGGACAAATGGGGAGAAAATTTGGAACCCAAAATTTTATGAAAATGAATGTAAAAAGTTTAATAAATAAATTTAAAAAAAGAAAACATTTCCCAAATATCATCTCATTTTATTCTCAATAACACCTATTAAGGTAGGTAATGCTATTGTAATTATCAGTCCCATTTTACAGATGAGGAAACTGAGGCTAAGAGTTTATGTGACTTGCCCAATCTAAGGTCAATTCACATTCAAATCTCCAACTCCAAGGCCAGATTTATTGCTATTTCATCAAGCCACCTCTGGGCACAAAGTCATTTCAAAAGTGCTCAGAACCAAGGGGCTTGGAAATGGTCTAATGTGAAAGATGGTACCTAACTTGTGCTTTGTAGTAAGCTAGTGATTTTATAAGGCAGTTGAAGAGGGATATCCTGGCAACTGTGACACAACTGATTCAGATATTAATAACTATTACAATTTAAAACATTTTATTAGAAAAACTGACCACATCTTAAGAAATCATAGGCCAGTTAATTCAGATGGGGCTACAAATTCTAAAATGTATTTTCATTAATTTAATATATAAAAAGTTTGCAAATGCTCATTATGTGTAAGGAGCTGAGATAGCAGGTGAGCAAGATACATTGGTCAATGCTCACAAGGAACTTACTGCAGAACTCACTATTCACATGTACATGGATGGTAGAATTTACAGCTGGAAAGTTCTTGAAAGAGCATCTAATCCAACTTTCTTATTTTGGAGAAGAGAAGCCTAGGGTCCAGGGACATTAATTTACTCATCAAGATCATACTAGAAAGAAATAGCCGGTTTAGAAAGATACAAATCATAGCACTTATAAAGCATTAACTATGCTTCAGGCACTGAGGATGGAAAGGCAGATGTGGGCTCTGTTCTCAAGGAGCTCATACTCTGATCGTGGAGATGACATTCAAACAACTACATACAAACGATATATACAGAGGAGATGGAAAGCAATCTCAGAAGAAAGACACAAGCAGCTAGAGGGGATTAGAGATGGCTTAATGTAGAAGGTAGGATTTGACCTGTGCCTTGAAGGCAGATAGGGAAGCTGAAAGGCAAAATTGAGAGGAGGGAACATTCAGGTTAGGAGACAGCATTGCCAAGATACAGGAGATGAAATGTTGTATATGAAAAGAAGTAAGTAGGTTGATGTGGCTGGATCAAAAAGTCTATGTATAGGAGTAGATTGTAAGAAGACAGGAGGGGGACAGGTTATGAAGATCTTTAAATGCCAGAAGATTTTGTATGATTGATCTTGGGGATCAAATATATAAGCAACAAATATCCTAGGGAGTCACTGTAGCTCATTGGAAGGTTATTTGCAACTGAATGGAGGATGGATTAGAGTGGGAAGTAACTTGAGAGAAGGAGACCACTTAGACAGGTAATGAGAGCCCAAATATGATGGAGACCATGTGAGCAGTAAATGGGGAATGTGTATGAGATATGTTGTAAATGTTGAAGCGGCAAGATTTGACAATGGATTAGATATGTGTGGTGAATGAGAGTGACAAGTTGATTATCTTAAGGTTCAAAATTGGGTGAACGGGAGGATGGTTGTATCCTTGTTAGCATTAGAGAAGTTCAAAAGAGAATATATTGGTGGAAAGATAAAGAATTCTGTTTGGGCATGTCTAATTTGAGATGACTATCAGACACTCAGTTTGAGATGCCTAAGAGGAAATTGGTGATGTGTGACTGTCTACAGCACAGGAGAGAGATGAGAATTGGATCAACAGATCTTGGAAGCCTCTGTATAGAAGCAATAACTGAACCCATGGGAGTATTGAGTGAAAAGAGAAGGACAGATCCTTGAAGGATACATACAGTTAATGAATGTGAAAATGGATGAAGAACTCGAAATGTAGACTAAGCAGGAGAAGTCAGATAAATAGAATGGAAAAGAAAGCAGAGTCATCAAAATCCAGAGAAGAGAGAGTAACCAGGACAAGGTGATCCTCTGTGTCAAATGCCGCAGACTTCAAGAAGGCTGAAGACTGAGCAAAGGTCATTAGATTTGTCAAATAAGAGATCAGTGATAACCTGAAAGAGACAATTTCGATTAAAGGATAAAGTCAGAAGCCAGATTGCAGAATGCTTTCAGTTATTCTTGTTTTGCTGAGTGTATTATTGTTTTGTTTCATTTGTACATTATATTGAGTCTCCTTGTACCATGGGAGACCTCTTAAAACAAAGTCAAACAGATAAATAAAGCCAATAATACAGCAACCTCACCTGAAGTACATGCAGCATTTCATATCTATAATACTACATTCGCCTATTTTTTAAAAGAACAAAAATCTGTTTTTTTCTCCCTACTACTGCCTCACCATTATTGGAAGACAAAATTATTGTTCTTAAAGTAAGTTCAATCAACAGCTTATCTAGCATAATATTGAAAGAAAAAATTATCTTTCTTATAATATGGATAAACAAGCGAAACAAATTTCGCCAGTGACAGTATGCAAGTACATATTTATGTATAAACCTATATATATATATATATATATATATATATATTTGTATGTGATATGCATGTTCATAATGTCTCATTCCCTACCTTAAATTTATCACTTTCTGTAATGTATAGCATGTTTCATCGTGGAATCATAGTCATTGTAGTAATCATAATTTTCACTGTTTTCAATTTATTTTACAATGTTTAATATCATTGTAAAAATTATTGTCTCATTTTATTCTTTATCAACTTATAAAAGTCTTCACAATTGTTCATTTTTATAATATTTATGTTAGAATACAGATTGTTTTCTTGAGTCGTCTTATTTCACTCCCTACACTTCACGTCAGTTCCTGCATTTCCCCAAAGTTATTGAAATCATTTCCTCATTTCATACACAACTGTACTCCATCATAATGTATTCAGCCATCCTTCAATTATTAGAATCCCTTTAGTTTCCAATTTGTTTATTTTTGGCCACCACAAAAAAGAACTGCTATAAATGTTTTTGTACCCCAAAGATCTTTTCTTTCTTTGATTTCCTTTGAGCATAGGTTTAACAGTGGTATCACTGTTTTCAATGTGGCTCAACTTAGCTTTCAACATCATTTATAATAACAGGAGCAACGGTTCACATTGACATAGTGCTCTCTTCACAATAATTCTATGATGAAAGCAGCATACTATTTTACAGATGAGGAAACAGCCTCAGGGGAATAAAATGACTTTCATATGACTATAAATCTGGTAAATGTCAAAGCCAAGACTCAAAATCAAATCTGCTAACTAAAAATTGTAGTGCTCTTTTCAGTAAGACAGTGCTTTACAGACTTTGGAATCAGGAGCTCTAGGTCTTAGTCCCACTTTTCCTACTGATTGGCTCTGTGGCCTTGAGCAAGTTGTTTCATCCTCTCTGGGCTTCAGTTTTTTTTTAAATCTCTAAAATTAGAAGGTTACACTACGTGATACCTAAGGAATTCCTCTGGATTTATAACTCACATGACATATCCATCCAAAACATCTAAGCCTTGAGGCAGATTCAAGGCAGCTTATTTTTTTTAAGTAAAATTACCATGAAGTCCAAAGTTAATATTTTAAATTGGACTGATAATGCCACAAGAAGGTTACTTTCTTTAAAAAACTAGATAAGTCCTTATGGCATCTGGGAATCTATATATATGAACAGTTGCATTAGATTGGTAAATTGGTGCAGCATTTTAATTCCCCACATGTATATTTACGTGGTGCTTTAGCTATAAGGAGTAAAGACTTTCAGCTGGATCTGAGCCATCCATATTTGCAAGTGAAAATGAACACAGAATCTTGGAAATTCATGACCACTAACAAACACAAAGGTCTGTTTATTTATAACAAACTCTCCCTTGGAATCATAGTGACCATATTTCGGAGGACAATGGGAGTCTTGTTACAGCAGAAATGAAGGACCTAGTCAACCGTCCACCTTGATGACATTACTCCAGAGGAACAAAATGATGAGGGACCCTGAAGACCCTTCTCAAAGGGCTTGAAAGACTTCAAAGAACAACAGAAACTGAAGATAGAGAATGTATGTGGTATTCTGAATCTTCTCCTTGATGGCTCCATGTTAACTTATAGACTAATATTTCCAGCCTATTTTAAAGAAAATCCAATCTATTTTTAAAGAAAATAAATAAGGAACTTGTTAAGAAACATTGTTAGTACTGAATAGTATCACTATCCTCCTTTGTAAGAAATATGTCCTAGGGAAGTCACTAAACTAAAAGTCAGACATTTTAATTTTTATGTGTTCCTGCTATCCTGGTCCTATAATTTATCTCTCTAACATGCCAAGTTAATTCTCCCTAAAAATGGATGTTCTATACGCAATAAACAAACACTTCAGATTTTAAAAACATTCCATGCTACTTAAAACTTCCCATCTTGCAAAAGACTGCCCTCATTCAAGGTTTGATTATAGTGGAAGTCATTCACTTATCACAGGTTGGTGGTTTGGTGGGTGAGGCATGCTCTCATTTAGGAGGGGAAAAACTAACTAGATTTGTATTCCTTCATAAAAAAAAAAGAAAAAAGTTTGGGTGCTGTGGTGAGCACTCCCAGAGGCCTTCACCAAGATGGACTGTGTACACATTAATTGCATGATGCTTTGCCTGTTCACTTGAGCCATCTAAATGGTGAGTGATATTACATATGAAAACCATAACATGAAAATAAACAGTTAGATGAATCGGCTTTGACCTACTCTACCACAATTTACAAAGTGTTTGAATGTACTGTCTGCTGCATCTCTAAGAAAAACAGAACCCAAGAAAACAGAGGGCAGATGCCCAAAGAGTCATGCTCATGGAAGCATGAATGCCTTCTAAATGCATAATTATCAAGAAAGGAAATTTAAGATCAAATGCCCTTATAGTACTTAATTAAATGTCAAGCTTTAACATTTTATTTATTTATTTATATTCTTGAAGACTTTTTATTTCAGTTGTAATGCTAACTTCTTTACAAACTATACCAGAGATTTACAAATGAGAAGCAACCAGTGCCATTTACTGTAGATTATTGGTGACCTTCCTAGGATTCAAATAGCAGGTCTTGTTCTTGGAGTAGCAACACACAAAATTCATACCTGCTTATTGTAATTTTCAGGGCATTCAGTTTTTGAAGTTTCTGTCTTTTTCTTCCCTAGATTTTCCATTCTCATCTCTTTTTTTCTCAAGACGCTCAGTCCCTGTGGCCAAGCCATTTCTTTTCTGATGTTTTCTCTTCATTTGTTATGGGGTCACCAGCCTCTTGACACGAGTATATGTACTCCCTTAACGTCTCTCAAACCATAGTACAGCTGCAGGGGCTAGGGTATAATCCCTGCCCCCCCATCTGGAAAATTCACATAAAATTTTTTCATACCAGAGAAGTCTGAATTGTTATCGTAGTAAAAGATAAAATATGTTAATATTATATGTATTTATGAGTTTCTAAACTTTGTCTGGACCTTCATGTGTCATCTGTAGCTTCTACAAAAAATATCCCCAAATTCCCATTTAATTATGTCCACCCATGATATATCAAAACTGTGGGGAAAGTCATGAAGTTGAAGGGATAGCTATTTCTTCATCATAGTTGGGATTTTCCTTTGTTTTCCTTTTGAGGGTCTGACTTGGGATAAACTCTACAACTAAATGTTATGGGATAGACCTGATAAATCCTAAGTATAGTAGGATAGAGTGTGTCCCTCATTCAAGGTACTCTGGAGTTGTTGATTATACTTTTAGGAAAGATAATAGACAGAGTGCTAGACTTGGAACAAGGAAGACCTGAGTTCAAGTCCTATATCAGTCACTTGTTAGTTTCATATTCTTGATGAATCACTGAATATCTCTTTGTCTCAGTTTTCTCATGGTCAAATGTTAATAATCACACCTACCTCAAATGGTTGTTGTGAGGATCAAATGGAATATTATATGTAAAATGTAAAGTGCCACTTAATTGTTAACTATTATTTTATTGTTATTTACCCTTTGTTTTTGAAGATCAATAGTGTCACAGGTGGCGTCTTAACTTGCAAGTGAATTGAGTTTAAGAGAGGCATAGTGGGGCAAAGTCATCAGCCTTACCCTTTCCTCCAGATTCATCAAAGCCCAGTGGCAAGACTGGTGATGGCCTAGGACGCATTGGATGACCTTGGAGTCTTCTGATGTCTGACAAACTAAGTATTCCATGCACTCTAAGTGCTTTTATGGCCATTGGAACAAATTGCTCTCATCCACCCATTCCACCTGGGGAAGTCTTCACATGCTTGGGTAGACATTCCCCTAATTCACTGCATGGTTTGAGACTTGTCAGTTACCCTCAACCTGGTTTAGCCCATCTGGTATGACCACTGTCCATGCTATAGCTTCTTAGAAGCACCACAGGTGAGAGTTGGGTGACAGCTAGACACCAAAGATGGATGAGCAGCTCTGAAAAAACTTAGCAAGGCCTCATACCATAGGTGCCAGTCTTTCTTCAACAACCTGTATACCCCATTCCAGATCTAAGATCTCCTACAAATATTCTACCACTCTGCTAAGAGGAAAAAAAAATACTTCTAGACTTGATTCAGAAATTCACAGAGGGACCACCAGATGCCTGCAGAGATCCTTGTATATGCAAGATTCCAAGGCTGGAAATAGACCAAAAAGCAGAAGGAAGAGAAGGGGCAGCTGTCCTTGGAGCCTTCTTGACAGTTTCAGCACTTTCTGTGTGAATTCACAACATCCAAAGATGGAAAACATGAGCCTTCCTCATGTCCTGATTGGTCTACATGAGAGTGACTTTGGGGAATTGTGGATGACTCTGTACCACAGCACTCCTTGCTCAACTTGGGCAGCCTATACTTTTTTATGAGAGAACCACCTCAAGGCATCCTTGGTGAGTGGGTCCAGTGCTACACTCCTGGAAATAGAGCCTGAGGCTGGCCTAGTCCCAACAAGTGTCTGAATCCAGCCCTATCTAGCAAAGAAAATAGCTCCTGGCATCCCAGACTTTTCCAGAGGCCACAGGAAACCAAGTTGAGGAAGAAAGATCATGGACAAAATCTAACCTGAGCAGTCCCTTAATTATGTAATGGCAGTCCCGTATAGAAATGTATCTGACCCAACAACAGGGATAAGGACCTCATAAA
The DNA here is from genome assembly GCA_028658325.1 of Potorous gilbertii. NCBI lineage: Eukaryota > Metazoa > Chordata > Mammalia > Diprotodontia > Potoroidae > Potorous > Potorous gilbertii. Next base: position 446,606,133 of record CM053771.1, on the reverse strand, counting down.
AAGCCTACAACAGGGAGAGGTCCCAAAGTTTATTGATAAGAGGGAGTTGCTATGCAGAGTCCAGGACCTTATCAACTCCAGTGTACCTTGAATGAGGGACATAGTCTGTCCTACAATAGTTGGGACTTGTCAAGTCCTTCTCATACCATTCAGTTGCAGAGCTTGCCCCAAATCTGGCCCTCACAGAGAAAACAAAGAAAAATTCCAACTACCATGAGAAAATACTGGTATCCCTTCTACCTCATGACTTTCCCCATCATCATTTTGATATGTCATGGGCTGGCATAATTAATAAATGGAGATTTGGGTTTTTTTTAATAGAAGTTACAGATGGTACATGAAAGCTCAGAGAAAGTTTAGAAGCTCAGAAATCAATAAGATATATGTCTTGCATTGTATAATATAAACATATTTTATCTTTTAATACCATAATAATTCAGATTTCTCTGACATGAAAGGAGGGCCAAAAAATGTTATGTGAATTTTCTAGATCATGGGAGCACTGTGTCCCTAACCCCTAAAGCTGTACTTTGGTTTGAGAGACATCAAGGGAGTACATATACTCTTACCAACAGACCCCATAACAAATGCAGAGAAAACATTAGAGGAAAAGAAATTCCTTGGCCACAGGGACTGAAAGAATATCTGGAGAAAAAAAATATGAGAATGGAAAAGCTAGAGAACAAAGACAACAGAAAACTTCAAAAACTGAATGCCCTGAAAATTAGAATATGTCAGAGAAAAAGCATTGATTCAATAGCACAAGAAATAGCAAAACCAAAAAAATTTACAGAAAAAGTAGAAAATCTAAATAAAATATTATCAAAAACCGTTGAACAGGAAAAGGATATACAAGGAAAGAATTATTGTATCATAGAAAATTATGATCAGAAAGAAAGTATGGATCACATATTCTAGGAAATTATAAATAAATTGACCCAAACTCCTAAAACTAGAAAATAAAGTGAAAAAAAAAATCAAAAATCCACATCAAAAAGAAACTGGAAAAAGGAACTCTCCCAGGAACATCATAGTGGGAATCTACAGTTTCCAAGTCAAAGAAAAAAAATATTCCAAGAAGTCAAAAAACAAAGGTTCAAATACCAGGATTGTATAAGATTTATTAGTTGCAACAATAAAGGCAAAGAGACCTTAGAATATAATATTTCAAAAAGAAATACATAAAGGTTTAAAACCAAGGATAACTTATCTAGTAAAACTAAGTATAACCCTATAATGAACAAAACGGATCTTAAATGGAATAGAAAATTTTCAAACATTCTTGATGGAAAAATAAACAACAGATTTGAGTATACATTTGGAAATAGAAATGTAGACAAAAAAAGAACATTTAAAAGTATAAATTTTTATATATTTGGAAGGAATTATGTGGGAATGATCTTTTTGCACATTAAAAGTTGAATAAGAAATGAATGTTTTCTTAGAATCCTAGTATCTTTAAAGGTAATGGAAAAAAGTTACTGTCACAGTCTTTGTGGGTTATTTAGTTCAGTTTTAGTGTCCTTAGCAGAAGATAAAATAGAAAGGACAGTAAATTTTACTGGGGAAGGGAAGGAAATCATCACTGCCTAACAGAAGTACACAAGATGAATAGTATGTAGTGACTGAGGAGAGGTTGCCAAGAATGAACATCTCTTGGATCTTACTCTGATCTGAATCACATAAAGAAAGATTTAACGTGATTAGACATTCACAATATTGACCTTGATTCAGAACTACATAAAAATCAAAAGAGAATTAAAAGGGATTCCTATTTAATTGGACTTAAAGCATTGAACCTTTTGGGACACTTATTACCTTATTTCATCTCTTTCAAGTAGTCTAATTTTTCCTTTTATCTCCAGTGTTTGAGTTAACTCTATCATTTTTGGCTGATGCAATTTTCACTTCCACCCCCAACTCAGAAATGACCTACAAGTCTTTTTTGTTGCTAGAGAACCAGTCAGTCAATAAAACATTAAATACCTACTAGATGCAGGCATTTTGCTAAGCTCTAGAGACACACACAAAAAAAGTGGGAAAAGATAGTTCTTGCCCTCAAGGAGCTCACAAACTACTGAGGGAGACAACAGGTAAGCAAATACATAAAGACAAGTTATATATAGGATAAATAGGAAATAAATGAGAGCATGGTACAGAAATTAAAAGGAGAAGGGAAAGGTTTTCTGTAGAAGATGGAATTTTTGTTGGGAGTTAGAGAAAGCCAGGGAATCCAAGAGGTGGAGATGAGGAGGAGGAGCAGATAGACAGAGACAATGCCTAGATCAAATAAAGTTGTAGAGTCTATTTATGGAAGAGGAAAGAAGTCAGTATTACTGAACTGAAGAATATATGGTGAGGAGTTAGGGATGAAAAGACTGAAAAAGTAAGAAGGGGCTAAGTTATGAAGAGCTTTGAACATCATTCAATGTTTTTTGAATGTAACTTAAAAGACATTTGAACAGAAGAATTTGTATTTGATCCTGGAGGCACTAGAGAGCCACTGGAATTTATTGAAGGAGAGAGGTGGGGAGTGGCACAGTTGGACCTGCACTTTAGAAAAATCACTTTACAGGTTGAATGGAATATGAATTAGAGTGGGTGAAAACCTGAGGCTGATAGCCATCAGCAAGTTATTGCAATAATCCAGGCATGAGGTGATGATGGAGAGGAAACAGGAAGGGAAAGAGAGGGATCTAACAGGGAGGCTAGGGAGGAAAGGGAACAGTCATAAGCAAAACAAATTGGAACGTTGAAAGGTGGAACATAAAGGGAAGATTATTAAAAAAAGAAAAAATAGTAAAATTCTGGGGGTCAGAGACTAAGAAGAGCTGTCAAAGAGAGAAAACAGTATTTTTCACTTATGAGATCATAGGTTTAAGGCAAGTTCCCATCTATTCTATCACCATACTTGGAAAGGGGATGGTGAGAGCAAGAAGAGGAAAAAACACAAGAGAATAAGACGAAGGGAAATACATAATTAATAATTATTATAACTATGAATGTGAATGGGGTCAATTCACCCATAAAATGGAAAAGAATAAAAGACTAGATTAAAAAACAGGATCCAACAATATTTACATGGAATGTACTTGAAACCCAATGATTCACATAGATACCAAAATGAGGGGATAGAGCAAAAGCTATATTTCTTCAGCTGAACTGAGAAAAACAAAGGGATGGATCATAATTACAGATAAAGTTATAGTAAATATAGATAAAATAAAAAGAAATAAGCAGGAAAAATACATTGTACTCAAGCAACATTATAATGAATCATTATTTAATATATGTATCTAATAAACAGCATCTAAACACTTAATGGAAAAGTGGTTTACAGGGAGGTTTAGGTAGTATAACTATAATAGTGATGAACATTAATGTGTCCCTTTTACATCTAAAAATATCTAACAACAACAAATCAAAAGTCCCCAACTAAATAGCAATATAGAAATTAGGAAAATTTAAGAAGATATTAATAAATTTGAAAAGAAAAAGACAACTGAATTGATAAATAAAAAGAAAGCTAATAAAATATTTAAAGTCAACTAACCTTATTTTTTCTGAGAATTGATGAAGAATGAAATGATCAGAACAAGGAGAAAAAATTATACAATGCTAACATCATTACAGAGAAAAACAAATCTGAAGACTTTGAAGTTCGGTTCAGCACAGTGGTACATCACTAGTTCAAAGAATTAAAGATGAAATGTACCAGTCACCTCTGAACAGAGATGATGAATTCAAGACACAGAAATAAGTGTATTTTTGGACATGGTTAATGTAAGGTTTTTGTTGTAATTGCTGGCTTTTGTAGATATATATTGAGGGATTTGTTTTTGCTTTGTGTTTTGAATATTCTTATGGTGGAAGACTGACGGGAAGGACCCAATAAAAAATGTAACTTGAGAAATAAAAATAATATACAAAAATAAAGTGAATCCCTCTTCTATTTGAACTTTATTAATGATGTTTTCTATGACTGAATTGGACACCTGTGGCTGATACTGAGATCACATTAAGCCCAAGAATGCTACAAAGCACCCCAAATGAGAATCACAAATACTCAAAAGTGGGTTTTAAAAACCCACATGAGAAAAACAAATTGTATCGTATTATTGTGATGGAATACTACTGTATCATAAGAAATGATGAGCTCAATCATCTCAGAACAACATGGACTTTCACAAAATGGTGAAGAGTAAGGGGAGAACCAAGAAAACATCGTAATAACAGTAATATTGTTTTAAAACCTACTTTGAGTGGTTAAGTCATTTTAACAATTATAAATGCAAAATTTTAAAAGACATCAAGACACAAAGAAATAACCAATACATATACAAAATAATTTTACATATGCACATATATGTATGTGCTTATTGTGATATATATATATATATATACACACACATATTGTGTGTATATCTATATATGTGCATGGGTGTGTATGTGTACATATATACATATACACATATATTCATACATATATGGATATATACTATACATACCTATGTGTGTCTAATGGTAGCCATCTCTAGGCTGAGGGTGGGGAAGAAAAAAAGGGAAAAAAAGAGAATTTATTTTATAACAATTATATTTTTTAAAAGAAATAACAAGTTGTACATAATAGATTTGCAGTTTCATGTACAATCATTTTTTTTTATTATACCATGCTTTGGAAATGCTTGTTTTATGCCATAAATTAAACTATTTAAAAAGAAAACAAAAGAAAAACCAAATGGTAAAGGATAAAAATATTTCTGACCATGACATACACTTAGATAAAGTATTTCCATACATGTATCTTGGACAGTCATTGAAGATGGACAATGAACTTAATCAGGGACATAAAAGCACTGAGTGTCAGAAGGATGACTTGAATCTAGGTCTTCCTGACTCTGAGGACTCTCAGTGTGTTCTATAGTCCTTCTATGAAACAGAGAAGAAAATTTATGCAAAAAGTAGCTTGCATTTGCTCAAAATCAATAAAACCCATTAAATTCAAACCAAACCTTGTCTATCATTTCAATATATATTTTTTAAATCACCAAAAGTAAATTTTTTTTCCTAGGTTTTTTATTTGCAATTTCCTTCTTCTATACTGAAGATCATGAGGAATACACACATTTTGACTGAAAACTGAAAGTGCTATGAGCTTCAAACAAAATGTACAAAGGTGAAATTGCCAGGAGATCTTGGAAGGCTCTAGAGCTCAACTTAGTTCTGATTAGATTAGGATAAACATTCAGATTTTGAGATGGTTATTAAAACTTCAATCCCACCAATGTCTCTCATTAAAATAAAAGGGCTTTAATTCTGGCCCTTAATAAGGATATTACTACATTGAGATTCATTTTTCTATGTATACTAATAGCTATAGACATTAAAGACCACCATTAAAGTTTATATCTTCACCTTTCTACATAAGGAAATAAGTTATAATCAAATAGAAATCTGTCAACTAGAGAGAGATAGAGTATCTCTCAATTTTTATTGATCTTTATCAATTTAATGGGATTCAAATGGGATTCATCTCTCACTAAAATAGTTTGACACAGTTGCAATTTTAAAAACATGATCCTTTGAAGGCAAATGCATGTTTTACTTTTTGCTTCATACACACATTTTTAAGAATTAATCAAAGAGGGAGCCAAGATGTCAGAATTAAAGCACAGACTTGCTAGAGCCCTCCTCATAAACCCAGTCAAATACCTGTAAAAAATGACTCTAAACAAATTCTGGGGCTGCAGAATCCACAGAATGACAGTGAAACACATCTCCAGCCCAAGACAGCCTAGAAGGTTTATGGGAAGTGTCTATTGCACAGGGCTGGGAGCAGAGTACAGTCCAGCATGGGCTACACTGGCACAGACTAAACCTGAGCAGACCTCAGAGGGACTGAATCACTATGTTGATTTCCAGATTTCTCAACCCCAAAACACTGAGGACAAATTAGAAGGTCAGTGGAAAAATTCTGTCAGGCCTGTAAGAGAGAACAGAGTGGTCTGGCCCCAGCCCCAGGGCTGCAGAGGAAGTGGACGAGCCCACAGCAGCCACAGCAGCAGGAGAGGCAGGGGCATTGGCTGTTTCTGGAGTTCGAGGCCCACAGATTGTGGATGGATTGAGTGACTGACAATACACCCCCACAGCTCCACTGGATGCAAAGAACTACTTCGACAAAGAGCTCAAAAGTCAAGAAATTGGTTGGGGAAATGAGTAAAAACAGGGGGAAAAAATCACACTATACAATCTTTGATGATAAGGAAGATCGAAACACATAACCAAAAGGAGACAATAAAGTCAAAACTCCTACACGCAAAGTCTTCAATAAAAATTTGAATTGGTCTCAGACCATGGAAGACCTCAAAAAGGACTTTGAAAATCAAGTAAGAGAAGTAGAGCAAAAATTGGGAAGAGAAATGAGAGTGATGAAAGAAACTCATGAAAAATGAGTCAACTGCCTGCTAAAGGGAACTCAAAAAATGCTGAAAAAAACTAACACTTTAAAAGGATAATCTAAATCAAATGATAAAAATAATCCAAAGAAACAATGAGGAGAAGAATGCCTTAAAAAGTAGAGTTAGCCATATGGAAAAGGAGGTCTCAAAGCTCACTGAAGAAAATAATTACTTCAAAATTAGAATGGAGCAGATAGAAGCCAATGACTTTATGAAAAATCAAGAAATTATAAAACAAAACCAAAAGAATGAAAAAATATCAGTCAATGTAAAATATCTCATTGGAAAATAGATCCAGGAGAGACAATTTAAAAATTATTAGACTATCTGAAAGCCATGACCAAAAAAAAAAAAGAGCCTAGACATCATCTTTCAAGAAATCATCAAGGAAAACTGCCCTAATATTCTAGAACCAGAGGGCAAAATAGATATTGAAAGAATCCACTAGGGGGAAGAGCCAAGATGGTGGACTAAAAGCAGGGACCTACTTGAGCTCTTCCCTCAAACCCTTGAAAATATCTGTAAAAGTTGACTCTAAACAAATTATAGAGCAGCAGAACCCACAAAATGACAGAGTGAGGCAAATCTCCAGCCCAGGACAGCCTGGAAGACCAACAGGAAGCCTGTGTCACACTGAGCTGGGAGCAGAGTGGAGCTAAGCTCGGCATGGGCTATGCCAGCACAGATGGGGATGGATTTGACCTCACAGAACTGAATCGCTGGCAGTCGTGGTAGTTTCCAGACTTCTCAACCTACAAATGCCAAAGACAGCATAGAAGATCAGTGGGAAAACTGTCAGATTTGAGTGGGAGAGGGGTATGGTCCTGCTGGGGTCCAGCCCCAGCTCTGGGATGGAGGAGGATGCAGCACAAGCAGCAGCAGCTTCCAGAGCTCTGGGCTCACAGATGGAGGGGGATTGAGTACCTGATTCAAAACCCCTGAAGCCTGGGACAGTACACCCATACCCATTCTCATTAGAAGCAGAATCCTGCCTTGATAAAGAGTTAGAAAGTCAAATATTTGACTGGGGAGATGAGCAAACAGAGGAAAAAATGTCAGACCATAGAATCTTACTTTGGTGACAAAAAAGATCAAAACATACAGCCAGAAGACAACAAGGTCAAAGATTTTACATCCAAAGCCTCCAAGAAAAATATGAATTGGTCTCAGGCCATGGAAAAGCTCAAAAATATTCTGAGAATCAAGTAAGATAAGTAGAGCAAAAATTAGAAAAACAAATGAGAGTGATGCAAGAAAATTGTAAAAAAAAAAAAACGTCAGCAGCTTGCTAAAGGAAACCCCCCCAAAATATTGAAGAGAATAAAATATAGACTAACCCAAGTGGCAAAGAGATCCAAAAAGCCAATGAAGAGAAGAGTGCTTTAAAATGCAAAATTGGACAAATGGAAAAGGTGGTCCAAAAGCTCACTGAAGAAAATAATGCTTTCAAAATTAGTATGGAGCAAATAGAAGCTAATGCTTTTTTGAAAAATCAAGAAATTATAAAATAGAACCAAAAGAATGAAAAAATAGAAGACAATATGAAATATTTCATTAGAAAAACCACTGACCTGGAAAATAGATCCAGGAGAAATTATTTAAAAATTATTTGACTACCTGAAAGCCATTGTCAGAAAAAGAGCCTACACATCATCTTTCAAGAAATTATCAAGGAAAACTGCCCTGATATTATAGAACCAGAAGGCTAAATAGAAATGGAAAGAATCCACAAATGACCTCCTGAAAGAAATCACAAAAGGAAAACTCCTAGGAATATTGTAACCAAATTTCAGAGATCCCAGGTCAAGGACAAAAAATATTACAAGCAGCCAGAAAGAAACAATTAAAGTACTGTGGAAATACAATCAGGATAACACAAGATCTAGCAGCTTCTTCATTAAGGTATTGAAGAGCTTTGAATATGATATTCCAGAGGTCAAAGGAGCTAGGATTACAACTAAGGATCACCTACCCAGCAAAACTGAGTATCATACTTCAGGAGAAAAAGTGGATATTCAATGAAATAGAAGACTTTCAAGCATTCTTGATAAAAAGACCAGAGCTGAATAGAAAATCTGACCTTCAGATACAAGAATCAAGAGAACCATGAAAATTTAAACAGGAAAGAGAAATCATAAGGGACTTATCAAAGTTGAACTATTTATATTCCTATGGGGAAAGATGATATTTGTAACTCATGAGACCTTACTTAGTATTAAAGTAGTTGGAGGAAAGATAGACAGACAGACAGAGAGACAGATAGATAAACAGACAGGTAAATAGATGGCACAGAGTGAGTTGAATATGAAGGGATGATATCTAAAAAATAAAATTAAGGAGTGAGAGAAGAATATATTGGAAGAAGGAGAAGGGGAGAGATAGAATGGGATGAATTATCTCACATAAAAGTGGCAAGAAAAAGGTTTCACAATGGAAGGAAAGGGGGGGAAGTGAGAAGGAATGAGTGAACCTTAATGTCACCAGATTTGACTTAAGGAGAGAATAACATGCACATTCTATTGGGTATCTTACCCTACAGGAAAGTAAGGGGAAAGGAGACAAGGATGGGGGATAATGGAAGGGAGGGCAAATTGGGGAATGGAGTAATTAGAAGCAAAACACTTTGGAAAAGGGACAGGGTCAAAGTTGAAAACAGAATTAATTGGGGACAGGATAGGATGGAATGAAATATAATTAGTTTTTCACGACATCACTATTATGGAAATGCTTTGCATAACTACACATGTATAACCTATATTGAATTTCTTACCTTCTCAATGAGAATGAGTAGGCAGAGAAGAAGGAAGAGAATTTGGAACTCAAAGTTTTAAAAATGGATGCTAAAAATTGTTTTTACATGCAACTGGGAAATAAGACATACAGACAATGGTATAGAAATCTAACTTCCCCTACAAGAAAATAGAGGGGAAGGGGATAAGAGAAGGGAAGGATGTGATTAAAGAGAAGGCAGATTGAGGGAAGGGGTAATCAGAATGCATGCTGTCTTGGGTGGCAGAGAGGAGAGATAGGGAAAAAATTTGGAACTCAAAATCTTGTGGAAGTGAATGTTGAAAACTAAAATGAATAAATTAATAAATGAAAAGGTATCACTAATAAAAAAAATTAAACAAAGAATGGTAGCACTGGGTTGGTGAGATACCATTTACTATAACTACAGTGGACCTCACCCTTTAGAGGATATCACTGGGTTCAAAGGTCAATCTATATTTCCAATCTATATTTCTGTGTTACAGCATCTGGAGGTCCACAGTGTGAATTTATTAGGCTTAGTTTGCAAGAATGACTGCATGATTTTTTTTTTAAACAATCAGGAATTCTTTCGAGGGTTATGCAAAGCAGTCAGAAATTAGAAAGATGTTCTGTAGTCTTTTCAGCTGGCTAGATTTGTCTTAAGTAGAAGAGACTGAATTTTTTCACCCTCTCCCTGATACATGACAAATATTACTAGTGGGGAAAATTCAATATTGGTATTTAATTTATTTTCCTATCTAGGACTTGCCAACTAATTCAAAAGTTGATCAATAAAGCCATTTAATCCTTTCCTCCCAGAAGTATACATTTTCAAAAGATCTATGGAAGAATATTGCTGTTTCTAGGATTAAAGATGTAAGGGACTTCAAAGGACTCATTTTACTTTTTAGGAAATTGAGTACCAAATAGGTTAAATGATTTACAGTAGGCCACATAAACAGTAAGCATCAGAGATGGGAAATAAGCATAGGTCCTCTGTCTAGAGAACCTCTTTCCACTGTTCTGGGTTATGAACAACACTGAAAAGTCTCCCATTTATCCCTCAGTGATGAACCTCTTTTAATCTACAATACCTGGGAAAATAATTTTTTGAGAAAATAGGTTCACTGGCATTTAACCTTGCAAAATTTTTCCATAGAACCCCTTAAAAAGTATTAGAAAATAACCCTTCAATTTTCCTGGGCAGTAAGGAGAAATGAATACTGCTCCCATTCCCACTTGTGATTCCATAAAAAGCATTTTGCCTACCATAGCAATCATCATTCATGAGCACTGCACACATATGGTGCTGGGCAAAACACTCCACAGAGCAAGTCCCCCAAGTCATCTTTAACCTTTCAGAACTAAGGGGTTTTAGGAAAAGACTCTTTGTATGAAGGGAAAGGGACTAAAATGAGCTTAAAGTTACCTCTCCTTTATCCCTGTCCTCCTCCTACTTCCTTTAGTAATTACATTAGATTTTTTTCCTTTTTAAATCTGGGAAAACTCAGCTTTGTTAGACCATCTGGTTTATAGTGGAGTGCTTTTATTCAGTTTCCCAGATGGGTTGAATAAGACAAAAAATTTTAGTGACTTAAGCTTGAATTCACACGGTGAGTCATCTGCTTTCAGCTTGAACATGACAAAGCCTGGGATTTTCAAGGTGTTCCCCCACCCCCTCCACTAACTTAGAGATCACATAACTTTCAGTAAGTTATTCTCTGAAAAGAAAAGAGTAGGAAATATACTTGTGATCAGTGATTTCATTTGAGAGTTCTTTAAACATCTCCAAAGTAAAGAACACATTGCTCTTCCGAAAACATAGCTTCTCTGAGAGTCCCTCTCACTTTAGAAGTTTCCTTTTATTAGAAGCAATCACTGAGCTATTATTCTAGACTATATTCTATTAGCTGCTCTTCCTAGCTCTATTCTCTCCCCACTGTAATCCATACTATTGGAATAATCTTAAAACATCTATATATGGTGAAAAATAAGCAATAGATTTGGGCTGAAAGAGGTGGGGAACAAGCATTTATTAAGTACCTCCTATGTGCCAGGCACTGTGCTTGTGAATGTAACCCAAGTGCCAAAGCCCTCTGTTACAGGACCCTCTTCTAGAGATCAATGACCAACCTACATGAGGAGTGAGGTAGAGTTAGAAAGAAGAGAAAGAAGAATCCCTTTGGGATTTGCATTCATTTCAGAAGCTTTGGTCTTCCAGGTTCAAGAGATAAATTGGACATTACCAACCCCATTTCAGATTGCTGAAAGAAAAATAAGACTCTGGGAAGAAGACAACATGGGAGGATCTAGCAGTTTTTATCATGTCTCTAGCTTCAGTCTACTATACTAGACACTTCAGGGAATTTTCTTGAAGAAATATGTAATCTGGGACTCTCTCTTGGTTGAGCTGAATTATCTTATTGCCAAAGGGAGTGCTCCCTCATTGTGTATTGTCTGGCAAATATTCTCTTATGTATACTTCCTCTGATTTCTGTTTTCTATCAACTTGTAGAAATGAGTTCCTTTACTAGTTATTTTGTGTATTCATTGTAAAACTGATCGTGATGGGAAGAGACTCATTTTGAATATAAAGCTTGGGTCCTACTTTTCCCATTAGTAAACTGTGATCAGAAGTTTAGCCTGAGGCTGAAAATCACATTCCCTAGACTAATAACATTTATGGGAGCAGATAGATAAAATTCTAAAATGGTACCTCCTCTGAGGAGAACAGAGTAGTTAAGCATCTGGCCCCAACTTCCTGCTTCCACTCTTGCGAGGAATTAAAGTCACCCTTGGAGAAGTGTGGGGGAGAAACATCTATTTTGTCTCCCTTAAAAATCACCCACCATCCTCATACTATGTGTAGAGGACAATTCTCACTACACAAATATTATAGATGCTACCATCTTCATTTCACAAATGAGGAAAGTCAGGCAGACAGCAGTTACGTGACTTGTCCAAATCACATGGCTAGTAAATATTTGAGATTACATAGTATCTACCTCAAAGGGTTGTTGTGAGATAAATGGTTTATGAAGTGCTACAGAATTATATGTTTACTATTCTACAATGCCTCCAGTAATACATATATAATGGCTCTCATTCAAGTCTTATATAGGTTCATGTTCAAACTGTTATCCACTCTATCAGACCAAATCCAAAATTCTTTAATCTGGTATTAAATGTCTTCCATTTTGAGTCTAATATCCACAGCCCTCCATTATCTGTGCTACTGCATATATCACAGTATTCATAATAATGCCATACATTTGGATACCACTTCATAGACTGCAAAGCAGTTTTGTTGTCATTTTCTCCTTTGATATGCTTGACTGCATTGTATATACTTGAAGTTTTTTTGTTTTTATTTTTGACCTCTCATATTTTGCATATGCAGAATTGTCCTTCTCAACAAGGTAGTTTTCCTTCCTCACCTCCTATTAAAATTTTGTACCACCAAATTCTAGTTCAAGCCTTTCTGGTCTATATTTATTTTTCCTTTCTCTGGACCTCTATTGTACTCACTCACGGTATGTAATTTAAAATTACGTTACATACTATTTTAAATTGCTCAGAGATCATTTTCATATGCTTAGTTTGTCATTCAATTAAGGCTGTGAGCTTCTTGAAGACAGGAACCATTCTTCTTTTAGATCTCTCTTTAATATCTGGCATTGATTTTGAATTCAATAAATACTTAAAAGATTTAATTTTAAAAACTGGAGCTTTTTAGTACAGAAACTCTTGGGTCCAAAATTTCTTAACAAAAGTGGCTTATACATTTGTTAGCTTAATTATAAAAATAACAGTGCTGCATTAACCTCAGCATTGATATGAATCTGCCTTTGTTGAAAGAGTATGGGAGGTACTTAAAACTTTTCAATTTAAAATAAATTTTTCCTGCCTGAGATAGTGGCTATAGGAATCAAAACCATTTTTGTGCATTTTAATAGTCATTAAATTTTCTGTCCAACTTATGAAATCTTTTTGAGATGGTGTAGAAAAGTATTAGACCTACATGTAGAGTTAAGAGAGACTTGAGTTTCAATCATGCTTATTTCATTTAATGGCTAATTCAACATGGGAAAATAATTTTAAACTCACTAGGCTTCCAATTTCTTATCTACAAAAAAATGTAATAATATCTGCTGTGTAGAAATTAGATTTAGACCAGCATCTTACACCACATTGCAAAATAAGTTTAAAATGCATATGTAACTATAGCACCAACAAGATATTCTCAGCGCCTACAGTGGCCATGAATATCCTAGTGCAATTCTGAATCACAAAATACCACAGAATCTCCACATGGAAAATAGAAACAAAACATTTATTCAGACACCTGAAAGCCAAATCCATCATAATTTATACACAATAACAATGCAGAGGACGGCACCAGACCCAAGCCTTCCCACTGCCAGGCTTCCCACAAACCAGGCTGTCCCAAACAAAATCACAAACAAGCCCTTTTACTCATGATAGTCAGCAGCCTGCTTGCCTGCATCCTTCCCAGCTCTGACTAGCCTCATGACCAAATTTTCCCTCAGCTATGCTCTAGCTCCACTTCTTCCTCTTCCACCCTTCCTGCATCACTCCCCTACCTGTTCTATGTGACTTAGACTTATGTGACTCAGGCTTCCATGTGACCCAGGTGGTCATATGGGCCATTAATGAATGGGAAAGATCTTCCCATTTAAATTACCATTACAGTAACATGAATATTAAAAATCATGTCATGAAAGTAGAAGGGAAGCTGATTATATCTCTTCCATAGCTATGAGTAGGATGTTAATTCTTAAGCAAAAAAGTTATAGAGTCAGTTACAATGAACAAAATAGATCATTCCAATCATGAAATTTGAAAAGTTTTTACTTGAACAAAATTAATACAATTAAGATAAGAAAAGGAAAAGTGAAGTAAGGGGGTAATTTTTATCCTAAATATCTCTTGAATATCTAAGAAAAAGAGAAAACTAACAAATATATGAATAAAAACCATCCCCCCAAATTAGAGGTCAATGAATATGAATAGTTTTTAAAAGAATTGTGAACTATTAAAAACCATACAAAAGAGTGTTCCAAATCTCTAATTATGAGATTAAAGAGAATCAAAAGAAACTTGAGGTTTTACCTCATACCTAGTAAATTGGCAAAAATGACAAAAAATGAGGATAGTGAATGCCAGAGGAACTGTGGAAAGACAAGCGTAGAAATGCATTGTTGGTAGAGCTATGAATTGGCTGACCCTTCTAGAATGCAATTTGTAATTATACAAAGAAAGTGACTAAGCTTTCCATACCCTTCGACCCAGAGATTACATTGATAGGCATATAACCCACAAAGGTCAATGACAAAAAGAAAGGTATCTTATATACCAATGTATTTATGTCAGTACTAAGAGAAATGATTATGTCTCTCATTTTAAAAACCATTTACCATTGGAGAGATCCAGGATTTTTACCATCCTATTTCCTCATTCTCTACTAAGTCAAATAAGCATTTGAAGAATAGAGGGGATAGTGAGATTGGATTAATATTCTCATCAATCTTATTCAGATCTCACCCAACTAGGAAACTTTAGATAGAATCAGATGGTCAAGAAATTTTAGTCTAAATGAATCTGAGTCCATTGTGTGCCTCTCAGGATTGAGTGGGGGATAGATCCTTTGTCTAAGTGGCCCAGGGCTAGGGATGTTCTGGGAGTAAAAGTCACAACCAAAGTTATATCCCCTATCTCCTCATTAGAAAAGTCCACCCCTCATTATGATATTCTTTCTTCCCATTAACTATTAATCAATCAGAGTTGATTGCCATCTGTCAGGAACACCCACTCTTCCAAGGGCATATGTGTCAATAGTCCTCCATGACTCAACTTTAGTTCACAAGACATGGTCAAAGGACCATCCTCTTGTAATTATGCACTAGTCATAATTAATAAAATAATTAATTCCTCAGAAATTATGTTTCTTGAACTTTTTTATACATCAAAGTATTATTTGCGGTAGCAAAACAAAACTGGAAACAAAATTTGGACATTCATTGACTGGGGAATGGCTCAACAAGTTGTGACATGTGAATTAATAGAATATTACTCTGTTTTAAGAAATAATAACCATGATCAATACATAGGAGCATACAAAGACATGTAAACTGATATAAAGAGAAATAAGCAAGAACGAGAAAAATAATATGCGTAACAACTACAACCATATAAATGGAAAAAACAATAGCAAAAATGTTACATGTGTATGCGTATATTACATATGCACATATGTACATATACACACATAGTACATATACTTTCTCTCCATATATTTATATATGTTTGTGTGTATAAATATATATGCTAAATGATGTATAATTGTAATTATCAATCTTGGTCACAAAAGAGAGATAAGAGAATTTACCTCCCCACCTTTGTAGAGGTAGGAGACCCTGGTTGCAGAATATTGCATCCAACATCAGATTTTTTTAATATGTTGGCTTATTTTTGCAGAATTTTTATTTCTTCCTCTTTTTTATTTTTCACTAAGATGTAAAGTTCTCTAGGATAGACTAGGGAAGGGGTGAAGTGGAAAATATAAGTGATATAAAAACAAAATGTAATAATATATATGTATGTTTTAAAACAAACTTTTTGTTAAAAAAGGGGATAGAGAAAGGAATCTGAGTGGTACACTGGTAAATGTCTACAGTATAAAAAACAAAAGGTAGCAATTCACCTTCAAAAAATGAAAATAAAAAATTATGTGAAATAGAAAAAAAATACTTTACAGGGTTTTCATGTGGCTCGTAGGAAATAATGTATGTAAAGTGCTTTGCCAACCTTAAGTCCTATCTAGCAATGTAGTAGTGGTAATGTGCTGCCCAGGTGAACAGGGTTTGTCACTCATCCTGGCCCCTACTCTTATGCTCTCAATATAACCTGTTCTTTTTGTGATTTTCTTTGTTCTCTGTCAGTTTCAGCACTCGGCAGCAAAAGTTCTGCTTAGATATCACTTCTCATACAAATCCTAACTCACCGTAGTCTGTCCCAACCAAAAGCTATTAAAATCATTTCTTAGAAAAATTTGGGTCTAAATTTTCTTCTCTATGTTCTAAGAAATTGCGAAAGTGAGCTAATACTCTTTCTTTTATGTTGACCCATAGTGAGGAAAATTATCCTTTTTAATACACACACACACACACACACACACACACACACACAGTCATGAAATAAATTTTTCTCTCCTCCAGGTGTTTGCCACCTCTTCCTTTTTCTTATGTATTTGAGTAATGAAACAAATAATTCAAGGTGCATTGATTTACCACCCATATCTTTAAAAATTTGGTTTTAAAATAAAAATCAAAGGGGGAAATAGAAAACAACAATTAAGAAAAGGAGATTCAAGAACAAGTCTGGATGCAGGGAGAAGACATTGAGGAAAAACGAAGTTTGAATAGTTTCAGTCAGTCCAGCAAAGTATATCTTCCATGACTTTAGCACAACCCAGTGCTAATGGCCTCAGGGCTGGGCCTCTCTGGTTCATTTCCTTAGTCTCTCCTTTTAGTCCCCAGTTTAGTCCTGCCAAGGGTCATATGCCTTCATTTTTATGTGCAAAACACCTCCCCTCCTTTCTCCACACTCCTCTCCATGTCTCATACCCTCTCTTTTAGTCTGGCCCTGAGTCAACACAACTTCTTGAAGGTTGAGAAGGGAGAAACACTGATAAGGTTTCTGTCTGAAGCAGCAGGCATTCCCTTCTAGCACCCATATTTCTTTGACAATGCTATAAAGACACCAACTATTATTAGTATTATTCAAAGAGAACCATTTCTGGAATCAAGAGTTTCCTTTGCTATGTCTTCAGATGTTTCCAAACTTAATTGGCCTACAGTCCCCTTTATAAAAAAAAAATATTACTCAGCACCCGCTTCGGGATAGATTAGGTTAATCTTTATTTTTATTCAATGTCCCCAATTTCACCTAAGACTACTACTCCTCCACACTCCGCAACTGGTCCAGCACTCCACCACCTCGCTCAGGGGATGGTATGCTCACTTTGGTAACCATTGGTCCAAACCATATTTGGTTTCATTTGAGTGTTAATCACGGCATGCTACTAAGAACAATGAACTATTTTGCATCAACTCAGGCATTGTGGTATAGTGAAAAGTGGATTTGAGTTCAAGTCTCAGCCCACCCCCCACTTGTTAACTATGTGATATTATCTTAAACTTGTCACCTAAACTCTCTAAGCTTTAGACTCCACCTTTGAGGAAATTCAATTGTTCCCCCCACCTCCCCACTGAGCCATACCAGCTGATTGCCACCATGATGCTACGGATCATGGAACATCATAATCTCGGAGAAATCAATCTTGAGTGATCCAAATAACTCTTCATTGTTAAAGAGATGAAGAACATATTTTGGTAAAGTGTATAATTCAGGCAAGTGGTCTGCAGCATACTTCCAAGAGTGTCCTATATGAAATGGCAAAGGGGGTAGAGAGACAGCAACACAGAGTTGGACCTATGATTTCATTGGAACTCCTGGTGTGGAAACTCTATTAGTCAATGTGAACGTATAACCATTCTGCAATTTATAGTCTTGGATAGATATGTAGGATATAGGAAAGGTTAAATGATTTAATGTGGCCATAAAGTCAAGTGTATTTCAAAGCAAGACTTAAAGTGAAGTCTTCCTGACTCAGGTTTGTGAAACAAGAGGAGAGATATAATGGACACTTATCAGGAAAATGTATGATTAGAAAAGTAAGTGACAGAAGTGAGTAGAAAGAGGTTCAGAAGGTGATGTAAAAAAAATATGGACAATGTTAGAAATACCTTCTGTATTTGAAACAGACATACTAATGTAAACAAAGCATACATAGCGGAGATTCAGAGTTTTGTAATTAGAATTCTTCTTTGAAGAGGGAAATGTCTTTGTCTACAGATGTTCAGTAGTTATAGCAGCTGGCATTTGTCTACAACATTAAGGGTTGCAAAACATTTTGTAAATACTATTTCATTTGATTCTCACGGTAGCCACGAGGGATACAATTGATTAACATCCCCATTGTGCAGATGAGGAAAACTAAGGACTACCTTGGGTCACAAAGTTAGTAAATATCTGAGGCTAGATTTGAACTCTAAGACTTCCTCTTCCTTCTCTAAGAAGTTACAAAACTGAATAAATGAAACTAAGGTAAACAGAGGTTAACTGTGCAGGGTCAAACAACTAGGAAGTATCTGAAGTTGGATCTGAACTCAGGTTTTCCTGATTTCATGCCCTGCACTCTATCCACGATACTACTCACCTCCCTCTAGAGACATTTGTTATATTCATAATAGCAAAAAGGAATTTTTTAAATTTTTAATGAATTTACTATTTATTTTTAGCGGGTTTTTTTGAGTACTGAATTCTCTCTTTCCCTTCCTTCTCCCCCCCATCCATTGAGAAGGCAAGCGATGTGATATCAGTTATATATGTGAAACTATGAAAAGAATATTTTCATATTAACTATGTTGTCAAAAAAGACAAAAATAAAGTGAAAAAAATTTGCTTCAATCTACCTTCAGAGTTCATCGCTTCTGTCTTGGAAGGTGGAAAGCATTTTTCATCATGGTTCCTTTGGAATTGTCATGGATCGTTTTCTTGATCAAAGTAGCTAAGTCATTCACAGTTGATCATTGTTACAATATTACAATGTTCTCCTGGTTTTGCTTACTTCACTTTGTATCATTTGAAATGTCTTCCCAAGTTTTTTTTCTGAAATCATCCTGTTGGTCATTTTTATAGCACAATAATATTACATCACAATCATATACCACAGCTTGTTCAGCCATTCCCCAGTTGATGAGTAACCTCTCAATTTCTATTTCAAAACTTCAAAAAGAGCCACCATAAATATTTTTGCACACCATCGTCCCTTTTCCCTTTTCTTTGAACTCTTTGGGATACAGGTCAAAAAAGTATTCAAAGTCTTATAGTTCCAAATTGTCCTCTGGAATGATTGGACCAGTTCACAATTCCACCAAAAATGCATCAATATCTCTATTTTCCCACATCCCCTCTAGCATCTGTTATTTTCCTTTTCTGTCAAGTTAGCTAATCTGATAGGTGTAAGGTAGTACCTCAGAGTTATTTTAATTTGAATTTCTCTATTAAATAGTGATTTGGAGCATTTTTCATATGATTATACAGAGTTTTTATTTCTTTTTTTGGAAAACTACTAGTTTATATCCTTTGACTGTTTGTCAAATGGAGAATGACTTTTATCTTACAAATTGGCTCCGTTCCTTATTTTTTTGAGAATTGAGGCCTTTATCAGAGAAACTTGCTGTAAAATTTTCTCTCAAGTTTCTTGTTTTCAAAAGGAAAAAAAAAATTAAGGAAAGAGAAGGAGACAGCCCAGTCAGTAACTGAGAACAAGGGGTGACATGATGGACTATTCAATGTTTCTATTTATGCCCATAAAAAATAAAATGAGGAAAATCTCCAGCCCATTGGGTAAATCTTCTGTGGAGGGGCCAAGGAAGAACATGGAAAAGAACTGCATAAGATAAGAAGATATAGGTAGGTTGTTATCTGTACTAATGGGGGGAATAACATATCTCAGAGGTCAGAGAATTATGATCCCAGGATCAAATCCAGGCTATCTATTTTGCCATAGCTTGTGAGTCATACAAAAACAGGTGGTGGACAGGATTTGACCTGTCGCAATACTCAATACTTGGATGGGCTATATTGCAACCCCTAAATTATATCATAGCTTCATTGTCATTTAAGTAAAATGATCTATAAATATGATCTATTATACCAGTAGCTATTAGAAATAAAAGTATTCACCAGACTCATTTAGTTACAAACTGCTCACAGAGACAATCACCTTTAGTTTTATAATTTGGTTTTCTAACAGTGATACAGAAATGAAAAGTTCTTTCCCCCCTCATTATATGCCATAACTAGCCAAAGGATGATAATAGATGAAACATATTCTCCCAATCACATACACCTCATCAGGAGGCTGGTATGGCCAGAAGGATGGTTTTCAGATTCTCACTTCAGAAACACACGGAGTTGTTCTGAGACAACTGTGTACTGTTTCTTTTAAAATAGCACCAAACATCTGGGAGCACGATTCTATCTGTCAAATGCTATCAAAAGAATGGTATGTCTTTTTTTTTATTTAATTGAACCCAAACCTTATGGAGTGGTAAAAAATCTGTATTGTATTTTGGGAGTCTAGGGTTGTACATTTGTAGATACCCATGTTTAAGAAAGAAGTGGGCAGGGGAAAGCCCTTTTTCATATACACCACAACCTCTGAATGCTGCCAAATCTGATACAGGGAGGAAAGGTGAGGTCAACATATTGAGAGAGTACGGAAGAATCTCACTGATCATCAGTTAAGTATTTCCACCCATAACAGGTATTACAAATCTCTTTTCAAAGAAAAGCATGTGTGGAACAGTCCATAAATTTTCTTTTTCCTCCCCCAGGATTTTTTTTTTCTGAAGGCAAGTATTTCAAATGCAATAAAATATCTGCTTTCATTTAAACGAAGCAGGTATTATAGCTGTCCACTGCAAATTTGTAACAGCTCTAAGTTGGGGCACCTCTCACTATATCTTGTTAGTGTCATTTAAGCAGGCACAGACCTGGGTGGTTTCCCAGTAGTTTTAACCACAATACTTATCACAAATTAGTTTTATAATCAGGTCAAATCTTGCTAATACTAGTCTTACAACTCTACCATACTCTATGTTTTCTATGTCAATTTGTCACTTCCCAAATTGTCATTATGGGATTTGGGATGACCAGACTTCAAGAGGAATGATTTCATGAGGTTGAACCCAAGGAATTAAAGGGGCTTCAAATATCAAACCTATACACTTAAGATTTTTTTTTCTCAGAAAATGGAACCTCTTTTGCCTTTCTTCCATTCCAGGCTTTTAGATTCCAAATTTAAAAACTGGTCCATTTGTGACTTTGAAGTCATTTGCTGTTGTCCAGTCATACTGGAATATGCATAAACACTTTTCTACCCACATTTTATTTAAAGTTTTATTTCTAAAATTTGTTGTTAGGGATCACCAAATTGTCAGTGTTAACTCAGGCATGTTGAAAATGAGGAGAGCTAAGTTTTCAGTAATCTTTTTTGGAACTCACATGGACAGGGGTATTTTACATTTTGTCGATATGTTTCATGACTCCATCTTTCACTTTTCAACTAGATCTGGCATCATTTAAATACAACCAAAGTGTGCTGTTCCAAGAAAATGTTAGATTAAGATTACATGTGAGAAATGTGAAAGAGTAACAACTTTAGCTTTTGTATTATGGCACACAAATCTAAATATTTATAGTGTACAACTTCTGATCCAATTAAAACATGGCCATCCTCTGACCTACAAGTACAAGTGGTGTGACAAGCACTTAATTTGAGAATAGTTCAGCTATTGCTTGTGTAAAAAATGTCAAAGATGGTCAAGAACTGCATTACCATCAAGCAAGATCCTTGGGAAACACACACACACACACAAAATCAATTTTATCTCTTTTTTGGAGAACTGTAATCAAACGAATACTGCTATTGCTATGAGAAATAGCATGTCAATCAACTGGCTTCTGCTCTATTCATCATCCCTATGACTTTCCACATCAAAACAACCTTTCATGACCATCCCACCCCTATATGTGTTGCCTTGCCTTTTAGAATTTAAGATCCTTGAGTTCAGGGACTATTTCACTTTTTTAATTGCATCTCCAGCACTTCCAACAGTCCTTGGCACATTAGAAAGCACCTAATAAGGAATTCTTCAATCATTTATTCATTCAATAAGATTTAATGTAGTTATTCCTGGTGACCTCATTTTTATTTCCAAGCATCATTTTTCTCAACTTTGCACAGACGCTAGAAGCCTAGAAGACAAAGATCACTCTCACATATTTAACAAGTCATTTGGCTCTAAGAACTTTAGTATGGATCTATTATAGAAAAGTCCACTGAAAATCTTTAGACTATAAATTCTCAGCCTTGGGGACTCTCCACTCTGGAGTTCCTACAAAATTTCTAAAGTTCAATAAGTGCATTAAAAATTATTTGGGTTGAAGTTTGAAGTATTGAATATAAAATAAGCCAAACCACTATTTCATTTATCACTCAGCATTATTCATGTCTTCTTATACACTGTCAGCAACTGCAAACTTTTGGACAACTAATGAATGTATCATGTTTAACATCTAAATATTAATATGAACATCTAGTTACACAGATCCATGGCTGGAATTCTTTCCCTTCTGGTCTTTGCCTCCTCCCTTATTTGATTCCTTCAAGTCTCAGCTAAAATCTTACCTTCTACAAAAAAAGCCCCTTTAAAGGTAGTGCCTTCACTTTTGATTATTTCCAATTTAGCCTGTATATATCGTTTTTTGCATATTATCTCCCCCATTAGACTCTGAGCTCCTTGAAAGCAAGAAGGTTGTTTTGTTTTGATTTTATTTGCATTCATAGCACTTACTACAGGGTTTGGCACATAATAGGCATTAGTAAATAAATGCTTACCGACTTGACTTGTCATTCTAGGCTGGAGGTATGATTAGTGAATAAATGGAATGTCTTAACAGTAATCTGAATATTTTAAAATGTCTTCGTGCAGAAGATGTAGAGTTGTATAATACTTAAAATATTGTAAGTTAATAATTAGTAAATAATAAAAATGTGATTTCTAAGAGGAAAATGTTATCAGCATGTGGAAAGCAATTTTTCCATTAGCTTAAGCTAATATCACAAGAAGGGAATGAGTTGAATTAGCTACAACAGAAGACATGGGCTTCATCAGAGCTGAGGGCATTTAGGTGTGAGTCAGTGTAGTTAAGTGAAGCAAACACTGGTCTTTAGTCAAGAGAGGACTTGATTCAAATCCTGCCTCTACTTGCTTTCTTAACTCTCTAGGCAGTAGTTTATGGAGTGTTCAAGGAGGACTAGCACCTTTGGTGTGAGGGCTTTCCAAGTCCTTTTCAGGGATTGCTCATGTACCTTCACCCAACTCTCATCAGTGGCTCCAAGAAGCTGTAGTCATGGCAGCAACTACATCCTAGTAAATCTTCTTAGTTGACAGGCTAAATCAGGTTGAGGGTAACCAAAAGGCCTCGAACCCAGCAGTGGGGAAGTGATTTATCTACCCCAAGCATATAAATACTTCCCCTGGTGGATTGGGAAAATGAAAATATTTTGTTCCAATGGCTATAAAGGCAGCTGAAGCAGGCCCTATGGAGTGCTTCGAACTTAGTAAGACATGGAAGATACCAAGGTCATTGCATCCCAAGTCATTGCCAGTTAGCTTGATTTTGTCTTGCCACTGGACTTTGATGACTCTGGGAGAGAGAGTGGGGCTGAGAACTTTGCTTCACTTGCATCCAATTCATACGTTAGTCAAGACATCACCCTGTGATCCCCTTTGAAGGATGAACAACACCCCTGGACAAATCATTTAACCTTTTAGCATGAATTGTTTTATGTAGAAATGAAGGATTATAACAATACTTTATGAATGAGGATCAAATGAAATAATGCCAGTATTATATAAATATCGTTTATTGTTCATACTGTAGGGGCGTGGGTCCAATGCACTGTAGTGAAACTCAAGAAGGCCTAGACTACTTAATTAACTCAACCAATGAATCAAAGATATAAGCTAGACTCAAATATGTCCTTAAGCAATTTGGGAAGAGTGAAGTGCTTTCACTATAGAATGAAAGCAAGTTATATCCCATAGGAAATATTTTAAAATTACATGAAGAAGAAAATTAGTCTCACTATTTGGAGTTATATATCATATATATATATATATGTAACATAACAAGTCAGTTATAAAGCTCATAGTCTAACATGAAAACAACCAAACTTCTTGAGCTTCCAGGCTCAGTAGCACCATCCAGAGACATATTCTTCCATCTATATCAGAGGGTAGCAAGGCAATGGGGAGGGAAAGGAGGGAGAAGAGTGACCCCAGAAGGTTTGTTGCACTCTCTTGCCACTATTGACCAAGTGATACCCTTGTGACTTCAAAAAGTCAAAAGATCTGGAGTTCCTCCATAGGAACTAGTAGCTTGACCCCAAGTAGCAGTAATTGATGAAAATATCTGCATCAGGGTCTGAGAAATACACTGTGGACACACTGGACACACCAAGGAAAGGCAGTTTCAGGACTCTACAAGGACACTGACCCCTTTGAACTCTTCAGAGAGCTAAAGAGAATGACATGAAGACTCCAAAAAGGGAGAAAAGAACTCAAAGTGACAAGTATTCAAGGTATGTCTTTGTTAAATATATTTCTTAAGGATGTGCCTTGCTATTTGTATACTTCTGGTTTTAGCACATTCTCTATAGGAACTTTGGAAGGAGTTCACCTTGGGGTAGGAGTGTGTCCCTAGCTGAGGGAGAGGAAAGGAGAAAGAATGTTTTGCAACAACTGTTCTTATGATAGAACATACCTTTTTCTAAAAGTTAATTGAAGCTACTGGTTGATATGCAGTGTGGAACACACTGGATGGGGGCTTGTGAATGGCAATATTAGAAAATACCATGAGCCTTAAGGCTTACACCTAGAACCTTGAGAGGAGTAGTAGTCCGATGTTCTCTTAAGATCAAATATGACAATGCTAGGAGTTGGAGAAGTACTCTCAGAGGGGAATCACAGATTTAGAGTTACAAACTTCTCATTTTATAGATGAAAAAAACTGAAGTCCAAAAAGAAATATTCAGTGCCTTAACAAAAAATAAAAAAACAAAAAGAAAAAATCACACATTCCATTAATTTTAAAATGTCCTGATTTGTCACAAAGTTCTTTGTCATCAAGCGTAACATTTTGTTAATGCAAAAATGCATTGGATAAGCTACCAAAAATTTTGATTGAGGGAATAGACATAATATGTTGATTTCAATCTCAGCATTCCAAATTCCTAATTCATGGTTAATAGCCAAGGAAGGAGACACATAGCTCTTTTGAAGTGGGTTTAAAATCTGAGTGATGACCATGCTTTATTTATTATTTGAGAATGCGTACCTTCATAGAAAAATAATAAAAGGAAACCATAAACCAGGGTTCCTAATACCTATCCCCTATTTACTGTTTCCAATTTATTCCATCTTTTTTGTACATGGTTATTTATGTGTATCTTCAGTAGTATACTATGAGCTCCTCAAGAATAAGTACTGTTTTTTGCTTTTCTTTGTATTACCAGAAATTAGTTCACTGCCTGGAATAAGCTTAATAATGGCTTATTGAATGGCTTTTTAAGTGACTTATCCAATAAAATTGTAGAAATTAGTGTGTTAAGCAGTTTCATTCTATCATTGCAATCAGCCCAATTCTTTCTAGACACACAACTCTACAAAATATCTTCAAAGCTGTGAAAATAGAAACCATTCTTAATTTTCCTACACTCATGAGCAATGCCCAGAGGGTTTCCTCATATAGCCACTTACACCTTTAATAAGAAAAATTGACCTAAATACATCCCAGACTTAGATTATTCAACTTCCACAAATAAGGTAATCATTCAGTTCTTTCGCTGGTAAATTAGTCTGCCAGTAAAATGTTTCCTTTGTCGGCTAGGCAAATTTTATTTAGATATGTTAAAAATAAAGGAGCCAATATTTATCAGAAATGACTGTGGCAAAAAGAGACATATTATTTTCTAGGGTGCCACATGTCTATCAGATCTAGGCAGACTACTGGGGGCACTGAGGTACTGGAAAATCACTGGATCAGAACAAGGCCAAGTTCTAAATCCCAGCACTGAAACTAGCTATGTGACTTGGAGCAAGTCTCTTGCCCTATCTGGAGTTTTATTTCCTCATTTGAAAAAAGGACTACTTTTTTCTAATTTCTAAAGTCCCTTAAAATCCTGCTAACTTACAGGCAACTGAATACATTCCCACTTGAAAATATTTTGGCCACAACTACCAAAGAATAGAAGCTTTCATGAATAATTGATAGTTTACATGCCATCAAGATTGATGATATTTCAATATCATCTCTCCCCACCCCACCCCCAGTCCTGGACTCCCTAGTCACTCACAATCTTTCAAAGGAAGTTTTCTCTGATAAAGACAAAAGTTCATTGCTGTCTACTGGCAAGGCTGATCACCCATGTCCTTCCTCGCTGCCAAATATTGCACCAGCACTTACTAGATGTATGACCCTGGGCAAGTGATTTAATTGTTCTAGGCCTATTTTTTTTTTCTTTAATGGAAGGAACCAGCCAATGAGGGCCCAGTCCTTAAAATATACTCCGATTTCTGCATTTTGGTGGGTAATAAGAAGGATGTACAGATATTCTCTGCCTAACTCATGGACCTTTGGGGAGTATTTTCTTGCCATGAATGAATAGGGTGGGATGGCTAAAAATCTTGTGGTTGGATGAGGAATCAGAAGAATCAATGACACACAAGCTGTTGAGCTGGAATCCTGTATGCAGACAAAAGGAGTGATGGGCCCCTTGCCTGGCCCTTTTTTCCCTTTTTTTCCCCTCCTGGATACAAGTGAGGTTGAACTTCTACAAACCAATGGATAGGAGAAATGTTGAATACCTCATATTTCCCAAATCCCATCATTATGTGACAATGAACATACTGCCTTTATTTCTTTTATATTTCCTTTTTTCCTGACCTTAAGTGAATGAATAGTCTGAGATGGAAAACTGGTGGATTCATTCTTTAGAGCTACCCGAGATTTCAGAGTCAAGAGCCAATTCATGGCCTAGAACAGAGAAAATGCCTATAGAACAGAAGTAGAAAGATAGCCATCTGAGGAACAACTGCAGCTTTAGGGATCACAATCCCTAACTTGGAGCAAAATGCTATCTATTTTACAAAGCCCGGTTGATTCATGAGCTTATCCAAGAGTTACAGCAAAGGGAACCTCATGAGGACTTCATAAAAAGAGAACAGGATTTTTACAACAAGAAATCAGAAGTATCCCATGGCCAAACATGTTCTCCACATATGTACCTATCAATGTAGTTTAAGTCTGATCAGAAATCTTCTGTGTACTAGGGGGAGTGCACCCCCAAATGTAGGTATTTTTTCTGTAACAACTGTTCTTGCTAAGCCTGCTCAGTAAAGGCCATTTTTTAATAACTACTAAAGATCTTCTGCTTGAGTGATATTAGGGAGTACAACAGATGGGGGCTTATGAACCACAGTGTTGGAAACTCCAGACACTCAGGGTTTAATTTCAGAACCATAAGTAGAAACAGTCAAATAAATACCTGTTAGGGACCCCACCTGGCAGTTAGAGTTGGGACAGTGTACCCAGAGGAGGTGCTACATCTGTAAAATTAGGTCATTGGATTTGACCTCTAAGGTCCTTTCTGGTTCCAAATCCAAAATACTATAATTTATAATTTTATAATCCCATAATCTTGCTGGAAAGATATAAAAATAATTGCTTACTACCCCTTTTCAGGCAACTAAAAAGTCTGCTGGTTCCGTGCCTTCTCTAAGCAATCATGAGTCAAAACTGGAGATAATCTAAGAGCTTTCCTATTTCCCTGAATTAGCTACTTGTTTATAATTCTTTCAACCAAAATCTCTACTCTGTGTATCAAAATGAGGGAGTTCCATGGTAGAATTGGTAGCATGCTGGACATGGCATCAGGAAGACTTGAATTCAAATTAGGCTTGAGAGGTTCTCTCAACCTTTCTCAGACTCAGTTTCCTGACCTATAAAATGAGAATTAAAGGAACACCTACTTTTCAGCATTATTTTAAGGATCAAATGAGACAATTTATGTAAAGTGCTTTGCCAACTTTAAAGAACTTGGACTTTTAGGTAGTATTATGATAACGGGGGTAGGCAAGGTTCTTCTCTCACAGCTATCACTACCTCATTACAGCTTTTGAAAATGTCAGCCACAGATAAGATTCTACGAGTGGGTTCTTTGTATCTTTATATCAGGAAATATAATTAAGAAAGATTTCTTCTCTTAATCTACACCTAGACCTACCAGAGTCAGTCATTGACTGCATACTCACTGTAATCAATGTCTCTACCCAGTTCTAGTTTCCTGAAAATCTTCCCTAGAACAGAACTAGATGTGCCTCCATAAGAGATCATTGTTTACTTGCCCTGAAAGAACCAGGTCATACCTAAAGTTCACTTTACTACCATTGGGTTGGAGGCACATTGTGAACATTATAGGGGCTAAATATTAATATGCTATTTATTTTGGTAGCAGCTAATAGATAGCAAACATAAACCAATATATCTTCTCCAGATCTGCAGGTATTACCTAGATCCTAGTATCCTCATATTTAACTTCAGAGAGAACAATATGTGCTACAGAGTAAAAACATTTGGGTATGATTAAACCTGAGGCAAGTCTTCTTTCTATGAGATACTTTGCCTAGAAACCCTATTGAAACCACAAATACCAGCCCCATCATTCCTCCCTCCACCATGGGGAAGGTTCTTCAGCTCTAATGGTAGTCTGATTCTGTTTAGATCCAATTCCATGCCTGACCATCTTGCTCCAGATATCAGGACATTCCCAGGGCCAATGAAAACTAGGCAGAAGTAGCTATGATTTCTTTGGGTCATCTAGAGACTGACTCAGCTTAGTAGCACAATGGATAGAGCACTGGGCTTGGAATCAGGAAGAATTATCTTCATGAATTTAAATCCAGCCTCAGACACTTACTAGCTCTGTGACCCTGGCCAAGTCACTTAACCTTGTTTGCCTCAGTTTCTTCATCTATAAAATGAGTTTGAGAAATGGCAGAATCATTCCAGCATCTTTGCCAAGAAAACCCCAAATAGGGTCATGAAGAGTCAGACACAACTGAAATGACTGAACCACAGCTATAAATGAGACTGTTAACTTCCCTCTGGCTAAAAATAGCTTGGTGACACAGTGGTAGAAGGCTAGACTAGGAGTCAAGGAAACCTAAGTTTAAAGCCAGCCTCAGATATGCACTAGCTGTTTGGCTGTGATGTCTGCCCTCAATTTATTCACCTATAACGTGAATAATAATGGCACCTACTTCACAAAATTGTTCAGAGGATCAAACGAAATAATTTCTGTAACTTAGCATAGTGCCTCTCATTATTGTTGGTGGTTAATAAATGTGTTTTTCCCCTCCCTTTTTGCTTTGTACATCTGTCAATAAAACCTGTACCTGCAAACTATCCATATACCGGTTCCTTTGTGCCTTGCCATAAGGATATCTGCACAAAGGATTGATGGTGTTATATTCCTCAAAACAAGTATAGCACACAG
The DNA here is from genome assembly GCA_028658325.1 of Potorous gilbertii. NCBI lineage: Eukaryota > Metazoa > Chordata > Mammalia > Diprotodontia > Potoroidae > Potorous > Potorous gilbertii. The sequence continues at coordinate 446,576,649 of CM053771.1, read as the reverse complement.
TTACTTTTAGGTTCATCTCAATAGGGCAGATTTATTTCTTTTTATAGCTCACCTTCATAGAAATTCTATCACTTGGGAATATAGTTAGTGATGGAATCACTTATGTTTATGTTCCCAATTAGAGAGCAAATCTCTCTAACCATGGACTGAGGATCCAGCCCTGAGAAAGATCTCTCTCTCCTGTGTAGCTCTCACTGTACCCTCATGCAGTAAACAAAGAAACATGGAACATAAGGACAGAGACAACTGCAGATCTTTGTGAGAAATAATATTGAATCTCGCAAACATATCCTTTAACAGAATAAAAAACTCAGAACAGAAGTAAGGTAGGGATAGGACCTGCCAGCTCCTTTTGTCTGGTTTGTTCTGCAAAGTGCCCCTGCTACTACAGTAATCCCTGAGACCAAAACCCATAGTCACACACACCCCTCTTTGTCTATTTCAGAAGTCTTGAGGAGGGACCTGGAGATATAGAAGACACTGGCTGCTTCCTTAGCTGTTAGAATGGCCACGTCTGCACCCTTCTCTCCTCCTCCTTGACAGTCCCAAAACACTCAATGTAGCCAATACAAGAAAAGAAATGACACCCTCCTGATCAAGGACTAATTTCACATTAGCTTTCTCTCTTCTCAAACTGGGAAGAACCAGTCAACACCTTGCCAGAGATTGTTACATAAAGAATTGTTGTTTGGTATTAAGGGTGTTTCAATTCAGTCATGCCTTTCAAAGTAAGACTGATGACCCTTATTTTCCAAATATGAAAATCTCATTAAGATTACATCTATCCCAAGATCTGTGTGTAGTTTTTGATAAGTACCAAAAAAAAGTTCATATTTTCAAGGCATTTCTTCTAGTTACTAGATCATCCTCATAATTACGATGCAATGACGGATAAAGTTGACATTGTTATGTGTCTGATTAACTACCAGCTTCTATTCCCAGATGTTCTTCCCAGCTCACAGGTCCAATTTATGTGTAGTACTCTAATGGACTCAGCCTATTAAGTATATGAGAAGATGAGAAGAAGGTATTCAAATGAGTAAAGACAAGAATCCTAAGATTAATGGAAGAAGACAACATGTTACCATAATTCAAATTTAGGCTAAGCCATTTCCAGTAATTCATCTAGTCTCTTAGGACTGTTTCCAAGGAGACAGTATCAATTGTGGTTGGGAAATAGAATCCCTCTAAAGAAGTGAGCACTATTACAAGAACCTACTCATTTAGCTTCTTCTGGCTGATGCCTCTTGTATGAAGGGTCTGTCTCTGTTCTGATTTTTTATATAACTAGATTTTTCACACTCTATTTGTGTGATAGTACAACCTTGATGTGCAACTTGATCCTGGTCATCTTCCATAACTTAAAGGTGTTGTGATTTTTGTTTTCAAACTTAATAAAATATGACAAAGAGTTAAGGCAATGGTTTTTAAGTCTCATTAGCATAAAATCCAAGATAAGCCAGAGGGTAGGGATCAATTGTGTTGAATATCTTTATGTTCTTAATTCTATAATGGGGCTTAGCTCTGAGTATTCGCTGCAATTATCTTTAAATTGTCATATTAAAGTCCTTAATGTTTAAGTCCTAATTTCATTCTCTAGAAGAACTCCAAAGACATAACAGTCATGAAGAGGTACAGCTGAGAGGATAAAGCTTAATTTTGAAAAGAGTGATTAAAAAAACAACTTTTTTCTGTGCAAATATGCATCTTTTAAGAAAATCTGATCTTTAAAAATTCATATTTACCCAAAAAATAAATTATGGGAGAGAAAGAAAGAAAAGGAAAAAAGGGAGGAAGTAAGAATGAATCAAGGGAGGGAGGGAGAGGAAAGAAGGGAGAAAGGGAAGAAGGAAGGCAGGAAGGGAGAAGACAGCAGGGAAGGAGGAAAGGGAGGAAGAAGGATATGAGGAAGGAACAAAGGAGATAGGGAAGAAGACAGAAAAGAGTGAGGAAGGGAAGGAGAGAGGAGGGGAATGAAAGAAAGAAAGGGAGAGAGGATTAATAAAGCATTTACTATGTGCCAGGCGTTGGATTCCTTTAAAGGACAAACTATCCTCATGAATTTATTTATACACTGTTTTGCAAAACTACATATATAGTTTAACATGAAGTATACCAATATAAAGGATTATAACATGCATTTGTTATGCCCTCAATTCTTTAAGTACCACACGCATACACGTAAGTCAGCCACATTTAAATTTTTAAGTTCCATAATCACCCAGAAACACATTATTTCATAGAAAGTCCCAATAAATGAGTCCTCATGGATAGATTCTCATTTTCAGAAACATTCCATTCTTAAAGTTTTGTATTAAATAACAAAATTAGAATTAAATCCATACCTTGGAAAGTCTTATAACCCTGACAGATATTCTGTCCCATAATCACTGCCCCATCAACTCAGTGATCATAACTCAAAGGGACTCATCATCAACATGCAAAGATAAGCAGCTTCCTTTCTTCTAAGATGATCCTCTTGGGTGTTTCAAGCATAGATTCCCCTCATAGCATCACAATACTGATAAGAATGTAGCAGCCACTGCTCTAAATCTACCCTTCTCCCCCTTAATAGCCAAAGATAGAAGGAGTCTGTGAGGGCTTCCCTGTTCTTTCATTTTTCTCCTCAGTTCTCCACCCAGAAGATTTATGATCCTGAAACAATGAACAGGAATGGATAACTGTAACAGAAAAGACCAGAGCTTTAAAAGATAGCAAAAACTTTACCAGAATTTTAAAAAATAGGCAAAACTATATAATATTTTAAATGTCTTATGGCAGTTCATCCTTTAAAGAAATACTACACTTGATCTTTAAAAAAAAATGTGGAACCACTATTATCCTTCACCCAATTCTGAAACACATTAGATCTGTATAAATATGAATTTTCATATATCAAGACTTTTCAAATGTAGTGTATTTGCAATTAAAATCTGTGCATTTTAAACAGCCATCTCATAAATCAGGTTTCATTCCAGTTCATTTCAACAAAAAATTTTTAAATGTTTCATTGTGTGAGGTCCTGAGTGAGATACATAGATTAGTTAAAATATAAGACCTGCCTTTGTGAAACCTACAGATAAGAAGACAGATCGATACACTATATACACAAATAACCATAATGTAAAACATGATGTGATATATTTCTCAGAGAAGTAGGTATAAATATGGTGCTATGAGAAGTTTGGGGTAGGAAAGACAGGCAATTCTCTTATAAGTGACACAGGCAATCCCCCCAAATACCTTGATATACAAAATCCCTCAGTGAAAATCACAGAACTGATGGGGCAAGTGGGATTAAGAGCACAATGCTCAAAAATTTAGAAAAAAATGATAAAAAAATAATAAATGGTTGTACGTTCAGTGGTTAAGAAATACATCAATACTATAATTAGTGACAGTGTCAGCCTTGGGCAGTTGCTGTGCTTGGACCTTGAACTGCATGAGTAAGTTGGGTAGTGCATAACTTACCTCTTCTATGTATATTTAATTTTAAAACTTCCATAAATTGAGAACAGGGTTAAAGGGTTAAATAAGAATTATAAAGAAATTCTAACTATTGATCAGAATTTAGGGGGCAGTTAAATGGCACAATGGATAGAGCACCAACCTTGGAGCTGAGAGTTCAAATATGGCCTCAGATACTCATTAGCTGTGTGACTCTGGGCAAGTTACTTAACCCCAATTGCCTTCACCCTCCTCCCAAAAAAAGACCCAGGTGGAATACTATCTCCTTCATGAACTCTAAACCTAATCCTAAATGCAATGGATTAGTACAGCACACACACACACACACACACACACACACACACACACACACGTATTTAACTTAGTCTAGAGGCACATTGCTTGATTTTGTTCAGCTCCTTTTAGATTTGGGGCAGAACATAACTCTGACTAAATGGCTTTCTGCCTGATATTATCAAGAATAGGATTTCTAGTCACTTCTCCTTAGCTAAGCCCTGAGATGTCTAGCAGGTGACTCTGAAGAGTAAAAGACCAGACATTGGTAGCAGAGAATTTAAGCCACCATAAGAATAGTGTAAACACCCAGCAGACACAACTTGACACTCAACAGGGAGTGAAAAAACATTTATCAGAGACAATAAACCCAATAGAAAAGACTTGGGTTTTCTACTTGGGTAGAAAGCAAAAGAGCAACACAATGGCATTACCAGAAGACATCAATAGTGTTACTATCAGAGGTGCAATTTGCCAGGATCACTTGTGGACTACCCACATATGTTCCTGAATTATACTCCTACATACATGTTCTTTTGCCAAATATGCTCTCCAGGTGTGCCTTCCATGTGCTCTATTTGGTCACACATGTTCTCTGCAAATGCATACAATGTGGGGAGGGAATTTATTCTTGTCACTCCATTTGCTATGTTGTTTGATTAAATATATTTCGCTTAAATTATGTCCTCTGGCCCACTGGCAAAAATGAATGTATCAGTTAAGAGCTCATGAGCTGTGTTTTTGAGCAGATACTGAACCACAGTATGCCTGAAACCTAGGGCAATTTTATTAAGTTAGGTTCACATTTGAAAGGAGATGCCCCAAGGGCTGCAGCCAAAATTATGACCCATAAGAAAACTCATTAATTTTAGAGAAATATTAAGTTAAGAATACATTTTGAGCAATCTCCTTAATCCTGTTTTCTTTTATTCCATGTTTCTTATTGACTTCTTGAAGGATTTCTTTTGCTGACAAAATAGGAAAGTTTCCACAATTTTAATAGCATCTGATATCATATCTCTAAACTAAGGAATCTAACTAACTCACCATGAAAGACTAAAACGCACTCAAACATTTACAAATGTCAATCTGTTGGATTTAGAAAACAATAAAGTAACCTCTCAAGTACCAACTTGTCTGCACACTCAAGATACTTAAGCTTCAGAAAAAGAGAGTGTGGTTCCTTCCACTATCATTTGTCTCTTTGTCAGATATGTTCTCTGTCTCCCCATATGAAAATGTCATTAAATTAAATTTAAATGTTAAATATTTAAAATTAATTTGAGGCCCATCAGCTGGGCAATGACTGGACAAATTATGGCGTATGCATATAAGACTATCATTTTGCTATAAGAAATGACAAAAGAGACAGGTATAGGGAACCCTGGAAAACTTATAAGAACTCATAAGCAGTGAAATAAATGGAACTCAAAGAACAATTTTGAATATCAGTTCCACTGTAAAAAAACAGCAACTAAGACTTAAGAACCCTATAACCAACCACAATTCTAGAGGACCCATGATGAAATAAGTTAGCCGCTCCAGACAGAAAGGTGCTGGACCCAACGTGCAGAGACATATTTTTGAACATTTGCCAATGAAAGGAGTCATTTAGGCATTTCAAAGAAGCAAATACACAGAAGAGAAGAGAAGGAAGACCAGAAGGAAACACAGGTAAGTGGGAAAGTTTGGAAAGTAAAATCCAATAAATGGATATGAAAGGAAAAATAAACTATAAAATAATGATGAGTTTCATACAATACTCTTGTAATGCTTTATTTTATATATGGAAATGCTTATCTTACCTGGTATTTGTTAAGTTTGTTAAGTTTAGAATAAAGATAAATAAAACATTCTGGAAAAAGAAAACTAACTCTAGGATTCATAAAAACATAAGACTCTGGCTTGGTATAGAGAAATAGTGGATTAGTGGAAATACCACAATGAATATTTTTCTGTTCTTTCCTTTCTTTAAAGACACAGTTTAGGGGGCAGCTAGATGACACAGTGAATAGAGAACCTGTCCTGGATTCAGGAGGAGCTGAGTTCAAGTCTGACCTCAGACACTCACTAGCTGTGTGATTATGGGCAAGTCACTCAACCCTAATTACCTCCCCTCCCCCACAAAGAAGACCCAACTTGAATACTGCCTCCTTCAAGAAGTCTATCCTAATCATTCTCTATCCCTATCCACAGGAAAGTGTTTTATATCAATGGAGATTAAATTCAAATGAAAATGGGGGCCACTAATCTGTACAGAAAGATCCCTGTGGGCTGCGTATTGACATAATTTTAAAATATAGTAGCATCTAGGTTTTATTACATTTTTTTTGTTAAATATTTCTCTATTACACTTTAATCCTGTTCCATTTACTCTTGAGAGTGCTATAAGTTGCATATAGTCAGCTGTATTTCACATTTCTGTATACTTCCTTAAATTTTTCAAAGCACTTTGTTGCTTTTGCCTTTTTATCCCTTGAGTAATGGTTATTTCCCTTCCCTTTATTTGTATGCTCCTTGAGAGTAGGATCTATGATATATCCATCTTTGTATCCCCAGCATAGAGTAGGCTTTTAATGGAAATTTGTTGAATGAAATGAGTGAATGAATGATTCAGTGATATTATTGATAGAGAAACTCTCTCCCAACAATGTGGATCATGGTTCTTCATGTCTGGGTGGAGAGCATGTTTGAATGTTTGAATTCTTGTAGACAAAAAGAATAATAATCTAGTGATGAGCCTCTACATGCTTGCTTTTTTTTTTGTAGGTTAGGGTAGCATGATCCTCAGATAGCATCCAGATGCTTGTAACCTTTACAGCTGTTTTCCATTTATACACGAACTTGGTAGGACCAACCTATATAGGAACCACTCATTCTGAGACCGCTCTTCTTAGAGACCAAGGTGATAGAGATGAGAGTGCCCCCCAGGTATCTGGGGCAAACATTAGTGGTTTTGTTCTTACTATATATTTACAGTTAATACAATCTGTAGCAGATCATCTGTTTATATGAAACTAGGATGTTAATAACTAGTAGCTAACGGGGGAGGGGACCCCTGGAATGAGGACTTGAATCTTTAGCAATAGAGACAACCCTCACCCCTCAGGTATACTCTCTGGAATACTGAAGGGAAGATATTAGCCTCCTTTGCTTTTTAGGTGCTCAGTACGTAAAAGTACAGTCATGCCTTCCACATCTCAGGGGTAAGGGGACAACACCTCCTTGATCTGGAAAATCTGAGTAAATTTTTTCTGCCCTTCCTTCATACTGGAGAAGATCTGAATTGTTATGGTATGAAAAGATAAAATATGTTGATATTATGTAGTACTATACATATATTTTAGGCATTTCTGAATTTCTAAACTCCCCAAAAGTTCCCATTTAATTTCTTATGCCAGCCTGCTATATATTGAAACCTTGATGGGGAAAGTCACAAAAGGTGACAAGTGACTGTTTCAGACAAGTGCTATAGATGTTATTAGTTACCATCATTCAGAACTATTTCAACTCGAAGTTTATAAAGTCTGAAATTCCCTTCTTTGATCATAGTGTCTTGTTCTTCTACCTGTATCAGTCCTTTGGGTTTACTGAATCTGGTCGCATTATCCCTCCTGTGTTTTCTCAGCTATTGTCCTTTTTATGACTTCATTCATCCTTTTACCTGGCCTTAACCCCAGGTCACTATTTTCATCAATGCTACTTATTTTTTAAGAGAAAACTTTCTAATAGATCTAATATAACCAACATTTTTTTTACTGCATCCCTTCCTCCTATCCCTTCCAGATGGCATTCCCTTATATAAATGGAGGTGGGTTGGCCGTGGTAGTGGTGGTAGGGAAGCAGTTGTACAAACCTAACCAAAGCAAAGCTACATCTTTAAGTCTTTCACCTCTACAAAGAATTGGGGGAAGGCATCTTACCATATATCTTCCATTATAATGCTTAGGCTTAGTCACTGCAACTTCTCAAGATTAGGTTTCAATAGTTTTGTTCTATGTTCAACGTCAGAGACACTGTCATTCTCCTGGTTTTGCTTACTGTGATGTCCGTGGATTTGTATGCTGTTCCCATGTTTCTCTGTATTCATCATACTCATTGTTAAAAACAGTAGTACTATTCCATTACATCATCTATCACAGCTTACTGGGCCATTTCCTAATTGATGGGTGCCTACTTTGTTTCCAGTTTGATGCAGCTACAAAGGTCCTTACTATATATATTGTAGCATCTGCACAGCCTTTCTTGTCACTGACCTTCTTGTGTAGCCTAGCAGTGAAATTTCTGGACACAGTTGTCCTTTATTTCTCTGTTCCTTTGACATTCTCATTCTGTTGATTCTCATCCTTGGGTCAGACCTGTCATTAGCTTTTTCTACTTCTACTCCTAGTCAACAAACAAGGGCAAAGAAAGTCAAAGTTATGCCAATTAAAATTCCTGTTTTCTGAAAAAGGATAAGGAAAGAACCTACTGGGTAAAGAGCAAGAGTATCTTTTTTCCAGAGACAGGGAACACCTATTTTCTCATCTGGAGCCCTAGGAGGGAAAGAAGAAGATATTCCCCCCAGTGTTTTACTGACTTCCTCCAAAATAAGCTTCTATTTTGTTTATTTTGTACCACTAGGGGGCATCCCATGAGGTCTAAAGAAGAGGAAGTAGGGAGTTGGGAAGATGATAAGGAGAATTACAGATTTTATTCTTCCAAGTGCTTCTGGCATAATCTTCTTACCTGGATACCTGGGAGAAATAAAGGACCTTTCTAGATCCTTTTCAGCCAATAAGATTTTATACGTTATTTCAGGAGTTCTAGTGAATATTTCAGAAAAGATTTCTCCTTAGTATGTTGTTTCATTTTTATGTCAAGGAATTGCAGTTTAATTCCATATAAATAGAAAAAAGCATCATTCATCCTCCTAGACAACATATTTGGTGGAGATTTTGTCATAGGAGTTTGCTTTCTTCCTAGAAAATTCCACAAAAATTCTGTTTTAATTCATTTCATTTTCCAGAGAAAATGAATCACAAACAATAAGATGCATTAGGGGGTTGAACTGGGAGTGAATGGGAGGAGGTTGTTTGGTTTACTTTCAGACATGTGTTTTTATGTCAGCTGGGTTGGAGAGAAGGAGAAAAAGTAGGCTTGTGAAGAATTATGAAAAGCAAAGTTCCTGCTAATTCCTATGCCTTCACAATGTGCAATGACATTGTCTTCCTTTCCGCCAGTACCTCTAGTCCTAAACCACCCCACATCTGACACATCACCTTCTTGAGTTACAGACAGTTGCATTCCTTAAAACCAATGACAGTCACAATGAAAGAGAAAAGAGTCTCTAAAGGAAGCAGCTGTCAAGATGGCTAGACTCTAAATTTGACTTATCTTGACAGTGGTCATGTTTATAATGGGTAATGCTCAGGATTAATTCTTCCCTTCCTTTCCCTCTTCTCCCCTTTAAGTTCTCTTAGACAGATGACTGCAACATGGAGTATAAAGCAACATGAAGGCTGACTTTCTGTACATGATTCACAAAATAAGGATCACAGAATTTCGGATCTGGTAGAAGCCACAAAAACTGAGACATACACACACCAACAGAAATGCCCTCTATGAATATATCACACAAGCTGGCCATTCATCTTTCTTCTGAAGAATACTGAGGAGGGGAACATCTATGCTTATCCAAGGCAGCCAATTCCACTTTTAGGCAGCTATAGTTAGAAAAAATTTTCCTTATAGTCGGACAAAATATGCCTCTCTGCACATAAGGCTTTTCCATGGAAATCCTTAAAATCAGGGCAATATTTTTTAATTTGGGTAGTAATAGTATAGCACCACGGACACTCCTATTTTTATATATGTGTACATCCTGAGGGGACAAAAACTACATCAGTATTTAAAGTACTCTGTGGGATTGTATCTACTCAAAACCAAAGCTCATGAGCCCCTACCAGTACCTGTGTTTTTGCTAGCAATCCAGAAGATCCAATTAGCTCAAAGCAAAGACATTTCATAAAACAGAGTAAGAAAACTATTAATAAAACATTTACCCTATAAATGTGGAGTATGCTCTCTCACAAATACAAGATTGGACAGTCACAGTGATCATACATGAGAAGGATACATATCAGAAATGTAGTGGCCAGGGCACTTGGGTGGGGGATATAGGCAAACTATGTGATTAGGGCACATATGTGGAAAGGCAACTTATGCTTCTGACACATAAGGCTGCTGATATTTTCTACTTATGTCCTCTCCCTCCTTTGGTGGGACAATTCAGCTGTTCCCTGTTGTGTGTGAATGTGCATGGTGGGCATGGCATCTCCATTGTTCTCCTGGTAGGCATCCACTCCATGCCTAAGCTGCTCCCTGACTCTCTACTGCCACTCTTCTGCTAGAGTCCCTGACTGAGGTGCTACTTTTCCTCACAAGAAGAGAACCAAGCTCTGCCATCTCTCTTTTAGGAGTGCTGCTTCCACAAAACTAATGGACTTTGCATAGAGAGCCATTGGACTGGAGTAAATATGCATTCCATCATGGAAGGAGACCTATCCACTTCTAGAGTAACAGTCTTAGGGGCTAAATTCTTTTAGTATCACAGACCAGCCAGATAGCTAATTAGAGTCCACAACTATTTAGCCCATTTTTTGAGCTCCATTCTACCTACTAGCAAAATTCACATCTTTATCCCAAACCCCAATCTATTTGTGGTTAGTTAAGGAGTCATTGTGATTCCCATTGTTTCATTAGGGACAATGTGTCCCTAAAACAAACTTCTGAGGACTCTGCCATAGAAGCTGTGTGGAAGCTGGAATCTGAAGCCTATTTTTCTTCTAAGAACCTCTTTGGAATGACATTCCAAGCAAGCATAGAGTTAAGAAAGATGGCAAGGTCATTATCTTCTAGCCTTCTAGCCCACATCCCTGCCTTTATTATATGTATAGCCAGAAACCTAGAAATCAGTCTCTGTGCCACCCTCTAGTAGATGTAGTAGGTGTTAGTTTTCATTGTGGAAGAGAAAATACAAAATAATTATAAGTTTCTCTAAGGTAACCTGCTAGAACAGAACTATTTAAGAACTGTCCATGATATCTGCCTGACTTTAAATTGTACTTTAAAATTGTACACCATAACACTCGTCATCAAACTCAAGTTTCACCTCCCTTTGAGGTATGCTCCTAAGGGCAAGAATGTTCACAAGAAATGATGAGCAAGTTTCTGTTATAAGATGCAGTTGCAAACTGTAACTATCATTGTTCCTCCTCTACACACCCATCACTTTTTAATTTGGTAATTTTAAAAATTTTAAACAAAATGAGAAAAAGAAAAAAATACTTTCATGTATACAGCAGAACATAAGAGATTCAGTATAAAATGATAAATTTCCTTTTCTAGAAAACCTTTATAATAAATATTATCCTTATCACGTCACTTCTTTCAAACATGAAATATGTGAAACACTACTGCTCCTTTAATGATCATGAATGTTAGTTATAGATAGTTGTAGCTACCTAAGGAAAAGAGGGAAAATGCATGAAAACTCCTTGTTATTTTTTCATACAACAGTGGCAGATTATATATGTCATCCTTTACCCTAGGTTCATTTTGGAGGATCTGAACTCATGATATGACACTGGAATAAAGGTGGGGTGCATATTATCTTTAGGAATACTTGTGGGAAAGAGATAGTGGTGAAATTGTAAGAATTCTAAGTTCATCTGGATATCCACAAGTTGTAGAATGGAAATTCACAATAACTTGCATCAGTTGTAGAGGATTTGAGCTGTAAGGCAGCCTTGTTCCATGATTTAGCACAAAACTGAAGCTACTATTGCTTATCATCTATTTAGAGAACTCTCCTTTGTGTTTCTAAATATTTAGAATTTAAAGATAGTAACTCCATTAAAACCATAAAGGAAAGACACTAAAGGTATAATTCTCTGTTCTCCCTATGTCAATCATATATTCATTCATCTAGCAATTAAATAGTGTAAATAGCCTTGTTTCTTTCTAATTCTCCCCCTCTGCAAAATATTTTATTTTTTAAAATAAAATAACAAGGTTCAAGCCTATGAAAACCAACTCATAGTATACATTAGCCATATGCCTTACTTCATTGGATTGTCAGATCACTATCTTAGAACTGGAGAAGACCTTAGAGGTCATCTAACACAACTCTCTTTATTGTACAGATAAGGACACTGAGGCCTGAAAAGATTAAATAACTTGTCCCAAATCACATAGGAGCAATAGAGCTGCAGCTGAACCCATATCTTCTGATTCCATGTTAATATAATTTATTCCATTGTATTTGAGGAGCCAAAGAGATGGGGCTTGGAGTCAGGAAGACGTGAGTTCAAAATAAGCCAGGCTCAGACACTCACTATCTGTGTGACCTTGGGCAAGTCACTTACCCTCAATATGCCTTAATACACTCGAGAAGGAAATGTCAAGCCACTCCAGGTCTTTGCCAAGAAAACCCCATGGACAATATGGCCCACAATGTCACAGAGTTGGACATGACTGAACAGTGTTCTCTGCCCTATCACTGACAAAGCAATTGAACAAAATATAGAAGAAAAATGCCAGCTTTTGGAGAAGAAAGACACTAACAAATTTCATATTTGGGCAAAATGGAATATCCAGGAACAAAGCTAAGTGATCAGTTGTCATTGCCCCAGATATCTCCAAACTATTCCAGCTATACTCTGCAGTCCCACCTTCCCCCATAGTGACTCAGGCTCCTGTCCCTGGAATTCTGGACTCTGATGGGTGAGCTTTCACTTTCTGTCCCCTGGATCCAAACTGCGCTACCATTTCCTGGTCATCTTCAAACTATTGTTTTCTTCAAGTTGAGTTTCCTTATGTATGTAGTCTTCCCCTATTAGAATACGAACTCCTTGAGAGCAAAAACTGTCTTGGTTACTTGTATCAATAGCTCCAGCAGTAAATACAGTGCCTAAAACACAATAAATATACATTATAAATAGTGTTCATTCATTTATGGGTAAGGTCAGGAATAGTCTGTACCTGTGATTTCAGTCTAAGCTAAGAACGGTTGTTATAACACGTCTCATCACCATTACAGGTATAGGGAATATCCCGGCGTGATACGGATGTTCCCACAACCACTGACATTCAGCATGTGGTTTGTAACTTGGGATCTTAGAATTGCCCAGAACCCTAAAAGGTTAAGAGATCTGCCCAAAGTCACTCAGCGAGTATGTGCCAGAAGGAAGATTTGAACTTGAGCTTCCTCATTCCAAACCCAACACCATGTCCACTATGACACATTGTACATTACATACCTAATAATCTTAAAAAGAGCTCCAAAATGTCAGATCAGATATTGATCCACTGATGCTCAACGTATATATGCGATTTCAGTCATTTCAAAATAGGTCCAATGAACCCTTGTAGCCCATCAAGCCCAGTCCTTCTATACAATGCAGTTATCAGGGCAAATGATATTTCAGAGCTTAGCATGACACAATAGAACTTCAAATAGATTATTGGTATGACAAAGAGGCATGATCAAGTGTTGTAGTGAGAAATGATTTTACTCATGTATATAGACACAACTTTCATTTGGAAAAAAAATTGTGAGGTTAATTTGAGGCAGATGAACAGGAATTTCTTCTACTGTTTTGGGCACAATAAAGTTTTCAGGAATTTATAGCCTTCTAGTTGATGGAGTATAGGAAACCTACCTGGCAAGCAATATCATTTATTTTGTATAAAACCTGTCAAACTCATGAGCTGTGGGAGAGCTTGATTATATGTTCAGAATCAATTCTGAAAAAGCCAGAGGGGCTTGAGACTAGTTATTTGATTTGAGGCACATGTTGTATCAGGCAGTGGAATGATGTATCATACTAGAATTGTCAGAAAGTCCCACAGAAAGAGTAATGGCTGGAGAAGACCCCAATGAGTATAGTAATAAATATAGTTGGTCAATTACAATCCTGGGACAATATGTGAGCCCTTTCCCTGGGGAAGCCGAGATGAACTGAACAGGACAAACTGAAGATATACTTCATATACTATATGTGTGTGTGTGTGTGTATACTACAATATATATTACTATAAAAACATATTGCTTCTACTTCCTAGTATATAAATAATATTAATTTCAACCTGTTCAACTACCCTTACACATTTAACAGAGACTCTTTAAATCCTTTATAAGATATTCAGGTGGAAGGGGTTAAAAAGAGAGGCTGTACCATAGTGGAAAAAGAAAGTGCTGGGCTGATTTACCAGGCCAATCACTCTAATGAATATCACTATTCCCTTTTAGAATTTACTTTATATGTATGCTATATTTATCTGTGTACATGTTATATACCCCCTATCCCAATTAACCTTTAATGGAAACTGAACTATCACAACTCAAACCTCCACAAAATAAACTAAATTGCCCCTGCGACCTCTGGTGAAATAAATGACTATAATCCAACAGGAGGCAACACTTGTTCCCTGCATTACAACTCATCACCAAATGGACCACCAATTCCTATCTGGTCCTTCTTTCCTGCAATTAACACTGCTCCCAAACTGGCAGAAATAAGGTTGAGCAGAATAAGTAAACAAAGGCACATCAACAGCATTAAGTGCAGGACCTGGGAGGTAAGCAGTGTCAGCTCATAGAGACTTGACAAGAGTAAGGAGCATCAGATAGGGATGTTGAAATTAGGCTCACACATTTCCGGAATTGACTTGTTTACTGTGCTAATCTGTCCTTCCTGGTAACCTCAGCAAAAAGCTCCCATTGAAAGTGTACAAGTTGGAATTTCCTGGAGATGGAAGCAGTGCGTTATCTGTAGATGGTCTTGTCCTTGGCACTATTCTCTCTTCCTCCCTCGCCCAACCCCAGAGCCTTTTAGGGTCTAATTGAGCCACTAACAAGACTCACAGCAACTTCTCTCTTCGTTGCATTCATATCCAAAGCTAGTAAAATCAACTGAATTTCTTTTAAAATTTCCATCCCCTGACCATCTACCATCTTGAGAAGAAAACACCCACTTTCCTATCCATATTTATCTCTATGAAAGCATAGAATTACTTGTGAGCATATATAGTAAAGAAGTCAGATGAATTAGTAGTGCTCTCACATGGCAAAAGATACAAAAATGTTGACTGAATTAGGAAAACTATTTTTTTGGGGGGGTAACTTCTTTTTGCAGGAACAGTGAGAAAAAATTATTATTGCTTCAAAATGCACTGGTCTAGATTCCTGGTTTCTTTGCAGTTCCTACTGATATAAAAGAAAAGGGGAATCCCCTAAAGAGAGCTGAAACTAGACTTTAAATGACTTTCATAGCTATCCCAGCATCCCTCCGTATTCCAAATTTGCTTTTCTCCATGAAGCCTGAATAAAAGCTCAGATTTATGGATGTCATTTGATTCTGCACGAGGAAATAACCCGTAAGAGACAAAATAAAGAGTCAAAGTCATCTTTAGGAGCAACACGAGCTCCGGAAAGCAAAATAAAACAAAACAGCCCCAACAAAAAAGTTTTTAAAATCTTTTGAACAGTATCCCTTTTTCGAAAGTATTTGTTAATCTAGGTAAACTGAGATCTTATTCCATGTTGCTTAAAATAAGCCCCGGGAGAAGCCAAAAATAAATTCAATTTGGAGGAAATATATTTGGAAACGAGCTAATCTAAATGCTTCCCCAGCAAGCAGTGCAAACTCCAGCCTCCTGCTGGCCAGTCTCCTCTCCCTCCGGGGCCCCCTCACGATGTCCTAAGTGACTGCAGCCTTTTTAACCCTTCCGCGGCGCTGGGCTGCGCGGGATGCCACACGCGGGGAAGGGAGCCCCAGCTCCCAGCGGGCTCCTCCGACAGCCCCGACTTAGTCATCGCGGGCTGCTGAGGCGTGGGACAGAAACGCAGAGGCACGGTGGGCAAGCACACTGGCTTCGCTGTTATGGTGGGCAAGCACACTGGCTTCGCTGTTTGGCCCTCGTACATAATGGGAGGGTCGGGCTGCAGGGGAGGCCAGAGCGGTCGAGTCCTGAGCCCGGAGGACAGCGTGCAAAGCGAATGTATTTTCCGAGCCTCTGCCTTACTGCCTTACAGGACAGCATCTGTCCCGAGGGTGCAGAAATGGAGGGACAGACTGAGTCTAAGAGCTAGAATTCCAACCCCGCCCCCACGGATTTTTCCCCAATCTGGAGGTCTCTAGAAGGAGGTTAAGCAGTCAGTAAGAGCTTTGACTTAAACATTTAGAATTAGCATTAATAGGATTAGGCATGTCAGAGGCTGGAGAAACTTGAACCCTCTCTGCCTCAGCTGTAAATGCCCGGTGGAGAATGCCGTTTCTAGAAGGTTTCAGGTGGCACCAGATTTGTTTTAAATTTAGAAAATTAATAAGTAGCTCATTTGGGCAAAAACCACAGACTTCTGAAAATGACATTCAGTTTCTCCTCATAGCACGAAGACATATTCAGACAAGTTCAGCCGCTATCTGTTCACGGTTAAAAAATGATAGCGTAGATTATATGTATATATAAATGCATATTTCTCTTTTTCATAAGTTGACATGTGTTCACATATTAGCAACCGCATGCATTGTTCCCCAACCCCCTGCCTCCCTTACAGTCATGCAGGCAGATCATTTCTTTTTCGCTGATGTAAATGTGATTTTATTTTGAAACAAGGAAATGCATGCAAAATATATCATCGGGACTTAAACAAGCAACAAAGCCTTATCTGTGCTTCTTCTAGATTCCAAATGAAGTGTTTTGACTAAACTAATTTAAAATGCTTTGGGTAGAAAAACTTGACTAGGAAACCTAGCTCCCACAGCCTCTGTTACTTTAAGAGTGTCGTTCCAGATCCCCCTCACACCCACATACTTGTCCTCTCTTTGCACAGCAAGTGCCAAGCAGTGACATCTACTATAGTCTCTCGGACATGATGGTCTCTGCTATACAGAAAAAGAGAGAGAGGGAGAGGGAGAAAGAGAAAAAAGGCGGGTGGTGAGGGAGCGGGAGAGAGAGAGCACAAATCCTGTTATGTTCCCAGGGGATGAGTCACTTCCTAGCAATAATGCCGAGATGCTATTTATTGCTGTTCTGCTGATATGAAGCCTAGCTCCATTTCTCAGCAGAGCTACAGGGCCTAGCTTCCCTCCTGGCTGTCCATTAATCATGAGGGACTGTTACAAAGTGTACAAGGAGTGGGAGTTCTGCCCATGAGTGGCCTCTAGCTGTCTCCAGTTCAATGAAATGACCCTGTGTGAAGACTTGTTTTATGAGAGATTGGTTTATTTGTAACTAAACTACTTCCTCCGTTATTTGATAAGCTCAAATATTTGCTACTGATAGTCTGAGAGTGTCACATTTATTATCCAGCTTCAGGCATTGCCTAACTCCTTGGATTCGACTCCTTTAACCCTTTGGAGGACAGCCACAACCTTACTGGATCACCTTGGATATTCTTTCTCAAAAGCTTATATAAGAAGCTAGAGCTGGCTTTCTGGAAATCAGCATTATTTTAGACCAGCCGTGACATGTGAATCAAAAAGGAAACTCAGTTACCAAACAGCTATGTTAATATGAGGCTCTGCCTCCTTCTGGGCTGGGAACACACGAAAAAGAAAAAAAGAATTCCGATGCTTTTTAAAAAGGCATCGAAGATGTTCTTCAGTTACTTTGTAGCATTCTAGCCTCGCTATTGATACAATACAATAAAATGGGGTACTTTAATTTCGGCTGGTTTCTGGTCATTTGTTGTGTGCACACTACGGTCTAATGCCTGGAGTTCTGAGTTTTGAACCAAATTTTTACCTTTTGGAGTTGGAGCTCATTTGCATTTGGCAGAACACGATTTCCTGTTTCTACAGAGGAGGGAAAAAAAGGCTTTACAGAACTCCTTCAAAGGGCTCAAAGGGCTTTCTGGACATATAAAACCATGTTTCCAGGAGTTCAGTGAACCAGAATGAGGCAGATTTCCCTTGAAAGGCAAAACAATATCTCAGACTTGGCTACATGCAAAATACTTGAAAAATCGATTGCAATATCTTTGGAGAATCACAAATTGTGACTGTGTTTGAATTCTCTCTTCCCTGATTGGCAGCACCCGGAGCTCACAGTGACTCCCAGCACAGCAAAGGAAATAACCACTTCTGTACGGGAAGAATATTGCAGCCTTCCAAAGTTTTCCCAAATCATCAGGCCCCCAGAAATTCTTTCCATCGGCCAAGTCCATCTACCATTCACTTCCTGGCCATCTTTGTCTCCTACTGTTCCTAAGAGAACTACTTACCTACTGCAGGAAAAGTACTCCTATGAGTTTCCCTTCACAAATCACATACTCCCTAAAAGACAAAAACAAAATGAGTAGGAGAGAGAAAAAGAATATATTTCGTCCTTTATCAATAGGATGAAATATTCAGATTTAGAGAAACAGATTAATGAGGGATATATCACTTTACAAGAGGGTTCTTTTTACATGATAGCTAACATTTACATAGTACTTAAAAGTTTGCATATATTATCTCACTTAATCCTCACAATAAATCCATGAGATTATGTCCCTATTTTATGAACTGAGGAAACTGAGGCAAAGAATAGTTAAGTGACTTGCCCAGGATCATAGTTAGTGAGAGTCTGAGCTTTCTTGAAGTATGTAAAAGATACATTTTATAATTTCTTTAAAGGATGAATTTTCTCTCAGATTAATATTTTATTTGATTTAATATACACTCTTTTCAGACCTCTGCACAAAGCAAGGTGAACCTGCTTTTTTGGCTTGCTTTGTCATATTCTGCAGTCCTATCTTGATTTCTTTTACCTACACAAACACTTGATCAAGTTTTATTTTTAAGGTTACAAATATTATATGGACAGAGTCATCCTGGGGAATGAAGAGAAAGTCTCTGAAAGGAGAAAGAGGGATGTGTCCTTTCAATTCACCTCATCTTCACTTCCAATACTTTTGTACCAGTGAAATTCAGTTAAAATAAACACTAAAGATCAGGTAAGCTTGCTGAATCCTTTTCTTCCCCCTTACATCCCGCCCCCCCCCCATTTCCCCTATCTTTCTGTAAAAGCAATGTTTCTTAGTGGGGGGGGCGGTTAAAGAGAGATAGATATAAAGATGCTAAAAAAACAAAAATATCAATAAGTCTTTAAATAATATAATCAGTATGAAGGAGAAAAATATGAAAGAGTAACGTGAAGTCTGAGGAATATGTATGTAAGGAAGAAGGGAAAAGGGCTAGGCCCACCTGTTTGCTTAGATGGTATCGGTGATAGTGGTGATAGCGGAAAGGTTATTCATTGGAGAACTAGGAGCTGGTTTTAGGCATGTATGTACATGAGTTTTATGTCTTTTTCAGCACCAGCTGGAGAGCCACCTCCTCAGCCGCCTGCCTGCCTGTCTAACTCACTGCCCAGCCCCCAGTCACTGCACCAGTAACTGGCCTGGGCAGATGGCCTGATTTGCCATGCTGTCCCTAGGGACAGTTCTGTACAGAGAAACAGTTCACTGATAGTATGCCAAGTAAGAATTTTTTGTCACCCTATGTGTCTTCTTTTCTTGATAGTCTCTCTGAGACATCAGATTCAAGCTATCTTTATGTGGCATGAAATGAAATAGAATTTGGCAATTACCCAGTTGATTGAATATAAACAGCCAAACCAGCTAGGTCTAGTTTTTTAAAAATTCACTTAAGAATCTGAATTATCTCATCTTTTTTTCTATATTGAATATATTAACTAGGTAATTGTCATCCTACTAGTTTCTAAATCTTAGTCATGCTGGATCACTTAAATAAACTTTAAAATAAACAATGGATCATGTATTTGTGTAGACAAAAGAAACCAGGATAGGACTACTGAAAGTTGGAGAGTAAGCCTAAGAGGCCTTTCATATAGGTTTACCTTGCTTTATCCATGAGTTTCTGAAAGGTTGCATGGATAAATCAAATACAAGGTGGGTTCCCTTACTGCCTCAACCACAACAGTCATTCCTATTCAAATCAGCCTACTCTTCTCCAGGACCTACTTTGAAGGGCCTCTGTTCTAGCCATTTTTTATACCTTTTGGAAGACCTGCTTTATTCTTAACAACCTTCCCTAGATGCTTGAACTTTTTCTCCAACAATTTTAGTTACCTCTGCTCTCTTCCTTGTTACTCACTTCTCAACCCTTTGTAACTGGATTCCCTCTCCATACACTACACATCTTAAAATAACTATCTTCAAGGTCATCAACGATCTACTTATTGTTAAATCCGATGGCCCAAACTCCATCCTCAGGACTATCACTGTCCTTCCTAATCTCAAGAAGATTCAGTAGCTTCCTATTATTGCCTTTCAGGTAAAATACAAAATTTTGCAGGTTAACATTCTTCACAATCTGTATTTCTAGACCAATTGCATTTTAGTCTCCCTCATATACCGTACACTTCATCCAAATTGGCTTACTTGCTATTCACTGTATACAGCATTCATTTCTTACCTCCACACCTTTGCAAAAGCTGTTCCCATGGTTGGAATTATCTCAATCTTCAACTCTGCTTCTTGGAACTACTAGCACCAATCAAAGCTTATTTCAAGTGCCACCTCCTACACACTCACACACACACACACACACATGCATGTACATATACACAGGCTTGCACACATGTACATGTACATATACACATGCACATGCTGCATTATTTTCTTATTATTCTGTGTCCATATTTACAACACGTATATGTATATTTTAATTTACTCATATGTGTACATATTATTCCCTTGATAAGAGGATAAAGGAACAAGCGTTTACATAGCACCTATTATTTTTTAGACTAGGCAGTTAAGTGGCAAAATGGATAGAGTGCCAGACCTGGAATAAGGGAAGACTCATCTTCCTAGGTTAAATCTGGCCATAGACATTTAACCAGTCACTTAACACTAATGCTGTTTGCCTATTTCTTTATCTGTAAAATGAAACGGAGAAGGAAATGGCAATAATATTTTCTCTCTTTTTTTCTTTCTTGTGGTTTTTCCCTTTTGTTCTGATTCTTCCTTCACAACATGACTAATGTGGAAATATGCATGATAGGAGGGTACATATATAGCCTTTATCAGATTGTAGGCCATCTTGGGGAGGGGGGAGTAAAGGAAGAAAAAATTTGGAACTCAAAATCTTATAAAAATGAATGTTGAAAGCTATCTTTACATGTGATTGAGAAAAAATAAAATACTACCAAGTGAGGGCAGGGGGGAAGAGGGGGAAGAAGAGAAGGAAATGGCAAACCACTCCAGTATCCTGATCAAGAAAACCCCAAATGAAGTCACAAAGAGTTGACCATGACTGAAATGATTCAACAACAACCTTTGAGATCTATACCATTCATTTATCCTATCCCCTCCCTATCTGTCTCTGTAGATATCTACTGACCTCAAGATCCTTCTCCCAACTCCACCACTGGCTCATCCATTTTTCTCTCCATTCCATCTTCTGTCCTTATACTTGGAAACTTCACTGACCATACTGATAATCACTTTAACACTAACCACACAATTTTCCAGCTTTCTCAACTGCAACAAATGCTGCTCTACTTTATTTCATCCACACATGCAGGCATGGACCTATCTTAAACTTTAGCATATCAAAGAATTACATAACTTCCAAAAACCTGAACTTCAAAATTCCATTCTCTAACCAAAACTTTTTTCAGTTCTTCATCTCCTTCACTAATTTAAATTCTGCTCTATAAACATATATTATATGCCAACCATTCACAAGACACTTCTAGAAACCAGGAATACAAGATAAAAACAACATATTTCTTTCCTATTTTTCACCTTGTTATGACCTCTAGTCTTCTGACTTCTGCCAGTTGTTCAGTGTATCTCCCCCTTTCTAGTTTCACTTGCTTCCATACCCAGCACTGATTCCATAGTTTTTCATTTTAATGATTCATTTTTTACTACCTAAGAATCTCATAATGCCTGAGACTTGCTCCTACTACCCTGCTAAATTTCATTCTGGATAACCCTACTATTCAGTCGTGCCATTTCTGTTTCAGGGTTTCTGAATCACAAAATGAAGAAGTCAAACTATTGCATATTTTAGTAGCCTTTGCTACCACTTTATAATCCTTTTATTTTTTCATATTAATTCATTTCATTCTTCTAAGTGGATGTTCTAAATTTCTTCTTCTTTTCTTCTTTGTCTGCACCATTTACAGTAGATAATCTAGCCTCCTACTTCACTGAGAAGAGTGAAACAATCCACCATTACCCATTTAGCCCTTGGTCTTCAATCTACAGGCTCTCTGAAATCCATGACTTTTCTTCTTTCTCATGAAATTCCCATCTCTACTCCAAGAAAAGATTAATTATCCTATTTAGGCTCTTAGAAACAGCCTCTAACTCATTCTTTCAGAGCTTTAATCCAGCAATCAAAACCCTTATCTTATTCATCCTTAACATTTCCATCTCCATTGTCTCCTTATGACATCCTATGAACATGATTGAATCTTCTGCATTAAAAAATACTAATAAGGCTTCCTTTGGTCCTTCCCTCTCCATCTAATCACTGTGCCATATGGAAGTGGCATTTAGTTCTTCACTGTTATACTTTTTGAAGAAGTTGTCTACACTTAATAAATAACTCCAGTCACTTTCATAATCAGGCTCCTTTAAATTCAACTCATGGGCAAGTCAAGAAATTTTCCTTGTGAGGTCATTGGTCCTCTTTGAGAAGTAAGAATGAATAACAACCACACCATTACCACTCTAATTGCACTGTTTCCTCAAAGCTTACCTCTGACCTTTAAATTTCCAAATTCAATATCCTTTTTTGGTCCTTACATCTCTATAGAATCTGACATCCTTGATTGACTAATGGGTACTCTTCCCATCCTCAGCTTCCATAATACCACATTCTTCTGCTCCTACCCTTATTTTTTTTAAAATTATTTTGTTTCCAGTGTTCTACAATCACTTCCATTTATCTTAGATTTATTTCCTCTCCCTCCCCCTCCTTCCCCCTTCCCTTCCCATCCCTCCCCAAGACAGTGTACAATCTTATATAGGTTCTACACATACATTCTTATTAGATACATTTTCATCTTAGTGATGTTGCATAAAAGAATTAAAATGAATGAGAGATACCATAAAACAAAACATAACATAAGAAAAAATGGTCTACTTCATTCTGCGATCCAATCCCATAGTTCTTTCTTTGGATGTGGAAGGTATTTTGCCTCAAGAGTCCACTGGGAATTTTTTAGGTCCTTGCATTGCTGTGAAGGGCTAGTTTACCATAAAATTGGTAGTTGTTGTGTACAAAGTTCTCCTGGTTCTGCTCCTTGCACTCAGCATCAGTTCATGTAAGTCCTTCCAGGCCTCTCTGAAGTCTTCCTGTTCATCACTTCTTATAGCACAATAGTATTCCATTACATTCATATGCCATTTATTGTTTTGAGTATTCCTTTTCTATCTCTTCCCCTCAACTCTCTTTTTCTTCCCAGGACCTTAAAGAGGGTATTGCTCAGAGTTCTGTCCTCAGCTCTTTTCTCTTCTAATAGTAATATTTACCTTAGTGGTTTCATTTTCCATTATATTTCCTGTTGCAATTTTAATGCTGTCTTTGATTCTGAACTTTGTTCAGCCTCATCAGATTTGTTTTTCTAATCTTAATCTCCCTCCCTAGCATAAGACTAGCATTTATGATTATTTACAATGCATATCAACCTGAATACTTGATAGGATCTCAAATTCTACATTTTCAAAATTGACCTGGTCTTGTTCTCCCCCAAACATGCTCCTATCCTTGGTTTCTGTTGTTTGTGAGAATAATCACCAAAACATGAAATAGCCCTAGATAGGTATTTGTTAGGTTGGTAGAGGAGAGTGAGCTGGAAAGGAGGTGTGACTCCCTCTCATCTAGGATCTAGGAGGTTTACATTACATAGAAATTAGACAAGGGCACCTGTACTTGAAACATGCATTCGCAATTAAACAATTTTGCCAAGCAGGCCACTTGAAAGCAAAATAGACCAAGATGGATATCAGTAAATATAAATATTCAATAAAATATGGGCTAAGCCAAAACACAAGCTTGAGTGAACTCAAAATAAGACCTGGGTAATGTGACTTTAAGCAAGAATGTTTTGGGTGGATCCAGAACTGAGGGAAACTTAGAATTCCTCATACTCATCTCTGGCATTCCTGAAGAGTTATTGAGGCCAAAGAGACATTCCAAGTTCAAACAATCTTAATAAATGATAAATAATAATCCATATTTCATTATTTCTTGTAGTGCACTGCCATTCTCTTGAACTAGAGATGTCAGAAACTCATCCCACTGTATGTACTTCTGGTTACAGCAATCCCAAGGGCAAACTACATTAAAATGTAATTGGGAAATGTTTAGCTAAATAAATAAATAGAAAGCATCATATAGATAATGCTTTTAAACATCTAGGTTTGCAACTCTGGTGCCATACTCAACTCTTCACTTATTTCAGATATCCAATTAGTTATTCATCAGTTTTCCCATGTAGGTCCCCTGCTGTCTATTTATACAGCCACTATCCTAGTTCAACTCCTCATCCTCTCCTTGCCTGAGCCATCACAGTCACCTTCTAATTACTCTCTAGTTTTTCTCCCTACCTTTTCTTCTGTTGCTCTGCTCATCTCCTTCATTGAGTTCCTTTTCCTAAAGTATAGCTTTAGGAAAAACAATGTAATCACTTCTACTAAACAAAAACCTCCTATGGCTTCCCATTGCCTCCAAGATCAGATATGGAATTTTTTGTTGGTGAAATCTTTCACAGTCTAACTTTTCTTATCTTTCCAATCTTCTTACATTCTACTGGCCTCCTTCTAGATATTCTGGCCTATGTGATGTTCTTTGCAAATGATGTTCCATCTCCTATCTCTATACCTCTTCACTGACTCCTTCCTATGGCAGCAATTCTCTCCTTCCCAGCCTTTGACCCTTAGAATTCCTGATTTCCTTTATGAATCAGCTCAAGGAACCACCTCCTTCAGGAGGCCTTCCACAGTCCCTGCATCCTCTTTCCACACCAATTAGTTCCATTTCTTCTGCCTGCTATGTAATTGTCTTGTACATTCTGATGTATGTGTACATATATATATACACATATGTCTGTGTATATGTATATATCTATGTATGTATATGTATATATGTGTGTATGTATGTGTAGATATGTATATATACACATACACACAACATACACACATTAGAATGTAAGCTCCTTGATGACAGAAAGTATTCCTGCTTTTATTTTTGTATCCCCAGCACTCAGCACAATTCTCATCCTATACTAAGCACTTAATAAGTGCTTGTTATGTTGCACTGTAATTTGTGTATGTCAAATCCCCCTGACTTTTTTTCTAAACATCACCAACTTGCATTTATATAACACAAGTTTTACAAAATACTTCCATTACAATAACCATGAAAAGTAAGTGATGCAAGTGTATTTGAATTGTTTTCCCAATGATGCTATATGATTGAGATCATGAAATGTCATAATCTCAGGAGAATCAAAATGATGAGTGATCCAAAGAGTAATAGAAAGATAAATGTAGGCTTAAATAGACTATATCTTATTACCAGTGATGACTTACAGAGACATAGCGTTAAAGGACATTCATGAATCAAAAAGGAGACACTAGGCATGTATTGAAAATCAGAGACAACAGATGGACAGTCTGAATGTCACTTTGTGGTATCCCTTAGAAATTAAAAGAATCAATTTAAGTGTTTCTAGCAGAATGATTTATGTAGATTTTATGAAGAAATAAGGATATGTGTCACAATGTGTGTGTGAATGTGGATGCATTTATACATGAGAGTTTATTTATACCAATGAGATCACAGACATATCAGCTATTCAAACTGTGTCCTTCCTTGTCTCTCTAATTTGATGCCTCATCATGATGTGGAGGTGGATTTTGATTCTTTGACATTATGCTATCAGAATACAAGTTACAAGCAGATCACACCAACTATAAGAACTTCATATATGGAACTAGCAGCAAGCAATGTCTCTTATACGAGAGTAAATTCAGAAAGGCATCCCCAACAGATTGGCCACAAAGGAATGATTTTTTTATCCCTATCACTTAGGAAGACAATACACAAGGTAGGTAGGGATTGTAAACTCCTTCATCTTCACATCTTAGAAACCTTTGTGTTCCTTCAAAACTCATCTCCCACGCTACCTTCAATATCAACACTTTCCTTATCTCCCAGTTCCTAATTTCCTCCAAATTATCTTGTATTTACTATTTATGTACTTGCATGTGTACATGTCATCTTCTCTGTTAGAACAAAAATTCCCAAAGACAAAATTGTTTTTTGCCTTTGTATTCACCATGCCTGGTACATAGTAGGTTGTTCAAAAAAGTTTTTGTTTAATTGACTGAACAGAGAGAATACTTTACTGAGGAAATAACATTTCTTTGAGACTTTAAAGAAACAACAACCTAATCAAAGGCTACATAGTATTATCAAAGTGGAATTTAAATTAGATCCTACTTGATAAAAATAAAGAAGATAATATATAATAGTTTTTTGAAAACAAAACACTATATAAATGTCAGCTATTACAATTAAATGTGATTTACAGTATTAAAATGGTACCTATTTCTATTCATTGCTGAAATTCCTTAAACACCAGAATTACTTTATATGGTCCTAATCACAAAGGTTAGAAGAAAAACTAGAGAGATTTCCTAATTCAGGTCCTTCATTTTACAGATAAACTATGTCTATATATTTCATTATACCCACAATGTAGTGTCTAACATAATGAATGCTATTTAAATGCTTTTTCTATAATTAAATTAAAAATTACACATTTTCAGAAGTTACTTTGACAAAGTAACTCTTCAATCGTATACAACATATAATTTTTTCAACAAATAACATTTGAATATTTCCAACTATTGCAAACTAAAAACTTATTCTAATGCTTGAGATCTTTGAGGGACCACATCTTTATATTGTCCCCTCATCACACCCTGTCATTACAGTTCAGTGTCTCATACATAATAAATGGTCCCTAAATACTTGTTGATAAAAACCAAAGGGATGTTAAGTTTTTGTATCGGTCCCAATACATACCTTCATAGTTCATGCTCTCTAGTTTAGTTACAAATCACAATACTTAGAATGGTTTCTATTACCTGACAATAAAATTTAAAATTTTAATTCAATTCATTTTTAAGAGATCCAACTTAGAATTTTAGGGGGGAAAAACGGGGAGAGAAATATTTTAACACTAGAACAATGAAAAAAACTATTTTTTAAATAAAAAACAATAAAATAACCATAAAATAGTATATAAAGATTTTTAAAATGAAAGATGCTTTAAAATAATGTAACTCAAGTTAAATAAATTCTTTAGTTATATGTTATCTACCAACATACACTTTATTCAAATAATAAAATAACATCTGCTTGAAATGAAAGGCTAAAATAAGATTTCTCCTTTAATACTGAAAAAAGAGAAAGAAGTTGTAACTGTGTTTAGGAAAATCACAGTGACTGAATGGTTCATCATTTGTATTGAAAATTAGAAGAGAAAATTGAAAGAGATGAGGGAAAATTCTCCATTAATAGGAATAACAAGCAATGATTCATTCAAACTTCTTTAGAGAAGCAAGTAAAACGTCCAAATTATACGTCTAACAAGCTATAATTAGCATGTAGGAGGAATTAAAATGTGTTGAGAGGGAAAGAAGGCCATATTTTTTGTTAAATATCAATATAGTTTAGCATCATTAAAATTAGCTTTTTCCCTACTACCTAACTATCCTACTTCCAAATTCCACTGTTTGAAGGAAGAGGAATATGGAAGAGTTAAAATCTGAAAATGAGGAATCCCACACAGCAGTTTAATGAAAATTAGAAAATACAGTTCACTGAAACCAGAAAGGAGATTTCATGTCCAACTTGGTGAAAAAATATTATAAGCAGAAATCCTTTATTTTTCTTTGTTAATGAGTGCTTCAATTCTTTTTCAAAATAGCTTCATTGCCCTGTGCTGTGCTACTCTTTGAATATAGTTTCATGCATGCAGTGGTTATTTGCTAAAGAGACCTAGTTCTAGAAAAGAAAATGTGCTTAATGATCAGTCACTAGCTTAAAGCAACAAATCTTAATTAACTGGAATGCCTGGGGAATTGAATGTCTAGTTAAGTGAACTTTCTGGTCAACTGACTACTAACCAGAAGCCCCAGCCATTCCAATTCTTTCTAGATTGTTAAAAAAAAAAATCTTTTAAAAATATATGAATATATTTTTCTGTCTTAGGTACATAATTTGAAAAATAATTCAACTTTCTTTGTTGACTTAGGCTCCTAAAAGATCAGAGAGTCTTTATTTTGAATCTCAGTTCTCCCTGTTCCTGGTATATCTAGCTAGCTAGCTAGCTAACTAGCTATATATGATGCCTATAAAGTATAATGCTTGTGAGATTTGGATAAATGCTTCTTTATGCCAGGACCTGTCTTAGAAGCTAGTGTAGTAGTAATCTTGTATAATTTCCTAAGTCCCTGATATGAACTTGTTTGTTTTATTTTATCTTTCCATTTGCCTTTTTCTCATAAGGTATTGTATTACATAAATTCTGGTTATTGGAGGAATTTTGTTACCTGAGTTCAACAATTAACCAAATATTAAATGTTTGGCTGAAAAGATAAGTCTGAGATAGAATAATGAACATACATTTCTCCTTTATAAATCAGTAACAAAACAGGTAACCTTAAAACTTAAGTTAACATGTCTTTTTAAAATACATTTACATGAACTAATGACATAAAAAGTTGACTTTGATAAATGTGAGATGGAGAATCTGGAGAACTCACAGCATCTGCTTGACAGCATTTACTAGGAGGCTGTATTCAGTTGAGAAAAAATGTTCATTTGTGATCCATCAGAGGATATAAACAGCAAGCTAATTGCTTGCATTAATGAAATTAGAATAGAAAATGACTTCAGTAGACTTTGACCTAAGTGAGTCCCACCAAAAATGAAGTCAGCAGTCTTAATGTCCTTTTTGCCTTTTACTGAGTAATAACATTCACTTAACAGTTTATAATCATTTTTATTAGCTGTTCTTCACAATAGCCTGGTGAATTTAATATTAGAGTCTTTCCCAAAGGACAAAATAGTTCACACATGTAAGACTTTGACATTACTAGCATTAGAACTCGCATTTCTGCTGGATCAAACCATACCCTGAATGATTTACTAGAATTTAATGGTAGAATCACATAAATTACTAGTGCTTAATGTGTTCTTGCTCATTTCCTCCCCAAAGTCACTTTTAATCAACCAACAAACATTTAATAAGTGACACAGGCACTGTGCTAGGCCTTGGAAATGCAAACACAAAATGCAGTGGTTTTTGCCTTAAAAGAACAGACAGTCTATTGGAGAAGACACTATCTACATAAATAAGTACATACAAAACAAATATAAGGTAATTGTATGGAAAAAGTAGTAAGTGATGTGAAGTATTAGGGGTATTAGGAAAGACTTTATGGAGCTGGGGACTTCTGAGTTGAGTTTTGAAGGAAGCAAGAGAGTCTAAGTGGTGAAACTGAGGAGAGAGTACATTCTAGGTATGGAGAGAGCTTCTGAAAAGTCCTTGCAAGAAGGTCGACTTGGCTTGACCAAAGTGGGTGGAAAGGGGAGTAACATATAACAAAGTTGGAATGGTAAACTGGGGCCAAATTTGAAGGATTTTAAATATGAAGCAAAAAGTTTATATTCTATATCAGTTTCTCTCAAGCTACACTTCTGACTCTGGGTACCTCCCCCGATTCCATTTTCACCTACCTTTTATTTACTGTCTTCCTTCATCATTAGAATGTAAGCTCCAGGCTCAATAATACACTTTTGGTGGATCTGTAAAATGTTACAACCACCATGGTAAGCAATTTGGAATTTTGCAAATAAAGTGACTTAAAATGTTCATACCCTTTGAACTAGATACTCTATTACTGGACTTAAAGGAGGACTATTGATAAGAAGAAAGTCTTTATATATCAAAATATTTGTAGAAGATATTTTGTGATAGCAAGGTATTAGAATCAAAGCAAATGGCCATCATCTGGGAAATGACTAAACAAATTGTGGGACATAAATGTAATAGGCCATTACTGTGCTGTAAAAAGTGTTGTATGGGAGGAATACAGAGAAATATTGAAAGATCAATCTGAACTATTACAGACTGAAGTAAGCAGAGCCAAAAAAAAATTATACACGACTATAACAATATAAATGGAAAGAACAACTGAAAATACACACACACACAGACAATCAAAACTGAATGCAACATGATTATAAAGATAAAACATGACTTGACTGAGGAGATATAAGAGGATGCTTCCAAGCTACCTCCTGGTATAGGTGGAAGGTCCATAGGTGTTACATGTTATACTGATCTTCAGACTTGTTTTTTCATTGTATTGATGGATTGTGGTGATATTTTTCTCTTCTTTTTTTGTCATCAAAAATACCTTGGTTAAAAAAATGGGATGCTACTCTGTGAGGGGAGAAATACTTGAAAAACTATGATAATGTAACAAACAAAGACATTAATAAAAAATTTTTTTTAAAAAAAGGAACATATGTTCCTTGAGGGTAAGGCCTATCTTTATTTCTGCTTGGGGTTTTTTTATTGTCGGTTTTTGGGGTTTTTTTTTGGTATTCCCGGTTTTTAGATAGTGCCAGGCTTAATAAGGGCTCAGTAAATGCTTATTGACTTTACAACTAAAGATAATAGGAGACAACTGGATTTTATTGAATAGGAAAAGTGATATATAGTCAAACCTGTGCCGTAGGAATATCATTTTAGTGTCTGTATGGATGACAGATTTCAAGAGGAAACTTGAGGCAGGGCAATCAATTAGAAAACTTATAAAGATAGTCCAGGCAAAAATTGAGTAATTGACTATTTTCTGAACCAGAGTAGTGGATATGTGAGTAGAGGGAAGGCGATACACACACATGCACACATGTATGTGTGTGTACATATTTATATATATATACATATATGTATGTGTATATATAGATACACATATATATGATTTAGAAATATATATTTATATATATACAATTTTATATATATATATATATATATATATGACTTAGAAACAGAGGATAATGCTAAGATTATACACTTGGGTAACTGGAAGAATGTCAGAAAACACCCAATAGAAATAGGCAAATTCAGAAAGGAAGGCCAGATTTGGGTGGGCTGGGGTGGTAGACAATAAGGATAGTGTTAGACGTTTGTGCTATAGCACCTCTGAGCTTCCTGGAATCTTTGAAGTGAGGTAATATTCATGTCGAGTTTAAGATGCCTACAGACCACAGTTAGAAATGTCTGGTGTTTTAAATTGTTCAGGCAAAAGAGCCTTTCCTGACCATTTTTGAAAGCTTAAGAAGTGTTTTTGCCATCTAGTCTACTAAAACAACTCACCATCAAAACAGGAAAATCTATTGTTCAAACTCAGAACAAAACCAAGAAAGTGATAGTCTTTAGATAGATTAGACTTTGCTTTGGTCACTCCATATCTGGATTATATAAGTTTGTGGTCCTACATTTTAGGATGGACACTAACACAAGAAAATACAATCAGAGAAGAGCAATCAGTACGGTAAGGAGAGTGGGGACCATGCCATATGTGGCTGAAGGAACTGGAGAAGAGAAGGCTTGAGAGAGACAGGAGAACTGTCATTTCAGGACTTGAAGCATTGTGATTTTGTGTTCTCTTTGGCTACAAAGTATAGAATTAGGAACAAGCAAAAACTGCAGAGACAGATTTTGGATGTGTGTGTATATACACACATACATACACACACATATAGAGATACACATACATGTATACACATATATGTGTAAATAATGCCTTAAATATGAATAGATATGGGAGGGAATAGGTTCCTAACTACTGGAGCTTTTTAAGCGGAGGCTAGATAAGCACTTGCCAGGTATGGTGTGAGGGTTGTACTTATTTAAATACGAGCTGGACAAGGTAACCCCTAGGTTCCATTCCAACCTTAAGACAATAGTATATTGTATGCTTAAAAAAACTTAATACAAGCATCTGTTCTTAGAATTTATATCACCAACAAATATAAATCAACCAAGTCAAACTTTGAGATTAACTGTTCCACACTCTGTGGAAAAACCTAATGAATTCTGGAAAGGATGAGATTAGTGACAGGAGGTATTTCTATAAGTTAGGTTTGCCTTTGGAAAGAAATTCACCCCTTCCTCTCCACCCCTCATTCCCTTAGCTTTCAGGATTATTTTTGTCTTGATTTTCTCTGTTTATAAGGCATGTGAATAACTGGCTTGATCATTAGAAGCCAGCGAGGATTTATTAGAGCATGAGTATTGTCTCCTAGGAAATTTGCTCTAAGGTTTCCGTTATAGATCAAAATTATACCCACAGCCCCTACTCCTTGTAATCAGAAAAGAAATTGAAAATATTTGACACATAAAGCTAAGAATAACTTCTAATACCATTATCCCATGTGATATGCTACGTTATTTCTTCTACCATCATGTCCCTACCATCATCTCCCTCTTCTTTTCTCATCTATTATTGTCTCCTCTTTCTTGAATGCCCATTAAGCCTTGAAAGGACGGAGCAAGCCTTTAACTAGCCCTAGTTCATGGAAACAATATATTTTCTTTTAAGTACTATGGAAGGGTTTATAGAATATAGCAAAAAATGAGGGGAGCTACAGTGGCAATCAAAGGGGAAAGATACAGAATTTCACAGGTTTTTTTTTCAGTTATTCTTAACGCTCCATGTAGACTTAGACAGAAACAGACCAAGTTGCCCTTCAGGGTCTTCTCTCATGGGGAAGTTTTTTATTTACGTATCGTCTCCCTAGTTAGTGCCCCACCGGCTGTACTACTTAGCATCTTAATTTCTAACTTCTAGCCAATGGATTTGCTTTGGCAAAATTTTAGATTTCTCTAACTTTCTGGAATCTGCTACCCAAGTTTTAGCTTTAGGTCTGTAGACTGTCCTACCTTACTATCTTCCTCCCCCACTCCCAAAGGAATTCCTCTATACTAACTGGCTTTGGTCTAAATAGGAATTCTGTCTGTGCCCCTCCCTCCCTTTTTGGAGACTCTTCCCTCTCTGCATACTTCCATAACTCTCTTTTGGACTTTAGACTTCCCAGACTGATACTTCTCTCATTCATTTTCTTAGAGATATTGGTAGCCTATCCTCCTAGAATGTTCTACTTGGAACTTGACTGAATTCCTCCCATGACCCAATTGGTCTAAAATGATTTCTTTAGCTGTTTAAAATAATGTTACCACTCCCCCTGCCCCGTAAAATTGTCTCTAGATTAGCATCTGAACTCCCTCCCCCCAGAAAAATCCTTAATTCCCCCATCCCCAAAGTACACACACACACACACACACACACACACACACACACACACACACATACTATACATTCACACCACACCACACATGCACATAGTCACTATATATTTGGTTCAGTAGCCTAATATAAGTCACTATGATCCCCCTCCAGGCACCAGGGTTATCTATCCTTCCACAAGTGTGTAGTCTTTTGCTAGATTCAACTTTCCTTCCTTTTAAAAATATTTCCATTTAAGTTTATGGTTCTGGGACTCATTCACCCTATTTCATTGGCAGGTCTTCAGTAGTAAATATTCTCTAGGTCCACTCAACAATGAACACTTTGTCTTTACCCTTCCTTTTACTTCATGCCCTTTTGTTGTCTCAGGATGCTGCCATGAGTTGGACCCCTTTCCTGGAAGAATAACTTTTTAGACTGGTTTTTACAACATTTTAAGAACTATTTCATAGGATCATAGATCTGTGGATCTGTCATTCCACTAGCATGAGCACTTCTCCTAATATGGATTGAGGCTTATGCTTCTCTTTTCAATTTATGAAATTTTATCCATGTCCTTTCATAAATCATCCATCGAGTATAATACGTTCCACAGTAGAGTTCTGCTTCTTCATTCAGACTGTCTGTCAATTTCAGAACATAATCAGTCCATCTCCTTTACATATGTGTGTATGTATATATGTATTTGATGATATAATCTCTTCTTGTATGTGCCATGCTGTGTAGGCTTGCCTACATGCACTATCATTCTTTCCTTTGTCCATTGAGTCACTTTACATCTTGATTTTTTCTGAGGCCAAAGTGTTCCATGATTTGCAGGGACACAGTATCCCTTGAAAAAGGTTGGTATCTAAAAGTATATGCTTCTATAGTAGTGAGTTTCTTACAGTCAGTGAAGTGAGATTGTATTTCCCAAATATGCTCTAATAGACAAACAGCTTTGTACTCCTATTCAAGTCTGGGCCCTATTCATTTCATGTTTGCAGTGCCTATTCAATGATTGCATGAGCCTGGGTATGTATCAGTAGGGATAATGACTGAATCAATGATTTCATTGGTGTAGCAGACTTTAAGTGAGGAACACCCTGTACCAATACAGACCAACACCTTCTCTGCAGCTCACAGTGTGAAGAATTTCGTAGAGCACTGATAGGTTAAGTTATTGTCTAGGGTCACATAACTAGTATGTGTCAAAGGCAGGATTTGAACTCAGGTATTCTAGAGTATGTCAGTTTTCTACCTACAGTTTCTTATATGTATATATAGATGTATGTCACACACACATTCATTAATTGTATTTATATTGAAGAACAAATTCAATGGGCTACCCATAAAGGTAAGATGTATTCTTCTTCCAGTTTGTTTTTTTCTAGTGTTGGTGCCAGGCTTTTCTTAAGGGGACCAAATAGTGTTCCAGAGACCAATGAAATTCACACATTGTCAGACAGGAGTATTTCAGGAACTTGAAGCAAACGCTTTACAATTTCAACTACACATGGAATTACATTAAATATATGAGACCCCCTAATGAATGGGGCAAAGTTATCTTCTTCATCATAGTGTCTGTAGGCTGTACTTCTGCAAATAAGAGTGCTATGATGCAAAAGACTATCCCTGGGAGAGGGAAAAAAAGGAGAAAATTTCAATATAGCACCTGATTTATGGAAACAAATGCATTCGGTTAAGTTCCAAATATTAGTTCTTTTTACTTGCTGAGTATAGGAAAATACATTTTAAATAAATTGTCACATTTCATACTTGAAAGTGTTCAGTTTCCAATTTACAGATAAGTAAACCTGGATCCAAAATAGATAAGAATGAAACATCTCATACTCTAAATTCTAGGCTTAATTCCCTGAAATTCTGAAGACAATATTTGGTTAACCTTCTAAGACTATATTATATGTTGGGGAATCAGAGGGCTTTTAGGTGAAATAGTTAATATATATCTGTTTTTCTCCTCAAGTTCTTAGGAGATATAATACGACACTAGGATTTAAAAGTACCTAGTGTCATAAAGATGTTCTGTTTTATGCTTGTTTCTAAACTGTATTTTTGTTCATCGTGCATGTAATAAATTAGAGGAACAGAGACAGACAGACGTTTTTGTAGAGATTTTCCTCCCAGAGTGCCAAAAAATACAAAACTGCCAAAGTATTGGGAAGTGAAAGGGCAGGGAAAAGGAACAAAAAGGAAAGAACAGAAAATGGTTGGGGGTTGGAAACTGGAACAACTACTATCGAAGAGGTAGGAGTAGGAAGAGAAAACTCAGTATTAACTTCCTGAGAGAAAGGTGGGAGTAGGGTTGGCTCAGACTATCTCACTGGGTCAATAGTCAGGGTTTTGAAGGATATAGGACATGAGAATGTCAGGTAAAATAGCTTCATATGTCATGGTATAGAACATGTCTAGGGAATGCTGCTCTCTTCCATATATTAAATTAAATGTCTCCGTACATAAATGGTCAGATGAATTCACAATCGAGTAAGACTAAAAATCCTACCAAAAGAGAGATTACAGTCTGCAAATTATTTGTGGTAGTAGTAGCATAGTGTCCCAAGAAAAATACCATAAACCAGTTGGAAAAAGAAAATAGAACACTCATAATACTTCCAGGAATCATGGGGAAAGAAAAGAAGATGTAATTTAAATAAAAAAAAGTAAAATATCATCCGTTAAAACTAGCTTTCTGATATTTAAAGCCAAATTTCTCAATTTACTTATCTCTTCTATTTTTGGCCTTTCCAAAAGAACTCAAAGTACTTTGCCAGCATTTTTATTAACCCTCATAAAAACCCTTTGTGGTAAAAAGTGTATATTAGCATTATTCCCATTTTACAGACAGAGGAAAGAATAATTGGAAAAGCCAGTTCAGGTTATGTTTACATGACCCATGGGAAAGAGTTCCAAAAGGTTCTAGTCCAATTGTGCAGGTCCATCTAGCTGTATCTATGTTCTACATGTTATTGAGATGATAGAAAAGTGTACTGTTAGATATCTGGTGATTATTCTGCCATATAGATAAATTGACTATGTCTGAAGGGTTCAACCAGAAGTCATGGTCTTAGCTAAGCAATATTATCAGCTTTCTGTTGCCCTGCTGTAGACATAGGAGAAGGGTGCCAAGAGAAATAGAGCATGTAGTACTGAAACAAATGAAACCTACACCAAATGTTAAAAGGAATTAACTGGTTTTTTTGTCCATGAAACTTTCCTCAGTTACTGACATTTAATAAATCCACATTTCCCATGTTCCCTCATTCAATAATTCTTATGTTTCTACTGCATTTATAGTCTATAGCAGTTACTCCATTATCAATTCATTCATCCTTTAATTAAGTACTATCATTTGTCATCTCCCACTTATTTCTGTTTCCATTTGGTTTACATATGTTAATTATGTTTTTAAGCCAAAAACAAAAATTAGCCTGCATGCTCCTTGAGGGCGGGATGTACATGTACTTCTCTTGTATTTGTAACAGTTATCTACCAAATAGTGCTAGACACAGAATAGATACTAAATATAACAAAGGGCAGTATAGTTTAGTGAAAAGACTTAGACTTTCTGGACATATCTTTTAAAACCTGCCCATAACAATTACTACGCTATAGCCAAGGGAAATTCCCTGATTCAGTTCAGTTTTCCCATTTATAAAATGGAGATAACAGTAACTGTCATGGCTCCTCACAGAGTCATTATGTAAATCAGGTGAAATCATGCACA
Source organism: Potorous gilbertii (assembly GCA_028658325.1). Classification (NCBI taxonomy): domain Eukaryota; kingdom Metazoa; phylum Chordata; class Mammalia; order Diprotodontia; family Potoroidae; genus Potorous; species Potorous gilbertii. The sequence continues at coordinate 446,539,777 of CM053771.1, read as the reverse complement.
ACAAGTATTTTGTAAAACAGCAATATATGTGTCAGTTGTGATTATTATATGTTCATCAGTTAATAATGTACAATACCAAACAATTGGTTTGTTTCTCTTTGATCAGTTAAAAGAAAAACGTATCCTTTTTTGTTGTTTTGTTTTAGCCTTGGTGCTACGATTGCGTGTAGAGAGTGTGAAACAGAATCCTGCCCGAGTGGGTGACATTTCCAAGTCACCAGCCTCTGTGATCTTAAGTTATCCAGGAGTTCAGATCAAGTCATACTTCTTTACAGAGATGAGGAGAAAGTCCCAACAACATGGTATATTTTGTATTTTTCAGTGTTTATTCAAACTTTAAAAAAAAGTTTAATATTAATGAAAAGGAGAAGAGAAAAAAAATGTGGGAGTGGATAAACAGAAACAAAAACCATCCATTGGATGAAGGATAAATAAAGGTCCAACTGCCCACTCTTATTGTCCTGCTTTGTCCCCCGTCAGCTTCTTGGGGTGTCCACCTCTTAGAACTTTAGCTCTGCCAAGTACTTCCAGATCCTACTACTCTCTCACTCCAATTTTTTTTTATTCCTTAAAGGAAGTAGTAAAGAGTGTGTGTGGTAGAATAGACCATGTTAATTGTATTAAGTGTTCACTGGGGTACTAGGACAACACAAAAAGGGGACTGAATCATTTCGGAATGTCTGATAGTCTAGGAAACATAAGAAGTTTGCCATTATATTATGGTGAATAATTACTATCATATTGAAATATTCCAAAGGTAGCAGTTTTAAGTGAACATATTTTTATTTTGGAGAGACAGGTGAAAGGCAGGAGTAAGAAGGGAAAGAGATGGAGAATTAAAATGCATTTAAAAAATAAAAAGAGGTATTGAAGGAGTAATCCTACCAGTGAAAACTAAATAAATCAAGTTTGATTTTGAAACTCTTTTCCTACTGCCAAAAACAATGATGCAAGGACACAATGAAAGGCAAGCTGATTGATCTTTGCAACCATCAGAAATGGTTTCTAGTCAATGAACTTACAAATCCTTTGTTGTACTCTTGGGAAAAACATGATCTCTTACTAAACATGTTCACAAGGCTTTGACTCTATCTAAAATAATTTATCTCTATGAATTAGGATTTTCAGTCCTGTTTCTCAATCAAATCCAGAGCAAGAAACAAACTGGAGGCTCAGCATGTATACAAGTATTTCTTTCAAAAGTTAAATCAAGAATAAAACTATTGGTTATGATAAAATAGAATCAAGGATCTCATGAATTAATTAGACTATATTCTGATGAACATTCAACAACTTTTTGATAATTTAAATTAATTATAATGTACAAAATAAAGTTGTTTTGTGAAAAAGTCTCTTATTTATTATGGACATATGCATGCAAACATATGTGTATATGTACATATGTGTGTGCCTATGTATATACACACATGCACATATATACATAGGCACACATTATATATACACATATACAAACACATCACATACATATACATATATATCACATACACACACAAACATGCACACACATTTGCTTTCTAATTGAATAGAGGACACAGGGAGGTTTGCCAAAAGTCAAGGGAACAGGGACCAAAAAGGGTTACGGACCCCTGTAATAAATGAAATTTCTCTTTGCTTCTCTATTTCTTTGCTTCTCTCTGTCTTTCTGTATAAAAATAAAATATTATATATACATATATAATTGTATTGTATATATATCCATATGTATACAATATCTCTTATTCAATATAATTTACTGTTTCTGGATTTATGGCTTTTATTATTTTTCTGATTGAGTAAGCCAAGCTGGTGTGATGGAAGGTATTTGAAGTTGCATGGGTGTGAATACCAGCTCTGCTATGTAAATGTTTTCTTTATCAGATATTCATCCATGTTCTACTCCCAGCCAATGTGTCCTTATTTTCTCTACACCCACTCTCAATATCCCAGCATCTTCACTTGATATAATCATCATGCCAATGCAGATGACTTCTGGACCTATACGTGAAACTCATGTTTTTCTCCTGTTTCAGTTCCACCTCGCTATCTGCATATTGGATATTACCAACCAGATATACCATAGGTCAGAAGCGTCAAAGTGTGGCCCATGGGGCCCCAAACTCCCGAATGATGCCCAAACCAGATTATAATATAATTGGGAGATGTTTAACAAAATAAATATGCTTAATAAAATAAATAGGTTTAACAAAATAAATGAAAATACAATACAACAAAGGTAATGTTAATTTGTGGTTTTCTAAGCCAATGTGTCTTGTTAGAATCCATTTCTATTTGAGTTTGACACCAATAGCATGTCAAACTCAACATATACAAAATATGATTTACTATATTTCCCAAAACATTTTCCACCTTTCCTAACTTACTCTTTCTATCAAGGACTCTTTAATCCTTCCTTGGACAGCTAGGTGGTGCTGTGGATAGAACACCAGTGCAGAAGTCAGGAGGACCTGCGTTCAAATCTCCCCTCAGACACTTGATACTCACTAGCTGTGTGACCTTGAGCAAGTCACTTAACCCCAATTGCCTTATCCTGGGTCATCTCCAGTCATTCTGAGGAATATCAGGTCTCTGGATTCAGATGCTCTGGAGGAGAAGTGAGGCTGGTGACCTGCACAGCCCTCCCTCACTCAAAACAAAGTCAAGTGCAAGTCATGTCATCATTTCTCTGATGGCATGGTCTTTTTTGGTAATGAAGGACGAACACACTTTAATCCTTCCAGTTATCTAAATTCACAAACTCAGACAGATTCAACCTTTTACTTTCCTTTACTAGCCATATAGAATCAGTTTTCAAATCTTGGTTATTCTACCTCCTCAGCTTCCTTTACGTTCATCCATTTATCTCTTCACAAAACTACTGCTCAACTGAGAGGAGCCAGCAGACCCAAGCAGGCGTCAGGGACCTGAATCTCTGGCAGCTGCAAAGGTCCCTCCACCCACAGACGCACGGGTCAGTGAGAGAGATGGGCTGAGAGGGGAGCAGGGTATCTCCGGGACTCGAACCCCCTCGGGAGGCGGCGGCCAGGGCAGAGGCGAGGCAGAGGCAGCTCCGCGGAGACTCCAGGGGCGGGCAGGGGCTCCGCAGCATCTCCATTGCAAGAAATCTCTGCATAAACCCCTTGAGGGAACTGAGCCTGAGAGGCGGCCCTGCCCCCACCTGAGAACCAGTAGATAAGCTCCCATTGAAGAGCAGTCAGGCCTGCCGCCAAAAGCCATGAGGCTGGGGAGCAGCATTTGAATCTCAGACCCCAAGCACTAGTTCGGGCAGACCTAGGCTGGGGTGGAGAGGACTCTCATAAGTCAAGTAACTGGCTGGGAAAATGCCCAGAAAAGGGAAAAAAACTAAGACCATAGAAGGTTGTTTTCTTGGTGACCAGAGGATTGCGCCATTCCTCTCTGAGGAC
>CM053771.1:446353223-446535855 GCA_028658325.1 Potorous gilbertii | reverse complement strand
CACAAATGGGGAGAAAATTTTGGAACCCAAAATCTTGTGAAAATGAATGTAAAAAGTTAAATAAATTTATTTAAAATAAATTTAAAAAAACTACTACTCAATTTTGGGCACTCATCATCTCTTTTCTCAACTACTGAAATAAACTAATGGATCTCTCTACTTTCAGTCTCTTCCCTTTTCAATCTATCCCCATACAGATTTCAAAATGATATTCTTAATGATCAAGTCTAATAGTGTCAATCCTGTGCTCAAAGACTTCCAATAATTTCATTTTCTCTAAAATAAAACCTAAATTCTTCTAATTGACCTTTAAACTTTACATAATCTAGCTCCAGCCTACTTTTCCAGGATAGTTCTATAATACTATCTTTTTTTCTGTGTCCTGGTCAAACTTACCTACTTGGCAGTTCTCCAACTCAACATTGCATCTTTTATCTCTGATCCATTGCATATATTTTCCATGCTGCTAATGCGTTGTGATGTCATTTTTACCTCTTAGATTCTTTCAGTGTCAGTTCACTTTCTATAAGAGATCTTTCCCAATCTTCTCAATTATACATATTGTCCCTGACGTGACCCTGTACATACTTTATGTTTTGTGTTTTCTTATATTGCTTCCTTCATTAGAATACAAACTCCTTGAAAGCAGAAATCATTTCACTTTTTGTTCTGCATTCCCAACACTCAGCTCAGAACCTAGTACATGGTCAGTGGTTAATAAATGCTTGTTGAATGAATGAATGGATACTCAACCAATTATAAGGCAAGCAGGCTATACTATTATCCAGTCAGTGTAACTCCACCTTGCTCATAAATCTATTAGTAGAATAGATAAGAGTTTATTTGTTATGAAAATGGTCCTCTCTCCCAAGTAGAATTACCCTTATGACTTTTCTCCCATATGAGGGCAATATCATTCCTCATCCATACACATCCTAACTATAATTCACTATAGATAATGGTAGCTACTCCTCATAAATTCAACAACCACACCCTACCAAGCTCCAGCAACTGATTTGTTATTTATTGTAAATAGTTAAGATCAATAAATAAACTAAGAGAGAAACAAGTCATTGGCAGTTGGTAATTACTCAAAAAGAAGGCAGCCAAAAGTGGAGAATTTGTTTTAATATCTAAATTAATAGTAAATAAGCATTTATTAAATACCTACTCTATACCAGACTCTGTACTAAATACAAGACATGCAAATCAAATGAAAAACAAAATCCTTGCCTTCAACAAGCTTCCAATCTAATGGCCGAAACCAACACACAAAAGGAAGCTAAAATGTTTCTGGGAGGGAGGTGGGGCAGACACAGGTTAAGAAGATACCTGAATCAGGGCCATTATTAAGAAGTTCAGAAAAGTCTAAAAGCAGCATAGCTGGTAAGAAATAGAGAGAAGAGTGTGCTGGGCCCCCTCCTTAAATGGAGGCCCTGGGGACCATGCCAGCCAGAGCATCCAATCAGAGGAGCTTTACGCTTATCATCTATTTTATTTCCTACAATATTTTTCAGAGTTAGGTGCTATTGTTATACTCGACAGATGAAAAAACTGAGACAGGCAGAAGTTAGATGACTCACTCAAGCCACATAGCTAGCAACTTAGTTAGGATTTGAATTCAGGTCTTTCTGATTTCAGATCCAGTGTTGCATGAGCCACAAAGCTCCTTCTAGGAAAATCTCTTCTGTTGGGTAAAATTTGTTAAAAATATAAATCCAAATATAGTTTTGTTTACAATGTAAAAATAAGTCAGATTAATCTTTGTTAAATCTAAACTAAGATCCTATGGTCAAACTAGAGGACTAGAGATTTGATCTCTTCCCAGGTTTCTACACTGTTTTCAAAAGAAAAATATTGGTTGTGATGAGTCATTTCTCATCTGTTACCTGGTTATGAAGGAGCCATTGTTTGATTTTTCATTTTTATGTTTATATATTCCTGAATATATCTCATTTTCTTCTCCCACCCAGAGAGATGATCTTTATAATACCAAATTTAAAAGAGAAAAACAGGGGAGAAAAAGGAATTCAACCCAAACCAATCAAGATATCAATCAAGTTTGAAAATATATCATGTGTAGCACTTCTATAACCATTCACCTCTGTGAAGAAGGTAAGGGAGTACGTTCTTTGGGGCCAAGCTTGGTAATACAGTGTTCAGTTTTTGTTTGCATTTTTCTTTTGATTTATCTTGCATAATCATTGTGTGTATCATTTTCCTGGTTCTATTTACTCTACCTTGCATCAGTTTTTGTCTTCCCATGCCCATTTATATTCTTCCATATTCATTGCTTTTTGTGATATAGTAATAATCCATTACATGAAGGCACCACAATTCATTCAAATTAATGGATGTTTTTTTTCCAGGTCTTTGCTATTACAAAAGTGCTGTTATAAATATTTTGGTACCTATTGGATATTTATTTCAATCTTCGACTTTCTGTTACCTAGCAGTGAGATCTTGGGGTGGATGGATATTTTAGTCACTTTCTTAGCATAATTGTAGCTTATTTTCCAGAATGGCTGGATTAATTTAAAACTCCAACAATGAATTAGTTCAACTCTCTTTCCAACCCCCTCCAGTATTGACCAATCCCATCTTTTTTCTTTCTTTGGCAATCAATAGCAGGCGTTTATAAGGATTAAGCTTGCACATGCAATGTGTGGTGAAAGCACTTCTCTAGAAAGCTAACTCATCCACAGGAAAAGAAAAACGTAGGACTTTTTCTCATTACTACCATGATAAAGGGCCCAGTCATCAAACTTTAAAACTTCTATTGTCACAGTTAAAAGAGCAACTATTTAATACAAAAAAAGAGAGAAAAACACTAAAGAATTGTGTTAATCTTTTAATAGTTTTAAATCAGGTCTGTACAACCTATGGGCTGCTGGCCACTTTCAGCCATCATAGGATTTCAGGTGACTCATGAAAAGTGTAGGGTTGCCACCATGCAATCTCCTGTCACATGACCCGCAGCAACCAACCATCATCAGTCTGTCTCTAGTTTAATCTATGTGCTGCCCAAAGAAGTTCATTCTATTTTTATTTCAGTCACTCCCTACTGCCAAATTGTGCAGGAATGGTCTAAATGTTATCAACATGTGTAGTGTTTTACAGATCATATAGCACATTGATATGAATAATTGTTATTCAGTCACGTCCAACTCCTTATGACCCTATGGGCCATATCACACCAATATTGTCCATGGTGCTTTCTTGGCAAAAATACTGGAGTGGTTTGTCATTTCTTTCTCCAATGAATTACCAAAATCACTAGCTGACTGAACTGTCAACAACTAACAGTCCAGCTGAGGCAGTTATAATTGGTTGAGAGGAAAGCTCAGGTAGTGGATAGACAATGGACTTTGAATCAGAAAGAATCGAGCTTTTCTCACTGCTGTATGACCTCACTGAAGTCACTCAATCGTCTCGAGAACCAGTTTCTTCATCTATAAGAGGGGATAGTAATGCCTATGTTATCTATCTAGCATAATTATGTTGTAAGGCTCAAATAAAAAAATACATATAGAATGCTTTGTAAATTTTAGCAAACTATGCTAATCTTAGCTACTAATTGGTTGCTATAGGTCTTGCTGACTTGACTGCTGCAGAAAGTTAAGAGAAATTCTGGAGTGTACTAGGTATTTCCGCATCTTCTTCCTGCTTCCCTTCCTTTATTTTGTTCATTCAACAAAAGAAGAAGAATTTGGCAGTCTTCTTGGGGTGCAAAGTGTCCTTAACTACTGTCGAAACAGTGCACTCTCTGAGGTTCTCAGACTTCTACATAGTACCTTCATCTCCAACACAAAAGAAACTTTAGGAGGGAGTGAAGGAGAAAGTTAGAATATTCATCTAGGGCCCAAGCATCCCCAGATGGGACAATTCCCAACTAATGCCTCCATGTGGTCATGTCCCTGTCCAACACCCTCATTTTATGCTTGAGGAAACCAAGAGTCAACAAGATTGGTTTGCTGAAAGCCACTACTTTACTATTATTAACTCCCTTGTTAAGCCCTCCTTCCTGGACATAAAAATCATGGATTTACAGGATTTAGAGTTGGAAGGGACTTTGAGATTATCTATTCCAACTGCTTCATTTGCATATGGGGAATTGAGGCTCAGAAAAAAATTAAGTGATTTTTAAGGTCATACAGCTAGTAAATAAATAGCAAAGATTTGAATTCATCAACAATGGATAATTAATTACCTTCACCAATGATAATTACTGTTAATCACTGACATTGACTTATGTACCAGTGTCATATGGAAAAGTCATGCATGCAGAATGGATAGAGCTAAGACTCATTACAGAATTTCTTTGTGCATATATGCCCATGGAAAAGCACTAAGAGATGTCAAGTATTTCTCAGAAATTAGGGTGGAACAAGAGACAAGATGAGGAAATAACATTGCCCTCCTTTCCTTGGAGCTGTGGACAAATACAGTTAAAGAATGATGCATACTTTGTCAGACACAGTTGCTTCATTGGTTTAACTATTTTTCTTTGTTCTAAGGAAAGACCTAATGGGGGTGTGGCGGAAGATATTATGGGGTTTATGGAAAGGAAATATACCAAAATGCCTATAATGTAAATTACAAAAGACATCAATATAACTTGAAAAAAAGAAAATAATATAGAACAGGACAGTAAAGATATTTTTCCCAAGGTTATGTTGCACCTTTTTTGGTCAGTTGCCTTGAAATTCCTTGGGGAATATATGTGTATTTGAACATATAGAGAAAGAAATCGAGCAAGTCTTCAAGCCCAGCCAAGAGACGAGAGAGGGCAAGTCTCCATGAAAGAAACAGTGACCCCACCCATCCTGTCTCCTTTTATATTCTTTTCCAGACTGCTTTCATAAGGCAAGAATATCCTTATTTCTCTGTGATATTTTGTTCCCTTTTCCTCCTACCCATCCCTGGCCTTGCAAAGATTTCCATTCTTCTATCGATTATATAGCCTTTTATTCATATTTCTCATGCTATTGGCTATTTAATAAATTGCTGGACTTTCATCCAGGCCTTGAATGATTGATAACTTATTTTTCTACATATTGGAAAAGAGACTAAGTCTTAAAATAGAGGCAAAAGAGGAACACTCTACTAACTAATCTTGGCTGAATCCTGTCCTACAAAGTACAAGCTGACCTTGAATAGTTTGTCTAGGACTGTTTTTTGATCCTTTTTTGGTCCAATAATGGTCAAATCATGCAACATGTCTTTATCCTTATATAGGCTATTCTCCTACATTTTGTTCCACTTTCAATGATTAATCAAATGGGAACCTCTCTCTCATAGAAACCAATGGGTGGAGTCGTAGGAAAGTGCTACTGGGAATGAAACAGACTATTTTCTCTTGTTACATTTTGGTGATTTGGTTTTTCTCATGGTTTCTCCTATTCATTTTAATTATTCTACACAGTATTACTAATGTGTTTAAAAGACTACATGTGTAGAAGCCACATAAGATTGCAAACTGTCTCAGGGAAAGAGGGAAGAGGGAGGCAGAGAAAATTTAAGACTTATGGAAGTGATTGTTGAAAACTGAAAAGTAAATTAATTAAATTTGTAAAAGAAAAGTACTGCTGAGATCTTTGGTGTGTTCTCTCAGCCTCCTCATTTTACTGTTAGCCTCATCTTATATAGACACTGAATAAATGCTTGTTGACTGACTGACTGCTGGCTTGAAATGGTCACCAGGATCAATTAAGCTCCCATGGGACTATTTTTGTGACTTCAATATGTCCTTCACAAATAATCCTAGCAATCAGTAAATCAATAGCTCCCTTATTTTTTTTTCTCATTCACATATGGATTTTTTTAGGCTCTTTTCACTGGCTTATTGTCAACTGTTTTTCTGAGTAAAAGTATAACTTGCTTCTGTACATTTCCCTATGATCCATTTTTTAAAAAGAAATACAATGTTTGTTAATTCCTGGTTCACGTAGTAATTCAAAATTGGTTCCCACCTAGAATTCCATAAGGAATTATCTTCAAAAGTAGATAAGAACCAATTATAATATCAGTTTTAAATGAAATGTGGTATAGCATATAGTGTGCTGAGCTCAGGGTCAGGAAAAGATATATTCCAATCCTTCTTCTTATACATTATTAACTATGTGACTCTGGGTAAATCATTTGAACTCTACATATCTTAGGCAAATGTCTAAGACAGAGAATCTCAAAGTTTTTGGTCTTAAGATCCCTTTAAACTTTTAAAAATTATTGAGAACTCCAAAAGAGCTTTTATTGGTGGGTTGTATTTATCTATATTTACCATCTTAGAAATTTAATTAAGATTTAAAATATATATGTATATGTTCATTTGAAATAATATTAAACTTATTACATGTTAATTTAAGTAACATATTTTTAAAATAACCATATTTTCCAAAACAAAGAAAAATTAGAAGTATGGCATTGTTTTACATATTTTTGCAAATCTCTTTAATGCCTGGTTTAATAGAAGACAGCCGAATTCCCATATCTGCATTCAATTTATTGTGGTGTGTTGTTATGGTTAAAATACATGAAGAAAATCTGGTCTCACAGAGGTATGTATTTGGAAAAGGGAGAAATATTTTAATAGGCAAAGAGAATCTGAGTGTTATTATGAAAATAGTTTTGACCTTGCAGATCTGAAAAAGTTTCAGGAAGCCCTAGGGTTCCCTGGACCACACTTTGAGAACTTTAATTTGAATTCAAAATTTGCTTATTTGTCTGGGCAAGGTGCTCTTTGCCCTCAAATACTTCTAAGTGATTTAGTCAATGGCGGAACAGCACCCCATCTCCCATTCTCCAGGCACTCTACCTTTACTGGCAGAATGAAACAACTTTTCAGAACATAGATACCATGGAAGGCACTTTCTTAAAATGATAGCTGCATAAAAGCTCAGAATTCTTTTTCCTTGCTCATCTGACTTTTCATTTGTCTCTTTCTTGAGAAATATTTCCTTTTGGTCAGAATGGCCTGAAGAAAGATCAGGTTTCAGAATATTCCCTGGTTGGTTGTTTAACAAGCAAGAAACAGTATGGTGCAAACATTTAAATGTAAAACTTAAATGCCATTCAGAAACTAGGGGAAAGTTTTATGGGGAAAGATACAGTCTGATGCAAGTCCAAAGAGTCGACTCTGAGGGAGTCATCCTTTTGTTTGAAATTCCTGTAGCCTAAAAGGCCAATACCAATTAATAATGAGCATATAAACTCTTCTCTGAGATACGACACTTTACTGAATCCAGTAGGTCAAACATATCCTGTTTATTTTTTCTTTTATAACTACACAAAAGTCTTACTCTGGTATCTCATTGTAGCATGGAGGTGTCCTTGACTTCTCAATGGTTGTGTCAATAGAGTTCAAGTCCTCACAGGTCCCATGGATCTCAAAAGCCTTGCAATATATGCCCAGCAATTTTATATGTCTGAAGAACAAAGCCAGCTTAGCTACATTCAGGAAAAGCTTCTCATCAGATTGCCAACACGTTCGTGAAATTTTCAGCTCTTACAAAAAAAAGGAAAGAGTACTCACACCGATAAACTGGTGGTCTGTGGAAGTAGTGAAATAGCCAACTTCCAACTCGAGACAGTAACCAGAAATACAATAATACTTTGAAGGCGATTTGGCACAGCTTTCTTTATGCTAAAATTGTGATTTAGGGTGGTGTAGTGGAAAAACCAATGGAGTGTGAGTCAGGAAACTTGAATTTTAATCCCACCTCTGCCAGAAACTAACTGTGTGATCCTGGGCAATTCATTTAACTTCTCTGAGCCTCCGTTTCCTCACCTATATAATGAAGAGGTTGGACTAGATAATGGCTGAGATCTTTTCCAGACCAAAAAAAAAACCCTCTGTTACACTTATTGACACTGTCTGATGAAGCTAATGCACAGTTCTAGGAAATAACCATTATTTGGGATAAGAGAGCCTTCTGGCAAACTATCCCAGACTATATTTGGGTTCCTCAAAATGTTTTGCCAAAATCACTTTGCCTTAGACTGTGAACACATGTGTTTTTCAAGGGAAATGTACTTCATGTATTTCTAATGTATTTATACTTAACTCATCAAAATGTTGTTTTCTAAGAACTAGTTCATGTCTAGGGAGGCTAAGGAAATTTTCTTTTCCAGTTTTCTTTCAACCTAAGCTATGTCTTGTTCTTAGCATATGGAAAATCATCCCCAGAGACAGTCTACTAAACTGAATTCTTGGCCCACAATATCTCATCCTAAGTTAATATTCTGGAATATTCTGGGTCCATCAAAGCTATTACTGTGCCTATTCTGAAGTCATGGCTTGTAAACTAGACTTTTCTCAGATTATTCCTTTCCATTCTCTTTCTACCTAAAGTTAAAGAGGATTTGAATTTTTGTAGCAAGTTTCTGTAATAATGGTCTCGTTTCCAAGATATTTAAGGAGCTAATTTAGATTTATAAGAAAAAGAGCCATTATCCAATTGACAAATAGTCTAAATATATGGGCAGTTCTTAAAGGAAAAAAACTCAGGCTTTCTCTATGACCATATGAAAAAAAAATGCTCCAAATCTAGTAATCTAGGGAAATGCAAATTAAAGCAATTATGAAATCCTATCTCACACTTTGCAGAATATCAAAGATGATCAAAGAATGGAAAGGGGATAATGTTGTTGATGGGCCTGAGATTGAGTGCAACCATTCTGAAAAGCAATTTGGAACTATATATAAAAAGATATTAAACAGTGAGGGCTTTTTGACCTAGCTATGCCATTGTTAGGCCTCTACTTAAAACAGATCAAAGGGGAAAAGATTCTTTATATATAGAAATATTTTAGCAGCCTTTTTTTGTGGTGGCAACTGTCTGCCCCTCTCCCCCTAGAAATAAAGGGAATGACCATTGTTTGATGAGCAGTTGAATAAGTTGTGGTATATAGCACATAAATATGATGGAATACTGCTGTCCTATAAGAAATAAGAATATGGATAATTCAATGACATGAGACATAGGAGGGAGGAAAAGGGGTCTTTTTGTTAATTGTTTTTAATAGAGATGTGGAAGAGTGCTATAGATATGAAATGTGTACATGAACTTTAAGATGAGATCATTCTATTGTAAATTGTTTTACTTTCTTCCAAGAGACCTCTCATGAAGTAGAAGTAATCTGTAAGTGTTTGTAATATAAAAACAAAACATCAATAAAATTTTTCAAAAAGAGTTTTCCCCAAGAGTTCAACAGATATACCCATCATTGATTTCCCATAACTCTGCTTTGAAACAGAATTGCATTATCTTATAATTGCAGACAGGAAATTTCCTGCCTGGGGAGGAACAACTCTTCCTCTGAGTTCTAGACATTCTTTCAGGCTACCTATAACTATGAGCAATCACTTCACCTCCGCTGGGGGAAACTCTTCTCCCACCCCTAACCCTCTGCTTCTAGCTATACACTGCTGCCTGACACCCTGGCACAACTATACCTCTAGGATGAATTCCTATGGACATTGATAACCTAACCTCATTCTTCAATGATTAACATGCTCCCATTTGTCACTGTTCAGATCTTCTCTTGGTTTCCTAACTGCTCCCTTATTCCAATCCCCCTAAACCAATCCAACTCATGTTGGTAAGTAACACCAACACGCTACTCAAAAGACACCTGCTTCTTCCACCTTGCTCTCTGAAATGTTTGCTCCATAAGTAACAAATCACTCCTCTACTGGCTCCCTTCACCACCTTGACTCCCCAGTGAACCAGTTCATGTGTGTGTGTGTGTGTTCATCTTTTGTTGCTGAAGAATACCATGCCATCAGAGAATTAATGACATGACTTGCACTTGACTTTGTTTTGAGTGAGGGAGGGCTGTGCAGGTCACCAGCCTCACTTCTCCTCCAAAGCCATCTGAATACAGTGACCAGATATCCATCAGGATGACTGGAGATGACCCAGGATGAGGCAATTGGGGTTAAGTGACTTGCCCAAGATCACACAGTTAGTGTCACGTGTCTGAGGTAAGGTTTGAACTCTGGTCCTCCTGACTCCTGCACTGGTGCTCTATCTACTATACCACCTAGCTGCCCCCAATGAACCACTTCAACTCTTCATTGAACTCTTGTCTTAAATCCCTTGTTCCTTTCTCCTCCTGAAGATCTTGCACTTCTAAACCCCAGCCTTGGATCACTCCCACAATCTTTTGCCTTCTCTTCTACTTATTCGCTGCTGAACAAAGATAGGCAAAGTCATGAAACTCTTCTGAGTGAGTCTACTACAAGTTTGTATTACATTATCTCACAGGGAAGCCCTCACTGCCGCAAGGCAATCCTTTTCTATCTTCTTAAGTGAGGTGCAAATGTACACTGTCTTACTCACCACAACTTTTCCATCTTTCCTCAGATTTCCCCTTCTGCCCCCATCTTCTCAGCTGAGAACCTTGATTCATATTTAAATGAAAAACTTGAAGTAATTTACAAAGGGCTCCTTGTTCTCCCCTCTTCATCATTTTACATAACTCAAATGCCTTCTGCCACTATCTACTCCTTTACTCATCTTTCACATGAAGAAGTAGTCCTTTTCCTTGCCAAGGTGAATGCTTCTACATGCACAAGTGGCCCCATTTCTTCCCATCTTCTCCAGCTGACTGTTCATTCTATGATTCTCACTAATCTTCAGTTTCTCTGTCCACTTCCCTTCTGCCTATGAATATGTCATTTCTCTTCTATCCTCAAAAAATCCTCACTGCATCCATCCATCCATCCATCCATCCAAGATAGTTATCATCAGGAATCACTTGTCTTTGAGGCCAAATTCTTTGAAAAGACCATCTACAATAGAGGCTTCCACTTCCTTCCCTCTTAGTCTCTTCTTAACACTATGCAGTTTGGCACTTGACCTCATCATTCAATCAAAAACATTCCTTTAAAAGTTACTAGTGATCTCTTAATTGCCAAATTCAATGACCTTTTCTCAATTTTCATCCTTCTTAGACTTTGACACTGTCTATGACTCTTTTCTCCCTTTTATACTCTTCCATGTTTCTGTGAGCGTTCTCTCTCTTGGTTATTCTGCTACCTGTCTGACTACTCTATTTCTCCTTTGCTGAATTTTCCTCCTCCCCATGCCAACAGTAGTGGGAATCCCTCCCCTCAAGGTCTTGTCCTGATCCCTCTTCTCTTTTCCTTCTATACTATTTCATTTGGTGAACTCATTAGCTCCTATGAGTAAAATTATCATCTCTATATATACAAACCTTAGAAATACTCATCTATTCCAAAATTTTCTTCCGGGGATATGCTGGAGCCAACTCAAACCAGCTCACAAGAACCAATTGTTAAATTTTCATTTTGAACATTTATACCTTGGAAATAGCAAATGTTGATTTGCTGATTGTCTAGACTTAGAATAATGGGGGGAAATGTTAATAATTCAGCTTGAACTTAAGCCTGTGTTGTACATACATTTTCCCTTTGAAGAGAAGTTGCTAAACATTTAAACATCACTGCCCTCTCTCAACATCCAATCCCACATCATTAACTCCTTGTTAAAATCTCAAATTGAGGTCTCATGGACCTTAATTTATACTTTTTCCTCAAGCCCTTCTCTCTACACAACTTTTCTACTATTGTCAAGGGCGCCATCATCCTCTTAGCTAATTATATGTGTCATATATGTAACAGAGACAACACTGGACCCTTCTCCCTGAAGGCTAGAGTAATTTACATTTCACTCTTTTGCCCAATATGTGGCAGAATAATGTTTCTCCTCTTCCCTGTGCCACTTCACTCTCTGAAGAAGGAAAGGAGATCATATTCACAGCTTAATCCTCTTCCTATAGGGCAGAGGTATAATTCCAAATGTAAAAGTCTCACTCTGGCCCAAGTCTAAAGTCTCAGGCATCCTGGCTTCTTAGGGCTGCTATGCTAGGCCCTACCTGCAATCTGGCTTCAAGTTCACCATGGTTCATGGTTCCTTGAAGAAAGAACAGAGAACAAACATTCCCAAGTCCATGCCTAGAAACCAGAGTAGAAGAAAGGGAGCAGGGGAAGGATAGTCCTTCCCCTCTCACCAATTCAGTTCATGTTGCCTGCTGTGGGTAAAACTGAGATCTTCACCTTGTGGTCATAGCACATAAGATTCTCCCCCCAAAAAGAAAGCAGAAGAAAAAGAATGATGGGGGAAAAGTAGCAGAAGGAGAGACAGCAGAGTAAAGAGCAGTCAGAAGAGGTGAATGGTTCAGTCTTTCTTGCTGGTTAGACACAAGCAGCCAATCAAAGCAGGCTCTCCTCACCGACTCTCCTCACCGACTGGCTAGGGCATATAGTAGTCTCTATGTCAGGTAAACTGGGCATCTCTATGTAAGAAGAACTAAGTATGTCCTATATATATGTGCCTAGGTTACATATATATATATATATATATATATATATATATATATATATATGTCATGTAATATATATTTGTAAATAGCTATTTGCATTTTGCCTCCCTTATTGCACTGTGAGTTCCATGTAAATAGGAGCCCCCTTTTGTCTTTCTTTGTATTATACCTGGAATTTAGCACATGCCTATCACATAGTAAGCATTTAATAATTATTTTTGACTAATTGAGTAAAAGAGAGCTAAAGACAGTTGCTAAGGTTCAACATGTCCATGTCATTTGACCCAAAGATATCACTGCTAAGCATCCAAAGAGCATCTTAAAGACATCAAAGAAAGAAAAAAAAATCCAAAGTGTTAACAAAATATTTATAGCAACATTTTTTTCAGTAACAAATAATTGGAGAATGGCTAAACAAATTATGGTACATGAATACAAGGGAATATCACTGCACTTATGATGACTATGAAGAAAACAGGAAGACATGGGAGGACTTACATGAATTAATACAAAGTATAACAAGTAGAATCAGGAAAACAGTATGAAATATACACACTTATGTATATATGCATGGATGTATGTGTACATGTATGTGTATATATACATATGAATGAAAAGAACATCAACCGTAAAAATCAAATTTGATTATTATATAATTATGATGACCAAGCTTGGCACCGATGAAGATATATGAGAATATCACATTCTCTCTTCCTTGCACACGTGGAAGACTATAGAGGTGATATATAGAATATATGCCCATAATTTATTGACATGTCACTAAGTTTCATTGGATTGCTTTTATTTTCACTTCTTTTTTTAATTATACTGGTGACTTTCTAGGTAAGGGGAGGGGCATATTTGGAAATGAAGGTGTTCTATACAAAAGGTAGCAATAAAAACATTATTTAAAAGATCACAATGTAAAAGTGTTATTAAAAAATGAAAGCAAGCACCAAGCTTCTAGAGCAAGTCAAAGAATGAGTCTAGATTGAGAGGTCATTGCAATGATCTCATCTTACATGTTTATTTTCGATCATTGCTGTGATTTCCAAATAGTTTTGCAGCAAAACTACATTACTCGGTTTGTAACTAATTTGGAAAAATAGACTGAGTTAATTAGGAAGACTTCAATTATTTTTGCTGTTGACACGCTTATCATTCTGGGAAACTCTCCTAACTCAATATTTGACAGAAGGCATTAGAAGACCTTGAGAAAATCATTCAGGAATTGCTCTGTGCCAACTACTATACTCGAAAGAGCACACCCAAGAAAAGGCACAACCAATGATGAATCACTGTGCAGTGTCAGCACTGGGCTATGGACTGACAGTCAGCCCCAAGAAGACTGGAGCCATGTAGAAACCTGTATGAGAAAACTACCTATGCAGGCAAAGATTTTCATTGGCCATAGAGTTGAAATCTGACTCTGGCGATCCAAGGTCTAGTGACACATAATAGAGAAAGAACAGGCACACAAAATCAAAAAAGCTAGAAGACTTATAAGGCAGTATGATAAATGTAACATTACTCTAGAGTCAAGAACAAACATTTGTGTATATGTGTGTGTGTATATGTATTCATGTATTATATGCCTACAAATATCTCTATATAAATTATGTAAGTATATATGCAGTATTATATACGCGAATATATACATGCATGCATCAACATACATATGCAGAGATATATGTATACATATACATGTGTAAGTATGACCTAAATCTATAGAGCACTGTCTTGAAAGTCAGAAAGACCTGGGTTTATATCTTACCTCTGACACATACTGGTTCTGTGACTTCATGATTTTATTGGCATAGGGAGCTCCCATGCGAGGAAGCTCCTTCTACCAATTTAGGTGTCCTTCTCTGTAACTTTTTGGCTTAGATGGCTTTCAAACATACTGAGAGTTCAGAGGTAGTATTTGAACTCAAGTTTTCCTGACTCCAGGGCCTGCTCTCTCTTTACATTGCAGAATTTCCTCTAATGAAAGCAAATTGAATTGAACTATAAGTTTGTCTATTGGTTTAAATGACTGGTTCATGCCATCTCAGACACACTGAAAATGTAGTAGTCACTCATAGACTCATTCATCGTAGTTTGGTCTTATTTCCCTTCCAACTTGGGACAATTTGTTCCTCCTTGAGAAGCCTAGGGGCTGCCCTCCACTCTCATGAACTCATATTAATGCAGGCACTTAGTCTCTACTGCATCTCAGATCTCCCTCACTCAAGCAATCCATTAGCTTTAGCCTTCCCTAGTACCAGGGATTAGAGGTGGCAAGCAATGCCACACCTCAGGTTCTCCTGGGAAGGGTGAATAAAGAAGCTGGAGGGCAAGGGGTGCAGGGTATTAGTTTCATAGTGTTCCTAAAGGCAATAATAAACATTTTATGGAATAGTTTGGTCATCTCACCTTGTAGTACCTATAACAAGCATAATCACGACCACCATGAAGAAAATTATAGCTTATGGGCCTATATTTGTTTCAAAAAAATGAGGTAGAAGAATTGTATGAAAAATTTAAGAGCCTCCAAACTAATGAAGCACCTGGAGCATACCTCCCTCACACATGGGGCATCTAGAATAGTACCCTAGTTTCAAGGTGCTCTGTGGTTCTATATCCATTTAAAACCACAGTTCATGAACCTCTACCATGTGTTTATGTTTTCTTTAGTCAGCCAGAGGACACAATTATTTCAAAGCCAAAATATTTAATAAAATAGCTTAGTAATAAAAGTTTCAATAAAACATTCTTTCCATGAACCTAGGGTATACTTTCCCACAAATACAAACACCACCAATGAAGAGATTGAACACACATATGGCTCATACATAAGGGGTACATTTGTAAGGAAGGGATGTTGCCAGTGCATATATATGGTAGGGCAACCATATCTCCAGCACCACAGGATTACTGAGGTCTTTTGATGCTGCTACTGTCATTGGGACTTTTCCTCATGGGTATAGTGTTTCTGTTGCCCTGCTGATCATCCTCTTATCCCCTTTCATAATGACAATTAAGCATATAAATTCCCCTCTTGCTCTAATTTCTGGGAGCATAATATTTGCTTGGCATTCTTCTCTGCCTATCAGCTTCTAGTCTCATCTCTTTAGGACCACCTAAGCCATTTGGTTACAATCTTCTAGGCTACCATAGTTGTATCCTCTCTCAGGTAAGGGTAGACTGAGAGAGCCAGAAAAAGTAACCCCAGATAATATTGTCTTTCTATTTATGTCTATACAACAATCAAAGTCCTTTGTTTAAGGTAACCATCTAACTTAGCGTCAGATGTTCGCAAGATCTTCTTTAACTTACTGTGCAAATAAATTTGAGCCAGGACAAAGAATGATCAAGGCTGTCATCATTCTCTACCCACCTAGCCATATTTTTGTCTATTATGTGTATCTGTCACTGGGAAAGTCTAGCTGTTTTACTGCTATATTTTGACCAATAAATACTTAATTCTTCTTAAATTAAGGACACCTATACTTTGAAGAACGGGAAAAGATGTTTTGGGAACTATAATTCAAGGTCAAGGAATGAAAGAGTCTTATAGGTTGTTCAATAACCTAACACCTAGACATAATGAAAACTTTCTTCAAGATGAATTAGTGAATGTCTTATACATAGCAAGCACCAAAAAATATCAGAAAAGTTAAAATTGACTGTATCTTAATAGGAAAGAGACAAACAGCTCCTGATATGTGAGTTATTTGAGAATTAGCCAATCAGGTTGTTTATGCATCATAAAACCATAGATTTAGAGCTGGAAGGGATCTGAAAAGCTATCAAGTATAACCTCATTTGACATATAAGGAAACTGAGGTATAGAGTGGATAAGTGACTTCTCCATGAAAACAAACGACAAACAACAATAATTCTCTTAGCAGAACCACATTTGAACTCTATCAACTTTGAAAGTTACAAAGAAAATAAAATACTGATATCATTTTCTGATTTTTCTTAAATCACTTGACTTAGCAAGACAAAATAACCTTAAAGGCTCTCTTTAACTAGATATATGCTGGTCATACTTAAAATCAAACAAGATGCTATGATACACAGAACTGTGGGCATAACTTTATTCAACAGTTTGCTAAGTAATAACAAATGAGGGAAAAATACATGTTCTCTACACTGTAATATGTAGGAGGATATCCTACATAGAATCTAAATAGAAAGAGATCCCATGGCCAGGCCAATTCAATGGCCAGGGTCTCCAAATGCTTCCATTGGCTGGGGTCATTTTACACATTATATTGAGACCTATGGTCACTAAAAATTGAACAACCTAACCATCCACGTTAGAAAAACCAAGGGGCTGAAAATATACTTATTACCCAGATTACAATATGCTGCTAGATTGATAAACTATTGTTAGTTCATCAGTAATATAATTATTTATATTGCATAAACTAATATCAACACATATTCTCCTGTGAAGCACAAAATAACAGTTATCTTGAACCAAACTACAGGTAACTCAGATGGCAAAGAAAAGATGTTTGGTAAGCAGATATCAGTATATCACCTACATCACCTACAACAATCTCCAGGATAAGGAGGGGTACACATGATTTAATCAAGTGCATGTATGATCAGGAAAAAAGGTGGACTTATCATAGAGAAAAACTATCTGTGTGACCCTGGGCAAGTCACTTTACCTTATTTCAATTTCTTCATCCGTCAAATGAGCTGGAGAGGGAAATGGCAAACCACTCCAGTATCTTTGCCAAGAAAAATCCAAATGGGATATGATTAAAATGACCGAACAACAAAAACTTCGCTTGATGTGATACTTAGAAAAAGAAAAGATTTAAATCAAGACCTTAGAATTTAAGACCAAGACCAAAATTCTAAAGTATCTACATTGGCTATCAAAATTTTCCCTAGTAACTTAAAAAAAGAAAACCCAAAACTTAAAATATCCGTTTTTTTTGTGTGTTTAGTCATTTATCAGTCAAGTCTGATTCTTTCTGACCCCATTTGGGTTTTTTTGGGGGGCGGAAATACTGGAGTGATTTGCCAATTTCTTCTCCAGCTCATTTTATAGAAGAGGAAACTGAGGCAAGTAGAATTAAGTGACTTGCCCAGAGTTACACAGATAGTAAGTGTCTGAGGCCAGATTTTAACTCAGGAAGATGAATCTTTTTAACTCCAGACTCAGTACTCTATCTACTACATCACCTAGCTGCCCCTAGAAGATAATAAGTGAAATAAACTAGATTGGATCTTCCATAGAGGATTTATGGGAAGACACTGATGAGAACAGAATAGGACAAGAGTGGGTCAAATGGTTGTGATTTGCAACAGAAATATCCATTACTGAAGAGTCATGGATCAATCAAAGCGCACAAGTACCAAAGTATTTTTCTTGTTGTTTTGTTGTCACTGCTGTTTTCTTGCCTTTGTGGTACTTGAAGTTTGGCAAGGGGGATATCACAAAAATATGCAATAATTATTTAATAACTACAATGCATAATGAAATATAATAAGACCATAAGAGAGAAATATATATGCATATATATATACACACAACACAAAAGGAAGAAAAATTAAGCTACAGTTATCTGAACTATCAAGCATATAAATACAAATCTCTTTAGTTTATGACTATCATATGGGGGGGTTAATTTAAGAAGCAAAACTAATATGAAACTAATTAATATTTCCTTGAGTTCAGTAGTCAAGCAACAGAGAACATGTAAATGTTAACCCACCAGTCAAAAGTCAAAGAGATGCCTTTTTGATCTGCACAATAACTCTATTGTAATTAACACAATTGCTGTATACTCTTCCTTCAATTTATGGGCATGAATCCCATAGCGTCAAAGAGACTTTAGTGTGTATATCAATGGATAGCACAGCCTAGAAAGTGAAAAATACATTTTGTTCATAACTTAAAAACAAAAAAGATTCTATAGGTTTTTCACTTGTGGATTATAGAGCAAAAGACAAACAAGAAATATACATATGAAATGCTTCATTTGTAATTAATTTTGAAGCCAATTTACCAATAATTTCAAATTTTTTCATTCCAAAACCAGGAAAATAAACCAATAAAGCTATGGCTATGTTGGGCTTCTTTTTTTGCATTTTTAGTATTCTTGTACATTTCTCCATAAAATGAATGTTTTTATTTTTGTTGAAGTAGTTATTTCTAATGTTGAAAGCAGTAGATACCTTCTACCAAAGACTTTTTAATTGCTTAGAGGTAAACTTGGACATTAAAAGCAAATAATCAAGTACATTGAATAGTGACATATTCTTAACAACTGCAGAATCAAATAGGCTGTGTGGTGTCATGAAATGAGTCCTGGATCTAGAACCCGAAGACTTGGGTTCCAGTTCTTTATCTTGGATGTCACCTAACCTCCCTGAAGCCTTCTATAAAGTAGATAAGAATACTTATATTACATATGCCAGAGTAAACTTCTAAGGATCAAATGAGATTATGTGTGACCAAATACTTTGTAACAGCAATAAAATGGAAAACTGTTTTGTTCAATTAATTTGAAATTATCAGCAAAATTTGCCTTGACTTCACCTACTAAGTCATATTAAAATCCTTGTTCCCCGAACTCCACCCCATTAATCATTACCACATGTTTAATTGTGTGGGCAGTTTTACATTTGAAAAAGAAAGTGTTTGCCCATATGCCAATAATAGAGGGTGAATAAAGCCTCTCCTCTGCAGTTCCATGATATGTTGCAGTGATACTGCCTGGGCATTGATCAGTTCCATGTGTCTTCTCCAAAACTCCAAAAGGCAATAACCCTTCTTGCCCAAATGCACTATGTTTGGGAAACCTAAATTACCTCTTAAAATTCTAGGACCCACCCAGCATATTGCTCATTTTTGTTGGTAGGTACAGTCCAGTACTCAGTGGATCTGTGATCTCATCAATAAGATTGTACCCTCCAATGATGCAGATCTATACCCACCCAACCTATTTAATTCTTGTCCAGGTCACCCCATAAGTTCACCATAGGCAGTCTACCCAAAATACTTGAGACGAGATGGAAATGGGAGATTTCCTTCAGTTCTTGACTTCCTAAGGATTCCAGTGGAGCATCAGGCTACCTACCACATCTCCCTGGCTCTCACAATGTGATGAAAACAACTTTTTTTTGGTCACATATTTCTTAACATCTGTCATACTTCTTATCTCAAGTTTCTCCATAAAGCAAACCCCTCTTTTCAGTACCAATATTCTTCTAGTCAAGGAGCACTATCATCTCCTAAGAGCTAAAGCTGAAGATCACCCAAAGAACTATGAAGGAGTGTAGGGTAAATGTTAGCAGGTTGACTACAGGATAATTTTTCTTTATTTATAAGAAGATGATTCCATCAAAATTCCAAGAGAACTTCCTCTAAAAATGTAGATCAGTGTCTTGCTATAACTTAAAAATCTCAGATGGTTACCTGGGAGATTTTGCACTGAGAACTTTAGAGTCAAACATTGTTTAGGGTCACACATTGGAGTGTATCAGAAGGTAGGCAGGACTTAATTTTCTGACTCCTAGCCCAGTTTTCTATTCATCCTATTCCTCTCTACCTCTCAGCTACAGTTACTTTTACAAAAAATGACTAATACTTTGTTTTCTGTAATAATAGTAGTAGGGGAGTATGTGAGGATAATCCAAAACATTTTGCTTAGAAATATATAACTGGCCTGTCTGACTTTTGCTCCCTCTCCATCAGTCCTTTACCTATTAGACTAAACTTCCTTTTTCCTCAAGCGAATATAAATATAATAGTGACTGTATTGTTCCCTACTGTCTGAAGACCAGCTTTGTTACCTTTCACTTCTTCAAGATTCAACGGTACTCTTTAGGGGACTTGAGGGTGCTTAGTCTCTTTACCATTGACTCATGTACCCACTGATTGCATTCCCCAATTTTAGGGGTCCCCTGAAGTCTGGTCTAATTGGACAGCTAGATAGCATAGTGAATAGAGTACTGAACCTGGAGTTAGGAAGACTTCTCTTAGTGAATTCATATCTGGCTTCAGACACTTACTAGTTGTGTGACCTTAGGTAAGTCACTTAACCCTGTTTGTCTTGGTTCCTTATCTGTAAAGCAAGCTGGAAAAGGAAATGACAGATCATTCCAGTATTTTTGCCAAGAAAATCTAAAGTGCGGTTTCAAAGAGTTGGATGTGCTGCAAAACAACTCAACAACAAAAGAATCTAGTTCCATTTAACCATTTAAGAGCCAGATTAGCTTTCACAAAGGAATATTTACTTCAAAGGTAGAGCAAAACCAAACATATGAATATTACTCACAAAACCTAGAGAGTAGAGGTAGTATCTTGTCTTATACCACCTCAGTCTGTGGGGATATAAGGGAGAATTAGATCCACAGCTTAACTCAGGTTCCTGTATAGCATGGTCCCACCAAGTTCCAAGCCCAATGTCCCACCATGACCTCAGGTCCCAGCATTCTATCTTCTCATGAATTCTTTCTTGGTCTGACAGCAACATCTGGTCTAGAGTCCTGTAGCCAAGGTCATTATGACTCCAGGGTCTACACATTCAGGGACCATACCACCTGTAACTAGAATTGAAAAAGACAAAACAGAATGAAACCTCAAACTGAATTCTTGGGGCCATAGTCCCTACAAAAGAGATAAGGGAAAGTAGCTCCTTCCCCATACCCAGTTTATTGTATGGTGCTTAGAGGTCAAGTGAGTAGGGTCTTCATTTTCTGGATGCTGCTAAAGGGAAAATAAGAATATCTAAGTCTGATTGTTTTAAAGATACAGGCCAGTTACAGAGACACTGAAGAGTCTGCTACCATGCACTTGGTAGTAGAATGCAGGATGTCTTCTTCCTGAAGCAGATCCCTGCTGCCTCCCACACAGGTGCCTCCATTTTAAGAGATTAGGGCACATATGCAACAAAGTCCCAGTACCTATAAATATTGATGCATCTTTCCCAAATCCTTTTCATTACCCAATATTTCTTGGGTCAGTGCAGGATGAAGGAGTTTGTGCATGCTAGTGGGAGGATATTCCAAACAAATTACAAGTTTATTATGGATCAGCCTCAATATATTGTTGTATTTCATAGTATAAACTGGAATTCTCTAGTGAACCCAACTCACCATTGCACTACACAACTGACTTCAGTTCAAAGTCACAGATAATAATCTTCCATTACTCTCTGTAGTCTACTCCATGCGGAGAAGATATAGTAGCCATAGGCCCCAAATATTCCCCTTTTCCTAGCAAAGAAAACCCTCTGCAATCAACTTTCAAGTCACGCTTGTATGTGAATTGTAGAAACATTGAAATGGGTGTGGAGCCACCACCAACAAGCCAGACTGTGCAAGCATGCATGCTACTGGCAATCCCTAAGGATGTTGGGGAAAATTGGGCTCTGCATACATAAATTGTTTTCAGGTGAAAGGCTCAGAGCAATTGCCAAGTTATTATGAAAATTGAAAAAAATAATTTTCTTCTTCATTTAATCTACCAGAGAGAAGGTTCTCATTTGTTGAGTAAATTAGATTTGGGTATTTCTAGAGCTTGGCGTTCCTTTCAGGAGGATGTGGAGGCCGCTCCCCTAGAATGCGTTGTCATCCGATTTGGACATGGAAGTGATTTGGTAACTGCAAGGAAGCCTTTGCATTGCACTTGTCCCACAGCAATTACATTGGAAGGGGTCCTAGACTTGTGGGGTGTGGGATGTGGGATAAATTTGGAGACAGACCACAATATGTAAACAAAACCTGCCAGTTTTCCAAAATATCTAACCACAAGACTTCACATTTTGGCAGTTTAGAAAGAGTCAAAAGTGCTTTATTCAGAGACCAAATTTTATTCTCAGCAGAAAGAATTGTGAACTCCATTTAAAGCAAGAACATACCAATAACCAGCCCTCAGAGAAGAATATATGCACAGGCTAGAGA
The DNA here is from genome assembly GCA_028658325.1 of Potorous gilbertii. NCBI lineage: Eukaryota > Metazoa > Chordata > Mammalia > Diprotodontia > Potoroidae > Potorous > Potorous gilbertii. The sequence goes on along the minus strand of CM053771.1, from coordinate 446,513,589 downwards.
GGGAGATGAAAAGAAGGAGGAACACTGCAAATGTTAAGGTTGTGTTCTAAAAAACAATTGCATTAAGTTACAAAGAACAAACATGATCCCAAAGATACTTCCTTCTACCCCTTAGCAGAGGTCCATGGGTGTGCATGTATTATCAGATTTTTTTAAAATGGATTGATAAGTTTTGCTGATTTTTTACTTTTAAAAAATTCTGATATAATATTGGATGTTTCTCTAGGAGAGAGAAGGGACATGAGGAAAATTTAGGCAATGCAAAATCAAAAGTTATCAATAAAAATTTGTTTTTAAAAATTGCATTGATGATGCAGCTACAGAAGTGAAACTGAAACCAAGATCAAGATTTTTAGGATTTTTAAATATAAAGGAATGCAATAGTCATGGTGTCATGTAAATAGCAAATTCATGACAAGAGTGTTGACCTAAACAGGTCTTTTAAAATATCCTTTGTTAAAGGACCCACAAATTGATAAATTCTGCTAAAGAAATGTTACCAAATGATATTCTTTTGAAATAATCCATGATTGTATTGATTTTTTAAAATTCGCATTATCCTTTACTGTGTCAATAATTTTTGAATCTTGCTTGAAATTCCAACTCTTGAGATAAAATTGACCCATGTAAACAGAATCAAATGACCATGGAATGTCATTGATCAGTGTCCTTCTATTTCAAAACATATATAAAAATGACTTCCTATTATAACACTCTCCACAGATGATCATCCAGCCTGTGCTTGAACATCTCCACTACCTCCTGAGAAAGCCCATTCCACTTTTAATAGCCCTAATTGTTAGGAAGTTGTGGGGTTTTTTCCACAGCAGGCCTAAATTTTCATTTTTTTTAGCTATTACTTTTTGCTTTTAATTTTGACCTCTAGGGAAAGAGCACGCTGGTAAATGGGTAACGATGGGCTTGTGTGTGAGTGTGTGTGTGTGTGTGTGTGTGTGTGTGTGCGTGCGCGCGTGTGTAAATGTCATATACTTTTAAGTTTATTCTGTATTAATATTTTCTCCATCACTTTTTTATATCTAGACTATGAAAAAAGGATGAAAAAAGCTCTGATTTGCAGTTTTTGCAGATTTCTGAGATATGAATTCTCTGAAAATTTAACAAGCCCTCTCAAGAGAGTAAGATCTGGTTCCAGTATGCTACTGCTGTGGGACCAAACTATACAAGTCTACTTCCTTTTCTGCTTGACAAGTCTTTCAAATACTTGAAGAAAGATGTTACATCCTTAACTCAAATGCTGTGCAATCATAGCCCTCAAACATTCTGGATGTCTTCCTGAGATAGAAATAAAGGTAATTCCTGCATGAAAGGGTTAAAGTTTAAATGATCCTTATTTGAATTTAAACTAGGTAAAGTCCTGCTATATGATTGCTGTCTTGCCTTAAAGCCCCTCATAAATTTTCTGCCTTTCCAATCTTCTTACACCTTCCTCTCCCTTTCTCCTCTAACCAGTGACCCTGACCTCCTCTGCAGTACTCTCACTCCAAACTATGCATTTTTCAGCCCATGACTGGAATTCTCTTCCCACTCATCTCCATCTTTTGACCTCCTTTAAATCCCAGTTAAAGTTCTTTCTGTAAGGACTCTTTCCTTATTCTCCCAAATACAAGTATCTACCCATTACTGATTATCCCCAATTTATCCTGCATATATTGCATTTGTACATAGTTGATTGCATGTTGTTTCCCCGCTAGACTGTGAACTCCATACGAGCAAAAACTATTTCCTCTCTTTTTATCTCCAGAACTTACTTAGCACAGTGCTTAGCACATAGTAGGCCCTTAAATGCTTACTGATTTGACATGGGTCAGATATGAGACTGAAGCATCTTGGTTCATAGAAGACAAAACTAAATGTATGTTAAGAAATTAGTGGTCCAAATCTGGGCCAGAGTTTGCCACAAAGAGGCTGTCAACTGGTTAGCTAAAAATCAGAAAGGACCAGAGGCAAAAGAGTGTTATCCATTTAATATAGCAGAGCAACAAGGGACTGAAATCAATCAGGGCCAAGGCAGTCACTGAAAAGACTGGAAATGAGGTGATCAGGATGAGAGGTTCAGAGCATGGCAAAGAATTGGCAGAAGTCTTTTGTGCTTAGTTTATTTGGGAATCCCTGTAGGCCTTTAAACTAGAACACCCAGAGCTGACCTGCCCTTCCCTCATCTACCACAGGGAATACCATAGCAGATGGTAGCTGGCTCTCCTCCAGAGAAATCTCTGGAATAAGCCTCAGATGTATTATGGCTGGCTGTGAACGGTTTCTTATGGACAAACAAACTGCAGCATGTTCACAGGACAGCGGACAGTTAGTAAAGGGATTTGAAACAATTTCATTACGAATATGAGTGGAAGAAACTGGAAATGTTTCATGTGGAAAAGAGCAAATCTAGGAAAAATAATTGTCTTCTGATATTTGAATGAGCAAGAAATTGGACTTAACCTAGTACCAGAGGAAGAAAGTTGCAGCAAAACAGAATTCAACTCAATATAAAGAATTTTCTAAATGCCCAAAAGTGGACACAGTGGAAAGCAGTGAGTTCCCTTTCTCTGGAAGAGCTCAGTCTTAAATGACCATGTCAAGAATTTTGTAGAGAAGATTCCTCTGTAGGGTTCATGGTTGGATTTAATAACTTCTAAGGTCTGTTTCAAACCTAAGATTCTGTAATTATATGACTTTGAACAATGTCTAGCATAGAGTTGATGCTTTTAAAAGAAAGCATTTATTTGTAATGTTACAGAAAGCCTAGCAAAGGCAAAACTACAGTTAAGGGTACGCTCAAGGAAATTGGGAAATTAGTGGAATTTTTTTTTACTGTTTCATTCTTCCTGCTCTGAACTCTTTTCCCCTCTTTAAGCATCTTGTACCTATTAGATGCCAATCAGGCTGCCTAGTTCTTTCCCATCACCCACCTGATAGCTCATTCAAATTAAGGTATACGGAATTTCCTTTGTTTTCTTTCCATTCTCTCTCCACTCCTTAATATTTGCATATAAAAGAAGCCAGCAGAGAGATGGCAATGTTTAACCTAAAGCAGTGAATTTCTGATGATAAAATTTTAAGCATTAATGGAGGCAGTGGGGGGTTTTTGTTGTTTTCTGTTTGTTTTGGCAGGAACTTTTCTTGGATCCTTTCAAATTACATTATATAGGTAACTCCTCATAAAGCCAGCCCTTATTACAGCATGCCTTTGGCAAGGAGACCCTCTCCTTGCACATTTATAGATTCCCATGATGGCAGACCACTAGGAAAAATATCCTGGGATGACAGGTCCCTGCTTCTCCCAAGCCATCAGACATGCAACTTGTTGTCCTAGGGGTGGAACCGAAAGGGAGCAATCTAACTCTGGGCTGTGGGCAAAATTTCCAGAAGGATCTTATGGGCAACCTTTCATTTCACTAGGCCTCAAAGCCCTTGGCTAACATTGTACTTTCTAATGATCAAATAAAGCTTGCAGGTGGGGCCTGGTGACCAGGGGGCTCAATGCGGTGAATCCTTACTCACTGGCACACATTTTGCTTTCTCCAAGCCCGGTCTGGATTGTAGATGATGCGCCTTTGGCATGACAAGAAATACATCAAATCATGGAGCCAAGGGGGTAGAAAAAAACTAAAAAAGAGGCCAGAAAGTTGGCAGAGAGGCTGGCTGGGCCTAACAGTCAGCAAACAGGGTTGAAGAGTGAGTCACTGTTAGCAGAGATTGTGGTATATGAAAACAATTACTGGGCTAGCCTGAATTTTTAATAGAAATTTCAGGAAACTCAAAGACTTCTGGACAGCACTTGAATTGGAAAGGAAATGAAAATCCATCTTTCAGAAAAGAAGGCTGACATTGTCAGGGGCTGAAAAGATGTAGTTATAGGCAGTGTGTCTCAGGACCTGCATCAAACATAGCAAGAAGGTAAGAGGCAGAAGGGTATTACCAAAACAAGAAAAGAGAAGAGAAGGGTGGGAACAACAGGAGAAACTGACCCCTAGGAATGACAGATGGAGTAGGAAATACAACTTTAGTATCAAGGAATAGCTTAGAGCAGCTGCGGTCTCAAGGCCACATGTGGTCCTGTAGGTCCTTAAGTGCAACCCTTTAACTGAATCCAAACTTCACAAAGTAAATCCCCTTAATAAAAAGATTTGCTCTATAAAACTTAGACTCAAAGGGCTGTACTTAAGGACTACAGGGTCACATGTGGCCTTGAGGCTGCAAGTTCCCCACTGCTAGCCTAGAGAGAGGGTCAGGGTAAATCTGCCCACATTAGGCAGAAACACAAGCAACAAATTGCTTCCTGACATGACTTAGCAGAGGAAGGAAGCTAATATGACCCGTATGAATGAAGACACATTAAAAGACAGGCACCCAAACAAAGTTAGTGCAGCAATGATCAATCAAGGACTGAAAGTAATTCTTATTAGTTATTCCTCAGAGTACTCACTATGGACAGGATTATTTAAATCACCATCCAACTGGGGTTTTGAAGTGATCATCAATATATTTTTCCATTTAGTTTTAGAGAAGGAAAAGTAATCCGAAAGAGCCTCAGCAATGGATTTACAGTTCAGTAGAGCAGGTCATAGATCCAACAGAACTGCTACACCGGAAGATCCTGGAGTTTCATTTTCCTAAACACTTGAGATTTATTTCTATAGGACTAAAAGCCCTAGGGATTTGTGTTGTGCAATAACCTAGCCCAGAAGATAGTAGGTCCTTTGCAGTTCCTTTGTAATCATGAGGTATCTAAGATTACAAAGTCAACCTCTTTGGAACTAAGGGGATTGTTTTCAGAGAAGTCTTCCTTCTTCATGAAGAGCTTTTCTAAGATCTCCCACCTTTCTGATGTGCTCCTTTGCCAGTTATTTTCAACAGGCAGTCACTACTACTTGTTTGTTGGTTGTGGGTTGTGGGTTCTTTGAGTGCTCTAATAACACCAAGTATCCAAACCATCCTTCAGACCATACGGTAATACTAAGCCTATCCCTGGAAAATGCTTAGTAAATGTAAGTTGAATAATATAGATAGAATGAATAAATGAAATACAGGTTGAATGAATAGATGACCAAGAGAAAAGTCTAAGATGCTTAGAGAAGCTAGTACTTGAGATGATGCTCTGATGCTCTCATTGTTTACATAGATGTTTCTTTATTTCAGGATACAAGGTAGAGCAGAAAGTGCACTGAGCATGGAGTCAAATAATTTGGGTTCACATCCTAAATCTATTACTTATGATTTGGATGAGCATAGGCAAGCCTCTCAAACTGTCTACATCTTGGTTTCTTTATCTATAAAAGGAGGGGAGTGAATTAAATGGCCTCTGAGATCTCTTCTAGCTATTAATCTATCATCCTCTATTTTCAGATTTTTAGTGCTCTGTTTCAAATGATAGCAGTTTGTTTCCATAACAAGCTAACTAGCATTTACATAGTACTTTAAAGTTTGCAATTTTTAAAAAATATTATTAGAATACTTATTAACCTAATCAAGCAGGATTCTTATAGCTACCATCACAATGTTCTACCTACTGTTTCCCCATATTCATTCTACTTCTAAATTCCATTTAAAAAATAGATTTAATTAGTGTGGGTGGCTACCTGTTATAGGCAGCTGCAGGCTGGATCAAAAATGAGTATAGGGTATTACAAGGGAAATTTATAAATATTGACCAACCCCTTCACATTAATCAAACCAAAAATACACAGGCACATTCTTTTTCCAATAGACTTTGTCTTCATTAATCACCTGCGAAAAGTTTGGAAAAGTAACTAGTTCATTCATGAAGTTGATATTATACATATAAAACTTTGATAAAGCAGTAGAAAAAGAATAATGTCTTGATTTGTATCGTAGCTTGAAGTCCTGAGGGAAATCTTTGAAGGATGAAGTTATTGTCTTTACAGTAGAAAAAATAATATGCTTAACTGCTTAAAAATGTGTGATGTATATAACAAATACATATATTATGCATATACACATACCATACATATTGTGTATATATAAAACACATTACATACATACATGTAAGTATAACTACACACATATATCTGTATGTAACTGGTAAGGGGAAAATAAAGACCAGTTAAGTCAACAAGCATTTATTAGGTATTTACAATTTACTAGGTAGTCTGTTAAACACTGAGGATAGAAAGTAAGGCAAAAATAAGTCACTGTCTTCAAAAAATGGACATTCTAATGGGGAACATAATATTAAGAAAACATAAACCAAGACATATGCAGTATAAATGGTAGATGATCTCAGTGAAAAGGAACTGGAATGGAGCAACTGTAGAAAACCCCTGGGAGAGATCTTCTTGAGCTGAGATTAGAAGCAAACCAGGGAAGAAGTCAGGAGGTGGAAGTTGAAAAAACAGAAAACAGTCCAGGTATTGGGAGTAGCCTAGGAAAATGCTTCTTCATGAGACAGAGTACAGAAAGAAGGCCAACATCCCTGGATCATAGAATATGTGGAAGGAAGTCAAGTGTGTTCATCCTTCGTTGCTGAAGAAGACCATGCCATCAGAGAAATAATGATATGACTTGTAGTTGACTTGGTTTTGAGTGAGGAAGGGCAGGTCACCAGCCTCACTTCTTCTCCAGAGCCATCTGAATCCAGTGACCAGATATTCATCAGGATGACTGGAGATGACCCAGGATGAGGCATTTGGGGGTAAGGGACTTGCTCAAGGTCACACAGCTAGTGAGTGTCAAGTGTCTGAGGTGAGATTTGAACTCAGGTCCTCCTGACTCCTACACTGGTGCTCTATCCACTGCACCACCTAGCTATCCCAAAGGAAGTCAAGTATAAGAAGACTGGAAAAGTAGGAAGGGGACAGGTGGTGAAGGGCTTTAACATCCAAGCAGAAGATCCCATATTTGATGCTGAAGGTAAGAGGGAACCAATGGAGATTATTCAGTAGTAGAAGGGTGGTATGGTGAAGACAGTTGTACTCTTTTTGGCTGCCGAGTGGAGGATAAAATGTAATGGGGAGAGAGTAGAAGCCAAAAGATCAACCAGAGAACAAACCATAGTTTACTGAGACTGTAGGAAAGCACTCGGAAACAGGAAGAATAAAGTGTCTTTCACTAGAGATCCCAAAAGACATTAAAACCAGAGATAATTGAAGGAAAGTTACAGAGAAGATGACATATGTAATCATTTAGCTCGTTGACCAGACAAATGGAACATTGCTGTAAGGGGAAAATGGAGATCTGATTAAAATTAGGTATGTTTTCTTTTGTGTATTTTTAAAAAATTGATACCATTTCCTCTTTGTCCTCTGTTTGTTGTGGTGAGCTTTAGTCTCGCTGGTTCATTTTCTTTTATTTTTCTGTTTTTGTTTGGTTTGGGAGTGGGTGGGGAGAAGGAGATTTCTCACTTTTCATTTTCTTTCCTACTGTGTTTCCCATCCTTCAATCTTTTGTAGTTAATTCAGATTGTCAACCCTTAGCTAAAGGCTTGTGGGCCCTTATGTGAATTATCTAGGTCTCTCTGGCTTTTCTTTTCTCCCAAGGAGTTAATGGCTCATTAGTGTATTTATCACATTAGAACAATTGGCACATGCATTTTATAGTAATAGAAACACCTCATATTTGCAGAGTATTTCATACTTTTCAAATGAGATTTCATATCATTTCATCTTCAGAACAGCTTTACTCTTTAAGGTAGATTATTTTTCTCTTCATTTCCCATATTTAAAAAATCACTAAAACTTTAAAAAGGCTAAATAACTACTTCAAGACCACTAAACTACTATGTTCATTATTGGTTAGAAATAAAGCCAGAACCAGAACTAGAATTCAGGTTTTTTGAATACACATGTAGAATTCTCTTCCACCATCACCATCCCCTCTGCCGTGTTCAATCTAGTGCCAGATTTTCTTGATTCTACCTTCATAACATCTCTCTCTGTCTCTCTCCCTCGCTGTCTCTCTCTGTCTCTCTTTCTCTGTCTCTCTGTCTCTCTGTCTCTCTCTCTCTCTCTCTCTCTCTCTCTCACACACACACACACACACACTTTTCTCCACTCACATTGGAAATAAGCATCACCTCTAGCCTAGATTCTTGCAAGAGCCTTCTAGCACTCAATGCTACAAGGCTCTCTCTACTCCAATCCATCTTCTAGTTATCTAACAAGGGAATTTTTAAAGGAAAAGTCTTGCCATGTTTCTATTACCTCCATCACCTCTGTAAGCTCCAGGGGTTCCCTATTACCTCCAAGATCAAAAATAAAATTTTAAAGTCCTATTTTGGACATTTAAAGTTCTCCAAAACCTGGCCCCTTCCTTTCCAATGGTCTCCCATTTTACTTTCTCTCAGTTCACTCTACGATCTACCCTCACTATCCTGTTTGCTAATCCTTGAACACAAAACTGTATGTCCCAGTCTCATGCCTTTCCACTGATTATCCTCTATGTCTAAAAAAAATCCTTTCCTCTCTCACCCCTGCCTCTTAGTTTTCTTGGCTTCCTCCAAGGCTTAGCTGAATCCTACCTTTCTCCGGAAGGTCTTTTTCAATTACCCCCAGCTGCTACTGCTTCCTCTTCTAAGATTACTTCCTATGTATGCAGCGACTTATTCACATTGTTTCCCCATTTACATGTAAATTCTTTGGGAAATGGGACGGTTTATATTCTTTTTTGTATTTCTAGCACTCACCATGGTGACAGGTAATACATAACTTAATGAGTGCTTATCGAATATCGACTGATTTGACAATGCCATGTTCCAGATGTAAAACATTTCACATTTTAGCCCTCCTAATTTATCTATCCTCTTACATTGGAAAATTGAAACAATCATACCTATTAATTTCCAAAATAGAAAAAATATAAATTCTTGGTGGTAGATGAAGAGTAAAATACATAGAACAAAGATATGTAGGTGCACACATACACATGTGTGTATATGCATACATATGCATATATCGTTGCCAGGCTCTTTAATCCTCCACTGTCTCCCAAAGTCAGTCCAAGCTACATGCATACATACATGCACACACATTGAAATGCTGTCAAACTCTGATTAATCATAATGGCTAATCTTGGTACAGGAGAAGAGATGATGCGAAAACACTTTCCTCTTCTCTATAAAGAGCTAGGAGAAACTATAGGTGTGAATGTTACATACACTGCCAGACACAGATACTCTGCTGGTAGACTTCATTTAAGTATTTGTCTTAGTTTGAAGGTAGGGTACCAGGGGAAGAAGATAGCATACAAATCATGATTATGAAATAAAAACAAAAGACATAAACAACAGTGAAAATTAAAGAGACTAAAAAAAAAGAAACTGGAATAATACATGTTAGAATTTTTACATTAGAAATACTACCACTGGGATTAGACTATTTTTTTCTTCTCTTTACTATAATAAATTCTTTAAATATTTATGCATAAATTGTCCTTGGAATTAATATGTGTGAGAGAGGTCCCCTACTATGTTTGTGAACCACTTCAGGCAATCCAATAATATTCTACCTATTCTATTTGAAAAGAAACAATTTTTTTCATTTCCACAAATCAGTACAATGTATTCAGTGTATAATTGCTAGAATACTGAATGCGGTCTTCAATGAATGTCTAGTCAGGCATACAGTTAACTTTTGATGAGCATTTCTAACATTGATGGGGGTGGGGACATGAGAGGAACAGGAACCCAAAGGAGCAAAGCAAAGCCCGTCTAAAAAGTTAATCAAGGTCACAGCTCAGATGATCAGAGTGACCCTATTGTACTGAATCATTCATTCATTTGCAGTGCCTAGCACAGGACTGGGGATACAGCAGGCACTGGGGATTTCACCCCTATTTTCCTAGAGTCACCATTCTATTTTTCTCTGCCCTGTTCTACCCTCAAGAAGGAAGTGTGGAGGTAAAGAGATTGAAAAAACCCACTGCTCTAGGAAATAGGAAACCACAATTTTAGTTTCCCTTTTACCTTAATAAGACCTTAGGAAAATCACTTAACTTCTGTAGGTCCTAGTTGACTAAACTATGAAATTCACTTGATAGCCTCACCTCCTGCAGTCTGGATCTGGAGGAGATGATGTCTTGAGGTCCCTTTCAGCTCTAAAATCTAATGTTCTAAGATTTCTTCAGCAGTGCCATATGCATTAAATAACTTCTATATCAGCACAGTACTAGCTACTGAGATAAAAATTTAAAAAGCTTAAGACATTGTGCTTACAAATAATTTGGAAAGATGTGAGAACTCTAATTAATCCAATGACCAATCACAACTCCAGAGGGCCTATCATGAAGCATGTTACCAATGTTTTAATAAAGACACAATGGACCAGGAGAGACTGGGGTGGGGGTTAGGGGGAGAGAAACAGAGACAACAAGATAGAAAGACAGAGGCTTTTAAACGTGGTGAAAGGTAGGAGTTAGTTTAGCTTCATTATGCATATTTGTTGTAAGGGTTTTCTTTGGTTTTATGGAGGATACATGTAAAAGAAAGAAAATAATTCTTTTTATTTAAAGAAGTTATAGAAATATGCACAGAGTATCTGCTACTACCTCATTAGTTTTAATTATGATTACAGGAACAGAGAGGCACCTAGGTGGTGCAGTGGACAGAGCATCAGAACAGGAGTCAAGAAGGCCCGAGTTCAAATGTCACCTCAGACACTTGACACTCACTAGCTTTGTGACCTTGGGCAAGTCCATTACCCCCAATTGCCTCATCCTGGGTCACCTCCAGTCATCCTGATGAATATCTGATCACTAGATTCAGATGACTCTGGAGAAGTGAGGCTGGTGACCTGCACAGCCCTCCCTCCCTCAAAACAAAGTCAAGTGCAAGTCATCATTTCCCTGATAGCATGGTCTTCTTCAGCAATGAAGGACAAACACACACAGTAACAGAATATGTCTGCCATTGAAAGACAAGTTTAGAGAGATGCATTACGAAGGGTAGCCACAAAGTATGACTTTTTTCAACTTATCCGATTATAAAGACTATCTTTGAATTGTTACAGAGGTTGACATTTGGGGTGGTAAGTATCTGCATCTTGCCAAATACTTTCTCAGCTCCATGGCACCATCTTGGAGCATCTGATCCCTGCTTCTGTTGTAATGTAAGGCTAGTTGAAAATTGCAGAAGTAGGCAGAATTTCTCCAATATGCCACAGAAATTATTTGAGTATTCTTTTGTTTTAAAGAAATAGTATAACTTTGCTGAGGCTTCCCCTTCAATGTGAAGCAGTTGAGGTTGGAGAATGCCTAGTATGTATGCCATAGGGTCAGACTACATTAAAAATCCTTTCTCTGCCAAAAATCTTAAATTTAGTCTCTTGGAGACTTTAGTGGTAGAAGGGTAGTATATGTAAAATGCAATAAGATCTCCAATTTTAAAATGCATTATCCTGGAATCCAAACCCCAATAAATGGCTATAAAAATAAAATATCTTTTAAAGATATAAGACAATGAAGATTAATCTTTATCTGCTAGTAAATTGGAGAGGCAGCATGGAAATGTAGTTAGAAACTGACCATAAAACCATCAAGGTCTGTATTAACTACCCCCTGCCTCTCACATATATTAACTGTCTGGACCAAACATTTCACCAGTGCTCTGGGCAACATTCTAAGGCTACAAGATGCAGAGGAGGAGTTTCCTTGCCTGGAAGTTCCTTATGCCAATGAAATAAGAGGTCCAGTTGCTATCATTGATTGATAAATAGTCATTTATCTAATCCGTCAAAATAGAATTTGGATGATAGTGCCTTTTTTTTCCTCCTTCTGTTTTCAGTTTTACCTTACAATCAAAACAGTGGCTCTAATTATGGCTACTTTTGAATTAGCAAATGCAAATATACTCTCTCAGATCTGTCAACAGTAAATACTGCAGATTAAGCACATACAGAAGGTAAATATCCTGTCAAATAAAAAAAGGGATTGTTCTTTCAGTGATTTAATTGGTCAAATGTGTCCAGTGGCTCCTGATAACTTCTCATGAGACAAGCCTATTTCCATGTTGACTATTAGAAGTAAAACCATTCTTGGTTTTATTTCCAGGAACCCAAACAACCAATTTTTTAAAAATAACACATCAAAGTATATGAAAATGAAGACATAGATTCATACTAGATTTTGCTAATTTGCTCAACAAATAGTTATTATTTTAACTATGTAACAAGTCCTGTGCTAGCTTCTGTAGGGATACCAAGACATAACCTGAACCTTCATGGAAGTTGTAATAACATTTTTGGCAGCTACATCATAATGCTGATCACAATCACGTTAAATTTTTAGTTAAATAATCCCTTATCAATTTTTCTTAGTTGCTACTAAGACAGGTCACTTCAATTTAATAATTATGTGGCTGATAGAGAACTTATATTTACCTACATTAAATTTAAGAATAAGTACAATAACAATGGTAGGGGGGGTGTCAGTTTCAAAGCACTGTATCCACTTCTGAAGATCTTTTTTTGTCCTGATTATGTGATATATAACCATCCGGTCCCAAGGTTATGTAAACTGCCAATGTTGTAGAGAAAAGAAAGATGGCATAGTTCTAGAGAGATGTCTAGCACTGGCCATACCACTGGAGCTCCTCTAGATTTATTTAGTACTTTTTTGCATGTATAAAGGGGAGGGGTACTGTATCTAGGATTTAATCAGGTCAGTTAGTTCTCTGGTAAGGAAAGTCCTTCATCAATGTAAACTGGAAACTTTGAAATTTAAGATCTTTTAAAAAAATAGATTAATAGAATAGTTGACAAGGGAGAATTGTGTGGGCACACTGAAGAGATTCAATGATTTGCCTTAATATGGCTCTCTGTAAGGGATTTGAACCTAATTTTTCCTCTTTTCAAAACCAGTTCTCTATTCATTATGACACCATCATATTCACCTATTTGGTAAATGGTTATTAGACTCTAATAAGCAAACATTGTACTCAGCACTAGAAGATACATCATTAGATACAATCCAAAGACCCTTTTTTTGTAACTGCTAGCCTGATCAATAGATTGAGTGTACTAAGAACTTTGTACCTCAGTTTCCCTTAATTTCCATCTTGACAATCCAGATCTGGCTCTTAAGGATCCTCAAGGTCCTTTCAAGGGAAAGATAAAACAATCCAGATAACCCATGTAAGGGAAACTGTATAAAGAATGTCCCAGACAAAATTCTATGAGGAATATGAATTGAAAGAGATATTTTCATTTGGTACCAGAATAGTAAAGGTAAAACTTCATTGAGTGGGAGATACTTGTACTTGCCCAAGCCCATGTTAATAACAATGCATTGCAAGGTACAACTCAAGGAGAGTTGTGACTGTGATATCACTGAATAAAAGAACTCTATTTCAAAATGTTTAGAAAGATGAAACATAGTTTTGCCAAGATCTATTTTTCCTTTTCATAGCATGTTTCTCTGATCTACTTTGTGTCAACTTCTACATCTTTTACACATTGTTAGGAAATTTTTGATTCTACTTATGACTTAGATTTGGTTCCCCTGAAAACCAGAGCCATAGCTAAAAATTCTGACTCTGGGTGAAAAAATTGAGTTGAGAAGGAAGTGGGAAAAAGACCTGGAAAGATGATATAAGGCTCCATGAGAGAAAGACCCTAGGATACCATTGACCTGTAGTAAAAAGAAAGAGATTACAGGATAGCCCATCAAGATGGAGATCCTGGGATACCATTGCTGTAGAAATGACCAAGGGAAGAAGTTAGCAAAGGTCAAATTGGAAAAGGTCTCCTGAGGTCTGTAAAAGCACAGAAACAGAAGCAAAATACTTTAACTAAAAGGCATCCTGTATTAAAGGCATAGGACAAGTACATAGAACTGATAATATAAAGTAGGTCCTGAAGGTTAGTGTAAAATCATGGGGCCATATGGCACTATATCAACAGTTTAACCAGACAGACCTGTGCAAAACTTGCTATGCAAATGAGACTGTTTGAATTTTCATAGGAAGCAAATGAGTAACTCTGAAAGTAAATGAAGTTAGTCATCCTATCAACAACAGTACAGTGAATCTCCTCAATTTTTCATTGATTATGTACAATATGGTATTTGATGGTATCTGATGTAATGTAAACCATTTATGTAACCATTTATTTAATGTAAGCCATTTATGGGAAGCTAGGTGGCCCAGTGGATGGAGCACCAGGCTTAAGAGTCAGGAAGACTGAAGGTCAAATCCAGCTTCAGACACTTACTAGCTGTATGACCCTAGGCAAGTCTTTTAACTTTGCTTGCTTCAGTTTCCTTATTGTAAAATGAAGTAGAAAAGGCAATAGCAAATCACTCATCTATCTTTGCCAAGAAAACCCCAAGTGGGATCATGAAGAGTCAGACACAACTGAAACAACTGACCAGAAGAAACCATTTGTAGACCAGGTGCATGTGTTGCTGTGAGCAAAGTAGTTTATATCATATCTTGCTTAGGGAATTGGAATGGCAAATGAGGAGTTAGCATCATGAAGTGAAAAGAGCATGGGATCTGTATTTGAAAGATCAGAGTTCAAATCCTGGCTTTGATTTTTGACCTCTGGAAAGTCATTTTATAAAACTCTGTGAGCCTCAGGTCTCTCCCTTCTCAAATGGAGGGGTTGAATTGTATGACCTCTCAGGTCCTTTCCAATTTTAAATCTATGATCCTATCATCTGATTCCACAACTGCCAACCTTACAGGAAAAAGCTCCTTTTGGATAGTATAAAAGAATTTCTTAGGGAGCTCAAGGAAACTTCTGATGCTCCCCTTCAAACAGAAATTGCTAACAACTATATTCTCCCGCTCAATAAAGGAAAATGATAAATGATCCTTCCCCTGACTAATCAGTCACTGAAAGACTTTTGACTACCTATTTCATGATCAATTAGTCTGGAGATGGATCACCACTAATTTTCTTATATTCATCTAGCAAGATGCCTTTATTAGGAAGCAGAAAGGTGGTACAGTGGATGGAGTTCTGGGCCTGGAGCTAGGAACACCTGAGTTCTAATGCAGCCTCAGGTACTTACTTACTAGTTGTGTGATCCTTGGAAAGTCACTTAAGCTCTGTTTACCTCAGTTTCCTCAACTGTAAAATGGGGGTAATAACACCACCTACCTCCCAGGATTGTTGTGAGCATCCAATGAGATGATGCTTAGCATTGTGCCTGACCCATAGGAAGCGCTCTACGAATGCTTATTCCCTTTCTTTCCCCTACTATATCTAGTCTTGACTTTGGCTGTGACCAAGGTAGTGAGGGTCCCATCTAAATGTTTTTGGCCTCATTCAGTAAGTCAATGAATAACCAAGGTGGGTCTGTGAAGCTCAAAGGGTTCTAGGTTGAGCCCATCCACATTGCCCTAAGCTTAACAATCTTCAACAGACTGGTGTGTTCATGGCTGGAGTTGGATAGAATGAGACCATAAACCAGTTGTCTCCAGGCTAACCCCTACAACCATGCCCATGACACATCTATTCCTAACCCTAGATACTGAACTTCTAAACCAACACTCACTGAGGGTTTGTGAATTTCAAGAGCCTCTACACACTTTGTAGATTTGGTCTTCACATAGTAAAAAAGAGATGGTATTAAAGGGGAAAAAGGCAGAAGAAAAAGAGCTTTCAGGATGTTTTTTAGTATTGCCCCAGCAGAGTTGCTTCTATAGATGCCATAAAGTTATATAATTAACCTAATTCTGAAAATACTAGCCTCAGCTAGTCTATGAATTGAGTACCAGGGAAGGGACTTCAACTCTGTTGGAGTACCTCAAAACGACTTAGCAGGAGGGATTCATCCAGCCTTGTTTTAGACCTCCAGAGCTCAGGTATTATTTATTAAGATGAATGGGGAGGTAGGAGCAAGTGAAATTTACAAGTAGAGATTTCATTTTTAGAATGCAGGCAGAAAAGGAAAGGAGAGACATAGGATAAGAGATTCCTGTTCAAGTATAGGATGAATAAGATGGTCTCTGAAGTCCCTAAGAAATCTCAGATTCTATAATTCTGTAATGAGAGCTTGAAGGAAATAATGGATTCAAAAGCAGCTTTTTGTTAGATGTGATTGTGTATGAAGACTAAAGAAAAGAAATCATAATGGGGAAAGAGGAAGTAAAGAGAGAGGGAGACAGTGAAAGAGGGACAGAGAGAGAGACAGAGACAGAGAGACAGAGAAAGACAGAGATGAGATGATAGGAGGGGGCGGAAACTGAAAATGCATAATAGATGACTGATAGAGCAAGGACAGAAAGAAGATCATAGGGGATTGTCCCCAGAGTATAGGCTGAGGGGTTATCTTCAGCAACAGGGTGAACCACTTCTTCTGAGGCTAGAATTAAAGAAAAGGAGGGAGATGAAGACACTGAGATTGAGAGCACTCGGCAAAGGTAGTTCAAGGAGTTTACATCATATGAACTTAAGCTTCTTAGTAAAGCAGACAATGAAGAGAGGGATGCGTTGTGAGGGGCTGTGGTTGAATTGAATGTTAGAGGAGAGGAGAGATGACTTGGAAGAGCCACTGTGGGGAATGTGATAGAGAATCCATAAGAAGCTGAACAAAAGTTTTTCCAGGCGTTGGGAGCCCAGTTAAGGTGAGAGCGAGCGTTTTTATAGTAGACCAAGACAATACAATTTGGTTTTGGTTTGTTTTTCCTAGCAGTTGTTCAAGAGTTAAACAGTAGGAATGAAAGAAGAAGAAAACTGCAGTTATCAGAATTGAAATTGAGATGGTGAGGGTGGAAGGAGATTCAAGGGAATTAAACATTTGCTAATTTACATTGATAAGCTAGGAAAATCAAAGACAAAAGCAGAAAGGTCCCAAATATACCAAATGATTCATAGCAACATGTTTTTGTGTTAGCCAAGAACTAGAAACAGAGTGGATAAATAAATAAATAAAATAAACTCGTTTATTGGGGAATGACTGAACAAACTGTGGCACATGAATATAATGGAATATCATTGGCTTATAATAAAACAATGAACATGAAGATTTCGGAAAACATGGGGAGTTTATATGAACTGGCTCTGAATAAAGTAAATAGAACTCAGATTACAATATACAAAATCACCACTGTGACTTAAATGAAAAAACCAACATAGTAAGTAATAACAATTCATTTGATCCCAAAGAAGAAATTAAAAAAATGAACGTTCCTCCATCCATTGAAAAGGTGGGATAGAATATGAGTGGAATATTATTTATATTGTTAGAAAAAGAAGCAGTGTTGGTTGGTTTTGCTTAATTGCTTTTTCTTGTCACAAATAAAAGGTTACTGGGATTGGGGGATGGAGTGAAAATATAAGTATAAATGACTGTGATGTAAAAAGAAAGGTATCAGCAAAATATCGTTTTATGTGCGCCTATTCTCATTTCCCATTCCCAGTGTCTTTACCTGACTTCATATGCATGGCATTTACTTGGATGGTAACTACTATCTCATGCACAGAAGAACTTAAAGATTTCAATAACCCCCAGTTTTGGAAGTTATGTAATTGTGCCTATTGTTTTTGTCCCGGATCTGTGATTTCACTGGAAACATCCAATAAGGAAACCCCTTTCGGTAATGTACTAAAAATCTTAGAGAACTTCCTGGGGTCACTGAGAGGTTCAGTGTCAACAGCAAGACTCAACCCCAAATCTTCCTGACTCTAGCGCTAACTTTCCACTGACCTCTTGCTGTCTTTTGTATATATTATATATACCAATATCAACACAGAAATTCTTTTGGTAGTGGTATGTGAATATGAAGGCTCTCAAAGAGCTTCAATGATGTCTAAAGAATCTAAATTGAAGATGATCCAAAGCAAAGAGGAAAAGCAAATGGTGGACAAAGCAGATTGAATACATTAACCATGAGGGCTAATATACATGAAGTGGATCACTGAGGACACATGAAAGGAAAAGAATACAGGCTGGTAATGTATTGGAAAGGATAACAGAAGGAAAACCCCAAGAACTGCTCTGGTATTTGCCCATTAACCACTAAAGGAACTGGAGGATGGCCTCTATCACATTAGGTAGATTCTTTAGGGAGCTATAAAGAGATGAACAAGGTTCACTGAGTATGAGAATTATGAAGAAGTCATTATCTACACTAGTGGAGGCACTCACAGCAATAAGGTCATGAACCCACTGTTGTATTAGACATCATATAATTTGGGATTTAAAATAGTTTTTATTCATAATTAGCAGTTTTCTTTTTTAGAAATCTGTTGAGTTTACAATTCAATATTTTTGTGTCGTTTTAAATATTTCCAGAAGATTTCTTTCTACGGCTCAAATTCTTCCACAAAGTAAATATACTTCTGGAAAAATAGCAATCAATAAACTTTTTTTTGGAAAGAGAAAGCATGTGCATATGCAAGTATATGCAAAACAAAGTAAGGTAGAGTGTCTGTGTGTGTGCATGTGTGTTTGTGTGTGTGTGTGTGTGTGGTTGGTAGGGTGGGGAGAAGGGGGAAGGCACTAATAGATGGAGGAATAAAGCAAAGAATCATGGGAACAGCTTTTGAGCAGAACTTTGATGGGAAATAAGGATTCTCAGAGGTTGAAGTGAGGACTACATGCCAAGATTAAAGGGCAGTATGCAAAGGCATGGAGATGAGAAATAGAACATCATGAGAGGAAGAGCACCATGGTCATTTTGACTGGAAAATAGAGAACCTGAAAGAAAGCAGTGCATAATAAGCCTGGCTGAAAGGTATCATAGGTATTTTTGTAATCTGAATTAGCCCTATAACAAAATCTTGGTATACAAAGGAAAATAAAAGCATTTCTGTTTTTGTTGAATATCTATTCTCCTCTGTTTGTTCCTGTGCATTAGTCACAAAACATTCTGGCAGGAACAAACCTGATAAGACTAACAGGCTTACTTATAGATTCACTGGGTACTTTTCTGGCTGCAAAACAATTGCTTTCTTGTAATATTAAGCATGAATTCCATTATGTGTGATTACATTGTTAATATAGAAGAATAATCTATTGTTATTCAACATATTTTCTTTTGTACTATATCTCCCAAACTAGGATATCACAGTTGTGTTGGGTAGAGTATCCTATTAAAGTACAGCCTAGTAGATAAATTTCGGGGTATCAATTATAATTTTGGAAAATGTATCAAAAATCATATCTCTTAGTCATTTGTATTCTCCGAACAAAGACTGTGCAATTCCTAGTTTATTTTTCTTCCTGCATTCAGGATGCTGCTGAACATCCTGTACTTTTTTCTTTTTCGTCTACGGCCATTTCCACAACTGGCTCACAGTTGAAGATGTAGTCATCACCTTTTGAAATTAGGAATCCATTCACGACAGACAATTATTTTTAATAGCAGGCGGATATTGGAGTTGTTCCTACAGCATTATTAATGCATTATTGACGCATGACTTGCGAGAAACTGTACAAGATTGTGGACAATTTCAAATGTCAGTTTCCAAATTCATGTTGCATAGACCATAACAAATACTTTTATACTAATGATACTTGCGTGACTCATTGGGTTTTTTAAAGAAGGTAACTTTGAAGAAAATCTTCCATTTGAGGAGAAAATTGCTGGTATTTACTGTTTTATCAGAGCCTTTTAAAATGTAGAACTGGTAATGACAATTCTGAGGACTGAAAATAGCTCCCAGCAAAATTTTGAAGTGGTTTATTTTATAGTAGATGCCCATTTGTCTTTTCTTTGCCGCCATTTCTTTTTTAGTGGCCCAGACAAGGACTTAGTGACCTTTTGCTGCTCCCAGTATAGCCCCTTTCATAAATTTCCATCCCTCCTATTATTCCTCCTTTTTTCCCTAACAACTTACCATTTTATGTCCTCCCATTTCTTTCATGTTATCCTGGATCCTCCAACCAAAAGCTTCTACTCTTTCACCCCCATCCACACACACTTGACTTCAGCCAGATGACCTCACAAACCGCTACCCCTGCAGTGCTCAGCACAGTCATTATGATGCTGGTTCATGCCGAAAAGAAAAGCAATATAATTTTTCTTTTGCCTTGGAATCATGTATATGGTCCTACATGCTCTTTTTCCTCTTCATTTTCTTGGTATCTCCTTGTTCATGGTCTTTGCTTGGACTCTATGACATTTCTTTGTTCTTTCTTTTGGGTAAGTTCATAAAGACACCCGTTTTGATCTTCTAGAACATTTCATTGGGCCTCCCTCTACAGAATATCACCTTGTTCAAGGGCCAAAAGACAACTCTTAATTACATTCTGCAATCAGAACTAGTGCTGGTACCCTAAGTTCAGAGCTGTCCCTTGTGCCTCCTAGGAGATGGGTTTCAGTTACTGAGTTATCAGTATATAGAGGTTCAGACAGGAAGCACTGTTTATAGACAAAGTCTGGGGCTTTAGGCAACAGTGTGTAGCTGGAAATTGTGTAGGGAGGTGGAGTGTAATGGAAGTAACAAGGAAATTGCTATGGAGTTGTAAGTAGCTGGAGAGAGTACCTAGAGTTTAATTTAATGGATGTTCTAGAAGTGTGGAGAGCCAGGCACTCAAAGGCAAGCTCTAACTATTAGAGACTTTGGGTGATTGGATAGAGTATATGGATCCTAATTGAACGTCTGCCCAAAGAGGCCAGGGGATAACGTAATAAGAATGTCCTAGTGGTGACAAGGTCATAAGAAAGCAAAAGTAGGTTGCATCCAGATTGTGGAGAGGCTTGGAAAGTGTGCTAATAAAAATAACTGACATTTTTATAAAGCTCAGAGAACATTTCTCTACTCTGAACCTCCAGGATCCAGGTTCACTCTTGCTATGCTATGCTACCAGTATCTTAAAGACAAGGCAAAAAGGAGCCTCAGAGGTAATCAGGGCTGTCTGTTTAAGTTTTATAGGTCAGAACAGAAGGTTTAGTTGGTTTCTCCAGTCAGGACTCTATCCTCCCAAGAGTAGAAGCTCACAGTTCATCCCTCAACTCCAGGAGTCTTCAATGGCTATTCTCTATTTGCAAAACTCCCTCTTCATTTTCCGTTGTCTTCTGGCTTCCTTGACTTCCTTCAAGTCTCAGCTAAAGGAGGGTGGGGAGAGAGTCCAAGATACAGACTGACACTAATTTAGGATGTTTGTGTAAGATTCACATGAGGAGGGATTCACACAGAATGTGGGAGCGTTGCATTACTGGCAATCTCAAATTAAATTTCCTTCTAAGGGATACCTAAACTACATAAAGGTGATAAATTGGAAGAACTTTAGGACCCTGATTGCAGAGGGAGGACTGCACAGCAAGGCGTCTGTGTAGCACAGTCCTCATAGAGCCTGAGACCAGGAGTCAGGAAGAAATTCAATTTCAGTCACTTGCTAGCTATGTGACCATAGTCACTTAACTTCTATTTACCTTGGTTTCCTTTTCTGTAAAATGTGGATGATAACAGCACCTTCTTCCCAAGGTTATTGTGTTGATAAAATGAGATAATATTTGTAAAAGTACTTAGCACAGTGACACATAGTAGATGTTATACAAATGTTGCTGCTAATTACCGATGGGTGGCCAAATTTTGTATTTCAGCATTTGTTTTTGGGTTCCTGTGAATCCTTTCTGTCTTTTGCATTTTCTGTAAGATGAAACAGAAGTGGTCCTATACTTAATAGACATTTGTCATGTGGAGTAATTACGTGGGAATCCTGTTAACCACATTTGTGGGAACCTGGACACAAGCTGTAATAAGTTATATTTGGATATTTTCCCAAAGTAAACTTCATGTAGGGGCAATAAGCCAAAGAGAAAATAACCTTTTGGGGTCAAGCACCCAAACTGGATTTGATCCATGTGAACTCAAGGAAGCGGGGAAGGGAGAGCCTTGGATCTCAGGCTTGCAGTATTTTATGTTTGATATCATAGTTCCTTTCTGCTAAGCAAAAACCTAGGGGGAAAATGTATATGATGTACTTATTTCCAAAGTCAATTTATATGAGGGATGCAAGGCCAGGTTTCAGTGATTGTTCATGGCACCACAAAAATCTTTTTTAGTTATTATTGCTCCTCTCCTCAAGAATTTTCAGTGGTTCACATGTGCCTTTATAATAAAATACAAATTTGTCAGTTTGACATTTAAAGCTTTTTGCAGGTTTAGTTCCAGAGGACTTATCCAGTTTTATTATATATTAATCCCCCTTTACATGCTACATTTCATACAAAGTTGTGTCAACTCAACGTTGCACACTCCTCTTCCCTTCCTGCCTTTGCATAAACTGTCTCCCAAGTCAGAAATCTTCACCCCCTGAAGCCACTGCATCTGTCAAGTCTTAACTAATGTGTCACCTTCTAAAAGGAGTCTCTCCTTCCTTCCTGCTCTACTTGTAAGCATACTCTTCATCCTCAAATTATCATGTTGGCACTGCTTACATATTGTTTTTCTTACATTCTTTACCTAGGGTTAGAGACTTTTCACTTTGGTTTTGTGCGTCACTTCCCAACTCTTAGGTCAATGCCTTGCATGTAGTTGGATCTTGTTCATTCGTATTGGATTGGTTGGATTGGATGTAATTTCATGGGGAGCAGAATGGCTTCTTGTTTTCTCCCACCCCAAACACTTCCCCACCATTCCTGCTCTTAGAAGTCTGAAGTATTTTTAAGAGAGAATAAAAGTCTTCCATTTCACAATTAGAAATGTGCTTTAAATGAAAATGGTTACTCTGGAAGAGGCAACAGATTTATAAATTCACTCAATTAGAAATAACTGCTATCAGATCCTGAGTGCAGTGTTTCACAGAGGAGAAAAGGAAAGATGAGGGCTCCAGTAAATGAAAGTAAGAAGTAGAAACTCAACATCAGGGAAATAATGCAGAAAATGAAAGAGACATCTTCAATTCATCCTGTATATAGCTTGTTTGTACATAGTTGATTCCACATTTTTTGAGAGAAGGATCTTTTGCCCTTCTTTGTATCTCAAGCACTTAACACAGTGCCTGTCATATGGTAAGTGTTTAATAAATGCTTGTTGGCTACCTGAAGAAGGCATCAAGGACAGATCTGACCTACTTCACAGTTTTGCTCAGGGTTGGTCAAACCTTGATCTAATCTTTCTGAAAATTGGTACACATGAGCCCTTGCTGACATCTTTCAAATTTCATGAAGAAGAGATGATTAATAAAGATATCAGATATCCATTGTATTGAAACCTATAGAATAATAGTACCTAAAATTATACTTACTTCAATACCTTTAGGATCTATGGTTTGGAAATCCAAGGTATTCTACATTCCACAATAAGGCACTTACTCTCCAAAGAGGAGAACTTTAATAGAACTAAAATTGCAACCTGTACAAATAGAATAGTTGCTAATATTAATGGAATTTTGATAACTATGATTAAAATAAAAGTTAATATTTTTAGCACCCCCTCTGGGCTACCCCGCAATTCATGCTCATAGAGAAATGACTGCTTCAAATTGCAGATGCTCTATGGATTCATGTTCCTAAGACTAGAACTCACAAGTATATTTAGTTTGTCTCTGGTCAACTAGAAGATATAATTATCTTTAAGAAAAAGCATTTACTGATATATCCCAGAAAGGACAGTTACAATAAAAGCAATTTCCTCATAGACCTGGGGTACACTACCATACAAATACATTCAGTCTCAATGTAAGAGGTGGATGGATACACAGGGACCTCTTAAGTGGTGAGACACACATGTAGAGAAGACAAGTGGCCAAGGCACATGTGAAGAGGGTCTACTCATCCCTCTTAGTGCTCTGGGTCATGGATGTCTTGCTACTGCTCGTGCTGACCTTGGTCCTATAGTCTCTTCCATTGGTTCATGCCAGATGATGCTCCACTGGACACCACTATATGTACTCCAAAAGATATGACTTCATTGCTTGG
The DNA here is from genome assembly GCA_028658325.1 of Potorous gilbertii. Lineage (NCBI taxonomy): Eukaryota > Metazoa > Chordata > Mammalia > Diprotodontia > Potoroidae > Potorous > Potorous gilbertii. The sequence continues at coordinate 446,489,804 of CM053771.1, read as the reverse complement.
TTGTAGTCACCTTTGGATTCAGCTGACACCTTGGCGTAGGATGTTGATATGATTCAGTTGACGCATCTCGGAAAGAACTAGAGCCCATACACTATAACGAAAAGAGGTCTTCCTTCTGGGGCCTGCCACCTCTCCTCTTGACTTAATTCTATTGTACTGAATGCTCCTATTTGCATTTTTTGCAAGACTCAGCTGCCAATGGGGACCACAGGAGGAGGAAGGAAGGACGGACATAGGTAAATCAAGCCCTCCGACTTCAAAACCAGGATCCTTTTCTTTGGACCACACTGTCTCATCCAAAATTTTCTTTTCATAACAATACATTCAATTTTTTTCATAGTAACAATCAATAGCCACAAAAATGTTAAATTACCTTCAGCATAGTCTATTAAAAAAGGCAGGGAAATGTGTCATTTATTTTAGAAAGATTTCCATTGCAAATGGTGAAAGTTTTAAGAAAACTTTTAAGGCTTCGGGATTATTACGTGGCACAGTGCATAGAGTACAGGATGTGGAGTTGGGAAGACTTGAGTTCAAATTCCACCTTATATACTTGCTATGTATGTGTTCCTGGACAAGTTATTTAATCTCTCTTCATCTCAGTTTCCTCATCTCTAAGTCAGGGATAATGATAGCATCCTCCCTCACAGAGCTGTTATAAAGGTCAAATGAGTTAGCATATATAAAGCACTTTGTAAACCTAAAGCACTGCATAAATGCTAGCTATTATTAGTGTCATTGATGACGAGCCCCAGGGACCTAGAAAACCTTAATACCGATGATGACGGATAATTAGCTATATTGTAGAGTCATATTCACAGCAAACTGTTTCAACAAACTTAACATAGTCTCAGTGTACTTCTGGGTGAAAGAGGCAAAGGGGACAGGACATGACTATTATTCACCAAAATGAGTATGGGAAACAGTAGCCATTAGAATTATATGAATCAATAAAGGAGGCAAACAATTTAGATCATCTGAATTAGTTGCCCAGACAACCCCTACACTAGCACTATTAGAGGACGAATGATTGCCGTAGATCCTGGCCCAGTTTTTTTCCTTGTTTCCATTGCTCTGATTTCCTAGTATAGACATAGTCCAACTTAGGAAAGATACTTCCATGATACAAATTTCTGGCCCTTTTCATTGTCAAAACCTGTATTAATTCATGCTTATAGTCTGCCTAACAAAGATGTCAACAAGAGCACGGAATGCTTCAGAAATAAGAACAGTCTAAATTCCAGGCTATTTTACCCTAACTGGAGAGTTTCTTCGGTGGCCCTGAATTGTTTCCTCCGAATGGCAGCATGGTACAGTGGCAAGATTGTTGTATTTGGAGTCAGAGGATTCGAGTTCAAATCTTGACTCTGCTACTTACTATTTGTGTGAACCTGGGCAAATCACTTACTCTCTCTACCTCAATTTCCACATCTATAAAATGAGGTCTGCACAATGACTTGTAAATTCACATCCAATCTTAAAATTATGATCCTATGCTTCCTCTGAGAAAGAAATACAGCATGATACAGTGGAGTGGTAGGCTCAGAGTCAGAGGTTTTTTTGTTTTTGTTTATATTGTTCAATAGTTTCTGACACTTCATGAAGCCATTTGGAATTTTCTTGGTAAAGATACTGTACCAATTTGCCATTTCCCTCTCTAGCTCATTTTACAGGTGAGGAACTGAAGGGAAAAGGGTTAAGTGACTTACCTGAGGTTAAACACAGCTAGTAAGTGTCAGACTGGTTTTGAACTTAGGTCTTCCTGACTCGAGGCCTAATGCCCTTTCCACTGAGTCACCTAGCTGTCCATAGAGTCAGATAACCTCAGTTGAAATCCTCTTTTTCATTTAGTACCTGTATGAACTTAGGGCCTCTCAGGGCCTCAGTTTCCTTAATAGTTAAATGAGGAGGTAACACTAGATGTCCCCTAAGGTCCATTCATCTCATCTCTCAATCTGAGTATTTTGTTGCTATGAATATTGTCAGAGGAACATTGATGAAATCAAATTGAGTCTATCACATTGCAGTGTCTGGTCTGAACTGGGAGAGGATGTCTGATTGTGAACACTTTTCGTTCTGATGCTGACTTTGGGACAAGTTCTTGGAGTGGGGTGGGGAAACAAAAAAGGACCGGATGATGATTCAACAGGTGCAACTCCTATTAAAGGCTTGTCTACACTGGGTTACTTATTACAGGATAAGAGGCAAGTCCTGGCTTAATTTCAGTTGCTGCTATAGGTTAACTTGTTTACAGACAGCTCTCTGCCTCTCTGACCTGCTGCCTGAATGTGAGAAAGTGTCTCCTACCACACCCTCTGAATCAGTGGTGCATTTTGGACTGAGTTAATTTACCTGAAACATATGGAGTTTATTGCTTTGCCTGAGAATTCATGGATCCAGGTCTTCTCATTTAAAAGGTCAATCTGACTTGGTATGTATGAGTGTAGGTGGAGTGCCCATGCCTTCCTTCCTTTTAAACCACAGTACTCTCATACAAAAGATTCTATTTAATCTTTGTATACAAAAACAACTCTATAAAATGAGGGGGTTGGATCAAATGACCTCTAAGATCCCTTTGAACTCTAAATGTATGACATCAGAAAACATCTCAATCAAGGAGATCAGGCATATTCTCAGCACATAGCAAACACCCCAGAGAGTCATAAAGGAAACTTGCTATTCTAAGGTATGAAGGTATGTAGTCTTTCTGATGGGATAGTCAGAAAACAGAAGTCCTGACCCACTTCAGGTAATTAAAGGGTCCATGACACATCTAGTAAGTGGAGAAGTATAAATTTCAGTGTCCTGGCTAAATTCCAAACCACATAATTATACCTTGAGTCTACTACCTAAAGGTTTTCTTCAGTTTCAACCGAAAAAGAGATTCTTCACTTCCCATCATAAATGATACTGCTGTAAACTGTTCAAGCCCTGTCCTCTGCTTCTTAGAAGACCTGTGCATTTCCCTTATGAATTAATTCTCTTATGAGAAACAACCTGGAATAACAAAAGTTTTGATTTTGAATATGGGTGTATATTTTGCTGGCCAGAATACGCTAAGTATTACGAACCTTACCCTGAGACAAAGAAGCAACGTAGCAAAATGGTGTCTGTGTCAAGATATTGGAGAATGATAATTTTTAGTGTCTTTTGAATTGCTTTTGGAATGTTTTATTTAAACTACAGATCATTTCTTGCACAACTGAAGGCTGAGTCTTAGGAATGTGTGCCAACATGATGAGATAAAAGGAATTATTATATCCTTAACTGAGGGAAATAAAGATCAAAGGTCACTTGCAGGAGTCTTCCTGAACTGGATTATACTTTGGCTTTCAAGTGTGGTTGAAATTTGCCTCAATTAATTATACTGGAAGTGTTGTAACAAACAATAATTAATGTGGATGCCTTTTTATTGGAACTGATACCATCCTTTTTTACAACAGTATAAACTTAGCTAGAAATCTCTAGTAAATATTCTTGGTGCCTGAGTACAGAATTGGGAAAAACTAAATAGCACTTTTTTTCTTTCTTGAAGTGGTTTTAAATTAATCACTAACCAAATATATTTCAAAGATTATAAATATAGAGCTAGAAGGGAAGGCAGAAATCATCTTTTCCTTCTTTGCTCTGACATTTACAAGATACATATTATGGGACAAGTTACTAGACCTCCATTTCCTCATACGTAAAATGAAAAGTTTGGACTAGATGACCTTTGAAGTTCCTTCCCACACTAAATCTGTGACCATATTATCTCTCTTCAGCCAGATGATACAACTGAGGCCATGAAAGGTAACATGACTTGCCTGAGGTCATACAGGTGGAGCTAAGATTTGAACCCAAGACTTCTTATTCCAAACCAAGCACTTATTTCTTTGTGCCATCTTACTTAAATTAGTTTTTTAAAGTTCTCTTAGTTTTGTAAGCTTTATTCTCAGAAGATGGAGTTATTCATGAAAATTAATTATATCTTTTCAATATTCTTCACAGCATATTAGGATATTATATTCATAGCATATAGAATATTATAATTTTGGTATCTCATCAGTTGAGGTTTCTAGAGATAGGCTGCTGTATAGGAAAGTCTGAGTTATGAATGTGTGGACAGGGTTAGGATCAGAAAACAAGAGAAAATGGTGATAATTTCTCACATTATTATAGGAATTCATATCTCGTTTGATTCTCATAGCAACCCTGAGAAGTAGGTAATACAAGTATGTTTATCCTCATTTTATGGGCGGGGAAAATAAGTTTTCATTGACTTACCAAAGGCTGCACAACGAATAAGGAGCTGAGCTGAGGCTTAACTCAGCCACTTTTGACTAAATTCAATGAGTTTTCCATCACACCCTGACTGCATCGCAGCAACCTCCTTTTAGTCAATAATTTTAGGCTTCTACTCATGCAATATTTCATGAGATGTCTAGCAGGGATTTAGGTTTTGAGGTAAGCAGTATAGACTTTTTCTTAATTTCTGATGAAATTTCAATGAGTAGCAAAATACTCAAAAGACCAGTAATGGAGAGGAGAAAAGCTATTCCCCATAGACCATCCATCAAGGAAGTAAAGACCCCATATTCCAAAAATACTTACAGCAGTACTTTTTACTATAGGAAAAAGGGAAAGGATGGGAGCTATGGAGTGGAAATGAGTGACCACTAATTGAGGAATAGGTGGTCAAATTGTAGTATATGAATAAAATGAAATGTCACTGTACGAAGTGATAAATATGAGTAATTCTGAGAACTTTGACTCACTCTGGCTAAATGAAAGTAGAATATCTATTTTCAAAAGATATTGTCACATCAACGACACCAGCAGTATGGTTCTTGTGGTCAGGCATCACTGAGCCTGGTCAAAGTGCCTCCTCTAAACTGGGAACAGTCAAATTTACCCAAGCTGTAGTGGTTTCTGACACTGATGGCTTTCACTAGTCTATTTAAGATGGCACCATGCCATAGGATATTAGCTGCACTCAAATGAGAATTGCAGCAGCTATGGAAATTGGGGAGTGTTTCATCTGGTGCCCCACACCATCAACAATGCTTGTCTCCTACACCCGTTCAAGGAGACACTGTCTTACTGGCTCTGTGAATAAAATACCAGTTTACAAACCAGGTTGAGGATCCTTCCCTTATAAAATGATTGGAGGTCATAGTCATATTGGTACAGCCATATACCTTACCCTAATATATGAATATAATGAATTATTTCATTATAGGAAGTGAAAATATGAAAAATTCCAAGAAATTTAGGAAGACATGTATGAACTAATGCAACATCAAGAATCAAGTACCAAAAGAACAACAAATATAAAATAACATGAAGGAAAACAACGAAAGACATTAGAATTCAGATCAATGTAATGGCTAATAGTGATTCCAGGGGACCTCCAGAGAAATATACTTCCCTCTTCTAGATGGAGAGGTGGTGGCCTATGGAAATCGAATGTGATGTACTTGAGGTAGCCAGAAGAAAAAAGTTGGATCAAACTCTTATAAAGCTACAGAGCAGGTGCCAACTGTATACCATGCACACTCTCGCTGGCACAAAAACAGACCTCTTGTTTTGCTAAAGAGGCAAAGATACATGTTGAGAATTTTCAGTTTGTAAGCTAGAATTTAGGAAGTGCAGCGTTTTAAGATTTCATCATTTCATTCCATTGCTTTCAGTTTATAATTATATTTATATGATATACCTTGTTAATTGTTGTTTTCTTCCTAAGGTAAATTACTGCTTTGTGAATTGCTAGATACTCAATTCAGTGCCGCTTACAAAACCTGGTCAGACTGTGGATTACAGAAGCCTTTGAAAGAGCTAATAAAATCAAATATCAGGGCCTTTCCTTTCATTTGTGAATGGCATGGTCTCCATTTTGCTGCCCCTTTTTTTCCAGGTTTCAATCAATGCCATTACTTTTCCACATGAATTTTTCTTATCCCACCAAGAGAAAATTCTCCATTCCCTGAATACCCTCTATTGGATGACTACTACACAATGGTTTTTCAAGTAACAAATCCACTTTGTCTTTCTTACCCTATTTCCCAGTCTTCCTCCTTAAAAAAAAAAAAAGGTGACGTCTTTCTGATTAAAATAGATTATTGAAAGGAAAAATTGTATAGTAGTAGTAGAGCTATAAAATTAAACCCAACTAGTTAATGACTTGTGGCCCAGTTCTTCCACCCAATTTATGAGACACACAATAACAAGATGCTAATGACAATTATAATGACAGGTCACATTCATCTAGAGTTTAAAGGTCTGTAAAGTGCTCTGTGGGCACACTCTCATTAGCTCCATACAGCATCCTTATGAGGTATATGCTAATATTTTTCCCATTTTACTGAAAACTGAGACTCAGAACTTTATGTAATTAGTCACATGGCTAGCACACGGCTAAGGCAATATCTAAACCCAGGTCTTACTGATTCAATTTGTCATTCTGTCCACTATGCCAAATGACATAAAAACATTACTTTTGCAAGTCTTTGCTTGTCAAGAGAAGACAAACAATGTTTGTCTTGATTGGTCTACCTTTTTCCTTTCAGTATGAAGGAATGTTCACCAATCTATGGCACTACATCTCTCTAACTATAGGTTTTCAAAGCAGTGGTCAAGTAGCTTCTATTTCAACCAGGCGTCATCCTCAACTTCTCAATATCCCTTAATCTTCATGTTCCTGTCTTACTTTCCTATTTGTATCCCCAGTGCTATCACTGTGTTAGTAAGCCCTTTATAAATGCTTCATTTATTCATTTCCAACCAGTTGCCAAATCTTGTTCTTTCTAGCTGTACAATATCTCTAACGTGTGTCATCGATCCATATTTTTTATGTACATGTTGTCTTGCGCTCTGAATGTAAGCTACTTGTCGGTAGGAATTGTTGTATTTTTTTGGAATTTTATCCCCAATTCTTGGCAAATTATAGATGCTTAATAAGTACTTATTTGATTGATTGATTGTTGGTTGATACAAGAAGGGCTTACAAGGAGGTAGAGAAGGAGATGTGGATAAGCAAGCTTGAAACATTTCCCCATACTCAGCAAATTTGAAGAGGGACGCCAAAATGGGAAAAGGGGAAAATCAATGTAGAATTCGTTTCTATAATTCAGTAACATGAGGTGGTGAGTTTCTTTTGATGCTGAAACCATGTCTCTTAAGAGAAAAAAAAAGCCGAGAAGGCAGGTAGGTGGTCCAGTGGATATAGTACAAGCTGTGGAATCAGGAGAACTTGAGCTCAGATCTAGCCTCGGACAACTGACACTTACTGTGTGATCCTGGGCAAGTCACATAACCCTGATCACCCACCTCCCACCCCACCCTCCAAAAACACTGATTTACAGAGACATATACTATGGTAAGCAGTGTGCTTACTTCACTCTTCAAAATTGTTTTTTAGGTGGTTGTTAGGAGTGGTTTCAAAACTTTTTTATAATAACTTAAGGGTGTTTCCCATTTCATCATATAGCAGCAATATAAGAAGACTTTCGTGGAATTCAGTTTCTATAACTGCAATTCAACAAACATTTATTAAAATTTATGGAGAGAGGACATTCACCAAGAGCTCTTTTTCTCCAACTAACATCACTCAGAAACAAAACAGCACTAGGTGATTAACAGTTTTTCACTCCCTTCAATCCATAATGTAAGAGTCAGAATACATACACATACACACATATACACACACATAGATCTTTTTCTTTCTTTCTCTCTTTCTCAGTCTTTCTTTTCCTCTCTCTCTTTGTGTGTATATATATATATATGTATATACATATATTACATGTATGGAATATATAAACATTATGCATGTATAACATGCACATATTGCTTTTATTCATGTACACCTATCACATATGTGTGACGTACATACTACAAGTATATGTGCATTTTACTTATGTGTAATGTGTGTGTATGCTCTAAAACCAACTATGACTAAAACTTTTGGCTTAGTAAATGTATGTAGGCATAGTCTGATTTTCCCTTTGCATAGTCTTAGATATGTAACTTGTTCTGTATTTGAGGTCTTCCTTGGGCAATAAATAATATGTTGTCCCACTGCAACCTTGTTGTGCTACATGTCTTTATATAGTTTGGCTACTGGTTCATGGTTATAACTATGAACAAATCACAATTTCTCAGGCCTCAGTTTCCTCATCTGTAAAATGAGAGAGCTGGACTTAGTGATCTTTAAAATCCTCTCTCCAGATGCAAATCAAAACAACTCAGGTACCACATCACACCTATCAGACTGACAAACATGACAAAACAAGAAGATGATCAATGGTGGTGAAGATGTGGGAGAGTTGGAACACATTTATGGTTAGTGGAGCTGTAAGCTGACCCAACCATTGTGAAGAGCAATTTGGAACTATGTCCAAAGGGCTATAAAAATGTGCATACCCTTAGCCCAGCAATACCACTTTCAGGGCTGTATCCTAAAAAGATCATAAAAATGGGAAAAGGACCCACAGGTACAAAAATATTTATAGCAGCTCTTTGTATGGTGGCCAAGAACTGGAAATCAAGGGGATGCCCATCAATAGGGGAATGGCTGAACAAGTTATGGTATATGAATGTAGTGGAATACTATTGTGCTATAAGAAATGACGAACAGACTGATTTTAGAAAAACTGGGACTTGTATTAACTGATACTGAGTGAAGTGAGCAGAGCCAGGAGAACATTATACACCGTAACAGTCACAGGATCTGAGGACTGTTTTTGATAGACATCTCATCACAGCAATGTAAGGACCTAAAAACATTTCCAAAGGACTCATGATGCAAAATGCCATCTACATCCAGAAAAAGAACTATGGAGTAGGAACACAGAATGAAGCAACTATGCTCTTTGTTATGTTTTGTTTTTCTCATGGTTTCTCCCATTCATTTTATTTCTTCTGTGCAACATGACTAGTGTGAAAATGTGTTTAATAGGAATGTATGTATAGAACTCATATATGACTGCATGTCATCTTAGGGAGGGGGAGAAAATTTGGAATTTATGTGATTGTTGAAAATTGAAAACAAATAAATTAATAAATTTGGGAGAAAAAAGAAAAGAAAAAAAATCCTTTTCCAATCCCAATCTATGGTCCTATGATCTCATTATATCTGCTTATTAGTTTGTTACTCAGCTTAATAATATAATAAAATGAACAGTTGGGTACACCTATTTTAATGGAGAGCCATATTCATTAAAAGAAGACAACTAATTCTTCAAAGAAAATATGAACGGGAACCCAAAATTTTGTGAAAATGAATGTAAAAAGTTAAATAAATAAATTTATATTTAAAGAAAAAAAAGAAGCATTAAATTTTAGAGCATTTTCTTATGTAACTCTAAAAAAAAGAAAATATGAACGAATGATGCTAATGAACCTTTGGGCACAATTGTTATATTTTTTTTGTCTATTCGAATTCATTCATAAAGAGGGAAAAAAAAGTGCTACTGACTTTTACCATCTTTTAAATGCTATAGAATAAAATTTCTTCCCTCCTCAATTAAAAAAAAAAACTTTCTTTGGATAAATCACCGGTTTCTGGTTTTCAAGAACCTTTATTATAAGAGAAGCCTGAGTCCTCAATCTAGGTAAAAAATGGAGATTTATGTTACAATGTATTAGCCACCAAGCTGGGGACAGATTGTGGGAACTGGGCTTTGTCACCAAGTTAAAAGTTTTCAACCCCTCCTCCCAAAAGATAAGCCCAAATAGCTGTGGGACTCACATTAAACACCACCTACAATGTGTTGTTTACCCTTCATTTTGATAAAAAGATCCATTCCAAATCAACCATGCAAATTTAGTAGATATTATAGAGGTAAAAATAGCTTTAAATATTGTTTTCTTCCTGTTAACTTTTAATCTGAAAGATCCACAATTTAGCCTTGTAAGCAGTCCATACTCCCTGGGCACTTTAAAAATTGTTAGGATCATAAGACTAATTATTCTATCAAAACTGTACTGACTTTGCTATGTAACAGTCTATTTCAATTAAAGATGCATGTTTGCTTCCCAATGCTATTTGAATATATTTCTCATCTGTCTTTCCCTGACCCATTCCCATCATCCCTGCCCTAGCTGGACCTTTGTCAGCTAATCCACCTAGCTCGCTACATTGTTGCAGCATCATGCAGTTTATGAGATCTTTTAATTGCATGTAAAATTGAAGCTGATTTAATAAGTCTAGTTATCTAGTTTACCCTGTAACCTGTAAACCAGATCCACTGATGGGGGTCAGAGCTCTTTTTGAAAACCAACACACTGAAAATAGCCAATTGTTAGTAGCTGTTAGTAGAAAGAGAAATGAAGGCACTGCAGAAAAAGGATGGTAGAGTTAAAAACGTGAAATAGTTTGGGCTCCTTTGTGTAGGGTCAAACAATCTTACCTACTTCATAAATGCTTGAAGCCCTCATATCAGAGAAAAAAATAGTTTTCAGTACTACCAGATATCTCAATCTATTACAGTATTTCAAGGACTTGGAAGAAATTTCTTCAAAGAACGAGACCAATAACGCTACATCATCGCCATCATCGTCATCATCACCGCTAACATTTATATAAGCATCTTGGGGTTTGCAAAGTACTTTACTTACAGTCTCGTACAATAACACTGTAAGTTAGATGCCATTTTTAGTCTTACTTTAAAGACTGGAAAACTGAGGCTTAGGAAAATTAAGTAACTTGCTCAGTCATACATAAAATAAGAATCTGAGGTAGGTCTTGAAACAAGGTCTTGCTGACCTGGAATGCCTGTTTGATCCACTCTGTTGTCTATTTGTCAAAAACAAAAAAACAGAAAAACAAAACACTTTACAAGGGAAAGCACAAATCCTTAAAATGAAACTTCAGAGGCAAGGTTACAGACGAACAAGGACCAGAGAAGAGTCAGAGCAAAAATGCACAAAACCTTGGTTGCTAGGGAAAAGGAAATCTCAAGCCTTAAGATCATGATCGAAGGAATAAATAAGGGCCACCTTGAAGAAAGTCATCCTTGGACATGGCACACATAGGTTCAACCAGTCATATATGATATGTAGGATGCCCAGCTCCTTTACTTCCATGCTAAAGTAGCTCAGTCACTCAGGTAAAGATAGAGAGAAGGTTCTTAATTCAACATGTAAGTTTGCCTTCTCATATATGGTATCCTATGAAGGAAGACCTTCAAGGCTGGTCAGTAGGGTCCCGGCTATGCAAGCATGAAACATGGACATTTCCAGCATGAGATATGGAAATTTTCAGAAAGACTAGATTGAGCAGAGTGTTTGCTAGTGAGCCTTTATTACCAATCATTCAGGATCCCCTGATCAATCCTCTAGAACGACAATTCACATTTATATAGTCTTAGCATGGTTTTATAGACCTTGTCAAGTAGGTAGTAAAGACAGGATCCCTAGTTTATGGAAGTGGAATGTAACAGAAGCCTGGACAAAATTTAGAGTGCCCCCCTTCTGGGAAGTGCAGTGTTTTGCCTGAGTTGGGTAAGCTGAATTCCAGGAATATATAATGGTGGATCCTGATCTTCAGTTCAGAGCTTGCTCAGATGCTTTATGACTATTTCCTATACACTTGCTGTGACAAAGAGGAGACTTAGGTTTGCTAATGAGTGAGTCCAAAAGACACCAACAGTCAAATCAGTGGCCTTCTCTTATCTGGTTGCCAAGAAGCATGAGAGCACAGAGAGTATTTTCTGTCACTGTTGTATCTCTTCTTTCTTACTCTCAGGTGAAGGAGGGTTAAAGAGGGTGGCAACCTTGTGGACTTCAAAAAAGGTGCCAGAAGTACAGTCCCTGGAGCCCACAGCTAAGCCCTGTGCACACTCAAGTCCCGCAGGAGTGACCTGCTTAATCTAGTCCAGTAGAGGATCAGCCTAAAGAGCTGAGGTGCCATGATCTACAGCAAAGGAGCCACTCATCCTTAAGCTTTATTTTATTAAGAAGTGAATTTCCTGGGATAAATACTTCAGAAGACAGTGTTTTTAATGTGTATCTCACTACCATTGTACTTGAGCCTCTCCAGGAACCAAGATGGTAGATGAGACAGTGGGTTCCTGATGTTGAGGGAAAATGAGCTTCTCAGTAAATATTTCTTTGCACTGGTTTAATGATGGTGAGGCACTAATCACAGGGTCAGTCAATCAACTGATACTGTTTAGAGAATATTAAAGGGAACTCATCCTGGGAAGAAATTAGTTGAATGAAAGCTCCAGTGGATAGCATTGGAGTTACTCCCTTGTCCTTCAGAAGTATCCTTAAAATTCTGAGGGCAAGTGGTAGCAAGCCACACTGACCATATGAATGGGAGTTGGGATGAAGATCTCTGGAGGATGTATGGGCTACATTGTCAGTTAAAAGCACCACACAGTTAATTGGCATCAGAGTCATTACTTAAGTCCAGGTCTCTCTTGATGCCCAAAGTCTGAAGGACTACACAATGCTGTCCCAAAAGCATTCTGATCAGACATGATGACTTTTGGAGGGGTTTTTATTTTACTCTCTGTATGTTTAACAGTCATGAATCTAGGTTATTTTCCTCCCATTTGGTTTTTTCTTTATTGTTGTTATTTTCAATTGTAGACTCTTAAAAGGTAGGGATTGTGCCTGCATGGTGCCTAGCACAGGGCCCAGCACAAGTACAGTCTTAATATGGAAATATCTTTTTGATAATGGTGATACTGAGAATGATAATTATTTGCATGACATTGAAGTTGTATATATTATATTGAGTTTACCTGAGCACTTGTAATTCAAATCCCTAATAAATCCACTCTAGGTGAGGAAGGAGAGGAAGGAAGGAAGGAAGGAAGGAAGGAAGGAAGGAAGGAAGGAAGGAAGGAAGGAAGGAAGGAAAAAAGGAAGGAAGGAAGGAAGGAAGGAAGGTCATAAATTACTACCATATAGCAGGATATTTAACATTTTTTTTCCAGAAAAGAATGAAAGAGAACTGAGTCTGAAAGAGAGTTGCAGTCAACACAGTTCATATTCCACTCCTGGGAAAAGGGATTCAATTCTTCAGACATTTATTTAATGCCTTCTATGTCCAAGGTACTATGCTAAGTGCTGGAACTACACAAATAAAAATAACACAGTTCCTACCCTTAATAAACTTACATTCTATTGATCAGGGAAATACATTAAAAGCAAACCAGTGGGATAAAGGAATAAGAAGTTCCAATACTGACGAAAATGGGATCCACTGAAGTCTGGGAAGTGTCATAATGGTGACACTTATGACTTGAGATGTCATTTGGCATCATACCCCAATGCCTATTTTGCCAGATTCTGTCTGGCTCTAGACAGTGGAGAAGTACTTTTAATTTCATTCCTGCATGAAGGATTTACAGTTGTGATTGTATTATCTGCAAAGGAGTCAGTCTATTCATAATTCAGATCTATGTGCATCCTGGATTCATTGATGGTCTCTTTGTAGTACCATCTGCATGTCTGCAGGAACCTTATATATGTATATGTTGGGCACAAGCTGTTTCTAGTATAATGTTTCTCTATGTGATTCATTAATGATGTATCAATGTGGTGTTTGAGGTCTTTTTAAACACACACACACACACACACACATACACACTTATTCTTAAACCATTCATAGGCCTTCTCAAATGCTCTCCACCTCATTTTTTTTTTCCACTCTGGGAAAGGTTGCAGTTTCACTAGGAACTTCATCTGGCATTTCTCAAATTACTGAATTGCCTCTGAGGCTGGACTGGTTCCACTTTGCTTAGTGAATCTGAAGCTTTCGTGCGCTAAAATTTTATGGACATATCATACCTTTTTTCCCTTTTAGGCACTGAATGGAGGCTAAGGGAACTATGCTGCTGCCACTCTACAGTCATAGATAAAATAACTTCAGAGTAATAAATGAATGATTTGTGAAGGCAAGCACAAATGAATGAATGAATGAAAATAATTGGAAATGTGTCTTCCAAGTTACCGTGGGAAGTGGAGCTCTACAATAGAATCTACAGTCAAAAAAGAAAATCAAACTGAAAGCTTATACCTCCAAAAATCACTTCTCCTCCTTCATCATCTACAGTTTGAGCCACTGGACTAGAGGCTCCCTGCGTGGGTCCTGCTGTTGTATGTTCACATCAATTTCCTTTGCCTGCCACCCACCCAAAGATCACCATGGAATTTGTCTTCCCAAGACCAAGGTTCCAGGATTCCCAGGCTTGTTTCCTTCCCTGCAGTGATCACTACAATGTAGGCTGCCTTTTAAAAGGACACAATAACTTCACATCTTAGTACTCTAGAACTGGAGATCTTAGTTGCCATTTAGCTCAACCTCCTACCCAACAAGCAAATTCTCTTCATAACATACCCAGCGGGTGGTCATCCATACTCCACTTGTACAATTCCTGTGAAAGACTTTATCAGCTAGTCTATTCTGCCTTGTGAAAGGTTTGACTGTCAGAATATTTTTCCTTACAGTGAGTTAAAATCTATCTCCCTAGGACTTACTGGTGCTAGTTTTTCTTTCTAACATCAAGTGAAGAATTTTAAGCCTTCTATCCAGGATGTCCCCTCTATTTAAATAAAGCAAACATGTCCTTCCAGATTTCTCTATCTTTAAGCTAAACACTTCTAAATTCTTCAGCTAATCTATAGCAAAGAATAGGAAACAAAGTGGATGCCTATTGATTGGGGAATGGCTAAACAAATTAGGGTAGATTAATGTAATGGAATATTACTGTACCATAAGAAAGAATGACTATTAAGAACACAGAGAAGACTTACATGAGCTGATGCATAGTAAACTAAACAGAATCAGGAAAACAATATATGTGATGACCATAGAAATAGAAATAATAAAAATATTTAAACTGAACATGACATAATTACAATAGCTAAGCCTCACCCTTCTTTGCAGAGGTGAAGGACTGTGAGTTAGGAATGAGGTAATTTTAATATCAAACTTGGTTGACATATTGGTTAGTTTTGTTATCTGTCAACAAACATTTGTTATGCACTTACTGTATAGACACTGTACTAAGTGCTAGAATATAAAAATAAGCAAAAAAGACAAACTTGCCCCAATGAACTTACATTCTAATGGAGTGGGAGAGAGACCCATGCGAGAAGGAGCTGAGAAATACAGGAGTGGGAAGCAGGGGTCAAAGGTACCAGTTGGAGAACATGATAGAGGAATCTCTGAGGAAAACCTGGGGTAGAAGGAAGTATGGCTGGCCTGGGTGACATCCTTAAGTAGAAGTACTACAGGGAGCCATGCAACAAAAGGGAAAGTTTACAGGAGTGGAGGGGATTTCCACTGTCTGAATTCCAAAGTTGGAGTGAGGTGTCAAGATTAAGAGCCGGGACATGATAGAGGAGGAAGTCTTTTTCTCCTTTTTTATTCTTTATCATAAGGGATAGCAATTTTAGAAAACTACTTTCTGGATGGGGAAAAGGGAACATTTATTAGGAAAGCAAAGTGATACAAAAATAAAACATGGTAATACATATATTTTTGAAAACCTACTCCTACCATTGAGGCAATCTTATAGTGTAGTCTGTATTTAAATCAGGAAAGATACAACTATGCAAGCTCATGTTAATTGAGCTTAAAGCATTGAACTCTTTGGGATATTTATTCTTTAATTATCCCTTTCAGGTGGTCTGATTTTTCATTTTATTTCTACTCTTTGGGTTTGCTCCATTTTAATGCCGATACAATTTTAATTTCCTCTCCAGGTATGAGCTAAAAATCCCTTTTGTCACTAGAGGGTTAATTAGTGAATAAACATTTATTAAACACCTACTATGTGCCAGGCACTGTACCTAGCTCTGGAGATACAAAAAAGGGGCAAAAGATAGTTCCTTCCCTAATAGGGGAGAAAAAAAGCAAAAAATCTGTATAACCAAATTATATACAATATAAATAGAAAATATAAATGAGAGAGAAGACACTAGAATTAAAAGGGGTTATGAAAAGCTTCCTGAAAAAGTTAGAAATTTTGTTCCAGACTTAAAAGAAATCAGAGAAGCCAGTAGGTAAAAATGATGAGGGAGATCATTCCAAACATGGAGTTCAGTTAGAGAAAATACCCAGAGCTGAGAGATGAAACTGCAAGGAGTACATGACAGGGAGGGAGGTGTAAGAAGAATGGGAAGGTAAAAGAGGTCTAGGTTATAAAAGACTTTGAATGACAGAGGATCATATGTTTGATCCTGGAAACAACTCCACCAATAGTTAGGATCATGCTAACTTCTTCAGCCGGTGGTCATACCACATATTTCCTTTTCCCTTTCCCTTTTGTCCCTAAATTCCTTAAGGACAGGGACTGTTTTTCTTTTTGCTTATATTTGAATTCCCAGATCTTAGTACAGTAACACATGGTAAACTATTAAAAAATGCTTATGTTGGCTTAATATGGTATGGTCTTAAGTTTCCCTCACCATTCTGGTCATCTTCTTCTGAATAATATTCAGCTTTTGGATATGGTGCCCAGAACTGAGCATACTGATATAATACTTCAGATAGATTCTGATCAAGGCAAAGTGTAGTGGGACTATCACTTCCTATGATCTGGACATTAAACTTCCCTTAACCCTAGCTAAGATTGAGTTCACTTTTGTTTCATTGACACATATTGATTATCCCCTATACTCTCTTTTGATGTGTTTCCACGAGCTGATTACTAAAATCCTCTGATAGAAATCAACTCCACCTGGGCCCTCTTCTCTGCCGATATCCTCCATTCTCATCTTCTTTAAAACTCCCTTTGTTTATGTACCTGTTATGCAGAGACACTTTCAAGAGCTCTTAAACTAGCAAGCCAGATCAACACTACTTTTCAGGAAATCACCTATCAAGGCTTCATTCTGGGGCCAAAATCTCTTATATAGGCAGTTTAGGATAGCCCAGTAATCAATTCTGTTTCAGTTTCTATGATGCAATAAAAAACTGAGAACACTCTAAAATCTATATGACTTTTGGGAACTTTCTTTTCTCTTATGTCACAAATCCTATTTCCTCTTTGTTCATTTCAAACTGTGGTCTTAAAAGAATAGAAAAATAAATAGAATCAGATCAAGACATCAAGACGGTAGCCTAAATGATCATACAGACATGCTAGTGCCTGGGTTGGCTTCTGATTGAGATGGTTCCAGATGAGCAATGAGATAGATTATTATGTGAAAGGGGAGAGCTAGGATGGGAATTTAGACATTTCTGTACTCTAAGGAGCAAGCTGAGGTTCCACAGAAATAGAACGTTGCCTATGTTGCTGGTAAGGCTCCTTTCATCAGCTGGTTTTGTTTAAATATTTTTCTATTAGAAGAAAAGGATCAATGGGGGTGAGAAAGGAAGCACTATATCCAGAAAAACTAAAATATTAAAAACAAAAACCAAAAAAAATGCTTTTTTTAAATTCTCCGTGGGGGACTGAATGAAACAGGCAAGGCTCCCGCAGTCCTACTTTAGTCTGTGTCATTGGAATCGTAGGTAAGAAAAGTCTTTTTTTAAAAATATGATTCTTCATTTATACTGTTGACTTAATTTTCATATTTTTATAATTTCAAAAGGAAGCAGCAAATATTGTTTAATCTCAACAACAATATTGTTAATTTTCCTTAAAACTAAAACTAAAAAATCCCAAGGTTTTTTTAAATTGAAGAAGTACAGAACAGTCTCCCAAAAGAACCAACATTTGTACTGAGGTCTAGACAAAAGAATTTAGACTTATAATTGCATTAGCACAGAAAGGTTTGTATAACCATATTCTATTCCACTAAATTTTCTATAGACCGTGCCTTGCTGAAGTTGGTTGTATAGTTAACTGCAGGCCACTCTGTCATCTAGCATATGTTGATAACTAGGGTTTAGTCTAGGGAGGCAGCATGTCCTAATAAAGAGATAGCCTCAGAATCAGAAAGATCAGAACTGGATCTGTGAAATTAGATGTGAAAACACTTCATTTCTTACAAGTTCAGATTCATCTGTAAAATGGAAATAATACCCAAAGTAACTACCTCACAGATGTTTTATGAAGCTTAAATCAGCTAGTGTCCTGGTGCTACTTAAAGGTCAACTGTCAATGCTATCATACACTCTTCATCACCTTTCCTGGGAGGCAAAAGAGCTTCCAGAACTTGGATGGTAGTTAATCTCTGCCTCAGTTCTGCTCCTTCATAGCCTGAGCTGTGCTTCCATGAGCACAATTTGTTAGTACTACAAGAGCATTAGTTTCTAGGGAGTAGCAAAAATAGAATTTCAGGCCTTCTGTTTTATGCCTGAATCAAAGGAATTGGTGAAGCTTTACACTGTTATAAAGTATACTGGTCCAATTCACCTGGATACACTGCAGCTGCCTCATGTAAACCCCGACTTCAACTCAACACCATTCAACAAACATTTTAAAAAATAGTATTTGAAAGGCATTGTACTAGATAATGAGACGGAAAGACAAAAATAAATAATCCCTACTGTCAAGGAAAAGAAAGGAAGAAAAGAAGGAAGGAAGGAAGGAGGGAGGGAGGGAGGAAGATGGATAGATAGATTTGTAGATTTTATTAACTCACTGGAATTGTAAAGCAATAGTAAAAGAAGTTTCCCAAAATTTGATTACGGATATAAGTACTGTCCTCTGATACGGACCGGTAAAGGGTGGTCAGGGCAGAATTCATTTAGGGTAGCAAACCCTCCAGCAGGATTGCCTGAGGCCACACAATCCTTTTTAGGTGTTGGAAGTGCAAATAACTGTTTTGTGCTTGGGAAAAGCTACTTCGCTTTTGTTTGGGGTTTAACCAAGTTTAACCAAATTGCAAGATCTTCTCTGGTTCCTGTCTTTCTGATGAAGGAGGTACAGATTTGGGCAGCCACAGCCTCAGTTTTTTCACTTGTAAAATGAAAGAGACTAGATTAGGTAACCCATAAATTCCTTTACAATCTTAAATATAGGCACCTGTGAACATACTTCTGAAAAATATAGTAATCATTTAATAAGTACAAAGCATGTCCTCATTGTTGCTGAAATAATATCCCTTAAGCACAGGTCAAACAATGTCACTCCCCTAAAAAAAATCCTAGTGTGAGATGGTCTGGGCCAATATATCTCCAGTACACTATCAGCTCTTTGGTTAGGCCTATAGCAGATGTGTCAGGCACACTAACTATATGTAACAACATTTGTTCATTTCTGTTATAGGTCTCAACTGAAATTCAGATATTTGAGGTTAGATCTTAAGAACTGATGACTGAAAGGCAGCTAATTCAGATTCATTACAAGTCTGTAAAAATTTTATTTTACATTTTTTACATTTTTTTTTACATTTTACATTTACATATTTTACGTTTACATTACAAGTTTGTACACATTTTTTTTTTACATTTTACATTTACATATTTTACATTTACATTACAAGTTTGTAAAAATAAAACGAAGATGTAAATTTCCATTCTCTAAGGAAGAAAGATGGGATCCACAAGAGCAGAATGCTGGGTATGCTGATGAGTATGCTCCTTTCATTGGTTTTGGTTATGTGTTTTTCTGTTACAAGGAAGGGAGAGAGAGAAGAGGATTTACATCCAGAATAACTAAAATATAAAAACAAAAAAACAACAAATAAATGCAATGACTTACTAGGCAATATGGTGGAGAGGAAAGACCATTGGCCAAGAGTCAAGCAATGTGGGTTCAAGTTTTAGCCCATTACTACTAGCTGTGTGACCATGAACGGCTCACTGAGTTCTTTATAGGGCTTAAATTCCTTACTCGTAAAATTAAGGAATTTGTATAGATTAATTCAATAAGTAAATAGAATATTTGGAAAAGTAAAATAAAAGTAATGTCCTCTCTTGATCTTTCCTCCTATGGATTGGTTTTTCAGCATCTACTTATGCAGAGGACTAATTGTTTTAGTTTGGTTTGGGTTTATTGTCCTTCATACTTGCAAAGAAGTTTCCCAAAATTTGATTACGGATATAAGTACTGTCCTCTGATACGGACCGGTAAAGGGTGTCCTTGCAAAGGACAAAAATGATATCACTGTGTTAGGGCCAAGGTATGGCGTATCTGATTGCACCAATAGGAGCTCTGAAGGCTGTACCACAGGTCAAGTACTTATGGTCCATATGAACACTTGGAGAGAAGATGTCTTTAAATTTGCACATTTCATGTTTCTTTGGAACTACAAATTAGGTGCTGAAAAACATAAAACGTTCAGATGAGACAAACTCAGTTTGCATTGCTTATAGACAGATTATTTTGAGTTCTAAAATTTTATGCTTCCTAAGACACACTGAAGGGGTCACATAATAATAACTCCCATTTTCATAACACTTTAAGATAATGCTAACTTTTCTTACTTATTTGGTGTGGGGAATGGAAGTGTTGCTGTTTCTATTTTACCAACAAAGAAATTCAGATTCAGGGAAGGGAAGTAACATGACCGAAGTTGCGCAAAGGAGCATGGATTTAAACCTATGTCTCTGAATTCCACATTCAGCACTTGTTCCACTGCATGAAGCAGGAATTTCCATAAACCGTTTCCCCAAGATGATAGTTAATTCTTTTCCCAATCTATTATTTTATGATTTTTTTCAGAAGTATGCTTATAGATTCATTTTAATATAAATCAATTGTGACACAACATATATAATCAGTAAGTTCCTACTTAATGTCTCTCATTCAGAGCTCTGTAATTTATGACCTTCTTCCAGGATTGTAGAGGATTGTACAATGGGGGAAAATCCCAAAATACACCGGGCTTTGAGTCGAGATTTGACTTCTATTTCCAACTCTGCCACTTACTAGTTAATGTGAATTTGAACAACTGGCCAAATTTGTAGAAGGTCCCTCAGATTGGAAGGGAGATCTTACCCTATTGCTTTATTTTACAAATGAATAAATTGAGGTTTCAGGAGAATCTATTTCCTCCCTCTTTTCTTTTTAGTAACTTTTAATGTAATACTAAAACATGTGACAAGATCACTAAAGTCTCACCCAACTCTACTATTTTAGAACTATAGCTCCTATATTCAATGGAATTAGAAAGGAGTTTCTTAACGAAATTCAAATGTAATTTCATATAATTTTGGGGTATTTTAAAATTTTTTGGTCTGAAGAAGGCACAGACAAGGAGGAGGATGTTGGAATTACAGATTTGAATTTCATAAATGCTTTTTAAAAAATTCTAAGTTTTATGTAAGAGAGATTCAAAGTGTTACATGCCAATAATGTCCAACTCAAATAGAAATGCTTCCCTGCAAGGCTAATCTTGATTTAGAAAATCACCAATTAACATTATGTAGGTTGTACTGCATTTTTATTTACTTCATTAAACATTTCTCAATTTCATTTTTATGGTTTAGGCTACACTAGAGAGTTTTGCAGACCACTTTTGGCCCAATGAAAAGTTTCACATTTCTATCACAGAAAATCCTTTTTTCCTTCTTTTTTTCCACAAGAAAATATCTGTGTTTACAAGTTCATAATAAAAGAAAATTGAAAGAAGATAAAAATAAATAAAAATAAGAAGAAAAAAATAAAAAAAATCTATTGGTCTTTGCTTCTGTAAGCTAGCTTGGTATAAATTTGATTCCTTTACCTATTATTGGTGGAATTTACTATTTCCAAGTTTCTTTGTATTTTGTATTATTATTTGTATTTCTTTATTGTTTCTAAAAGCTGTTTTAAGTAGCTAGAACAGCTAGGATTTTTATGGCACATTAAGGTTTGCAAAGCACTTTACAAACATTAACTCATTTGATCTTCACAGTAACCCTGGGAGGTAGGTGCTAATGATTCTCCCCATTTTACAACTGAGAAAAGTGAGGGAGACAGATGATAAATGATTTTCCCTAGGTAACACAGCTAGTCAATTTCTGAGAAGATGAACTTTACAGGAGAAATGTCCTAACTGTATGTTATTATCTTTCTCTTTAAAGACTGTAAATGGTTTCCCTACATACCTCTTTATAATAGGAACATACACTCTAAAAAGTAAGTAACAGCAAATAAAATGAATATTAGTCTTTTAATATGGTGTGCTAAGGGTAGTTCATGGCACAAATTTCTTGAGATGTTGTGAAAAAGGTTGTCCCTGTGGGTATCCTATTCTATCTTGTTGCTATTTTTCAGAAAGATATCAAACTTTTCTAATGGCTTTTTTCATCATCCTAAACTTCAGATATTTTACTGGGCAGGAAGCTCCCTTTTAAAGCCTGGTTCTTTTCAACTTAGCAATGTTGGTTGAACTTCTGAATGGGTCTTGTCATGATCTCATCTTTATTCATTAATACCAATTCATTCCATTAATACCAATTTATCCATAAACAGACGGTGCACACAAATATGGTACTATTGGAATGGGTTCATCCAAGAACATTAAGCTTTAAATTCAATTGAGTGAACATTTATTAAATGACAATTGAAAAAACAAATCACACCCTCCCTACTTTCCAGGAACTTAGGCTATTACAGGCAAGTGAAACGTAACATAGATAACTTTAGATGAGTTAGAAAGAGATAGACATCAAGGAAAAGGCAAGCAGGCACAAAAGATTTGAGGAAGAGGGACAACCCCTAGCTGCCTTTGTGGAAGGATGGCATTTTGAATCACAGGCAAGATTTCAACATGCAGAGTTGTAGAAAGATCCTCAGATCTTGTGATCACAGCTGTAAAGCTTCATTCCTCCTTAGGGAGAACTAACTTGATCCACAAGATCCCCTCAACAGTAAATAGAAGAGGGAGAGTTCTATTCTAGAAATGAAGAATGGGGTACATAAATAGAGAACAGGACATGATTAGAGCATCTCCAGCAATCTAATTTGGCTGAAATGTAGAGGGAATAAAGAGGCAGTGTGGAATGTGGCTGAAAGAGTAGGTTGGAATCAGTTTATAGAGTTTCTTCAGGGCTAGAGAAAGAAGGTCATATTTTTTTCCAGTATTTTTTTCCATCTTTATATATCTGGTGGCTATTTGTTGAGACAATGAGGAACAATGCATTAAGGACTTTTAAGTAGAGGAATTACACGTTCAGACTCGTACATTAGGAAGTTCATTTTGGCAATATTGTGAAGGATGGATTACAGTGGGGACAGAGAATAGGATGAAGAGACAAGATAGGAAGCTGCTACAATAATCTAGCAGAGGCAATGAAGGCTTCAAACTGTGGTAATGGAAGTATGACACACAATTATGGTCCTGTTAAGGACAGATCATTTTTCTCTAACTCCAAGGGTATTAAAGCTTTCAGTTCACTTCAGTGAAGGTGCGGAGGCAGATGTGAAAAATATTTCTGACAGAGTCAACAGGATTTGGCAACTAATTAGCTAGGAGGAAGAGAAAGACAGAAGGGGGAGGGATAGGGAAGAGTCAAAGATTACTTCAAGATTTTTAATGTCAGTGACTAAAGGAATGGTGAACAGCTACGGGAAAACTAGAAGGGTTGGATTTGGAAGACAGAGAGTTTAACTTTGGAGAAACTGGAGTATCTCAGTGGAGATGTCCAACAGACCACTGGAAATGCAGGAGTAGAGAAAAGGCTTAAAGTAGAGATACAGATTTAGCAGTCATCTGAACTGGAGTGATAAATGAAGACATGAGAGAGAGAACACACATAAAAAGAAGAGATCTAGAGGCATGTAGTCGATGGTTATTTTGTCAATCTATTCTTTAGTGTCATTAAAAAAAGCACAGATTCTCAGAGTTAAAAGGGACCTCAGAACAATTTGGTCAACAAGCACATGGACAGAAACCAACTCTACAAGACCCCTAACAGATAATCTTACAATCTCTGTTTATAGATCTCCAGTGAAAGGAAACCATCATCTTTGAAACATTATGGTAGAATGATTAGAGTCCTACACTTAGAACAAAGAAGACTTGGGTTCAGATTTTGTCCCTGCATGTAAGATGTGTGACCTTGTACATGTCCTATGACTTCCCTGAGCCTCAGCTTCCTTATCTATGAAATAAAGGGATTATTAGACCACATGACTTCTAGGGCCCTTGCCCACTCTAAATCCAAGATCAGCCCATTCAGTTTCAGATTGAATTGTTAGGAAACTTTTCTTTACGTTGAGGCTACTAATTCTGTTAGTAACTTCAGGATAGTTCACATGTGCTTTTCAAGGGTTGCCCCCTAAATTCATATAATCGTTCTTGAATTTATATCATTTACAGAAATTTAAATTCTGACCCTCTTAAGAGATATGAGATATGGGCTGCATGGTGACATAAATCATTAGCGAATTGCACTTTTTAATCTTGTTTAGATTTTCATGGGGACGACCTAATCTACTTGAGTTTATGGTTTGAGAGTAAACATCTTGTTTTTTGCATATGTATTTCTGTGAACTGAACAGTCTGCCCTCAGGCAAATGAATCCAAAGCCAGGGAGGGATGCACCCTTCATATTCTGTTAATTGATTGAAAGGGCAAATGATCTATAGGAAAAGTTGCATCATTAACTTAATTGAGGGCAAAGCCTAATTAGAGGGGAAATGGAGTAGACAGAGCCAGACACAGCAGGCCTTCATCTGAGATGTCAACAAACAGACATTGTAACTAAAACCAGACAGCGACTGCACGGTTTCATTTACGTCTTCCATTTCAATGTGAAAACATTTACCAGAATATGTGCGCGTGTGTGCGTGTGTGTTTGGGCAAAAGTTAACATACTCAAACTGAAATCAGCTTCTCTGAGGTGGGAAAAAAATCAGCTGGTGAATGTTAATAAAAATGCTTTAAACATGCTCATGATAGCATAAGGATCTGAAGAGGTAATCTGAAACACATTTGGACCCTAAATTCAAAAAGAAAAAAATTTTTCTGACATTTATAGACTGAATATTCAATAAACCAACTAGATTTAAGAAGAAGAAAAAAATTAACTCTAATATTGGCAGATTTGAGTAGAGGAGTTATTTTATATTAGATTACACTTCTAAAGAACTATGGGAAATCTAGTCTGTGAGTAAATATACTATGGAAGGCTGTGTGAATAATCTGCATAAAAATGTGCATGGAACCCCAATCTGGCTCATAATTAATGCTCATTCTCAACTATCTGTAGTACATTCTTCTTACATTACAAAAGATGAAAAATGGATTCTGCTATCCAAGCAGAAAACGAAGATATCCAGCTTCCTCTCTTTTCTTCTCATTGTCAAGCCTCCTCTCTAGATTTGAGCTGCCCCCTCACACCTCCGCACCCCTTGGATCTCTTCTAAGAATCATAAGCTTCTTCTGCACTCTGAATAGGGGCATTACATTTTAGAAGCTGCTTAAGTGCTCACAAGTTTGCTTTCACATCTGAATTAGAACAGGTGGTGGTGGACAGGATCTGGATTTTACCCTCTTTAAAGTCTTTCTCTTCTGCTTCCCTCATGCAGTGAGGTTCCCTTTTTTCCCCCTGACTGCAGCAATACAAACAAAACCTTTTATGAGAAATGCCACTTAAGTGAAATGAGGAATGCAAGCAGACATGTTTTGACTACAATGCTAGTCTTTAAAATACATAGGTATTATTACACAATTCAACTGTAGTCCTTGACATTGTGCATTGCTTGTGAAAACTGGGCCCCAGGCCTGACTCCTCAAATACATGTGCGATTTCTATGAATATTTCAGGAAAGAGAAGGTGGGGATGTTAATAAATAGAACATAGTCACATTTTTAAAAACTACATGTTTTTCAGAGCAAAAGGAGGGAGGTAAAGAGTAGAGGATGTGTGTGTATGTGTGTGTGTGTGTGTGTGTGTGTGTGTGTGTGTGAGACAGACAGACAAAAAGATTGATGCACAGAGACAGACAGAGAGACAGAGACAGACAGACAGATGGAGAAAGACAGAAACAAAGACAGGCAGGAGGGGAGGGAGGAGAGAGAGAAATGGGAAGGAAGGAAGGGAAAAAGGAAAAAGAAAGGTAACAATACAGCAAAACTTGGTTGAGCTGAACACAGCTAATTATTCCTGCTTTTGAGAACAAAGAAAAAAATCCAGTTGTATGTACAGGGACATCCTGATGACATTATAATGGAATTATTTGCAATTTATCTATCAAGAAACATAAAAATCCATTAAGATATTTTTTTCTGAAAAGAATTTGCTACTATTATCCTTACACAGTAAAGAATTAAATAGATAACTGTCCATGTTTTTGCTCTTTGCAATTCTCCTCTATCTTTCCCTACCTCTAAATATTCATCATTCCGTTGGCAAGCTTGTTTCCAGGACATTCTTCTAAAGAGTTATAAACAGCCTGGTCATAACTGCCAAACTGACATCAAGGGAAGGGGGAAGGGCACAGAGTAATCATGCATAAGATTTGGCCAGAGTGGCTCCGTCTTCCTAAAGGACAAGTTAGGTGCCAGACATTGATCCCCAAAGAAAATATTCAAACTTGGTCTTTCAGCATCTTGTTTGTAAATCTTTACAACCTAGATTTTTTCCAGAAGGTTACAAAGGAGTCAGTGGGCTACAGTATGAATGATTCATCTACACCATGGGACTGCAAGCAGTTGAATACAACTTAACAAATATAAATTGCACTTTTCTTAAAATATGCCAATATGATCTCTCCTTTTTCAATAAATTTATAGTAAAACTATTGGAAGCCAAAACAGGTCATAATTCTCAATTTAATAGCAAATCCATTTCAGTGGTATGCTATGATATTTTCTCTTCATTTGTTTGGGTTGCAAAGATATAGGAATTTATCATAGAATGCTCATACCTTTTTGCTTCAGAAGACAAAAGACACAAAGATGCGTGTCAGTATTGCAGAAAGAGTGCCTGACTCAGAGTCTAAAGACTTTATAAGAGTTAGAACACATATAATACCTGAGATCAAGTCTTGGCTCTATCACTCACTGACCCCCCAAAATCTTTCTGTGGACGTTAAGAACACCTGATCTAGATGACTTCTGAGATTTCTTCCAATTTTAAAATTTTATAAGTACACTTTGTAGTCATGACCTTGAGCAATTAAAAATCCTTCTGAATCTCAGTTTCCATCGTTGTGAGATGGAAATAGTTACCTATGCCTTGGGGCTGATAGGAATATCAAATAAAAGATTTGTATATGAAAACTCTTTAAAACACTATGTGAATGTGAGATATTTGTATTGCTAACTCAGGAAATGTTACTTTTAAATAGTATTGTAGAATTGAGAGTTGAATTATTTAAATAACTCAGTCCCCTAATGTAAGTTATTTTGCCCCAAATTATTCAGGTTGGTTAGTCCTAGAGATTACATTACACATTACATTTCACACATAAATGTATGATTCTGCATATTCATTTGCTAATATAGACAAAGCCTGTTACTAGTTCATTGGGAGAGGTATCTGTGTTCATTTTATGACATAAAAGGGTTTTGTGATGGATTCAAAAAGCAAGGACATCATCTGTGTCCTTTGGTGATACAGGGCTTACCGGCTCAAATCATATCAAGGGGCAGTGACACCAAAGTCATGGGGAATACATCTGGAAACTTTTATTGCTGTCATCACTTAAATCATATTTCCATAGCATATCAACATCCAGATGAAAAAAATCAAATTGCTTCTGTGTAGACAGATCCATATTTTATCTACACAATTTCAAAATCCACATCATTACATTTTGCACTTTTCATGAGGATGCTCAGTGTTGTAGAGACACAATGATAAAAAGGTTACTTTAGACACTTAGAATCTCATATAAAGGCCCCCCAAAATTGCTGAACCCTCATGTCTGAGTTCTCATCTTTGTGATTATACTTTTGAATTTATAGTAGGATAATTGATAGTTAATAATAAGCACTGATAATTACTCTCCAAAGAATTATCTGTTGTTAGTAAATTGTTTAATCAATAAATAATTTTTATAAGTAGGAGTGTCCAGACATCAAAATATATTATTAAGTTGTAATCATTAAAACAATTGATACTCATTAGTAAATAAAAAGTAGGCAGTGGAAGACTGGATAAGTAAAAATTAGAAACAATCAAATTCAGTTAGCACTGTGTTTAATAAACCCAAGACTGTAAGTCACAGGAGGAAAGCGTCTCTGAAAAAAAAAACAACTTCTAAGCAGTTTAAAAGAAAATATAGAGCATCTTACAGCACACAAGTATAATCCTTCCTTATAAACTCTTATATCATATTAAACCAGAGAAGAATGGGAAGGGGTATGTTTCACAATAATTGCGAAGGATAAATAATTCTTAACAAATGAAGGAAAAGAAGCAATTATAAAAGAAAATAATACTTTCAATTACATAAAATTATTTTTTTACAAGAACAAAAATCAATTAGTGCAACTAGAATAAGAAAAGAAGCTATCCCGGTAGGGGAAAATCTTTGCTTCAAATATTTCTGATAGAAGTGAAACATCAAATATATACAAGGAATTGACAACACATTCAAGATACCAGGAACCATCTTTTAGGAAACATGGTAAGAAATTTGACTAAATTCAAAGAGTAACCAGAATTGAGGAGGATCTTAACATCATGACAAATAAGAACTGATGATATTGAAAGAAAATCAACTCAGGGACAAAGAGCATAGTAACTTATTCAAAACCATACCGTTAAGAAGGGATAGGTGGTAGAATTAATACTAAAACTTAAGGCTAATTCATCCTACTTCAGGCCTCTTTCTACCAAACTATCCTACTCTCTCCATTAAGTTTTGCTCTTATTCAGGCTTTATTGTTGCCATGATCTCTCTAAAGGTGAAATTTACTTATTCTGTTATGACCTTAGATTTGGAAGGAGTTTTAGAACTCATGTAGTCCAACTTATTTCTAATTCAGAAATCTCTACTCTGATAATAAAAGGCAGGTAAAGAATTTACTGACACCTATTATACATTTTAACTGTGACTTTCTGGAGATAATACTCTTACCTTTACAGCATAACCCAGCAGTCACTCTAAATGTGGGAGACTTGAAATGTGATAGTGTTGGAAGAGATTTTAGGGAGGAGGATATCTCAGAGGCCCTCAGATACACCGCCTATTTTGCCTGCACGAGTGTTCAGTTTCAATTGCCATTTGAAATCAGTTTCTTCTCCTTCTGGTATATCCTGCAAAGAACTGGGGGGACGTAGTTTAAAATCAGAAAAAAAGAGTAAATTTTACGGTACAATCTCATAAGATCTAAAATTGTTAACTTATTTATGAACATCAGAAGAATGTACTCAGAGGTTGAGAAATGAATCTTATGCAAGTATGTATATAAAGGGAGAGGACAATGTGTGATCAAAAATTTTTTTTCTACAAATGATGTCATTTTTAAAATGTCATCACAACATAATCATTTATGACTCTAGTGACCTTTCTAAACTCTTGATTCTGAAGCTAAATTTTTTCAGAAGTAAAGAGGATTTTCCACCATTAAAAACTTATTCAATCATCACATGGTCAGAGCAGAGCCAAACTCTTTTAAGACCTGATTTAAATGTATTTACACAGGTAAGTTCTCAGGTTCTAAAGGCAATTTAAAGATAGAACATTACATTTCTAACCAAATGCTTTTATAAGAGATCTTTTACTAAAGAATTTTTACCACTAATGAACGCTAAAGATTTTCTAAAATTGTTGTCAGCTAACATTTATTTACCTATGACATCTTTATGTCTTTTTATGTCTATTATCTTCTCCCACTTGAGGTGTCCATTTTATGTCCAGTTTCAGAAAGACCTTGTTCTCTCACCTAGCTATCACTTAGAAGCTAATCCTCATAAGATGTTAGTTGATACAAGCTTAAATTCCCCAGAGAATTTACATTTTAACAGAGGAATCAAAGATTGAAAATCCTTTAAGACCCAGAGGAATGAATATCTGCTGGTAAAATTTCAGACACCACAACAGACAGTAAAGTGTATTATTGATAAGACAGGGTGATGAGAGGAAGGCAAACCAGAATGATCAGGGGACTTCCAGACCATCTAAAGTTAGGCTGAAATAACATGGGGTGCTTACTTTGAAGAGAAGACTTAGGGAACACATGATAACTGTCATCAGGAGATAGAGAACAAATTATAGTTTTGTTCAAATGAACAAGATAATTAATCATTTCCAAGGACACTATCTTCCTTATTCCTCTCTTCCTTAGTAAGTCTCTTTTCAAATCCAGCCCATGATCCCAATAAACTCGGCAGTAGGACAGGTTGCCATGTATTATAGAAAAGCAAATGAATGACATTATATATAGGAGATATGCTCATGATCCAGGAAGCCAAGGGAGAAAGTATGACTGTGAACACTTTGGTCAGGATCAAGGAAAGGAGAACCAGAGTGGTTATTGCCATGCATGTGTACCACATACCAACTCTTCAGAAGAAGCAATTTGAAAAGTGCTTTGGGAAATAAATCTGAAACTTGGAAGGATACAGTAATTATGGAGATTTCAACTGTTCATAGGTTCCAATGCTTTGTCTGTGATGACGTTTTTACTTGCCTTAATTATAATTTTATTCTTCAAAAAGTGAAGGAAGCAACAAGTCAAACGCTATTCGGTATCTGATTCTGCCCCCAAAGTAAGACCTGAGTGTTGAAGAATGTTGACAAACGTGGGGGCCAGTGACTACTCTGGCCTACCCTTCACGATAGGGAAGACAAATGGGTCTGATATATGCTCTTGATTTTAGGAGAATTTAATTTCAGAGGAAAATTTAGTAGGATGGTCTAAAATTCTACATATAAAATAAAAATCAAAAGAAGTGGAAAGTCTCTCAAGAATGAAATTCTGAAGACAAAAAAATCCCAGTAAAGAAGAAATGGAAGAGATTATGGCATCCTAAGTTTACAGCTGGACATAACTAAGTTGATAAATTTGGTTCCAAAACAAATTAGGGATACCTGGAAAAGAGAAGGCTCAAAGAAAATATGTCAGTTGTCTTCAAGTATTTGAGAAAGAAAAGAGCAATTAAACTTGTTCTAGTTGACCCCAAAGGGGAAAAAAAACTAGTAGAAATGAGTTGAACTTACAAACACATAAATTCAATTTTAATATAAGGACATATTTCCTAACAAAAATTGAACTATACAAAAATGAAATGGGCTGTCATATGAAGTAACAATATCTCCTCATTGCCAATTTTCAAGCAAATGTACAATGAAGAATTTGTTGAGTATAGTAAAAATTCTTTTCTAGGTATTTGTTGGGCTACATGGCTGCTGAGTTTCCTTTTAATGCTAAAATTTTGTGGTTTTAGCTGGTCTTGTTTGTAATGTTATTTATTATGCTATTTTCCTAATATTGAACTGTCCATCTATCCTTTATATAAATCTAACTTGGTCATAATAAATAATTGAGTGGGTATATAGTCCTTTTATTAGGATTTTAATTAAAAGTTTTACATCAATATTTATTAATGAAAATGACCTCTAGTTCTCATCCCCTCTTTTATTCCTCCCTGGTTTAGAGATTAAAATTATGTATCTCTTAATAATATGTCAATTAACTGAGGAAAATATAAGGGATTTTTTAAAATTCCAAGTATTGATCAGCACCACTGATCAAACATATTGTTGAGGTTTTAAACCTCCTTAAATGCTACAGCTGGATCATTGCAAGTGATTTGTTTCCTGGCTTGTCATATTTTTGTGTCACAGAAGTCTAACATAATGCTTGGTACACAGTAAGTACTTAATAAATACTTGCTGACTGATTTATTGATTGATAGTGATCTGATCAGCTCAGTGACACCATTCTATGACAGGTGATAAGGTCTAATATAATTAGGATTTTGACATTTATGAAGAAATATCCACAAAGCATAGTATAGATGTTGTATGGGTAGAATAGTCTATGTTAACCATTTCTTGGAACACGTGTAGATATTCACTGCCAAAGTCTACAACATCTGAGGGGATCCTGTGCCTGATTATGCATGAACAAAGGTTTATACATAAAGGATGATAAAGAGACTCAGATTAACTCTTAGTCCTGAAACTAGATATACAAAAATAACAACCTCTTTCATCCCCCAATGTTTTATTTACTAATGATATAAAAGACACAACTAATTGGAAATGTGTCCAGAGAGCTGGGTAGTTAGGGAATAGCTGGACACATTACCTTACCTGATCGTGGAAGTTATGAATACATGTTTACTTCTATCTCTTTTTGTTTATTCTCTCTTGAGTTAACACAAAGTATTGTGAGATATGTGTTCAAGCTACTTGATTTGAAAGATTCAAAGAGACTTGGAAGCCTAAAAGTTGTTGTAGAGTCCTAGGAATGGCAGTATATCATGGGAATATCCTACAGTATGCCAGGCTTTGGCTCAAGGCAGAAGAAATATTTGTATCAGGAGCAGAGAGAAGCACCAATATCAGAGACATGTTGGGAAAGAGAGTGATCTAGGGAAATTGGCAACTTCAAGGAGCAAGACCCCTCATGGTACCAAAGAATGCCAGCTTTGGATTCAGGAAAGCAAAAAAGGACAGTACTGGTATTCTAAGTTACCCTTTGCTACATAAATGTATATGCATATGGGTGTGTGTATGTGTGTGTATGTGTATGTATTTTACATGTGTGGCTTAGTACCATTGTGTTACAAATTTGAGCCTATTTTTCCCATGGATGCTATGTATATTTGTGAAAATGTTTCCCTACTTTTCAGGAGCAATGTTCTGTATCTTCCATCATTACTATGTCATTTGAATAAATGATTTTTAATAAGAACTAATTTACTGACTGATTATTAATGGGAGGCATTACAGTGGGGGCTTGTGACCTACAACATTAGAGGAATGGGCCCAAAGTGTTCATCCTGAAACCCTAAGAAGTATAAGTCATCCCTCTGGTCAAGGCAAATGACAAGCACAAGTGTGCTAGGCACTGTGCTAAGTGCTGGAAGCACAAATACAAGCAAAAAGAAGGATTCTCCCTGATCTCGAAAGCATTGCATTTTACTAAGAGAAGAAAATACGTGAAAAGGAGTTAAAAAGCACGGGATGGGAAGGGGTTGGGGAGATGCAGATGGAGGCAACCACAGAGAAGCACAGAGCTGAAGTTCAGAAAGTCAGAAGCATAGCCAGGAGAGAATGAAGGTCGGCTGAGCTGTGCCTCTCCCTAAAATGGAGACCCCAGGAGGAACTTATCAATGAGAAAAGGGAGCCATTGTGGTAAAAGTTTGTTCCAGGGTGAGAACACCACAAGGGAGAATGGTTATTCCAAAATGAGGAGACCCCAGGCACTGAGGGAGGCCCCAAGGTGGTATTATAGCAGAAACATGGTATTGAAGTCAGAAAGTTTGAAACACAGATAGGAGGGGAGTTCCCCTGGGGACTTCAGCCTTTGAGTATAAGTAGAAGGTTGGGAAGTAATGCAGGGAGAGGGAGGGCAGCACTGTGTTTATGTTGTAGATGGTTTTATTTTTGCTTCCATA
Organism: Potorous gilbertii; assembly: GCA_028658325.1. Lineage (NCBI taxonomy): Eukaryota > Metazoa > Chordata > Mammalia > Diprotodontia > Potoroidae > Potorous > Potorous gilbertii. The sequence goes on along the minus strand of CM053771.1, from coordinate 446,456,461 downwards.
AAGAAAAGAAAAAGTGATAATGCTGAGAGAGGAGGATTGTGGAAAAAAGGAAAAGTTTGCCTTAATCCCCTTGGATTTTTTTTTAGTACCCTAGACCTTAGCATCAGGCATCTAGTGCCTTTATGATGTTTCTCATTGACCACTCATTATGGGGCCCTACTAACACCTGCCTTCCTTGGGAAGTGTTTTGTGCTCAGGAATTTCCCTGATCCTTTTTCAAAACTTATCTGGAAACTGCCAAGGAGGGAAGAAAGGGAGGTGAGTTCAGAAGGTACTGGAGGTGGGATAGGCTCCTGGGCATAGGATGTATTACCATGACTATTGATTGGATTGGTTTTGGATATGCTAGCTTAATAGCATTTGGAGCCATTTGGGGATATCATTGCAAAGTAAGCAGTGTATCTTTGGTTGCTGGTCTTTTCTGGGGCTTGTTGATGGGTTATGGAGCTCCCATGCCCCCCAACATGTCAAAATGTTACTATTCACTGCCTTCCTTTCGGCCACTATCATGGGAATAACATTCAAGAGATCCAAGAAACTAACTGGCTGGTGGAAGTCTCTTGAAGACTTTGAGACTCATCTTGATGCTCACATGAGAATCCCCAGATACCAAGGACATAATTCCCATCCTTCAAACACAGCAGACTAAATACATTCTTGGAACTTGAAAGATAAATTTGAACAAATGTCAAGCATCTCTAAGGAAAACATAACAACTAACAAACTGATATTTCTCTTATCAGTATTGGCTTACAAGCCTTTTTTAAACCAAAAAGATTTCCACCTGCTTTCTAGTTGGCAATGATTGTTTCCTAAGAGTGTTTGACAAATCCTGTCTCGTTGATCCTGATGTTCCTTCCTTTTATTTATCACTGTAGGTGCAGTCATTGTCCATCATTATAAATTTTAGAACTCTTTTTTATTTATTTACTGAAAACTCCCAACAGTGATGCCGCCAAACAAATGTTGACATGACAATACTTGTCAGTTAATAGGATGCCTTATGTGTAGTTTGACTAAAATATGGATTGTCTTAGTCTTTGCTTGTTTTACAAGTGGCATAAGAAATACTTGTGTCCTGAATTTTAAATTTTATTCCACTCTGTGCAGATACTGGACGTAGGAGCAGAGTGTAAGTCGGATGCAATTAAAATTTCTTCTGTTTAAAAAACCTTATCTGTCCTTTTTCTCCCTTTCTTGGGGCCCTACTCTTTGGTAGCCAGTTAATCTCATTAACTAAACCATGCTATGACGAATGGGTTAATATGTTACCTCTCCCCGGAGACATAATAATGAGTTCACACTGGCATAGCACTTCCTTCAAAAATCAGCATATAAAACAGGTGATGCCAGTATTATTGGCCCCATTATACGTATGAGGAAACTGAAATTCAGACAAGTGAAGTGTTCTCCCATATTTAGGAAACTAGTAAGTGCAGAAGCCTAAATGTGAACTCATTCCCTGCCCAAACTATTACTCTTTGGAGATGATGTCTGTTCCCAAGAAGTACTCTAATGGTAGAGATACCAGGTACCAAGACAGGCTAAATGAGGAGTTGGTTCAGAGATGCAAACCTTGTAACATCTCTGGTTATTTCAAGTTGTTACAAGAATTCCAAGTTGTCAGTTTCTTGGAAGAAATAAAATCTTACTGAAACTCTCATTATTACATAAGATAGCAAGTTTCACTTCAATATTGTTGACTAAGTCGCAGCTTGACATTTGCCAAATTTAATCATCTTACCAGCTTGCCTCCCTTCTCTCCTTCATCCTCCCTCCCTGTCCCTCCTTCTCTCTCCATTCCCCCACCTCTGACTTACTTTCTCTTCCCCCCACCTCACACACACACACACACACACACACACACACACAAATAGACAACGCACTAGATTCTCAGTTTGTGCTACCTGAGAGCTGAGGAGTTCCTGAAAGTACAATGTTACAGAGTCCTAGAACACAATGTCAAAATTCACTATCAGAACAAAAATCCTGCCCCCCATTCTCCTCTAGGTGATAAAATGAGATAAGCAAAATGGAAAAAAAAAAAGATCTTTTCTTACTAATGGTGGAAATTGTCAGTTGTTATTGTTTATTATTTTGTGTGCAAACTATTTTTGCCTTGTAAACCTATGGTTAAAGCATTCCACAATAAAGTCACTCCCTTACGGAGAGCACCTAAATGAGTCATCAAAGAGAATCTGGGGAAGTGGGTGTATCTAAACACTTGTGCTAGAAAAAAGCAAGATCATTCATTAGGCTCCCAGTACACCAGTCAGCTGAGCTAGAAGCATCTGTCAGACCGGAAATGCCAACTTAGTGAGCCTTGAGAAACAATCTTCATCAGAGTTGGAAGAGAACTCAGACCAACCATTCATTTTATATTCAAGGGGGTCAATCTAGGCAATCCTCAGATCACTTTGATGAGCTCACAGAGTGATGACCCTTTCTTTGGGGCATCTGATGAGCACCTTGTTATAATGGGCACCCATTTGTGTCTTTTTCAAAAGACAGGGATTCATTATTGATTGACTTTCAGAGATTGGGGAAACATTGAATTCAACTGGTTAGAACTTGGAGGACAGACTTGTGCCTAATGAAGCCACCCTTCTCAGCTAGGTTAAAAAAATGGACTCCCTTAGCCCTTTTGTCTCTCCCACTTTTTTTTTTTTTGGCCTTTTTCTTTTAGAGAACTGACCAAAGAAAACACAGAAGAGACCTGTATTCTGTAAATTTCTCTCTCAGCTTTCCCTTTTTCCTCAGTGGCTCACCCAATAGCTACTTTAGAGCAGAAGTGTACTGGAATTTCCTGGCTGGTCAACAGCTTTCTGAGAACAAGTCTGAGACCTCAGAGACCAGAGAATGGACTTTCCCTGCCCAAGAGATAGCAGCAGCTGGAGTAATCAGAGAATTTCTGCAGAAGTTCTTGGACATGGCCCCAACAACTAGGGCAATACTGAAGTTTAGAGTCATATCATGGTGAGATCAAAAGCCCAGGACCTTGTTCCCACCAACACACACACACACACACACACACACACACACACACACACACAAACACACTCACACCCCACCACCACCACCACTACCATCACCACACCATTATAAAGAGTTGTTCTGACCATACAAGTATGATGAAAAAGGGAGTTACCATGTAACAGAGGCAAAATATGTTTTGATTCTTGGGGAATATGAACAGTCAAAGTAATACCATAATACTGAACGTCTCTATGAATTTCAGGGGGTAGAGGGGGACTTGAAAAAGAGAAACTCACCAGAACGTATGGTATTGTTAGTTCATCAGCTCCAAAGTATGTTTGGCTTCTTGGTAGAAGTTCAAATAGAGTGGGCACTCCATGCTTGGGAGGGGAACTATGTAGGAACCTGTGAGTGTGTTGAATATTCACTAGAATTTGAAGTGGTACCATCAGTAACTCAAATTCAGTTCCTTCTAAAAGGAAGTGTGTAGGGTGTCATACATTCTTCATGTGCTTTCTGCATTTGCTTATGGGTTCCTAAGACTCCTTTGAATGTGCTATGCACATTCTGTATCTGTTTATAGATTCCTGTGAGTCCTTTTAATTTCTGTGGATTGAAAAGCATATGTCCTTTTTTACTTGTGCTTATACAGGAATCACAGATATGACTCACAGTTGTGGAAATCCAAGCAGAGTAATGCATAGAATTTTCTTGAAGTAAACTAAAGGTAGGGGTAATGGGTCAACCCCAAAGGTCAGATCTAGTCCATTGGAACCCAGATTCATAAGAGCGGAGGGATGGCCTTGGCCATGAGTCATATACACATGAGGAAACTGAGGCTAAGAGAGATTAAATGATTTGTTCAAGGTAAGATCCCAATAAGTGGGACAGCTGAGATCTTATACCAAGTCATATCACTCCAAAGATAGTACTTTTCACTGACATCATGCAGGAAAGGTGACTCTGAGTTAGAATTGTTCATTTTTGTAATTAAAATAGTATAGTTTCTTTCAAAAACTATTACCACTGTGTGTTCAGAAATCAGCAATGACTTTTTCACAAAAATAAGTATCCTGAACTTAACCCCTACATAACTCATTTTTTCATTATGAAAATAGTTATATTAAGAAATGACTAAAAAGTAAATATAATAGAGACATTCTCTGTTATCTGTATTTCTATGGAATCATTTCTTTTTATTTTCCAGTGTCTTAAACCTAACAAGCATTTATTTTGTCTAGTAACTTATCACAGAAGTTAAAACAACACCAAAGAGAAATATCCTAGTCTTCAGCTATACTATCTAACAAGCTTGCTAAAATATATACCCCAGCTTGTTTTCTTCCTTAATTTTTATCAACATTCTAAAATGTTTTACTTTTAAATTTGCTATCATGTAAAATAATTATATTAATCCTGTCAAATAAATGGAAAATGATTCAAACATGCTTTTGTGTCAAACACAAGTGATGATATTTTTCATCTCTGGTCTAACTCCAGCAGCTACACCTGTCAAAACAAAACTAAACAAAACAATGAAGGGCCTTGGCCAATTACTAGAAATATCCAGGAGAAGTCTGGATAATCATTCAAGTGGCATGATGGGGTAAGGGGAGAATTTATGCACTGAGCACAGGGTTAGACTTAGATGAAATCTCAGTTCCCTTCCTCCAAGATTTTATGATTATTTAGAATAAATACCAGTTAGGTGTGGCAGGAAGAGATGAGAAATAGATACTAGTTATTGTAGGAGGTTGATATAATTCAAACCAGCACAAGCACCTACTACTGAAGTCACACAACTTCTAAAAAGATGAAGGAGCAAATGCTAGAACTGAATAACAGATATTGAAGCCAAGCTTTGCCAAATGAATAAATCCAACTTTAACAACAGCAGAATGTATGGTATAGAGGGAACACTGTCATTAGAGTCAAAGGACATGAGTTCAAACACTAGCTTTACCACTGACTATTTGTGTATTAGGAGAAGAACAATTATCTAGGAATAGTGGTCAAAGGAAAGCATTTAAGTTTGGAAAGAAATGTGAACAGAGACATTGAGGAGATGATTGGCACAACCTCTCCAGGAGCAATGGTAGTATGGATATGGCTACAGTTTTACATCTGGAAAGCAAGAAATAAGGGAAGAATACACATTGTAGAGTGTGAGAAAATTGGGAAGGTGATGTCTTCACTTGGAAGTCAATTGGATTTAAGTGAGGCAGAGCTTTGCAAGGGTACCAGCCTCATTCTCTCCTCCAGAACCATCTGGGTCCAATGGCAAGATATCGATCAGGTTGACTGGAGATGACCCCTGTTGCAGTGGGAAACCTGGCATTTTTAGGCTGTCTTTCCTAGGTCCCAGTTTTTCTGAGGCAACAACCATTCAGTGATTAAAGCTAGGTAAGAAATTAAGCAAAAAAAAAAAAATGGCCTCTTACCTCGTCAAAGAAAAGAAAAATCAATCTGGGAGAGGAAGACCCTCAGGGTTTCTGGTCAAAACAGAAACAATTGCTATTTACACTCTAATGAGCCATATGTATGATACATTCCCCAGCTGGGCTTAACCTCCCCCTAGGCCTCACTTTCCTTATCCATAAAATGAGAGAGTTGAACAAGGTAAGTTCTTTTCTACATCTAAAACCAAAGAGTAAGGAGAAATGGTCAGAGAGGTAGGAATAAAATATATAGTGGCAAAAGCCAGTGAGAATTCTGGGCAACAAAAGTAACTTTTAAGATCAGTAGAGAACACACAGAATCTTCAGAAGCCAGAAAAGGAAGAGCTTTCTTTATACAGGGGTACCATACCTGGAGAGAAGAGCAGGAAACAAATCTGGAAAGAATTTAAACGTTGAAAGACTTTAAACATTTGAATGACTATCATCTGGAAAACAGAGTAGATTGTTTTGCTCAAACCCAAAGGGCCCCAGGAGCAATGGGGTGTGTAATAGTTGCAAAGTGGCAGATTTAGTCTTAATAAGAGGAAAAATTTCCCAAAATTATACCTACTCACAAGTGGAATAAGCTCTCTTAGGAGGTAGTGGGTTTCCCTTCATTGGGTGCTTTTAAGCAAAGACTTTGTAACTGACTACTTCTTGTATGTTGCAGAGGGTTTTGCTTTGTTTTTGTTTTGTTTGTTTGTTTTGTTTTGAGGTGTAAGTTGAACTTGGTGGATATTATAGACCTTTCCAACTCTGGAAGTCTATCAGTCTGGAGAGAGAGGTAAGTAGCCCCTATGATTCCTATGATTGCTGATCTCTTTCTACCTCTTCCCCAAAGTGACAGACCTGAGGGAAGCGCTATAATTACTATTAAAAAGACCCCTGTTCTGCTTACTCCAGATTCTCTCCTGTCTCTATTGAATGAATAGCTATGGGGCCCACAGACGACAGTGAACCAAGCAGAGGAAGAACTATCTGAACCCTAGATAGGTTCTGTAATTTCACTAGACTTCTGGGGCAGAGGCAGTATTATTATGTAACACACCCTTACACACATAAGCAACACTCAAGCACTTTCCAACATATCAGCTTCAGTAACTGAAACACAGCTGCCTAAGTAAGTATTGGGTTATCCCATACACACACACAGGTTCCAGATCACATAAGAATTAGCAGCATATCAAATTGTCAGGTGTTTTAGTAGCTGCTGACTGAACTAGATAAGGAAAAACTGAGGGAAAAAATTAAGGCCACTGAAATATTCGTATTTACTCTCTCAGATTGTTTGCAGAAAGGTCAAGAAGTTGCTGCTCCTTGTCTTTAAGACTGAAATTAATATTCTGAGAGGGATCAGTAGCATACATTTAATCACAAAGGCATGTATTAATCACGAAAGCTCTGAAAACAATGTACATTCTGCAGTGTCACAAAGAAAATGAGGAGGAGCATACTCTGGTGAATAGAGGGCCAGTTCTAAATTCTACATCACCTGAATTCAAGGGTAACCTTGATAACACACTGTGTGTGAATGTGAACAAGTCATTTCTAATGTCAGAGCCCCCAAGCAGTGTTCAAAAATTAAAAATCTCTACAGATCTGTATCAGTAAAAAGAATTTTCACCATGAGAGATTCCCTTTCTGATGAAATAATAGGTGTAGACCTTCCATCACTCCCCAAAAAGAAAGAAATATTAAAAATGTGCGAAAGAGTCTCTAGTTATCTTCTCTACAGTGGCGTGACATTGTGAATCATGTCATCAACAACGCTTTCCATTACTTAGTTTTTCAACTCCTGAATTTATTTTTCATACATCTTATGGATGCTTTTTGTTCTTAAATAATGACTTCCATTTTTCTACCATCACCAAATAAAAGTAGGTAAGTAAAACCGATTGACAGTTACTATGTCTGACAACGTACGGGACATTTTGTAACCAAAGATCCTCACCTGTGTATCAAGAGAAGGGAAGTATGCTTTATCTACCTTTGGAGAGTCAATATAATATAGTAGATAGAAAGAAGACCAGCTTTGGAATCAAGAAGAACTGGTTTTGTGTCTTTTCTGTGATACATACTAGCTGTGTAACCATGATCAAATCATCTAACACTTCAAAATCCCTCATATCTTGTTAACATAATAAATTATGGACAACTGGTGATTTAGATCAATGGAGGGAGTTTCGATACAAAATTCCGTAGATGAATAGGTCCAGAAGGACAACCTATTTTACTCTTTAAAGTCCAACATTTCATGGACTTCATTAAATGCTTTAAATTTGCTTCTAAATTAGAGAACCTTTTCAAAGTCATCCATCATCGAGGATCATCTTACTGAAAACAGAGCACATTATATTTACATTCATACCTTTAGAATAGAAAAAACTGTCCTGATTTTTTTCTTTCCACTAGTTTGTCTCAATTCCATCTAAACAGAGAACAGAAAAGCCTATTTAAGGTGATGTCAAATTAAGATGAAATGCAGCAAATATCAAATGTTCTGGAAAATGTTGGTCACTGGGAGCACTACAGGAAGTCTTTAACTTTTACAAAAGTTATGTTTGTTTTAAATTATTGCCCTGCTGAAATGTAAATTGTATTAAAACTATTCTTCACCCCTCCCCCAATTATTTATTTGTAATTTATTTTCACAACCACCAACGTCAAGTATCGAACTAAATCAAAACATCAAATATTGCTTTCTTAAGTTTTCTGTAGCATAGGTCTGTAGGAATGACATGTGATGAAATGTTTTCAAGGATCTAAAAAAATTAGGAGGAAGAGAAATGGGATGGTTTATTTTTTAAAAGACACTCCAAAAAGAAAAGAAAAGAAAAAACCCTACAGAGTTGAAAAGGGGAATGGGGGAGAGTAAAAGTTCATTGGAACCAAGTGATTTATAGGGAAAGGCTCAGCAAGCTTACATAAAAACCAAAAGGGGGAAGTGGTCGGACATTGGGTCAAATCTCCATTCACATGTTGTGTAATAAAAGGCTGACTGTAGCCTTTGAGCCTTGCTTCTAGTAATAGACAATGACAATTGCAGACCAAGACCGCAGTAACAGGATTTAGCATAAATCCACCACAGGAAGTGAACAGTTGTACTGGCAAATCATTAGCCAGGGGAACATTTTATGGCAACATCAGGATGCATCCATGTGCTTTCAGACTTTGAATGTACTTGTGATCATGAAAACATAATTAGTTCTCAGTGATTCTAATTTTTCTGTTGTTTGTTATGGGATGGTTCTTCCCTTCTCTGCGCCCCCCTCCGCCCCCCAACTCCTTTTCAGGAGCAGGATTTATTTTTCCAGCCCTAATTTAGCAGCCAGAGTGAGAGTTTTTGAAGTCTCCGTGCAGGGTTTTAGAATGTTCCTTTTTTTTCTCCTGCTGATGCTTTTTTATTGCAAGGTGGATTGTGTTTATTTTGCACGGCTAACAAGTAGGTTCAAAGCAACACTTTGATCTTGAACTCCTGCCAGATTCTCGAAGTTGAAAGCCCCCCTGTGCAGTAGAGCAGACCTGTACTAGCAAAGCCGAGCTAATTTGCAAAGGAATGTCAAAATGACTGGGGCAACTCACTAGTGGCTTGCTCGGCAGGCTGCAGCATTTTCTAATGAAGGGACACCTCATTCTCAACTGTCACTTATGGGAAAGTGAGTGGAAGGCAAATTCATTCAGAGCAGCAAGTCTTCGTACAGATGGATTTCAGAAGAAACTGGGGGTTTTGCTTCTCATTTCAGGTTCTCTTGTCTTCCATTTTAGCCACATCACATGGCTATAGGTTATATAACATGGTTATATATAACTTTACCTTTTATTCTGACATCATTACTAGTAAAAGTGCTTCTGTTTAGTATTACTGGATGGAGAACCTTGGAAATGAGACCTTTTCTTGACGTCTTTTTGAGAGGGATTTGGTGGATTCTGTCAAACTGCTTATTTAAATCAAACCCGTCTAATAAAAAATTAGGAACTAAGTGGGTGTTCATCAATTGGAGAATTTCTAAATAAATTTTGGTTCAAAAATGTAGTGAAATATTACTATGCCTTGAGAAATGATGAACCTGAAAGATTCAAAGAAACATGCGAAGATTTACCTGAACTGATGCAGGAGGAAATAAGCAATTTAAAGAACAAAAAAAGGGAAAAAATGCTATATCATTTTAAAAACCAATAGTGACCCCAAAGAGGAGTTAAGAAAATGTAACTTCCTTTCTTTGAAGATTAGAGAGACTCTGCTCTGAATTATAGGCATATATTGTCAGAAATAATTAATGTGAGTTGTTTGCTGATCTTTTTTCTCTTTCTTTTTAAAATCTATAATAAATGATGGCTCTCTAATAGCGAAATGGTAAAGTATCTGTTGACAAATGAAGGGATGTGAAAACAAAAAGTACAAATAAAAATGAAAATATAAAACAAAGATAAATCAATGAAAGTCATCAGAGAATTAGACCCATATAAGCTTGGCCTCTCCCTTTGTGATTCAACCCAATATTTTCAGGATCCACTAAAATCAATCCTTTACTTAAACATTGTCGGTGAAGATGACTAGAAAAATTAAGTAAAATCCAATTTGACACTGAGATATTGATAATAGCCGGAATAATAACAAAGTATCCTGTTCATAAGGAACTTTCATGTACATTATAACAACTGGCACTTACGTAACATTTTAAGCTTTACAAAGTGCTTTACAAATATTACCTCATTTTATCCTCATAAAAACCCTGGGAGAAAGGTGATAGTATTATCTCCAGTTTTTGTAGATGAAAAATTGAGGCTGAGAGAGTTTAAGTGACTTGCCCAGGGTCATACAGCCAGGACTATTTGAGGTCACATTTGAACTCAGGTCTTCCTCTCTCCAGGTCTTGAGTTCAATCCATTGTACTCCATAGCTGCCTTTAAGTATTCTCATACTATCCTAGGAGCAACCATACAAGGTGGGTATTATAAATGCTATTTGTGTGTGTGTGTGCGTGTGTGTGTGTGTCTGTGTGTGTGGGGGGGTCTGTATAAGGAATTTGTGGCACAGAAACTCACTCTGCTGTGGAAGATCAGAAACTAGTCTACAATTTCTACTAACAAAGAATTGCCCAAATGACAAAGAGGTTAAATGACTTACTTTCCAATGGACACATAGCTATCACATATCATGGGCAAGACTTCAATCCTGGTCTTTCCTACACTAGAGATCACCTTCTACATACTATTTCAAGCTATCTCTCGTACTCATTTTACAATTGAGACCCAACAATGTTCCTGAATTGACACAGGTATTTAATGACAGAGCTGGGATTTGAATCCACCATCAGGGTGCCAACATCACTGACTTCCCCTAACCAAACCAACGGCATTCCCAAGAAAATAGGGAAGAGATCTGAAGGCATTAAGGACACTAATGTTTCTGATATTGTAACAGTCATCATGGCCTAACCCGTATACAGTCTTTGATAAATCTCAAGCCCTTTAAAAACCCCAGTCCAATGTAGACAACCTCTTAGAAACAGCACAAAAAAGGAACACAGAAACAGACACAGATAGAGACCCACAGTAAAAGCCATTCAGATAAATCGGATTCCCTAGTGCTGTATTTTTCTTATATAAGAGTATCTCACCACACTTCTGCTTTTAAAATAATCCATAGATTAAGAGCCATTTTAGGAGCACTAACAAAGAGACCTAGGATCTTCTCTTTCTTTTAAGTAGGAAACAGGCTGATGCTTTTATTAAGACTACTGATACAGTAACTGTAAAATTATTTGGAGTGACTTTAAGTGAATAAGCTATTATGTCTATTATAAAGAGCCAAATTAACTATAAAGGACACATAAAGAAAAACACTTTCTGCATCCAGAGAAGGAACTGATAAATAGAAATAAATATAGAATAATTTTACATATGTATACCTATTTGTGTCTAATGGCAGCCATCTCTAGGGAGGGGAGAGAGAAAGAAAAAAAGGAGAAAAAAAAGAAATGTACATGATAATTTTGTGGTATATTTGAAAAGAATAGCAAGTTGTGTAGAGTAGATTTTCAGTTTCATGTGCAATCATTTTATCACACTGTTTTACAGAAATGTTCATTTTATTCCATAAATTAAATACAAAATAAATTTAAAAAAAAACTACTGATAGCAGTTTCTACCTTTCCTGGAACAAAGTGTGAGTACTCTGCCTTCCAGATTTTAATAACACCCAGATCTTTCCCCTTCAAAGTCAATGTTCTTTCCATACCACCTCATCGTCTATCTATAAATTGTATGGCTATTTTAGAAGTATCACTGAGAAAACAGATATTTTCAGCTTTTTTAACTTACCATAAATAAGGACTGATGTTTAAAAGGGAGAGGGGAAAAATGTATAAACAGTGACTATAAATTAATTAAATGGGTATCATTTTAATAAAATTGACCTTATAGGCCATCCTTATCCTGAGACATTTCCCCAACTATAAATCTCTCCGTGAAATTTTTAAAGATGACATAATGGTATAGCTAATATTACTTGTATCTGAACACACTATGCAGGGGCTTGTGTAGTCTTTCAATCACTTCCCTTTCTTTTTAAGAAGATAGAAACATGTACTTAAGGGATATTTTGCCTGACACAAGGGAGATTCACAAATGAAAGCTTCTTCATCTTTAATTCATTCTAAATTTGAAAGCAAAATTTGGCAACTGATGACATTATTTAAACAGGTGGTTTCTTCCCCACCTTGTAAAGGAAAATGGAAAATTTGTAAAATGATTTTGCCATTAAAAAGACATGTAACTGGTAGAATGCAGGACCAGGACACAAGAGACCTTAGATCTGGCACCCTAGATGTCATCTACTCTCTTTGTGGTGCTTGGCAAGTAACTTTCCTTCCCTGGGTCTCAGTTTCCTCATTTATGCAATGAGAATGTTGAAATAGATGGCCTTTTCCAGTGCTAGATTCATGATCCTGTAATCTGGTGATCTCTCATACCCTTTTTAGTTCTGACATCCTTTAATTCTAAGACTTCACTTGTAGTCAACTTGCACAACTAAATTAATTTGAAAAGATTAAAGTCTAGCATTTAGACTAGAAATCCTCAGGTATATTCAACACATGAATCTCAAACGTAATAATTTTAAATGTTGTGCTAGGATTTTTGTTCCTATTCTGTGTTGTGTTTTAAAACTTTATTAACGATATCTGAAGAAATGCTTCCAGACTAAAATTAGCTTCCTGATGAAACAAAGGACACCCCAGTCCCCAAAACAAAAATCTCACTGACAAATTTTGCCATTCCTTGGGTAGTTTCCATTATCACTAGGTAGTGCTGGTTTCCCCACCAAAAGTCACTTCCCTCAGATCATAGTCTATATCTACATTTCTGCAATAGCATTTCTTCCATCATGTTGCACACAAAACAACAGTCATTTGAAGTACATTTTATTAACATTATTACTGTTTTATAATCATTAGGATAGAGACTAAGTCCTATCCTAATTTCATGCATATAGGAAATTCCCAAGCAAAGAAGGAACTACCAGCATAGGCCAAGACTCTCTGCATCTTAAAGTCTTGGAAAATTGCCTAGAGTACTGAGAGGTTAAGCAATTTGCCCTAAGTCATCTAGTCAGTATGGGTCAAAGGCAGAACTTGAATGTGGGTTTTAAAAAGTTGTTCAAAAGTAAGGAAAGGGATGAAGATTGAGGGGAGAGGTGAGAAATTTAATTTTTAAAATGACACTATCCTAATAATATTACATTATATTTGGCGTATAACAAAATATATAGTATATTTCAACACATTTCATTCAAAAATAATTCAAAATTTTAAAATGAAAATCAATGCAAAAAGTAGTTTCAATAATCTAAAATAGATCATTCCTTCCCTTAGTTTTCCTTGGATGTCTTTCTCACTAAAAGTCCTACCCTTTCCTGGCACCCATTTCATTGAATCTTACAATTGGAAAGGAAAACTAAAGGTTATTTTTCAAAAACTCTAAGAATTATATAAATATCCTCTATAGAATCTCCAAGAAATTTCGATAACATGGCATAATGGATAAAGAGTTGGTTGTAGAATGAGACCTGAATTTGAATCTTACCTCAAAAGTTTCTTTGTCTGATGATCATGGATAAATTACTAAACTTTCATAGTCTCACTTTCTTCTATAAAATGGGGGGGGGGGTGGAGAGAGAGAGAGAGAGAGAGAGAGAGAGAGAGAGATATTTAAAAAAAAATACTGCACAATGTAGATTTTCCCGGAATAGATTTGAGACATTGCCATAAGGAGTTACTAAAATATTTACTTGGTGATTGTTTTTCAGAACAACCTGGAGTAGTTTTTTCAGTAGAAAATTCTTTGAACTTGTTAGAAATTATTGGTTATGATCCCAGTGTCACACCATCTGAATCACCTTGGATAAATCATTTAGCCTTTTAACGCCTCCATTTACTAAGCTGCAAATTATCCAGAATACATTCCTTTAAACATTGTGATGTTAATAGAAAAAAAAAGTGCTTTGAAGAACAAAATATAAGCAGAATGCAAATGTAAGATATTATTATATTCTCTTTGTGGATAATTATATTTATATCTATATAGAAAATAGCATGGCCCAGTTGTCCAAACATATACTTTATGAGTAGAAAGAACACTGGTACCTGATTATTCTTCCAATATTTTGGTAGGTAAAAAGTTCTGTTGACATATTATGGAAAAATGTCATTGAGATAGACAACTTCCTGTTCACTTTTTCCTACCTTAGAAATGGACTGTATCAACAGTAATTTACGTTCCTGACTGTCAAAGTTAGATGGGTATTTTCTGCTTCTGAAGAAATACAGAGATACTACTCATCAATACAAAAGAGATAATGGTCATTTGATGAAAAAAATGCCACCTTTATTCCCATAATCTTCAACACACAATTCATAATTAATTCTTTGGGTGACTTTCCCATATGCAGGTCTAGAAATATCCTGGGGAAGGTTGGCTTGCCTTGTAGCTATGACATTTTAACCTGTTTTATCTACTTGGAATGGACCTCTTTATCCCAGCTCACATACTTACTAGCTAAGTGATGACAGGGAAGACTCTTCTCTCTCAACCTCAGTTTTCTTATCTATGAAATGGGAATAATAGTGCTTGAATTATTTAATTCACATGGTTTTAAAGGGAGGATCAAATTTTTAACGTATGTAAACTTTTTCCACAAACCTTAAAGTACCATATAAATGTCAGATATTAACATTATTAGTGTCATTGTTTTATATAATAACTCATTTGAGAACTTTTTTTTAAAAAAAAGAACATCACCACAGAAGTCTGTTTTTTAATGGTACAATTATGGTAGCCACACTGTAACAATAGCAATTAGAGTCAACAACTTTTTCTAATTTCTTTTAACTTCAGAATTGAAATTGTTCAACCCAAGAGGACAGAATAAAGGAAAATTGACACTGTGAACACTCAAGTTATACTATTATTTTCTACTCTTTTATGAAATTGATTTATTTTCCTATGATCAAACCTGATTCTCATCCACTTAGAAAAGGAGGCAGTAAAGGCAGAAAGCTAACGGATATATAATGAAAGTAGTCTTTAAACAGCTCAGTGCAAAGCAAATATCAGGTATTATGTCTGCTTAAAGAAGGAAAAAGCAGAGAGAGCACTTATAGTGACAGGAAGAAATGAGACTAATAGAGAAAAAGATGGCTGAGGAAAACACAAGGAGGAAAGAAAAGAGTTCATCTTAGTAATGTCAAGCAATGTCCTTTTTCAGAAGTGAAAAGAAGTATTTCCTAGAGAAGCCGTGCTTAAAATAGTTTAACATGGAAGGCCATACTCTTTTGAAAAACAACTAACTCTGAGGAGATCTGTAAATGATAATGAATTTGATAATAGAAAAAAAGGGAGGGGTAAAGACAAGGAAGAGAAAAAGAAAAGAACTAAAGGGAAGGATGTTCTTTAATAGCAACATGATTTGAAGTTACAATTTAAAACATCTGTTTTCTATGAAAATCAAAGTGTATCAGCTCATCATAAAGGAACATAGTGGTCTGAATCTTTGTTCACAAGAAAAAAATGAAAGCACTCTGTGACAAAGATCTTTTCTAGAGCAATAAAGTCTTATCTATCTTGAAAAAAATGGAGGTCTTTGACACACTGGTAGCAGTTTTATTTCTTTTTTTCCCAAAAGGGTATTTTTTTGTGAAATCTTTTGAAAGATTTTAAAGTACATTGTGGGAGATCCAAAATTGCATATCTGTTGTATAAGCTTTTAATGTTTAAAAAAATGGAATAAAAAAAAAGAACTTCTTTTGCTAAAATAGCATATCCTAAGTAAGTTGTGTTGGGGAGCAGGAATAGTGTCCTTCAAAATAGATTTCTAAAAATACTAAATCATTTCTCACCAGTGAAAAAAGAAAAATCTAGAACCAGAATGTTGGTGACCATCCAACTTTTTTTTTACCTCAACCTAGTCAAGGAATTAATCTTTGAGGAATAATTCCTAATAGAGTATTTCCTTTCAGAAAGAGCAGCTTTTATACTATATTTTTCTGGGAATAATATGATTTATTTTGATTAATTTCTGGGAACAAAAACCCATTATTGTAAAGGTCTTTAGAAAGTGGGGAGAAAATGCCTACCATAATGTTCACTTTCTGAGAAAAGTATTTTGCCCCTTTGGGTATATATAAATTCTAAGATGCTCCAAACTTGCCATAACTTTTCTACATCTGTTTATGTTCATCTCTTTTTTATATCATCCCAGTAACATGATTCTTTTCTAGCAAGTATTTGCAAAATGCTATAATTTACATGGTTTCCCATCTCTTCCTTCGTATTTCATACAGTTGGTGAGGCAGTGATACCAGGAGAGTGATTCACCAATCATACTTGTTCCATATGCGTAATAGCATAACCTGGAAATGTGATATAACTGTAATCAATGTGGGACATGCAATATAAAATTGTGTCTATTCTAGCTTCAAGGATATTTATTTCCCCAGTGATTTCAAATGAATCATTAGCCAACTTGCCATACTTTGGTAGCTGTGTGAAGAATGGATTGGAACGAGGTAAGACTTCAAGTAGGACGGCCAATTGGGAGGCAATTGTGATGGTTGCTGTGAGAGGCAATGAGGTCCTGAACAAGGGTCATGCTTTTCTGATTTGAGAGACCTTGTACGTGTAGAAATGACAAGAACTAGCACCTTGTCAGAAATGTGGACTGAATGACACTGAGGAGTCATGGTGACACCAAGGTATTGTGAACTTATTTAACTAGAAGAATGATAGTGTCTTCAACAGAAACAGGAAAGTTCAGAAGAAGAATATGTTTGGAAGGAAAGATAATGGGTTTCCTGTGCATATTCAATTTGAGATATTTGTAGAACATCCAGTTTGAAATGTCTAATAGCTGATTGGTTGTGTGGATCTATAGGATGACCAATCAGCATCTCTGATTTTGAGAATCAAAAAAGACTTTTTATTGGAGGTAGCACATGAGCTGAGACTTGAAGAAAGCTAGGGATTCTGAGAGGTAGAGTTGAGGAACTAGGACCTGGTCTTATGAAAAATAAAATATAGTAAACCATTAGTTAATTTGAATTTAGAAAAGGAAAGAACCAGTATAAAAAATGAAACTGTTAAATGACCCATTAATGAAGACAAAACTGAAATGTCCAAATATGTCAATAAATATAACAATTTAAATGAATGGATAAATACTTACAGAAATGTAAACTGCCCAGATTAACAGAAGAAAAAGACAGAATACTTGAATAATCCTGTCTTAGAAAAAAGAAATTTAATAAACCATAAATGAAATCCCTAAGAAAAAATGCCCAGAACCATTTGTGAAAATAACCAGAAGTGAATTCTACTAAACGTTTAAAGAACAATTATTTCTAATACTATGTAAACTACTTGGAAAAAGTAGACAAAGGAGTCCTATTAATTTTTTTGTGTGTAATAAAATATAAATCTGCTACCTAAACCATGAAGAGCAAGAACAGAGAAAGAAAAGTATAGATCAGTTTCCCTAATGGATATTCAGGCAAAAAATTTTAAATAAAATACTAGCAGGAAGATTATAGCAATATATTACAAAGCTCATGCTTTATGACTGGGTGGGATTTATATCAGCATTGCAGGGCTTGGTCAATATTAGGAAAGCTATCAGTATAATTGACCGTATTCACAGTAATAATGTGGTTATCTCAATAGACACAGAACAAAACTTTTGACAAAATACATTTATTTCCATTAAAAATATTAAGAAGCTGAGAAATAAATGGAGCTTTCGTTAAAATGATAAGAAATATTATCCAAAACCATCAGAAATCATTGTTTGCAATGGGGATAAACTAGGAGACTTCCTGATAAGATCAAGGTGAAGCAAGGATGCCAATGATCACCACTATTATTCAATAAAATATTAACTATACCAATAAGCAAAGAAAAAGAAATCAAAGAAATTAGAATAAGCAACAAAGGAACAAAACTGGCATTTTTTGTGGACTAGATTATGGTATATTTATAGATCCCTAAAGAACCAAGTAAAAAACTAGCTGAAATATTTGACAACTTTAGCAAAGGTAAATATAAAATATGAATATAAAATAAATTCACATAAATCATTAGCATTTCTACATATTCCCAACAAAGTCTAGCTAGAAGAGATAGAAAGAGAAATTACATTTAAAATAACTACAGACAACATAAAATACCTGGCAATCTACCTTCCAAGACAAACCCAAGCACTATATTTATGAAACACTTCACACAAATAAAGACTGATCTAAAGAACTAGAGAAATATTTATTGCTCATGGGTAGACTGAGCCAGTATAATAAAAATTATAATTCTACCCAAATTGACTTTCTTATTCAGTGCCACACCAATGAAACTAGCAAAGAATTACTTTATAGAACTAGAAAAATAATAACAAAATTCAACTGGAAGAACAAAAGGTCAAGAATTTTTTAAAAAATATCAATGAAAAAAATGTGAAGGGAGGCAGCCTTGTAGTAGAACCAGGTTTTGAACTATATTATATAAACATAATCATGAAAATAATCTGGTACTGAATAAGAAACAGAGTGGTAGAAAAGTAGAATAGATTGAATTCACAATATGCATTAGTAAAGGACCATAGTAACCAAGTGTTTGAAAAATCCAAAGACCCTCTGAGATCTTTGGAAAAAGAAGTCATTATTTGACAAAAATTGCTGGGAAAACTAGAAAGCAATTTGGCAGATACTAGGTATTGACTATCATTTCATACCACATACCAAGTTAAGATAAATATGAACATAATTTATACATAAAGAGTGATATCATAATAAAATTAGGGGAGAATAGAATATTTTACCTGTCAGATTTATGGCTAAGAGAAGAATTTATGACCAAATGAGATAGAGAGAATTATGGGATATAAAATGGATAATTTTGATTACATTAAATTTTTAAAATTTTGCACAAACAAAACCAATACACTCAAGATTAAAGAAAAACAGGGAACTGGGGCAAGAGGAATTTGCAGTAAGTTTCTCTGATAAAGGCCTCATTTCTCCAATATGTAGGAAACTGAGTTATATTTATAAAAATGAGTCATTCCTCAATTAATAAATGATCAAAGGATATGAACAAGCAGTTTTCAGATGAAGAAATCAAAGCTATCTATAGTCATATTTAAAATGCTCTAGGTCATAATTGATCAGAGAAATGAAAATTAAAACAATTCTAAAGTACCATTTTAACACACATCACATTGGCTAACATGACAGAAAAGGAAAATGACAAATATTGGAGGGAATGTGGAAAAATTGAGACACTAATATACTGTTGGTAGAGTTGTGAACTGATCCAACCATTCAGGAGAACAGTTTGGAATTGTATCCAAAAAGCTATAAAACCGTGCATACCCATTGACCCAGGAATGCTACTACTAGGTCTGCATCCTAAAGAAATCAAAGAAACAGGAGAAGGACCTATTTGTACAAAAAAATATTTATAACTGCTCTTTTGTTGTGACAAAGAATTGGAAACTGGGGAGATTCTCATCAATTGGGGAATGTCTGAACTACTTATGATACATGATTGTGATGGAATATTATTTTGTCATAAGAAATGATGAGCAAGATGTTTTCAGAAAAACCTGGGAAGATTTTATGAACTGATGCAGAGTGAGGTGAGTGGAACCAGGAGCACATTGTACACAGCACCAGCAATTTTGTATGATGACCAACTGAAAGGGACTTGGCTATTCTGATCAAAGCAATAACACAAGACAATTCCAAAGAATTTATAATGAAAAATGCTATCTGCCTCCAGAGTCTGATGGAGTCCGAAGCACAATTTTTCACTTCATTTTTCTTTTCTTTTTCTTGCAACATGGCTAATGTGAAAATCTTTTTTGTATGGTTTCACATATATAACTGATATTACATTTCTTTCCTTCTTAATAAGTAAGGGATAGTTAGAAGGGAGGGAAAGAATTTGGAACTCAAAAAATTTTTTAAATGAATGTTGAAAAAAATCCCTTTCTATGTAAAAATAAAATAGTGAAAAATATAGAAATCAAAGGTGAAGTCTTCTCTTTGAAGGCTATCAATTTAGTAATTCAGAAGTTCAAAGGTAACTTTTGGAGAAAAAAGTTTCATTTGGATGGCATAGAAGTCAGATTATAAGGGATTAAAAAATGATAAAAAGGGTAAACAAAGGCAAAGAGTTTTAGCTTTTTTTCTAAAGTTTGGCTGTGAAAAGGAAGAAGGATATAAGGCAGGAGTTTCTTATTTAATCCATTATTTTTTTTGGCTAACTAACTGCTAGTTAGGCTGTCTTAGGCAACATACTATAACCAGAAATTTTGGCTGCAAGGGCAAGTAGCAATACAGCCTCACCTTGGGGTTAGCAACACAAATCATGACCTTAATACACTTTGCAGCTCATGATGTAAAAATAATACAAGAAGCAAGTAAGACAAATTCAGTTGAGTGGAAGAAAAACTAATTACTATGGTGACTTTTAGCTCCTTTTGAAGGAGTATATATATTTTTTCATTTCTATACTCTAAAAATATCAGTGCTCTGAAACGAAGTCCTAATCACTCCCATCCTCGTCATGACTTTAAGGACTTGTAATGATAGGACTGCTTCAGGTGTTGGTCTGACACCTTTTTCCACCCACCAATCTCCCTCTTTCATCAGTATCATCCCTGTCTGCAGACAGGTACCACCCTGAGCACATGTTGATGCTAGATGAGGGCAGGTCATAGGTAAAGGCTAGAAAAAACAATTAATTACAGAAGAGTTGCTATTCTAAACCCCAATACTTGAGAAAGTTCTAGAAATAATTTTATTAAGTCATTTGGCAAAGGAGAAAGTCTGAAAAGGCTATGTGAGGCTACATTACATATAAAGACATTTGCCTGATTAACTTCAGGTAAGCAGCAGGCAGTTTTTAGAGAAGGGCAGTTTGAGATATATATCAGAAGATAAGTATAAACATTCAAATCTGGGGAACTCAAAACACAGGCTTTGGGTAGAGCTACGACAGGACTTGGGTGGGATCCAAACCAATATTGCAACCATTAGACTTCCCCAGAATGTATCTGAAGTCAGCTTGAACTGTACCATAGGCTTTGGGTCAGACAGTTTTCTGGTCACATAAAGCTCAGTTCAAACAATATGAACAAAGAATAAATAATAATATATTCTCCTCACATGATGAAAAAGAATTTTTATACTGGGAGCTCCCTACATGGATTAAATAACATGTTCAATTTTTTTAATGCTTCAGTCAACTCAGTTTTTGTATTCTAATACAACCCAAATATGAATGTGTTCTTTCATATTTCTTAACAGAAACTTAGATAAGACCTGGACAGTTAAGGATATAAGGGTGATGCCAAGTCTACACAATGCAGAGGCTATATCTACACACACACACACACACACACACACACACACACACACACCATCACAAATGAATTTTATCTGAGAGGCAATGTAGTTTAATGTATAGAGAGCTAGTTTCAAAGACTGTAATTATTAGGCTCAAGACCTGATTCTGCCACATGTAGACTGTGTGACCCTAGGCAAGTCATTTAACTTGTGAGTACTCTAGTCAGTTCTTTAATTTGCTAAGTTACAAAGAAGGTACTGACTTGCATTGACAAAGGGGGCTTCTTCACCTATGAGTGCCCTATGCCAGTAAAATCCAAAATCTAATTCTATTTACAAGTGTAGACAACCAACTCTGACAATTACCTCCTCAAAGTTAGTTTTTCTTGCTTGTAAATACACACACACACACACACACATACACACACCATTGTATTTCTAAGACAAGAAGGACTTTAACCTCGGTCTTCCTGACTCCTAAGTTGTCTCCTCTATCTACTATGCCATATTGCCTCTCATGGTCTATTAGTCTAGTACTTAATTATCTACAAAGTTGATTGTTAAATAATTCACCATGAAAGCCATAGTAACTGGACAAACTACATCAAAGCTTAATTATATACACATATATGTATATATGTGTGTGTATGTATATATGTATACATATATAATATATATATATATATATATATATGTATATTAGATGCAGTCTATGTCCTCTCATGAAAGGATGTAAGGCTCACATTCTACCTGAAGAATGTACAATGTAAAAACAAACTATTTTGTTTGCACATGGAGGACATCTTATTTCCTTCTCTAGGGACCTACATTTACTCCTAAAAGAGAAGTAAAGTACAAGGTTCACTTGATCATCAATTTAGAATTGGAAGGGACCTCAAAGGAAACTGAGGTCCACAGGCGTTGTGTCTTGCCTAATGCCAAAGTGGCAAATCTGGGATTAAAATCTAAATTGTCTGATTTTGAATCAAGTACTCTGCAGTGGAAGTTTAGGCTCAGGTGAAGTGATTTCCCAAAACTTTAACCAACCTTAACTTCAGAAAATGTCCAACGGTAGATAAAGTGTTTTAAACCCATAGTTTCCACTTCTGCAAAGAAGTGGGGAGGTAGATATAGTATCATCTCTCTTCTTTGGGAGCCTAAAGACAAGGGGTGGAGAATGTGAAGCCTTGAGGCCACATGTGGCCCTCTAGGTCCTCAAGTGTGGCCCTTTGACTGAATCCAAACTTCACAGAACAAATCTCCTTAATAAAAGGATTTGTTCTGTAAAACTTGAACTCAGTCAAAGGACTTCACCCAAAGAACTAGAAGGCCACATGTGACCTTGAGGTCTCAGGTTCCCCACCCCTTCTATAGACACTTTAATGAAACATGGATAACATTTGGGGGAGAGAAATTATTTTTTTTTAGGCAACTATTGGGAAGGAAACTGCCTTTGTTTAGTCAGTTAACCAATAAACATTTATTAAATGTCAGCTATGTGCCAGGTACTATGCTAAGTGCTAAGCATATAAATTAAAAAGAAAGACAGTCTTTCTCCTCAAAAAGCTTAAAATCTATTGGGTGGGAAGACATACAAAAGGAAGCTAAAAGGTAGGGGATGGCGAAAAGGTTACTCATTTCAGGAACATGATGCAGAAGTCTAAAGGGCATAGTATATAGTTGGTAGGAAATGGGGAAAAGACTGTACTGGACCTGTATCTTATTTTATTAGTAGTATTTTTCCTAATTATATGTAAAGACAACTTTCAGCATTTATGAGATTTTGAGTTCCAAATTTTTCTCCCCTCTCCCCATTCCTAAAATGGTAAACAATTTGATATAGATTATAATATGGGCAATCATGTAAAACATATTTCCGTATTAGTCACAGTTGTAAAAGAAGAAACAGACCGGAAGGAAAAAAAAACACATAAAGAAAACAAAGTAAGTGAAAAAAGTATGCTTTGATCTGCATCCAGAGTCCATGAGTTCTTTATTTGGATGTGGATAGCATTTTCCATCATGGGTCTTAGATCACTGTGGTGCTGAGAAAAGCAAAGTCATTCCAGGTTGATTGTCTCAATGCTGCTGTTACTGTGTACAATGTTTTCCTGATTCTGATGATTTCACTTTGCATCAGTTTGACTAAGTGTTTCCAGGTTTTCTTCTGAAATCTGCCTGTTCATCATGTCTTGTTGCACAACAGTTTTCCATTAAATTCATATACTACAATTTATTCATGACTCCTCATCTTAAGTGGGGCTCCTCTCTCTAACCAGAGGGTTCAATCAGAAGGGCTGAGGGTACTGATGGATGACTCTGTCTTGCAAGATAATGAGATGTGGATAATGTCTATGCAAATTGGAACTTACTCTGTAACTATAGTCTTTGACAGTAGCCTGGGGCATGGAGAAATTAAATGACTTGCCCAGGGCCACCCAGCAAGAATATATCAAAAATGGGACTTGAACCCAAATTTTGTTGACTTAAAGGAAAGTTCTTTAGCTATTTTGTCATATCTGCCTCTTGTGGTTCAGGAGGAAGTCTTGTATTCCAGATATACTACCAGCTATAGGACTTTGGGAAACTCATTTAAACTCTCAGAGCTTCCAATTCTAATTTTTAAAGTAAAAGGATTAGATCCTCATTAAGGTCTCTTCTAGCTCTGTCTATGATTTGTATAAAGGATTGCAATTCTCTGTCTAAAATGAAGGAAATGCTACTGTGCCCAAGGGGCAGGGATTCTATGCCCACCCCCTTGTCTTCTAAGTAGCCTATCTACTCTGGACCCCTTCAGGCAATCCAGCCTGGCTTAAGTCCTGGGGGAGCCTGACCTTTAAAGAGAAAGGAACAACATTCCTTCTCATACTCTTCAGCTTCTTAAATCTCCATTCCATCATACCAGAAACAAATTACTTAAAGATTAGGTGATGGCTCATGTCTAGGATCTCCCCAAAGTGGAAAACATGAAGGTGATCAATATACAATATGAATCAATTATGAGCAGATATTTATTTCCTATACAAAAGAAAAACTTAAACTAAAACATGGACACATTTCTAAGTCTTAATTGAAAGAATGACAAAATTGGGTTTAGTCACTACCACTGTTCCAATTTCTTTCACGAAGATAATGATTAAACTTCATAAGAAACTAGTTTGTGGGACGCTTAATAGGCAGGGGCATATTTCATCTTGAATCTATGCTGTTCAAATATCCCCTCATGTCCTTCAACTAGTGATCATCTCAGCTGAAGAAATTCCGCTCAGAGTCATTCAGGTGGACCCAATGGACTTCTAGACCTCTTAAACTCACAGTCACCTTCAGGTCTGGGCATATCCTTTTTGATCGTAACATTTGTACTCAAGAAAGAAAACAAAGCATAAAAGGCATCTAGGGGATATGGACTTCACCTAGCAGAAACTTCCTGCCCTAGTGACCGCATGATAGCTGCCATGTTGTCAAAGGGGTAAAGGGCTAACCCATTTCCCATGCCTCAGTAAAAGTCTCAGAGTTGCATGATACCTCGTAGAGGATTGAAGGAAGAGAGTGAGCCGTTACTTTTGTTTAGGATTTATGAGAAAACATGAGCAAGAATTGAAGAGGAGAAGATGAGCAAGGTTTTAATCTATATCTTTAGGGAGAATCAACAAGCCAATGAAATCATATATCCTTCAAAGCACACAAGTAATGCAATGAGTAACTGGGTCAGTGTAAGAGGAAACAATCAGGTTTGACTGGGTAAGATGCCTACAAAAGCACAGAAGCTTTCTAAGGAATGGTAAAGAAGGTAACATGTTCAATCAGGGTAGACCTGCTTTTGTCTGATCTCTGCCTTGGATCGTTTGAGCAGTTAGGTTAATCCCTGACCTTGTAGCAAGAAATTGCTTAGCAGTGGGTTTCAGACCTTCCTCAGCAAACACGCTGAACAGAGGGAGTTGTTGATTAATCATGTTCTCTAAGTGCCAACCTGATCTTGCAACACGTCATTGGCCTCCACAAAATGGGAAATGTACTTTTGCAGATTGAACTGCATGAGATAGAAGAAAAGCCTAACTGTCTGAAAATGATACAACAAAAAGAGGTGAATGCATGAAGTAATTTCTGGGGACAAATGTAGTTAAGCGGTACCACCAAGCAATTCATCTTAAAGACCTAAAGTCCATTGAAAAACACACAACAAATTCTTTTAGTTTTTATGTACTTCTTTTTAATTGCTATAAATGACAATAACATTTACTGCTTCTTGTGTAGCCTCTTTAGCCTTACAAGGAAATATTGAATTTTTGTGGAACTGAAAACTGCTTCAAATCAATGGACAGCCAATTATAATTGAGAAATAGTTTTTCTGATTTGAATAGTTTCAATGAAATTTCATATTCTCCCTACTTCTCTTTCATCTTCTTCACAGAATTGGCATATACTTTGCTACCCAGATCAGATATCAGTCCTGAAGGTTTTAACCCTTTCATCTTTTCCACTAGGTTTACATTATTCTGATTGGTGCCTCCTGCCACCCAACTCATTCTCTCAGGCAGACTTCAGTCATGTTTCATTTCATTCCCTGACAGGCAACAAGTATTTATTAAACACCTTCTAAGTGCCAATTACTATACTAAGCAATGTTCTCTACCCATCTTCTCACCAGAGTTGCCAACTGCTTGAATGCATACCTTTCCTTCTCTTCAGTTCTGGTATCAAATCAACTATGCTACTGTTCTTTAATGGAGATGTAAATCTTCCTTTGTTCTTATTCACCATCCATGCAATTTTCTAGATTGTCATGCCCCCCCCCGATCACTATCCTGCTATGTGTGTTGTCTCCCTATATTAGAATGTAATCTACTTTTGAGAAGGGATTGTATTTGTTTTTTGACCTGTGTTCCTAGGGTTTAACCAAGTACTTGGCATAATGTACTTAGTCAATAAATCTTTTTTTCATTCATTTATATGATTTATAATGTCATTTGACCAATATTTATTTCTGACTCTAATGCTTGATCATTTAATCATTTCCACTCTGAGCAGCATTAAAATTCCCAAATCTAGAAAATGGGTTATTTCATCTCTTTGCAAGATGTTGAGTCAAAATGGCCAATCTGTGACTTCAAGACTTTTTGATAGAAAGTTAAAATGTGAAGATGCTAAAAAAAGCCTGTGCTTATAATTGACAAGTATAGCTTTGTCCATGTTCTTCTACCCCACTGATCTAACTTTCCAGGGAATAGAAGGGACTGTTGAGGCTACAACTTGAACAGCAACACATTTGTTCTTTTCAGTACATCACCTAAGTCATCCTTGCAATGGGCAAAGACCCTAGGATATTTAGGTGTAAATTAATTCATCTACCCTTCTTATCATAAATACTGTTTCTCACCTGTGCATCACATTAAAATCTAAGATGATACTTCCCACTAACTTCTGTAATATTCTGTGCCTTTTTATGACCCAATCTGAGATTTTCTTGGCAAAGATACTGGAAGGGTTTGCCATTTCCTTTTCCAGTTCATTTTATAGATGAGGAAACTGAGGCAAACATCATTAAATAATTTGCCTAGGGTCACATAGCTAGTAAGTATCTGAGACCAGGTTTGACTTCAGACTCTATCCACTGTGTCACTTAGCTGACCTAGTTCATTCCTACAGTTTCTTTTATTGTTAAGTATGGTAATAATTTTAATGTCTTAACATATGAGTATACTATAGCCAAAGACTACACCACATCTCTACCAATTCTATAATTAAATAGTTTAATGTGGTTATTTTGGGCACCAAAATTTGCTGGTTTTTGCGGTACACACAATTTATCTTTGATAGCTTAACAGTAAATGTTCACCACCACCACCACCCCCAACTTCCTGGAATGATCAAAATTTCATTCAGAATTCCTGAAAATGTTTCTCAAAACTTTAGGCTTCAATCCACAACTTATTTTTTAAAATATTCTTCTTTATAAAACTCTTATTCTGAAATATACTCTTCCAAGGAAGAAGGATATAAATAATGCCTGAATGATTAATTAAAATTATAAAGCATTTTGAAAATTCACTGTGCTACGAAACTAAAAATGTAAAGCAAGAGTGACCTAGCAATATTGGATCTCAAACTGTATTACCAAGTGGTATTATCAAAACAATCAAGTACCAGCTAAGAAACACAGTGGTAGATCTGTAAAATAGATTAGGTACATGAGCAGAGTAATCTAATTTTTGAAAAATCAAAACATCCAAGATTTTGGGAAAAGAAATCACAATTTGACAAAATTTGCTGGGAAAAATGGAAAGTAGTTTGGCAGAAATTAGGTAGATCAACATCTCAAACTCTATAATGAGATAAGATCAAAATGGGTACATGATTTAGACATAAAGGTTGAGACCATAAGCAAATGATAAATGTTGGAGGGAATGTGGGAAAATTGGGACACTAATGCATTGTTGGTGGAGTTATGAACTGATCCAACCATTCTGGATAGCAATTTGGAACTACGCCCAGAGGGCTATAAACCTGTGCATACCACTTGACCCAGCATTACTACTCCTAGGTCTGTATGCCAAACAGATCAAAGAAAAAAGAAAAGGGCTTATATATACAAAAATATTTATAGCAGCTCTTTTTGTGGTAGCAAAGAATTGGAAACTAAGGAGAGGCCCATCAATTGGGTAATGGCTAAACAAGCTGTTGTATATGATTGTAATGGAATATTGCTATGCTATAAAAAATGACAAGCAGGATGATTTCGGATAAACCTGGAAAGACTTACATGAACTGATGCTGAGTGAAGTGAGCAGAACCCGGAAAACTTGTAGACAGTAACAACAACATAGTGCAATGACCAACTTTGATAGACTGAGCACTTCTCAGAAATGCAATGATCTAAGATAATTCTAAAAGACTCATGTTGGGAAATGTTATCCACATCCAGAGAAAGAACCATGCAATCTGAATGCAGACCAAAGTGTACTATTTTCTTTTTTTGTTTGTTTTTTCTTTCTCATGGTTTTTCCTTTTTGTTCCGATTGTTCCTTCATAATATGACTAATGTGAAAATGTTTAATAGTATAGCGCCTATATCAGATTGCATGTCATCTTGAGAAGGAGGGAGGAAGGAAGGAGGAAAATTTTAGAACTTCAAATCTTATGAAACTGAATATTGAAAACTAAAAGTAAATAATTTTTAAAAAATCAATAATTGGAAACTGAAGCGATGCCCATCAATTGGAGTATGACTGAACAAGTTGTCATACATGAATGTAATGGAATACTATTGTACTATAAGAAATGATGAGTAGGCAGATTTCAGAATAATCTGGAAAGACATGAACCAATGCTGAGTGAAGTGAGCAGAACCAGGAGAACATTGTATGACAGTCAACTATAGATTTAGCTTTTCTCAGCAATATGATGATCCACAACAGTTCTGAAAGACTCGTGATGGAAAATGCCTTGCACATCAAAAGAAAGAACTGGTGGAGCCTGAATGTCGATTGAAGCATACTATTTTCACTTCTTTTTTTTCCATTTGTTCTGTTTCTTTTTCACAACATGACTAAGGTATATACACCTTGCTTTCCAGAATGGGTGGATCAGTTCACAACTGGACCAACAATTAGTGTTCCAGTTTTCCAAGGGATTGTGTGAGCCAGCTCATACCAGTTCACAAAACCTGATGGTTAAAATTTCAGTGTATTTATACATAAACAGTAACGCCTACAAATCAAGACTTGGTTTTCTGTTTTGTTGGTTATTTATTCTAAACTTAAGAAAAAGGTAGAGAAAATATAAATAATGCAGATTCAACTTAAAAATATATCCTGTCTTTTCAGAGAACTAGTTGTTAAACATTTACCAGCACACCTCTGCCCTTACTTCTTGACTATCCTTTTCCTGCCATGGCTAAGTAAATTTCCTCTTGCTAACTACTGAATGACCTGAGTCTCTCGTTTTTTTTTAATAACCTGTATCATCAGGTGACTGAGCTGAATCAGGTCCATCACAGAACATCTCCACATCAATACCACTTCTTTAGCTACCTGTTACAATACAGTCCCTTTCACTTTTCTTTGATGTTATTTGTTGCTTACCATGTGAAGAACCTTCCAATTCTTTCTTCAATGAAAGTATTGATAACACAAGGGCAGATAGCCTCTATGTAGTCTCTAAGGTTTATTCTTTATTTCTGAACCACATATTCTAGCATATCACTTACTAATCTCATCTTTTCCTGCCCTTTGATTGAAACTACTGAGTATCAAATCTGATGTTGATTTAAGTCAGAGTTTTTATTGAGTTATTCATAGTACTTCCAATGCTACTTCATTTGCTGCAAGAGGTATTAGTTCAAAAGCTGCAAATAATTATCATGGCAGTCTTTTTGCAAATAAGTGTTATGATCACTGCAATATACAATGACCAAACATTTTGAAATGGTGTTTGTAGCTGCTTTGAGGCACATGACAAAGCTCCCCCAGCCAACTCTTACATTTATCTTTCCATGGAGAATCCCTGAACCACACCGCCATTTAGCTGCTTCCTTTTATTTTCTAGCTTATAGATTTTGTTTTCTGTTTAATTCTACAAAAACTGTTTATGGTAATTACATGATCAGCAGCATCAGAAACAACTACTTAGTCATTCACCTGAATGGAGCACCCAAACTGAAACTCTAGAACCCAAATGGAAAAGAAAACCACCCACAAATATCTGTCCTCTAAGATTTTTCCCTTCCCTTCCCTTCTCTTTCCTTTCCCTTTCATTTTTTTCTCCTCCTCTTCCTCCCCCTCTTCCTCCTCCTTCTTTCCTCCTCCTTTTCTCCTCCTCCTCCACTTTCTCTTCCTCCTTCTTTTCTTCTTCCTCTTTCTTTTCCTTCTCTTCTTTCTCCTTCACTCACTTTCTCTACTCACTTCATTCTGCATCAGTTCTTACAAGTCTTCCCAGATTTTTTTGAAATCATTTCTTTCGTCATGTCTCACAGCACAATACATATTCCATTACTCATGCACCACAATTGGTTTAGCAATTCCCCCATTAATGGACACTTCCTTAGCTTCTAGTTCTTCACAAAGCAAAGATACATGCTACAAATATTATGTAACATGATTGCATATGTTTTTTTAAAAATCTCTTTGAGTTATAAGCCTAGTAGTGGTATTACTATTTCAAAGGGTCTGGGAATTTTAGTTATTTTTTGACATGGTTGCAAATTGAGGCAGTTGGGTAGAGAGAGAACTAGACCTGGTATCAGAAAAAAACCAAGGTAAATACAGTCCTAGACACTAGATTTCTGATCTTGGGCAAATCACTTAAAAAAAAAAATCTTTATTTGACTCAGTTTCCTCAACTGTAAAAATGGGGATAGTAATGGCATCTGCTTCCCAGAAGTGTTGTGAGGATAAAATGAAATATCAATTGTAAAGCACTAAGCAAAGTCCCCGGCACATAGTAGATGCTATATAAATGCTAGTTATTATTCTTGCTTTCCAGAATGACGACCAATTCACAGTTCCATCAATACTACATTAGTATGCCTGTTTCACCATAGATCCTCAAACAATGATTATTTTCCTTTTGCTAAATAATTTTTTTCCCAATCTGTTCAGTGTAGAATTTCAGAATTGTTTCAACATATTCATCTAATTATTAGTGATTTAAAGCATTTTTCTATGTCTATTGACAGCTTGGCTCTCTTCTGAAAATTGTCCAATAATAGCCTTTATCTATTTAAATGTTAGGAAATAGAGCCCTCCCATATGCCAAATTATTGGCTTTTTAGGTGACATTGGGTTAGTAGAACTGAGAAATTGATTGGTACAAGCTAGCCATTTTAACATTGGCATTGTTGCCATCATTGATTTTGTTAATATAATATTCACAACACCTAAAACATAATACTAACACATTCATATAGGGCCTCAAAATTTGAATAGACTTTTCTCTCAATGCCCCTATGAGGTAAGTATTATTAACATAAAAGTTTATGTGGGAAAAGCACTGGATTTGGCATCAGAAAACCTGAGCTCAAGTCCTGACTTGGCTATTTACTACCTGAATTTGAATCAGCTTAAGCATCATCTTAACATCCTCTGAGTCTTCTGACAGTATGGTGGGTAGAACAATGGATCTGAACTCAGAAAGATATTCTTCAAATCTTGCTTCAGATTCTTACAAGCTATGTGACCGTAGACAAGGCATTCAACCTTTATAAGTCTCATTTTCCTCATTTGTAAAATGAGGATACTATTACTACCTATTTCACAAGGCTTTTGTGAGGACCAAATGAGATAAAGTATATAAACTGCTTTGTAAACCTCAAAGTGTTAAATATTGGATCAATCAATCAATAAATATTTATTAAACACCTACTGTATGTCAAGCACTGGGCTAGGAACTGGGAATACAAAAAGAGGCAAAAGATAAACTCTCTATCAAGAATCTTATAAGAGATAAAAACATGCAAACACACACACACATATATATACATACATACATGTATAAAAAGCAAGAATTACACAAGATAAACAGGAAACAATTAGCAGAGGAAAGAAACTAGAATTAAGAGGGTTTGGGAAAGGTTCCCTATAAAAGATGATATTTTTGTTGAGACTTAAAGGAAGTCAGAGAAGTCAGTAGGTGGACTAGGTATTGTTATTTTACAAATAAGGTAACTGAGGACTCTAGAAGTGAAGTAGTTTACCCAAGGTCATGCCCATGCAAACACAAAGTCAACGGGAGAGTCCAAGTATTCCAGGACTTCTAGGCAGGTAGGTGTTACAATGAAAAGAGCACTGGATCTAAAATCAGAAAAACCTAAGTTCAAATCAGACCTCAGATATTTATTAGCTGTGTGACCCTGGCTAAGTCACTTAACTTCTGTCTGCCTCTTCAACTGTAAAATGAAGGTCCTAATAGCACCTACCTTCCAGGGTTGTTTATAAGATAAAATAAGAAAATATCTGTAAATTGGTTAAAGCACAATGCCTGACACATAGTAGGTCCTTAATAAATAATGTTTACTTCCTCTGGTTCCCTCCCTGGTTTTCTAATTACAATTCCAGTGATTTGTCTCAATGAATAAAAGAGCACATTGCCTATGTGTGGGTTAATTAACATTATCATTAAGAATTCCCTTGGTTGCTTACTCCAGCAAGATATGTTCCAAGTTTCATTTAAAATTGCCATAACACTTATAATTAACTTAATGCTCTTGTTATACACACACACACACACACACACACACACACACACATTATGTATGTATATATATATGTATACATATGTATACATATTTTCAAATTTGGGGATGGTAAAGAACAAATTTTCCTAAAAGTGACATATGTCTCCACAATTTATTTTTTCCCATGTGAATGGATTTCATACTTTATTGATGGTATACCCTCATATGTTTCTTTTTAATTTACTGTTATTGGTTAAGAACATGGTGCCTAGAAAGGGTCAGTGTTGAACTAGTAAGTGATTTAACTTCAAGAATGTTTAAAATTTTCACTATGGAACACTATGCTCCTCATTTTCCTCCTCTCCTTTCACCTTTCTTCTACTCCTCTCCCTCCTTATCTTCCTTTTTGTCCCATGATAACTCAAAAGAAAACAAATGGAATTTTAAGAAATTGGAGTAAGAAAAGCTATAGCTGTTTGCTTCTTTCTTTCTTTGTTTTTGTCACAAACAATTACCTTGGAAATTTTCTCCCCAAAATTCAACACATTATTTTTTGGGTTCATTTAGTATAGCTAAAAAGTTAAGACTAACTAACTCCAGAGAAACAAAACTTATCACTCATTATAGGAGGTTTTGTAGTCAATCCAAATCTATCCATGTAATCACAAAAAGTAGCAAGGCATATTGCATACAAAAGAGTCTTTATATTATGATCAGATGATATAGATAACAAACATAATGGATTAACCATAGCTCATAAGTAATCAACATAATCCTCCCTTTTGCAAGAATTCCACTTCAATTTCAGGGACCTATACAGGCGTTCTACATTATAGTAAGACCCTCAGGGTTTGGACTCTTTTCAGAAGGGAAATGAGTTTGGGCTTACTGGAGAGGCAACACCAGACATTCCATTGAGTATTACCCTTATTGGAAATGGGCTCAGCCCATGGGATGAAACCAGGTTGAGGTGAACAGGCCTCCAACTCATCAGTGAGTTAGGGAGATGTCTACCCCAAGCATGTGAAGACTTCCCCTGGAAGAATGGGCAGATGGGAACAATTTGTTCCAATGGCCATGAAGGCAGCTAAAACAGCACCAGGGAGCACTTAGAGCTTGGTCAGATATCAAAGACAATGAAGTCATCCACTGCATCCCAGGCCATCATCAGTGGTCTTGACTTTTGTTCTGTCACTAGATTTCAATGACTCTGTTAGAGAGAGTGAGGCTGATGACTTCACATAACTCTGGCTCACTTAAAACCAATTTAAGCAGGAGTCAAAATTTCACCCATGATGTCACTAGTCCTCTTCAAAATAGAAAGAATAACAATATTGCAGTTAACCATACAAACCTTCACTCTTACACTTCTACTTTCAAGGTTCTAGGTAGCTCCCAGAAGAAAA
Source organism: Potorous gilbertii (assembly GCA_028658325.1). NCBI lineage: Eukaryota > Metazoa > Chordata > Mammalia > Diprotodontia > Potoroidae > Potorous > Potorous gilbertii. Next base: position 446,422,575 of record CM053771.1, on the reverse strand, counting down.
CAAAATTGTAACAGCTAGGCAAGCAACCTCTTGGAATTCCAGTGAGTCCCTCCTTCACCCAGGGCTCCATATAGATTTCTGGACTACACTTAGAAGGAAAAAAATCTGAGATTGTTAAATATTTAACTACATTTCCCTCCAAACTTTCAGTGTCTGAATCTTATCATAGAACTAACTGGGGACAGAGTCCAGCTTTTTACTCTTCCATATGTAACTCAATCCTTTGGTGCTCCTCCATCTCCAGGGCCTAGTGGAATACACAGTACTCTTCTTTTTTTCTGAAAGACTGCTATTATATCAGAGCTCCTCTCCTCTGTTGAGAAGGCTGACTCCAAAATCGCCAAGAACTCAATGAAAAGTCTTCTTTCCTCTTTCCGAAAGACTGGGCATGTGACTTCTTTCTCTCTAGGGACAAATGGCACAGAGGCTTTGCCCCTGCATTATTCTTTCAATAGCAATTCTCAGTGAAAAGACTGGTAGGAAGCAGAGTCTTCCCCTTCTACCCTTCCACTCCTAATCTTGGTCTGCTCCAAACCCTGCTGTAGTTCTCTGCTCCATGCTTAATTCTCTCAGAATCTCTGTGAATAAGATGACTCTCATTTATTCCCCCTCTTTTTTAAGCAGACCCATCTTAAAGGCATGATCTCCTGATCAAACCCCTGCACAATAAAAATATGAAAGATTTTTCATAATCAAATGTTAAGTTTTGAAAATAATATATGTCATGATATGTCATAGAAGTCAATGTCAACAAAAAGTTTTAAAAATACACCGAAGAAAACAGAAGTAAGTCCCAAATGGAAGCAACAAAGCAGAACAGAGTGCGTACTATCATGGTGAATTTTAACATATATTTTTAAAAACCCAACTATATCATAGATACATGGTTTTATATAAAATCCTCTTCCTGTTTCTTTTTTTATATTTAAAAGTTCATATTTGTTAAGTTTATAAGGAAAAAAGTTCAAGTATATCTTTTAAAGATGACCAGGTCATTGCACAATGGCAATACTTTTTTCAAAGGTTATAATCCACAATGTAACAATGATAAATAGTTTCATTCATTCACTACTTAGTCATTCACAAATTACTTTTTAGCACTTGGTATTTGTAGTACACTAACCTATGTGCCAGAGAAGATAAAAATATAATTAAGATGAAATCTCTGACCTTGTAGAACTAAATCAACTAAGCAGTTAATTCAGTCTAAAACTATGTCATTCACAGTGGTTATCGGACTAAATTCACAAAAATTCATTCAACAAGGACTTCTCGAGTATTAACTACTGTCCAGGCACTGTGTAATGTATAAAGACATAAATGAAACAATCCCTGAGGTTGCAGAACTTACATTCTATTGGCAACAGTGAGGGAGGGAAGTGATATAGATGATACAACATATACATAAATAAGTAACAAAATAACAAAAAAAAAGTATCAAAGAGAACAGTTACAGACAATTGAAAACTATCAAGTATAATCCAGTTCAAATGATCAATATTCAAATGTAGACACTGTCTTAACAAAAGCAAAACAAAACAAACCCTGACTCTTTGTCTTCCTACTCTCACCCTCAAACCCTGTGTTATTCTTGGTCCTGCATCTAATTGAGTGTCTTAAAAAATTCCATGTCACATAACTGGTCTTGGCTATGGGTAGTGACATCATCTCCATATGCACAGGGCTAAAAATATGCTGTAGTCAGCAGTATCATTATCCCTTATCTTTATGAAACAGATTTTCAGGGATAGTCAGCCAAAGATAGTAACCAGTGAAAAGGTTGAAATGGCTTCCTGGGCTACTATACTAACTTTCAAGTATATTAAAATACTATGAAGAATGAAGTCATGTTATTATTGGCTGAAACATTTCACCTGAGGGAAAACCCTACACTGCATATTTTTTATTAGAACATCTTTATTTTATGTATACTATTGGTCTGAGTCCATAATAGGAAGAAGATTATTTTTTGAGCCCTGAAAGTTAAAGAAACATTCCTTTTCTGTATTAGGATAGGAGACCTTTGCTCTGAAAGTGATTATTAGACTGGTTAAAATCTGCTTTGCCTTTTCTTTAAGTTGACCCTCTACAATTTGACTGTAGTGATATTGATCCAAGTTCTGATTTTCATATATCACTAAAGTATCACATTTTACCACAAGGGAAAAATATCTGCTATGAAGTGCTCCCTTTCACCACTCAGTTAAAAACTGTCTGTTTCATCTTTGCTGAACTTTGCTGAGGTATCTCCCACTATCTTAGGGACATAAGGTGTCTTTATAATATACATATTGTGTATACATATATGTATATATGTATATGTGTGTATGTGTGTATATATGTATATGGATATATATGTGTGAATGTATAATATACACATACCTACATGTATTTATATATATACAGCTAAATATGTTCATAAAGAATTCAGTAGGAGGGAAATAAAAGAGTTGAAATTCAATTTAGAAAATAAGTACATCTATGTTGAAGACAATATAACATCCATTGGACATCCTAAATGCTTAAAAATTTCGGTGACATTGCCCACACTTTAGACACACAACTGTTGCACATTTACAATTCGGGGCTCATCAACCTTTAGAATTATTACACCATCAAGTCAGACATGTCCCTAGGCTTTAAGAAAACACATTTTTAGCCATTTCAAAATGATACGTGAGACCCCATGTGTAGAAATTTTCAAAGAAAAAAGTTCATATGATCAGAGATTTAGAACCACAAGGGACTTTAAAGACTATCCAATCAGAACTCAGAATTTTATAAAGATGAGGAAACTCAGGCTAGAAGTTCAAATGATTCGTCCAAGTTCACACAAGTGGTAAGTGGCAAAGAGGGGAACAAACTTAAGTTCTTTGACTACAAATCCAGTGTGTTTTTTTTCCCACTGTACCTTACCAGTTAAAGAGAAATAGGGGAATTTAAAAATTGGAATTGTGATGATATAATCATGAATAATCTCAATGAGGAAGAAAAGAAACACATAAAGAAACCTATTCTTGTGGCTTGTCTGAGTCTGGTTCGGCCCCTAATACAAATCTGACAATAAAATGAAACACTTGGAGTTACTTAACAGTTTACAAAAGGGGATTTACTTAGCCATAGCAGAAAAGAATATTCAACAAGGGTAAACAGTGAGGACTCTTATATTGATTTAGCTGAATAGAATTCTCTTACCTCTGAGTTGCCCATGGTGGTCTGCTAGCCAAGCAGGAACGGGGCTGGAGTTGCTTCTGAATTCTTTATTCAGGTAACTAAGAAATGAAGTCAATGAAGTTTTAAGGATGGTTTTAATTCATTTTAATAGTCTAACCTGTGAAACTGCATATTTTAAGATATATTCTTCTTACAACATCCATTGGATAACTACACAGGGCCAACCACCAATTCACAACAAGGCGAAGGGTCTGGCTGAGGGACAAAGTCACAATAGGAACTAAAGCTAGAAAGATAAGCAAAACAAAGAAACGATAATCAGTACTTTTAAAAATTGCAGATCTGGCAATACCCCCCCCCCAAATCTCTCTGAAAGGAATAAGCAACGCCTTAACAACTGGAGTAATTTAAAAAAATAGATTGATTCTTCAGGAGGACTGTATATACCTATGAGAAGCAAAGTAAACTTTCTTTTTAATGAAATAAAAGATCTCCAGGGAAGAACTGGCAGAATAACTAGCTTAGGGGAGAAAGTTGTAAATCTTAACCTGAAAACTAGAATCGATCAAACAGAAATGAATGACTGACTACATGAGGAAGCAAGAAATGTTAGGATACAAGACTGAAAAATAGAAGAAAATGAATATATCTGACATGTAAAAAGCAGCTCACCTAGAACACATGTCAAGGAGAGATGCTTTAAGAGTCACTGAAATCTTGGAAAAACACATTTTTTAAAAAATCATGGATGTTATAAATTGAGAAATCATAGCTGAAACTGCCCAGATTCATTATACCCAGCGGGCAAAATGAAGATAGAAAAAATATCCAGCTATAGCTTTCTAAAATGAAAAAGTTCTGGAATAGCAAAAATCCATAGGTCCCATATCAAAGAAAAAATACTGCAAACACCCAAAAGACAGTAATTCAAGGACAAAGGAATCACAGTCAGGATCACACAAGATCTAATTTTAAATGAGGGAGTCTTAGAATACAATATTTCAAAAGGTAAAAGATATTCTTATAGCCAAGAATAAATTAACTCAAATGGTTGAGTAAAAAGCTAACACAGGAGATAATGGACCTTTAAGAAAATTCAGAACTTTTCAAGTATTTCTGATGAGCAGACCATGGCTGAGTAGGAATTTTGAAATACAAACACGAGTCAAGATAAGTTGAATTTATTTCAACAATTGGAAGGGGTTGCATGATGATGTAGTGTTAATATTGTAACAAGGTACAATCCTTTCGGAACCTAAATATCTTCAAAAGGTAGTGAGGGAGTTAAAAGAAAGAAAAAAGAAAAACAGGACCTGGGGCTCTGTTCTGAGGGTTAGAAGGAATGGAAGAGAGAATAAAAAGAATATCCTGGTGTAGAATGAAGGGAGAAAAGGAATGGAATTTGCTATTTCTCATCATTGGAGTAAATGAAGAATATGCGAACATGGAGGAAGGGAAAGATAGAGCATTAGATGAAACTCATTCATCTGAAATGGACAAAGGATTTAATACACACACACACGCACACGCACACACGCACACACACATATGCAGTGTAGGAAGACATCAACCTCAACAGAGAAACAATAAAGAATTGGGGTGATAGGAAAGTTAAGAGAGAAGATGATGTCAGGAAGGAGATGGTTATAAGCAAAACAGATTTCCTGACCTGAAGTGGAGATTGAAAGGTGGAGTGGGGGTAGGAAGAAATGACCAATAAAAGAAAAGAAGGAAAAAGTCTAAATGAACACTCATCAACTCAGGAAAAGCTAAACAAATTATAGTGTATAAATGTAATACAGTTCTATTGCACCAAAAAAAAAAAATGAAAGGAGCAACTAAAGCAAATCCTGGTTCATATTAACTGATTCATAGTAAATTGAGTAGAGCCATGAGAAAAAAATGTACACAAGAATATCATAAAGAGAAAACAACTTTAAAGACTTAAGCACACTGATTAGAGCACTGATTAACCATGTCTCCAATGGATGCTTCAAACTCAGTATTTCCAAAACCAAACCTATTATCTTTCCCCTGAAATTCACCCGTCTTTTATACCTTGCTGTTATCAAGGAAGACATTAACCTCCTTCTAGTCTTCCATCCTCGTAATCTCAGCATTATCTTTGACTCCTTGTTCTCTTTCTCTCATGCCACACACCTAATGAGTTGTCAAATCCTACTTTTTTCTACCTCCACAACAGCTCTCATATTTGATTTCTTCTCTTTACTCACAAAGCTACATCTTAGTTCAGGCCCTCACTTAGATTATTACAACAGCCAACTAATTAGACTTCTTGCCTCAAATGTCTCCCCACTCCTGTGCAACCTACAAACTACTGACAACTTAAGCACAAAACTGACCGTGTCACCCACCCCACTCACTAAATTCCACTTTTTCCTCTAGCATAAAATATAAATCCCTATATTCAGCACGAAATAGCCCTTTGCAACCCTAACCCAATCTATCTTTCCAACTTCATTGACAATATTCTTCTTGGAAAAAGTGATCCAAACAGGTCTTCTCTCTCTTAGTTACACAGAGTAGTCCATCTCCCACCTCCACTCCTTTGTACTGACCATAATACATCCCAGGAATACATTCTCTTCTCATCCCTGCCTCACAGAATTACTCTCTTCAAGACTTATCTTCTGCATGAAACCTTTTCTTATCATTCCCAACTGTTAATTTCCTCTCTCCCAGACTACCTTCTTTTAGCTTCTTTCTATTTCTTTGTATCTTTTCTCCTTCTATTTATTCTGTTGTATACTTATATATGCATTTGTGGTTTCTCCAGTAAAATGTAAACTCCTTGAGAACAGGGATTTTTTTCACTTTCATTTTATTTGCATCCTTGGTGCCTAGTACAGTGTCTGACACATAGGAGGTACTTAATGAATGCTCTTTTGGTTGATTGACAGATTGGTTTGATGACTTGTAGCCAATAATGGTGGAGACTTCTGCTGTCTTCTTGGAATTCATGTGAAAGGCATGACATACATACTTCCTTTCCAGTTCTACCATTCTGTATCTTGAGGGAATGAAAGCTCCATGAGAGCAGAGATTATTTCAGTATTTGTCTTTGTGTCCTCATCTCTCAATAAAGTGGCTGGCACATGATAGGTGCTTAATAAATGCATGTTGATTGGTTGATAGGTTAGGGATCTCATCTTTATGGACCTAAGATGAGATATCTCTTACAAGGATAAAAATTTTGGAGTATTTTTAACACTTGGACTATTCAATTACGCCCTTCATGGTTATTATTTTCCAAATGACTCAGATTCTGCGGAGGATGGAGAGAACACGACTTCAAATTGGTTATATGTTAGGTAGGGTTATCATGCACAATGAAATTTCCTTGTTATCTCAAAATTTTTTCCTCTTCACCTCTGCTTGGCTCCAGAAAGATTAGGTATTTATAAATTTAGGGGTTCTGAGATGATATTTCTTGGGTCAGTGAAATGAATTCAAATTTCACACCTTTGCAAAATTTGGCTTTGGCAGATGAAATGTAAGCACGTCGCTATTCAAAAATGGATCATGTTGTTCGCTTCACTTATAGGCCAAGACTTTTCTAAGCGAGAAAGACTTTTCTCCAATAGCTATGTACTGGTTGTGTAAAAATGCCTTCATACAACTGGTTGGTGCCATGCTAATCTCTCTTACATAAACCATGAAAACCTCACAGTTGGAAAGTCCTTATTTTGTTTTGGTTTTGTGACAACCCCAAATCTGTAAGACATCAGCATCCAGTTTTGGGTTTTGCCATGTGGGAACAAATGAAACTCAATTCCAAGGAGATCAAAATCAAAGCTATTGAAAAGTCTCAACAAAATCCAATCTGACCCAAATTGCTGATGTGTTGTTCGCATCTTGGTGCACGCATAGTCATGAAGTGAAAATGAGCAGTTTCACAAGCAGTTCTAATTAGTAAGAGCGGTTTGTAACTTCTTTACAGATTTTTCTGCACTGAGGTTTAGCTTTCTTGGTGGCCTAAGGAACTTTTAGTGATAGAGAAGTTTTCAAAAGCCTAGAAATTTTCTCTTTCTTTCTGCATCTTTCTTGATTTGGGACTAAGAGTTGGTTTTTCTCTATATTTTTCTATTATTACTGATTGTGTAGCACTTGGTACTAGGTACCAATTTTTGGACTGGGTACTAGGGCACAGTGTAATGCCTCCACTCCCCTAATTCTTTTAAAATGTCTAGTCAACCCTTAGGACCTGCCTAGATAGTAAGTAAAGGCTTGATTTAATTATCCCAAATATTTACATGCTAGAACTGAGGCACAGGGAATATGCTTACTTATACACACACACACACACACACACACACATAAAAAAGCTGAAAGAGAAATATTCTATGTTTAAATCAGAACATTTGGCAATGGATTCACTATCACTATTGCTAAGATTGCTTCTTAAAACACTTCATAAGCTAGTGCCAATTTACCTTTTCAGACTCACTCCACATGCCTCCTTCCCAGGAGCTCTATATTACAGACAAAGCTTCCCTCTTGCCTTTGTCCAGACAAAGTAACTACAAATGGATATATTTGTATGTACTAATAGAAAGCAAGTTTGAGGTTTAAGCAATCACTAATAATTGGGGGGGAGGGGCATCAGGAAAGACTCCCTGTAGGAGATGGCACTTGACCTGAACCTTGAGTGAAGATAAAAATTTGATGAGTATTTATTTATCTTCCCTCAAGCCTAGAACATTTTCCCTTCTCAGTTCTGCCACTTGTATTCCTACCTCCATTCAAGTTTCAAATTAAATGCCACTTTCTCCAAGAATTTTCTTGATTCCTTCCTCTTCCCTCTTCCTCTGTCCCACCTTCCTCCCTTCAGCCACTGTGCTAGGGCTGTTCCTTCTTGTTTATTGGTATTCATTCATTTCAGTTATATCCAACATTTTGTGACCCATTTGGGGGATTTCCTAGCCAAAATACTGCAGTGGTTTGCTATTTCCTTTTCCAGTTCATGTTACAGATGAGGAAACTGAGGCAAACAGGGTTCAGAGACTTGCCCAGGGTTACAATTTGAACTCAGGAAGATGAGTCTTCCTGACTCCAGGTATGGCACTCTATCCATTGTGCCACCTAGCTGCCTTCTCTATCATGAAATCATTTTTCATCTATAAATATTTTGCATTTGCTTTTCTGAACACTTTGTCTTTCCCCCTCCCTGAGGAGGATATAAACTCCTTAAAGGCAGAAACTGTCATCATTTTTGTCCTTAGTATATAGTAGGTGTATATTACACGTTTGCTAAATTGAATAAATTAAATTAAAATACCTTATTCTCTTTTCAATATATATTTTTAAACTATACCTGAAAGATTGCCAAGCTTCTTCAATTTCACTTAGTTGTCTTTCAGAATTCAGCTAACTCAGAATTTGATGGGTGACTCATCCAGTGTGATTGAACAACTAATTTGATGGGGGTAAAGAGATCAAAGAAAGACCCGTATGGACAAAAATATTTACAGCAATTCTTTTCATGGTAGCAAAAAATCAGAACCTGAGCAAGTTGCCATCAACTGGGGAAGAGCAGAACAAACTTATAATATATAAATGTATTGGAATATGTAATAGAATAATATTATGTTACAAGAAATAATCAAGAGACTGATTTTAGAGAAACTTGGGAAGACTTGTATGACCTGATGCATTATGAAGTAAGTTGAATTAAGAGAACAATTATAGAATAACAACACCATTATAAAGAAAAACAACTTTGAAAAACTTAAAAACTTTTATCAACACAATGACCAACTCCAATTCAGAGAGCCCATGGCAAAATATTCCACATATCTGATAGAGAGGTGATGAACTCATAATGTAGTTTGGGATGCATACTTTTTGGACATGTCAAATGTGGCAATTTGTTTTGTTTGACTGTGTATTTTCCAAAATCAAAACAAAATTTGGAGGAAATCTCAGAGGAATCACACACCTCTGTAAAACAAGTCAAAGTTTGAATAATGCTCCTTATAGATAAAAATAAGCATTACCCACCTGTAAATAATGTGTCTTTCTTCTTCTTCTCAGTCACTGTTTCTGAGAGGGCAGTAAAAGATTCCAAGGTTGTGTTTTGGAAAGAGAAGAGGATTAGATTGACATTTTTACTGAGGAAAGAGAAGAATGCATACACAACAACGAATGAGGAGAATGAAGCTTTTCTATGGACTGGCATACCTAATTACTGCCATGGACGACAGCATCCTTTCTTTAAACATGTATTTAGTTGCCCTTAAACATACCAAGGAAGCTATCACATGTTTTTTTAAGTCTTTTTAATAAGCACTACTATAGGTTTATGACTCTTTAACCATAAAACCATAACCAAATGGATATATTTCAAGTTCCTGACCCCAAGCCCTTAATTATACTGTAAAAACCCACACGTTCTTTCTGGAAGAAATAGTGCATTTGAAGATTTGGAACTAAGTTCTGATGGGGACTGCTTTTATAGCTCTTTTGCTTACAGAACTTGAGGAAAGAAGGGTCATTTGCTATTCAAAAAGAAAAAGTAAGAATACTTGTGAATTAGAAAATAGGGAGCTCCTAACCTTTTCTGTCATAGACCCTTTTGGCAGATTGGTGAAATGTATGTATTCCTTCTAAACTTTTGTTTTTAAATGCATGAAATAAAATAAGAAGTCAATTACATTAAAACACAGTTATCAATTGTTTTAAGTTCATGGATCCCAGGTTAATTGCTATAAAAGAACTGGGTCATACTGATCTGACAGACCTGATTAATCTGATCATTTTGGGTCAGTTTTCAACAAGCCCAATAACTTCCTCTTTTTTTTTCTTCTTTGCTTCATCATTCATCAGCAATGAGGTCATTTGCTTCTAAATGAGATATCTTCAATGCACAACAGAGATTTTCATTGTAAATCAAATCTCTTCCAGCTGATAAGCTCATTTGTCACCCAGAACTCTTGACAGTCCTATTCCCCCCAGAGAGCTTTCTAGCTACTCTAGTTAGCCTAGCTCCTTAGTTCACTTAAACCAGGTTATATCTATTAAGAATCCTGAGTCTCATTAAAATTTCTTTGGGGAAATAAAACCCTTAGTGGTCTCTATCCTTTTATTTAAAAATAATCATGATGGCCAAAAATATCTCTACTATGACACATTTAGGTCATGTGTGTGTATGTGTGTGTGTGTGTGTGTGATTCTAATGGCAATGTATCAATTTGGGTCAAGAAATATGCCCAGCTGGGCCTTGGGAAGTGCTTTTTGAAAAATAAAAATTATTCTTTGTAGCACTCCTTTGTGCTGGTTTTACATAAAACATTAGCCCAAAAGCTGATTCTCAAAGATTTGACAGTGAACAAACTGTCCAATGAATGATGAAATTCTGAGCAATAGGAAAAAAACAAGTATCCAGCAGTACCAGGAAGTCCACAACTCCATATATTCCTAATTGTAAACCAGTTTCTAGAGAGTTCCATAGCTAGCAAGGAAGCCAGCCAACCTATCTATCTATAGAGGCTGATACCACTATCAAATGTACAGCTGTAAATATGCATACATATCCCCGAAACTGGTATCTGAGATGTGAAATCTCCAATAAAATTCAAATACAACTTATATAATTCCAAAAATGTAATGCTCTTGAAAGAACTCCTCAGGGATGAGCACTTTCCCTCAGAAACAAACTTGTCAACACTAGAAATCAATCCAAACTCAGATGGACTGCAATGGCTAATTCTTGATCCAGAAGAGATAATGTAACACATATATTCTTCTTCCTAGAAAGACCAAGGACTACTTGGTATGGAATATTGCATTCTCTTTCAGACAAGGTTGTGTTGTTAGTCACTTTTGCTTGACAGTTGTTCCATTGTTACAAGGGAATGTTTGGTGGGGAGGGTGAAGGAGGCAGAGAAATCAGGAAATTATTCTGGTGCCAAAAACTAACAGCATCAATAATTTTTTTAAATGAATCTGTCATGCTCAGAGGTAGTGTAGCATAATAGATGTGGGGCAGTAGACCTAGAAGCCAGAAAGAATTGGGTTTCAGTCCGGCTTGTGAGATGTACTGGCTGTATGACTGGTCAAATCATTTATCTGCTCAGTATTCTGAGGAACTCTCTCAAGACTAAAATGTAGAGAGGATGCTGTTCTGCATTAGTAGAGAGAGTTTTGCTATATGCCAAGGAAATCACAGATCTGATATTTGTCAAGTTTATAATAAAAAGAAAATGTGCATTTAAAAACCCTGTCAATCCAGAAATTACCATACCATTTTGGATTTCATGATTGATGTGAAGAAAATCAGCTATATTGACTCATAGCCTAGATTTGGGGAGAATGTATTTCTAAGAGAAAAGAAAAAGAATAAGTAAAGTAAGATGAAAAATTCTAGAAGGAAAGTCATCTCAGTAAAGATGGAAAACTCTCAGCAACAAACATGTGATAAACCAAAGACAGAAAATTCTAGAAGAAGAACAAGGAGAAACTGTCCAAACAGTCCGTTGTGGCTGCACAGAGAACTCATTAACCAACTCAGAATTTTGAAGGACATGTACAGAAGATGGAAAGAAAAAAAAGTAGGACATACCAAACTAAGTTCAATTCCCTTTTGTGTTGGGGGTAGAGAGGAGGATAGCAAGGTGGATAGACTAGTATAAAAAAATTCTGTACATATAATTTTTCCAGGTTTTAGAAAATCATTTACAGAGTCTCTCATCCTATCTTTTTAGGTGGATTCAGAAATAGTTGATTGACTAGTCCCAAAGAGCAGCTATTGATGACTTAATGTTAAATTGGGAAATGGTCTCTAATGGAGAGATCCAAGGGCCTGTGCTTGGTTCTGTGGTTAAAAATTTTACCATGATCTTGATAAAACATAGATGGCATGTTTCAAAGACACAGATATTCTTCTAATAATCCATGATCAAAGATAGCAATTATTCTTGACTCCTCACTTCCTTCACTTTCCCCAGTGTCCAATCAGGTCTCCAAGGCTTGCCTATTTAATAACTCATACATCCACTTTCTTCTCTCTGCTTCTACCAAACCCATCTTAGTCTAGGTCCTCATCACCTTTCACTAGGACTATTACAATATATGTGTTCATCCTTCATTGCTGAAGAAGACCACACCATCAGAGATATAATGACTTGCATTTGACTTTGTTTTTGAGTGAGGGAGGGCTGTGCAGGTCACCAGCCTCACTTCTTTTCCAAAGCCATCTGAATTCAGTGACCATATTCATCAGGATGACTGGAGATGACCCAGGATGAGGCAATTGGGGTTAAGTGACTTGCCCAAGGTCACGTCACACAGCTAGTGAGTGTCAAGTGTCTGAGGTGAGATTTGAACTCAGGTCCTCTATCCCCTGCACCACCTAGTTGCCCCAAGGACTATTACAATAGCCTCTTAATTGGTCTCCCAACTTCTCTTCTCTCCCTCTTCTAATTTAATTCTATTCTTCTTAGGATAAACTGGAAATCTCTGTATTTGCTATCCAAAGCCCTTGACCATCAGGCTCCTGACAGGCTGATTACACCCTTCAGGAACCCTATCATCTCCCCAAACTGGTCTGCTTGCCTTTCTTCATAGAACAGACTCTATCTTTTCTGTCTATCTTTGCCCAGGCTTTCCTTCATACCTAGAATAATCTCCTTCCTTACCTCTACCTTTTGGAATTCCCAGCTCTCTTTACAGCTCAGAACAAGGGCCACTTCCTTCAAATGACTTTTCCTGAGTCTCTCACATATGAATACCCTCACTCTAAATGGTTTACTTCCCATTCATCCTCTAAATGCTTATTTGTGAACTTGCTGTGTTCTCTTAGTAAATGTAAATTTCTTGAAAATTGGAATTGTCTTTCTTTTGTCAGAGTATCTCAGTACCTAGCACATCATAGGTACTTAATACGCTTGTTGATTAATTGATTTAGTGAAGAACTGTGCTTTTATCAACATGGGGCACGCTGTCCAAGAAGGACCGTAATCCCTGCAAGTCTTTCCATCTTTGGCATTAGGCAGTCATTTGTCAAATGACTACTATACTCTAGATACTGAGCTAAGCACTGTATCAACTCCTCTGCTTTTTACCTGTATCTAAACTTCAAGCTTTGCCCATCAGGATGCTGTTCTCTTTATCTGGCATCATCCTGATTTGTTCTCCTTCTACACTAGATAGATTTGGAAGAATTGCAAGAGGGTGGGCAGCCTACCTTTCTCAGAAGTCTCTAGCCTTTTCCTTCAAAGGATGAATTTTTCATTTTCAAGTATTCTGATTGTTGGGGAAATTCTGTGAGTATGAGTTGCAAACATAGAAAGGCCAACTGCTTGCTGATTCTATTTTCACCAAATTTCTTCTATGAATCCCCCTTTCTGAAGTCCCACAGCCACCACCTAGCATAGACCCTTGTCACCTCTTACCTCCACTATTTCAATCATTCTCTCGTTAATCTCTCTGACTCGTCTCTCACCACTCCAACTCTTACACTACCCTGCTATTAAAAATGGTTTTATTAAATTGTAGGTCTGATCAAGACAACCTTCTCCCCCTCTCCACTCCCCCCCAATAAAATCCAGTTGCTCCATTACCTGTAGGTGCAACTACAAAATGCTGTTTCATATTTAATGCCTTTCCATTTTTCTTGTGTAGTTATACTTTATTCCTTTCTCAACACTTCAAAACTCAGCTATCTTGTCCTGATATTCCCCACAGAAGATATTTTATGTCGCAACTTCATGCCTTTGAAATTCCACATCTACGATGTTCTAGCTTTACCCCTAGTCCTCTTACCTTCCTTAAAGTCTCAGGCCAAATCTCACCTTTTGTAAGAGCCTTTCCCTCTTCAAGTGTCTTGGTGGCACAGTAGATAGAGTGCTGGGGTCCTGGAGTCAGGAAGACCTGAGTTTAAATTCATCCTCATCACTTTCTTAGCTCTGTGGCCATAGGCAAGTCACTTAACCTTGTTTGCCTCAGTTTCCTTATCTGCAAAATGAACTGGAGAAGGAAATGGCAAACCACTCCATTATCTTTGCCAAGAAAACCCTAAATGGGGTAACCAAGGGATGGACAAGACATATACATATATATATATATGTACATGTATGTATGTGTATATATATGTGTGTATATATGTGCATATATGCAGATACATACATATATGTATGTATTCATCCTCTGTTCTTTTGTTATAGGAGAGACAGGTATCAAAAGAAGCAGAAAGACAGAGATAAAGGCACACAGAAGGAAAAGAGACAGAGATAGAGATAGACAAAAATGGAGATAGAAAAAAAGGGAGGGATATTTATTGGGAAATTAAGGTATGTAAAAATAAAAGATATAGAACATTTTTTAAATGAAGAGGTTAGGCTAGATGGTTTCTGAGGCTCCTTCTATCTCTAACTCTACTATTAGAATGGGAATTTTAGAGCTCTACTGAACCTTCAAGATTAAGTGGTCTAAAACATCTGTCTTCAAAAGAAGGTCAAGTTCCTTGGCAGACTCTTCATCTGCAAAATGAGGGCCTTGGACTAAATGACCTATAAGTTCCCTTCCAGCTCTAAGCCCTTGGATCCTATGATCTACACCTCTTTGGTGCTTATTCCTGCTTAAGGCAAAATATGGCATAAAGTACTAATTTACAAAGGCAAATGAGGCAACTGCTTGTGACTGAAATTTATAAATTATTGTGTTAAGCATTACAGTTGCTTAACCTCATAAAAGGGAAAAGTTCATCTTCAAACCACTATGAGTGAAATGTAAGAGCCATTTTAAAAGTGTTGCCAAGCTATTAATCAAATTTAACTAGATAGGTCATTCTTGGTTTCTTTTCCTCTAAAAATCACATGTAAATGGAGATTGACCATGTGAAATTTCAGCCCTTTTTTTAAAAAAAAAAATATATTTTGAAACCGCTCAATGACAGAAAAATATACTTAGGAAAGAATTAATATATCTTCATGGAATTTGTTACCATGAACAAGTAATAGAATTCAGGCACATTTTTCACTCTATGGATTTTTAGGAGGAAATTACAAAACTATGCCATCAAGTGAGAATTTTTTCTCCCGCAAGCTAAAACTTAAATTTAAGGACAGAACATGCATCTAAATGCAGGATTCATCACCTCGAATTAGTATTTGTGGCAGCTTTAAGCATCTAGGCCCTTTCTTTAGCTGAGAGCGACATAGCTTCCTCCAGGCTGCAGACATCCAGAACGCTGACTAACCCTAAGCATGAATTTCGTTAAAAAGCTATGCCAGTCGCCGCTGAGGACTCTTTACAATAAAAATCTGAGTGGTACAGCCCAATATAGAGCAGAACTTAATTGCCTTCCCAAATCACGCACACTCCGACCCCCTTCTCTGTCTGCGTCCTGCTCTCTTTTCTCTTCTCCAGGGCCGGGAAATGGGTACCTGAATCTGAGCCATGAAAAGATGCCGTTCGAGGGTATCAAGAAAAAACCCTAAGGAGCCGGGCTTCCATCCATCTCGGATCCCCCTCCTCCCCCCACGCCCACCAGAATGCAGACAGGCCTGCGAGCCCCCAGCCCTGGCCGCAGCGCTGTTTGATTGCTTAAGCCTGGTGGTCAGACAATAGGGCCAGAAAGAATGGTTGCTTCCTTCCTTCCTGTTGAGTGTTCTGCCTGAGTGAACAAACTCAATAGCATTTTGCTTCACGGCAACACTAGGCCCTAGCACAAGCGCAAATCAACAAAGAGCCATTCTCCGGCATTTCCAAACCCACCTAAGCCAAGCCACTGAACTGTGGAACCACGGGGGAGGGGGTGCCCGAATCCATGCCCTACTGGAGGGTGCGCACAAAGCACAGTAAACATCCAGGTTCTTGTTTATGTTGAAGGCCTCGTTTAGGGTTTTTTAGGGGGGATGGGGATGGGGAAGAGACAGTGATAGGAGGGGAAGGGTCACGGAGGGCTGTGTGTATGAATGAAAAAGAAATAAGTTCATCCTAACTATGATTTTGGTTCTTTTTCCTTTTTTTCCTTCATGGTCCTTTCAGATATTGTGGAGCTCTCCTGATCTGGGCTGTTTCAAGTGCATCTGCAAAAATAAAATTTCTGTGATAGCTGGGATGAGGAAAACTCTATAAATGTTTCAAATTTACCTTTAAAAAGTGTGCTAGAGTAACTAGCCATCCCTATTGCTCTCAGTCCCGTAGGAAAGAGGGAAAAATTGGGGAATTTTGCAAATCAGTCTAGGATTTTTTAAAACTTAGAATAAAACAGGCAATCTTTAAATTAAATTAAGACTTTATGGTTCACTTTCTATAGATATAAGCACCATATAGAAAGATACTATTTAAAATATACTTTAGAATGCATACATGGCTTCATGTGTGGATGCTTAGTATAAATTACCTATGACACATATATGTATGTATACTTACACATATACATGCACAAATTTGAAATGAATTTCACAGGGGTTTTTTCTTTTTTTTTTTTCAACCTTTTCATTTTGTTCCTTAATTCTGAACTTTCCAGGCTAGTTTATATTGCCAGCATATTCAAAGACATGTGCCTTTTAGCTGCCTGTCAAAAAATCACATAATTGTAAGCATTGGGTTCCTTGCTATCCAAGATCCTCTCAAAAGACTCATTTGATGTAATGCTGACTATTGGAGAACACAAAATCAGCATGCTAAGTATTCTTACAGTCTCTTACAGATGAACTGGCACATCACCCTGCAGAATAATGCATTAGTATACTGTGGGATTATGGGGCAAGAATATCTCTAGCTGTGTTTGTCACCCAGTGTACAAGCAGGGCTTAGCTTGAAGCAATATTGCTAAAAGGAGTCTATATGAGAGTCTTTTGCGGGGGGAGAACAGAAAGGGGAACTAAAATGAAAACAATCACTCCAAACTGTATTTAAGCTATCAAATGAAATCCTTTTGGAAACATTATCAAAAGTTTTCTTTTTCAAGACTAAGAATGTGCTTACTTAGCTTTTTAAAAAACAAAATTGGGTTTTACATTTCCATGTTGCATCTGTTTTCTTTTGCAAAGACCTGCGTTGGTTGTTTTCCCCACTCTATTTGAACCATGGTTGGAATTCATCATCAAGCCAAAATATGTCAACCTCTTGCTTTTCTTTCCTCTATCTCAGCTATGACAGATTATCTCATCTTGAACTGTAGTCCCGATTAGAAATGGAAAAATTTCTTTTGTTGTCTCCTGCCTTGAATCTATTATTTGCCTTTATATCATCTATAATGTTTGCATATCTGGTTATGTAAATCAATGTGTTTTGTAACTAAAGTAAATATTAGTTTCATGGCAAGTTCTTTGTGGTATCCTATATTACAATTACGATGACAGTTTATAATAAATTCATGGTGATATGGTTACAGGAGAATTGATCATTTTATGGATCTGACCCAAATCTCCGTTCCCAAATAGGAGATAACATATAAGATTCTTCCCTAAGAACTACTAATAAAAATGCTACAATATCCTAATTTCATTCTGAAGAGTTCAATTCAATTAACATTCTAGAAAGCATGATATAGTAGGAAGGGCACTGAATTTCAAGTTAGAAGGTAATTGACAAAGTCCTTTCCAGCTCTCTGTCCTGTGATCTGATGACCTTTGTGAGTCTTGGCTCTTCCATTTACTAGCAGACTGAACTTGGGCAGGTCCCTTATCCCATCTGAACCCTATCCATCACCTTTTCTAATGGGAATGGTAATATTTGCACCCCCTAACTGATGGGGTCAGAAAGAGAAGTGCTACATAAAACTTATTGAATAATATAAATGTGGTATAGTTATTATTCCAATTGATTTCCACACAAAAAAATCATATCAGCTGTCTTTATTTGGTGATAGAAAAAGATAAAATTCTCTAGTTAAAATACATGGCACATAGATTGGGGAGGATAATGAGATTGCCTTTTTTTTCACCCTTGCAATGATTTGGCCCAGAAAGGTCTATACAACACATAAGAAGAAAAGTAAATCTGTAGATACTGAGTAGCATCCGTTGCTCTCCCAAGAACAAAGAGGCAAAGAGAGATGTGTTAGCCTCTGACTGCTCCTGATTTCCCCTAGCTGTACAGTCATACCAGTCCAAGTATGCAAGTGAGCTTCACTTTATGCAGATTCTTCCATCCTCTCACCCTAGCTATGAAGGGTCTCTCCAGTCTATACAACAGCTATGTACGTTGGGGATGGGGTATATTTCCTGCTTTGCAGAAAGAATGTCCAAAGATATGGAAGCATTCTTTCATACCCTTAGAAGTAACTCATAACACACCCTTTTGAAGAGAGGGAAATTAATGTTTCTCTCAGTTTGACTCATATGAAAGAACATGGCCTTTGTATTTGCAATCTTATCTTCCCCAACACTGATATCTTTCAATGGTGTTTTCTTTTACCTTATTTGGTCCGTGTTTAAATGTTTCTCTTAGTTCTGCTTGCTTCCTTCTGCATCAATTCATATTATCTTCCCAAGTTTCTTTGAATTCTCCATGATTGTCATCTTTTTATGGTTCAATGAAATTACTTAATAAATTCTTGTTGATTTCCCTCTTAATTGTGTCTTTGAATATATTCCTAATACTTTCTCCTCCAGCAAAATCCTCTAATATCTTCAAGATCAGTGCTTTAGTCCTTCGTTATCTTCAAGATCTCATCAATTTAGGTATTCCTTTCACCTTTACAGATTGCTGCAATTTACTGATGCCTTATCCTGTGCAGTTCTCCTCTCCATCTTTCCGTTAAGAGAACATGAAGATGCTCTAAATTCAGAGGCAGAGGCTTTGGGTTTCAATTCCAACTCTGCCATTTATTCTTTGTGTGACCTTGGGCAAATTACTCAACCTCTTTCAGTCTCAGTTTCCTCATCTGTATAATTGGACCAGATGACTTCTAAAGGTCCTTTCTAGCTCTAAATCTATGATCTATGACTGTCTGTTCCTTTACTCCACAGAGGACCTATTCAAATGAAGTGGGAGCAAAACTTCCTCCTGGCTCCTACCTGTGAGAGTTTATTTACTATTGCCTAAAGGAGAGGCAGAATGACAGGTAAATCACCCTAGTTTCCTTAGGCTCCTGACCCCTCCTGCCAAACATAGCTATGACTGGGACACATTGTCATAGGGTCACAGATCTAGGGTGGGAAGAGACCTTAGAGGCTATCTAATCCAAAACTCTTATTTTAAAGATGAGGACATTTATATCTCATAGAAGTTATGGTTTGCCCAAGGTACCACAGTTAGTGGTTTGAACTTCAAACTCAGAATCTGTAACTGATTTCAATTCTTTATACTGAACAATGATGATTACTGTGTGTATCAGGAAAGGTTCTTCTCTTATACTTTCCTTCTCTCCTACCTTCAACATCTCTGATCAGAGCACAGGAAAGCATTGAGTGTATTCTAACATACTCTTTAACCAGTTTACTTGGCTTTTTCTCCATACAGAATAGGGAAAAGGAAAATCAAGTTGATTGTAAAGTATTGTCATTTTTTTCCTACTAAAAGCCTTAGTAAAATAATTTATAATGAAAACAATGAGTACAGGAAACAAAGTTGCTGAGTCTGGATCCACATGCTGCAGAAGTCTCTGATGTGCATCCAATATTGATGTGCACTATTCTGAACAAAATTAATCTACCCAGAATTTAATAAATCCAATACTTGTTTCAAAACCTTTACAGATAACCTGACATGATTTGTACAATTTGTAACCACCAAACAGGAAATACTTTAACCTACATAAGCATGAAGATTAAAACATATCTTGGCCTCACTAGGATTTTGGCTAATTTAAGTCCATTCAGTGCAATCAAACTATGTTATTAAGAACCAGTTTTGATATTTAATAATAAGTTGGTTTTAGAAATAATTAGAATAATTAACATTTATATGGCACCTTGGGATTTGCAAAGTAATCTACATATATTATCTCATCTGTTTTTCACAACAGTCTTGTGAGGTAGATGCTATCATTAACTCTATTTTAATCCAACAAGTCAAATCAAAAAGCATTCATTAAGAGTTTCCTACGTGCAAAGTACTGTCCCAGACCCTGGAATTATAATTACAAGCAAAATGAAAAACAATCTTTACCCTCAAGGAACTTACTTTTTTTATGGGGAAGGTAACACATTAAAAACATCCAAAAAAGAGGGAAGTATCTACTGGTGGGGGTGGGGGGAGAAAGGGGAGAGATTTGATGGAGAAACAAATTCAAAGAGTCAGGAGAGAAGCTTCCTCCAAAATAAATGTTGACATACAAATTTCAGGAAGAACTGACCAATGACAGGAAGGGGTTGCAGGAATGAAACGGTATCGTAGGGTGAGAAGGATGCTGTCCCATAGAGGAAAAAGACATTAGAATAGAGTCCAAATGAGAAAACAGAGCAGATTTTGCCCACCATCCCACAGCTAGAAAACCTCAGCGAGGAAATTCAAACCCAGTTCTCTCTTGATTTCAAAGGGAGTGCCCTTTTTCATGATCCTGGAGCTTTCTATACAAAAGAATCAATACCAAAATTTGGAGTTTTTTGAGTTCTTTTTTATTCTAGCTAAATAAATTGTTTATGAGTCATTCATATTCCTTCTGTCCCTATAAGAAGTTTGCCAAGATCTTGATAGGAACGAACACATTAATTAATGTTCTGACACAACTTAAGTGCTGATTTATTTTGCTTGACTGCATGTCAGATTCAAGGAAAGGTCCTACTAGTGTATAGTCAATAGGAAATTAAAAGGTTCTTTAAAAAAGAGAGAGAAAACATCAATAAAACACTTAAAATGAAAACCCAAAATAAATTAGCAGAGTAAAAGATGTACACTATTATCTAAATCTCTCCATCAAAGGTGGTCTGAATTAGGAATTTTTTCACTACCTAAAATCTTTACACAGATATAAATGAATTATTAAGGAACATCTACTCTTGCTCCAAGATCAGATTCCAGGACAATGTAAGCTCCTTGAGGGTAGGAACTAGTTCAGTTTTTGTCTTTGTACCCCTAGCATCTAGTTCCGTGCTTGGTACTAAATAAATACTTGCTTGGTTGAATTGAATTCCAAGATGCTGCACACATGACTCTTTCCTAACTAGTAAATAACATCCTTACTTTATATGGCTTCTAGCTCGGGGATGGGCTGGAGCTAGCTCACAGAAGCTTTGAGAATAGATTGTTACTATGAGTATTTACACCATGAAAATCAACAAACAGTACAAAGTGGGGCTTGACTTATTGTTTTGTTGTTTAACTCTGGGGTCTAGACTTGAGAAAGTGATAGAGAAAATGCAGATTAAATTACATTTAAATTAAATTAAATTTAAAAGTATTTCCTACGTATTTGTGTGTATATGTGGGCATGTATGTATATGTGTATATGTGTGTGTGCATATATGGGTGTGTGTGTGTGTGTGTTTTTCCAAAGAGTCAGTTGTTAAACATTTACTGACACACCCTTGTTACCTATCTTGTTGACCATTAAAGAAATGTTCAAGATTCTCAAATGGCTTACATTTAAAATGGCTCCCAAGAAGGAAGAAATTATTCAAATCCATTTTTTGCAAGATTTTTCATTTTGTGCATCTGTTCATGAATCAAGACTAGAAGTGAGCAAAAATTCTGGGTTTTGCTCCCTTCTGTTATCTCCATCCTGGTTTTGCAGATACAATGTTAAATAGCTTGGATGAGGAGTCTATTTCCTAAACTATGAAGATTTCTCAGGCTGTTCAGACCTGCGGACCCCCATCTTTCTTGCCTCTACATACCTTCTCTTTATATTGACATAGCACTTTCTCAGAAATTCAAACATTCCATCTGGGGTGCTAGAGAATTATGTACAATTACTGAGCATTGTATGGCTGCCTGGGAAGAAGGAGGTCATCAAACAGCACTGAAGCTGCTGCTGCTGCTCAGCCCTCAACACCGATCAGTCCAATCTCCTCCCTCTCAGGGATATATAGTATTAATTGTTCTTTCAACAACCCAATGGTGAGTGGCTCTTATGTGCTTTGCCCTGAGTTAAGTGTCACATTCTACAACACTTTCCAATACTAGCTGGGGCCTGCCCTGTGGTCGAACTTAGAGCTTGGTAGGGGTAGGAAGGCAGTATCCAAGCTCTACCTCAGTGGCTAGGAATCATCCCTGGCACTAATTTGTACCTTATATCAACATCTTTCAATGCCTCCTTTTCTAAATACCCTCTAATCCTCACCTTAATTACATTTTAACTTTACCTACTTTATCCTTTATGGTGATCCAAGTAATAAAGAAATTTTGCAAGAAGCAAATCCAGGTAGCAGCCATAGCCCCCCTCTTTTAAGCATCAGCAATCTTGACTCAATAATAATATGCATGTGATTTTTGTACAGTCTTGTAACTTCAAGACTAAAGATATGAATTCAAGAATTTTTACCTCCAATTCCCGGTCAATATTAACCAGTGCTCCTTTAGCATTGATTCCAAGGCATGTTTTACAGGAAAAATGGGTTGTTTACTGTATCTTAATTCCTTATTTCTAAGGTAAGGAGGTTGGTTGGACTAAACCAGGGGTTCTTAAACAGGTATCCACCAATCTTTCCTCTCTTTCTAAGGGTTCGTGGTTAGATTTCTGAGAATCAGTGAACTTGGATATGAAAATAAAATTGCATCATTATTTTAATATAATTGATTTCCTTTGTAACTCCAAGTATTTTAGGCTATGTATTTGAGAATGTTGTTCTAAGAAGGCTTTAGTAGCTTGTCAGAGGGGTCCATTGCATGAAAAAAGATAAACCCCCTAGACTAAACCTATGCTGCCAGAGTGGCAATTATGACACAGTGGAAAATATAAGGAATTTGGAAACAGGGTCTTGGTTCAAATCCCACCTCTCATGTTTACTACCTGAATGAACTTGGGCAAGTCATTAATAAACCTTCCTAGATATAAGTTTGTTCATTTGTACAATGAGAGTTTGGAATCAAAGGGTCCCTGAGGGCCCAGTCATATAATAACATAATTTTATAACCTTTCTATACCTCTGCTTCCTCATCTCTAAAATGAGGGAAATGGATTAAATGGCCTTTCCTGTCTCTTCCCCTTCTAAACCTATGATCCTAAAGTTTCGTCCACTTCTAAAACAGTGTGATTTTCAAAACATATGTTGTATGCTCAAAGAATTGAAAAGTTCCTTTAATATCCCTATTTTCCCTTCAATAATTCCAGGCATTTTTATATAGGAGCACAACTTAGTTCAATAATAATAGCTAACATATATATGTATATGGGTGTATAACCAGACATACCCAGATACACTCACACAGAGACATGCATATATTCTTATAATGTACTGAATCCTTTACAGTTATCTCATTTGACCCTCACAACAACCCTAAAAAGTAGGTATTTTTATTATTTCCATTTTGCAGATGAGGAAACTGAGGCAAACAGAGGCTCAAGCAACTTGCCCAGGGTCACAAAATAGTAAGTGTCTGGGATGGGGTTTAAACTCATAAACACGAGTATTCCTGATTCCAAGTCCAATACTCTAACCACTTCACTACCTAGCTGTCCCTTTTCATGCCCCATTGCCACCATGCAAGTTGAAATACCTCCTTCCACTACAAATCTCTGAATTAGCTTGCCATCAGGGATAAATTTCAAAATAATGAGAGACTGACCTATAATCTTAAAGAGAAGTGGTTTGTTTCCTACTCTAAAAATCTAGATTCAAAGAGCACTCTGGGGTGTAAGTAAACATAAGCACGAACCAGGTGGGATATCTGTTCTGCCATACCCTTGGTCAAGCATTCCCTTTGGGAAAAGCTTTCTTCAAGGATATGTTGAAAGATTTAGCTAAAAGCTCCATGCCTACCTATGCTCCATGACATCATCCAGAGAATGATGCTTTGGATAATGGTTGGAGAATCCCTACAAAATAGAAATTTATTGCTTTTGGTCTTCCTGAGAGATTATGACTGGCAAGTCCATAGAGACTTCTTGCCTCAACAATATGGGGCTCCAACTAAACTCAATAACCTAAGCCACTTAGAGTTTAGCCCTATTATAAAACAAATCAATTAACCAGAAATAGAGAGGTCCAATATTACAATAGAACTAAATTATCTAAATGTCCAAATAATGAAATCTATCATTGCTAACACTATAATTGTCCAGTTTCAGTACTTCCTAAAACTTTCTTTTGTTAGTAATTGTCCTTGTAATCTTTTGTTTTAATTTAAAAAAACAACTATTACAGGTAGATTTTAAAATTAGTATCCATCTTCTATAAATGAGAAAGCTGAATGACAGGTAATCTAAGAATTTGACAAATCAATCAGTTATTGAAAATAGAATTGAATTTGGAGTTGGAGGACATGAGTTTGAATCTTAGTTCTATTATCTGGTATAATGGAGAGTGGTGGATTTGGAGTCAGGAAAAACTGAGTTCAAATCCTTCCGCAGCACTTATTTATCTATGTGACCCTGGACAAGTCACTTAACCTTTTGATCAGTAGTTAATTAGTAAATATTTATTGGGCATATACAATGTGCCAAGAACAATGCTAAATTCTAGGTGTATAAATAAAGACAAAAAAAGCCCTTATCCTCAAGGATATCCTCATATTCTAATGTGAGAGATAACAGGTAAATAACTAGGTACATATGAGATGTCTACAGAGCAGTTGAAAAGTAATATAAAAACAGAGGCATTAGCAGCTGAGGGGACTGGGAAATGTATCCTACAAAAGACTTTTCAGCTTCAGATTTCTTATCTATAACATAGGTAAAATAGTGCCTTTGTTATAAGGCTATTAAGAGGTCCAGATGAGATAAACTTGTAAAACTTTTCGCAAACTTTAAAGCCCGATGCGAAGGCTAGCTGTTATTAGCTATTACTCTGTTTTGTATGTCCAGTATCAGTACAGTGCCTGGATCATAGTAGGCATTTAATACATGTTACTTGACTAGTTATGTGACCTAAGACCAGTTACTTGGTTTTTCTGAGCCTTTGCTAACAAGTTGAAGCTATTGGAATTAGAGCAATGATTTCTGTCTACTGCATTTCTGAAGTCTGTCTTGAATGCTGTTTTTCCAACATTAGAGATGGGATGAATTCTTTAGAGGAAAAAGGATTACATCCTTCTCAGGTTTAATGTTAATATTCAATTAAATGTTATAAATCATTCCCAACTTTAAGGAGAGTCACAGTCAAGCATAGCAACAAACATAGCTAGGAAGGTTTACTGTATTTCCATTTCCTGTGCCCTTCAGTAGAAGGCTGATTTAGGGACAAAGCTAGAAATAAAATCAAATTTTCCTGGAGAAACATTGGCTAATAAGCACACCTCAACAGCAGCCAGATGCATTGCTTACCCATGGATCCTTTGGCATAGCTCTGGTTAATTAGAAACTAAATTACTTACATCACTAATGATTCATAATGGCTGCATTCTTTTCTATGACCTCTGTCTAAATGACTGTTAAATGAATTTTTTTAAACATTTAGCCTAAAAAAGTATTTAACTTCAAAAATGATTGACATATATGTAATATATATATATACATATGTATGTATTAGAGACATCAGGCGGCTGAACTAGGACAGATAAAACATATTTGTTTGTTTTGTGTATATCACCCAAATACAACAAAACAGAACAGCTAAACAGAAATCTGAGCATTAATATGTAAGCTCAAAGTTTCTTTGATAAAATTATTTTGATTATTTTTTTTTATGAAGCTCTGTGAACTTGGAATTTAAAGGCCACAAAAGCATTCTTTGCTGGGGGTGATTCTTCATTTTCTTTCACACACATAGCAAACCCCACCCCCACTCCCCAGTTGGTGCTGAAATGTCAAGCAATTTCCCCCTCTCCCCGCATAGAGGCTCCAAATGCAAGTTGTTTTGGTTTTTTTTTTTCAATCAGACTGATAAACTCTCTCTAGCAACTCTCTATTTAGGCTCTTTCACACATGTATTTTCCTGTTCTTCAGTCATTCCTGGAGTGGCTAGAGACTTTTCCTGTGTCCACCATATCAGAGTGTCAGGGAAGCTATTTGTTTTATTTAAAGGTGTATATAAACAGGAAGGTTTTTCACAGGGTGTCCCCAGTTCAGCCAAGAAGGCTTTTGTGCTGAGCTGTATAAGAAAGCATTCAAGGTTAAAATTCAGCTTGACTCTCCCAGCAAACAACCCCTCTGGCACCTTCACCCCCACCCCCACTTCAACCCTTGGGGACCTTCCTGCCCTCCTCTCCCCCCCATGAGAAGCAAGCTCATCAACATTAGCACACAAATGCAAAATAACCAGCCAGGCCTCTTCCCAGGCATACAAATTAGGGGCAGGTAGCTGAAGAGCTTAGAAAACTGAAATAGCAAAGTTCACAATGAAAAGGATGAATAGATGAGAGACTGAAAGTGGGGTAAAGTGTTTAGCTTTTGTTATTTAAAGTGACGTCTTTAACTCTTTGCCACAGTGAGACTACCCTTCACAAAAATAATAGTGCATTGCAATTAAGACCTAAAGGGTAAAAAAAAAAAAAGTACTGGGTTTCTATTTTTTTTAAAAATTAGATTTAGGACCCGGGGGAATATTAGGTTGACCAAACAACGATAAAAGTTATGATTAAATTCAGCAATGATGCTGGTAAAGAGAATGAAAAAGATGATGTCAGAGTACGAGATTTCTAGGGGTGTCCTTATAGACCTTTAAACCAGAATTCCAGTTAGCTGGCTCCTGCTTTTTCTTTCATCTTCCGTCACTCCTTCTAGCAACCCTAGCTGCTCTGACTTGTGAGGTGTGTCTAGGTGTCATCTCTGAACTTGTTTTTAATTGGAGTAAACAATATCTATTGAGTATCAGATGATTGCATAGCCATAGTATTTATCAGGATGAATAGATGAATCTGGGTACACCAGACAACTGGGAAAGGGGAAATGTATTATTTACTGTGAGGGAAGAGGACAGGACTCATTTTTTTCCTTTGTGCTGGGTCTGGGAGTAATCATTGCTGTAACGCTAATACATTTTAAAGACAAATTTCCAAATTAAAGACTTCATTGTGTCATGGTCTACTACCTGTTAGAAATAGAAAATTTCGTCAGCTGCATTTATGAGGTGCCTTCTATGTGTCAGGCTCTGTGTTTAAGTGATAAGGGTGACAAAAAGATAAACACAGTTCCTGTCTGCAAGAGGCTTCCATGTACTATGAGGAAAACAAGTGAAAATATTTCTATAAAAAACAAGATATAGATTGAGTAAACTGGAGATTGTCTCAGGGTTAAGAAGATCATTTCTTCCCATTTCTTGATTTTTACCTAGGAGGAAACAGGTTGTGAGATGTTAGCCACTTGCCCAAGGTTACATCCTTAATGATAGGGCCAGGAAAAGCCTAAGGGGGTCTTAGAGATCTCCAGGTCTCACACCTCATTTTACAAATGAAATTAAAGTCACTAAACTTTAGTGACTTAACCAAGGTCTTTCAACCAGCCAATGTGGATCCCATGTCTTCTGACTTACCATCCTTGCTGCTCTCCAGTTACAAAAATCCTTCCATTCAAAGCTGAATTTTGTACTTAGTTTCCTCCAATGCTACATTTTTACTGAGAAGAGTGTAAGCCCTTCCTTGGCTCTTTTTAGAAGCTTCCAGATTTGTTGTACAGAAACCAACCTCACCCAGTCAAGGATTTTTTTTAAGTAACCATCCCAAACCCTTCCCAGGAGATCCAAACTCATGCCATTCTCTAACCTTGCCCCCAATGGGGGACCCAAAAAAGTTTTTAAAAAAACCAGCTATTGTTCAATTGGTGTCCATAGAGTAAAAGGAGAGAAAGATGCTCCACTGTAACTTTTCAGAGCAGGTAGTAGAGCCTGAAAGGAAGACCACAGCAACATTAATCTTCAGAACTTTTCACTGTGGGTGATGAATGATGTTAGGAAGTTGTGTGTAGCATTTGTAGAGTGGGATTGGTGGTTTGGGGTCTTTTGAGATTTCTACTGTTTTGTTGATTGCTTTTCATCTGTAATTCTGTGTCATGATATGACATCCCAATTGTATAAAAAGAACAATTGAGAGGCTAAACGTCATGTAGTAGACTAAGGACAGGATGGTGTCAGAGAAAGTGGAAATTCCATCTTTGTGATTTTGGGCAAGTCACTTCTCAGGGCCTCTGTTTTTTCATCTGTAAAATGAAGGGGTGGGACTGATAACTTCTAGTATTCCTTCCCACTCTAAATCTAGAATCCTGTGATTGCCCCAGGTTAGTGATAAAACCACATCTTTATTTTTCTAAGTTATGGAATAAAACAAGCATTTCTATAAATGGTATAATAAAAAAGATGGTTGCACATGAAACTGCAATTCTATCATTCACAACTTGCAATTCCTTTTAAATATACACATGAAAAAACCACATCTTTAGACTAGACCGCTGGGGGAGAGAAGGGAGAGAGGGAAATAATTTGGACAAAATTTAAAGAAAAACAAATGTTACCAATTGTTCTTACATGCAATTGGGAAAAAAATAACGTTATTTAAAAAATGAAAATAAAATGCAAGGGAAGAAAATAAAATGAAGTGCCCAAAACTGGACACAATTCTCCATATGTGTTTCAAACAGGTCAAAATGCAATAAAATTATTCCCTTTCTAATCTCAGACAGTATTTCTCTTAATGCAACCTAAGATCATATGACTTTTGTTTTCTGGCTGCCATATCACAGAGTTGACTCATATTAAGTTTTCAATGCACTAAAATCCCTAAATCTTTTTTCAGATAAACTACTGTCTAACCACACCTCTCCCATCTTCCATTTGTAACTCATTCATCTTGTTTATGTTTCCTACCTCAGGTTATTCCAAGGGCAACTGATCTCTTCCCTGCTATTTTCTTTTAACCACAATCAGTTTAGGTGATTTCCTCTCATTGACACTCCTTCCCTAGGAAGCATGCTTAAGTAAGGCTTCTAAGGGCAACAATTAAGAAGATAGAAAAAGACAAATAATAGACTGTCCTCTCACCTGACTTCACACTCCTAATGATACTACTTGAGAAAATGAGAGAGCAGAGAGGTTGAGCCATATGTAATGTAGCACCTTTCCTGGGTAGACAATGGCCAAGAAAGGCTAGTCTTACTTACATGTGATCTAGGAGGACTAGCCTCTAAGGATTTATATAAGACCTCTCTTTGACCCATGAATTGGAGAACTAGACCCATTAATCATTTATTTATGAAAAACTTGGCCCTTAACTTAAACAGATTTACAATATAGTTATGACAGTAACTCTGCAGGAGAAAGAACTCTTTAGTTATCTCAGCAACTTAGAGGTATGACCTTCAATTGTATTTTCTGTATGCAATGTTAAATTTTTGGACATTATTCAACAGTTTATGACTCCAAGCATTCTATTTGAGAGTTTATAATTATTTACAATTCAGACATGATACATTTGTTGTTAGTTGTTTTTGCAAGTACATAATTAGCAAAAAAGACCTTTTGACCAGGAAATTATGTAGCTTTTTTTTATTTAGACATTTCACTGATTTATTCAACATTTTCATGCTCCACTTTATTTTTTTTTAAAGAATGCTTTGAGGACTCTTGTTACTGGAAATAGTACTGTTTATTCAAGGCTATTTAGTTTTTTTAAACTGCCCAAAGAGATTCTTCTACGGTCTGATGTTCACTTCATCATTTGCATTTTCCCCCCAGAAATAAGCAACTAAAAATGCTTTTTGAGTTGAAATCCCTAGAGTATACATGATTGTGTCATATTGGAAGAAATTTTCTTTAAATGATCCAAGAGTTGAAGTTAATAGATTGGAAAGTCCTGTTTATCCATCGATTTTTCCCAGAAGAGTTAGATGTATTATTAGATAATGTGTACAATGGGTTGGAAAAGTGTCTGCAGAAAATTGGAAGGAAATGTGACTTTTCCATTTCATAGAGGCAGGTGTTCCTCTAGGCTAAGTTTAACCTTTAAAACATGAAGAGATCAAAAATCTTCCTTCTGGGAGATTCCACAGCTGTGTACAGTGCTTTTTAAACCCTCCTTAGAGAAGGATGCTCAATCTGATACATGACACAGAGACTAATAAGAGAAGTTAGAAGATGGCTAACATTTTTTTCTTAATGGCCTAGGGATCTGAATCTAAAACGAACAAATTTCCTCTAATCCAACAAAGACAGTGTGATATCATTTTAGTATACTAAAAGACTTAGTCTCACGACCTCAAAGTTGGAAGGTAACACCAGATGCCACCAATTCATCTTAAACTTGACCACGAATCCAAGGGGTCAGTCATTTTCTGTTTAAAGATTTCAGATAATAAGGAACATAGTTCTTTTTAAAATACTCCAACCCCACATTGGATAGCTTTTTTTATTAGGAAGATTTTTGTTCTGTGGAATGAAATTCTGCCTTTCCTAGCTCTTAGTTCTGTCTCATAGGCCAAGGCAAAAAGAAGTAATTTTTCTTTGTATGAAGCTATGCAGTTTCTTCTTTATACTAAATTTACCTCACTCCATGCTCTCATGACCTGGTTTCTGAGCCCTCTCACCAACCTGGAGGACCTCTTATGGACACTGTCAGTTTGTCAGTGTCATTCTTAAGACACAATACTCAGAACTGAAGATAATATCCTGATGCGCCTTTCCCTTCACAGATACTTAAACCTCCCTCTTTCTTGCTATTATGAATTCATTGGTTGTTTCATTTTTAGCTGTCATGTTATACCATTAATTCATATTGACCTCATAGTGTTAAAAAAAGGCTTGTTTTTCATGTAAACTATTATAACATCATATCTGTACATTTGCAAATGATTTCTTAAACATGAGAATAATACTTTATTTTACTTTTATTAAACATTTCCTTGTTTAATTCACTTCAATATCATAGGCCATCAGGATCTTTTTGCATTCTGATTGCGTTTTTCAGCAATTAAAATTAATTTAATTTCAACAAACCTTTATTGAGTACTTATGACATGCAAAGCACTCTGTTGGAGCTATAAAGACAAAAAATATAGTTCTCATAGAACTATATTTCACTGTAGTAATATGTCATGGACACAGATACTTACCTATTTTTTTAACTTAGGAGGAAAAGGTCAACTAACAAGGGAGGATCAATAAAAGGTTTGAGTGAGAAGTAGTATCTTAAATGAACCCTAAAGGAAGCTAGACATTCTCAGAAATGGACATGAGCAGTGAATTCTAGGCATAAGGAGTGACTTCTTCACAGATAGAGATGGGAGATGCTGTATCTAGTTTGGGAACCAGTTGGTAGGTCAGTTTGATCAGAATGCAGAGTGTCTGAAAGAAAGTAATATGAAAAAAAAATCTGAAAATGTGTGTAGGAATGAAATTGCAAAGGGGTTCGGATGACTGCAGAGTTTGTAATTCACCTTAAAGGCAAGAGCGAGTCAATGAAAATTTTTAAGTAAAGGAGTGATATAGTCAGAGCTGTATCTTAATTTGACAGCTGGATGAATAATAATCTCTACTGAATCCTACCTCAAAGATTTTCCATGTCATGAAGGTGTCTCTGGATTCCCAAAGGCCATGCCAACACACTATCAACTCTAGCATGTTTTATCATAAAGAGCAGTCTTTGAGTATGGTCCCAGCTTTAGACCAAGCCTGCTTTCTGAAGATCAAAACTATTCACTACAGAGACCCACACCAGTAATTGTCCAGTCAACTGGTAATGAACATTTTTTTGGTCAAGACAATCCACAAAATAAATAACATTTTAAAATGACCCTCAGTCCTGTGTATTGTTCACCTTCTTCAGTGATGGCAACAAAGTGTTGAGGAAGGTGGTAGAAGGTGCTAAGAATGAAAGAGTTCTTGGATCATTAACAGACTTCATTTTGGCTGTTGACATTCTAATTGTAAAATCCTTATCTGGTGACTAACTGGTTGCCATCTTGGTAGAGGAGCCAAATCACACTGTTCTCTACATTGTTGTTATAAACAAAACCAGCAGAAAGAAGACAGTTGTAGCTAAACTGAAGGATGACTCACAAGAGACTCCTTGAGGAGGCAAAGACAGGTGTTAGCAGAGCAGACTTTATAGAATACCTAGAGACAATAAGCAATATCATTTCATAAAACATGTGGTTGTCACATACTGCAATACAAGTGGTATATATCTGCATAAAAATAACCTCAACTCATTCACCAGGAAGTTGTAGCCGGTGTAGTGATCACATCCTGGTAAAACTGTTGTGGCACAAAGGCTAAACTAGATTGAAGGTGAACAATGTTGGTGAATAAGGGGGTGTCTGCCCCAAGCATGTGAAAATTTCCCCAATGGAATGAGTAGATGGGAATAATTTATTCCAATGGCCAGGAAGGTGGCTGAAGCAGGCATTGTGGTGTACTTAGAGCTTGGTCAGACATGGGAGATACCAAGGTCATCCACTGTATCCCAGACCATTGCCAATTATCTTGATTTCTGTCTTGCCATTGAACTTTTGATAACTCAGGAAGAGCGAGTGAGGCCTACAACTTTGTGTGACTGCGTCACTAAGCAAGACATCATCCCATGATGCCATTGGTCTGTAAACAACAATGGGTCTGGTACTCAACTGGCCATTGTCCTGGACTTCATCATGATCTCTAGAAAGTCATTATCTTGCAAACACATCTTCTTAGAAATCCTAGCCCCTGGGCCTCCTTCCTCCCTCTGCTTAGAGAAAGTGGAGGGTGTATTTCTCTCTGATCTTCCATTTAAGGAAGTAGCCCAGAGCAGTCATCTCCCCATTTCCTACCTAGTTGCAGGGCTTCACCATACTCCTGGCCAAGTGTCCTCCCTCTCTCTTGCTCACTCCCTCCCTTTCATTTTCATATTCTTTTATGTCTTATCTTCCTCTTTTAGAGGATGAGCTCCTTAAGGTCAGGGACTATTTTTCCTCTTTCTTGGTAATTTCCAATGCTTAGTACAGTGCCTGGCACATAAATGTTTATTGGCTGGTTGACTGACAAATATGTAACTGAAGGTGAAGTGGTGGAAAGTTCCACTAAGAACTTGATAAAAGCAACATCGACCAACCTGTTTTGAATTCTTTGCCTGTCATTATAACTTTTTACCTACTGACAATATCATTTTTATTGGTCTAGGAAGTTGGAACTGTGAAATGAAATGAATCCTGAAAGACCAGACCTTCCCTCCCTTGGGCTGTGTCTTTTGTATTCTAGATCTTTCAACAATATGATATTACAGCCATATATATGAGTGCCATACCTGTGGGACTCCCAGTACACTCCACCCTTTTCTCATCTTCAATTATAGGAAGGTTGGGAAACACTTTTAATTCAGCAAGACTGTCTCACAGGTTCACTTAATTTTCCTCCATGTCAGTCAGTCTGTATGATATGGTCATGATGTATGGTGCTTCAGTTTACTCCCTTTTCTTTCCCTTTTTTCAATTTACTTCCTTTTTTCTTTCCCCATTTCCTTATACCATATCAGTTGGATTCTGTTTATCTCTTTCCAACAGGAGATCTCCAATGATATCCTCTGATCTCACTTGGGGAGCTGTAGAGCGTACTTTTTTCCTTACTTTTATCCTCAGTAGAGATTGCTTTCTTTGAAAATACTAAGTTTTTTCCCCTCATTTCCTGTTTATATTTGGATTTGAGAGCATCTTCTTGTCACTATGAAAAAAAAGCAGGAAGTTGAACATGAAGCAGAAACCTAAGAAGTGGGAGGGGGAAGAGATCAAGATAGAAATGGCAGAAGTGGAAAGCATGAGAGAAAATGAAGGAAAGATTAGATAATGGGAAGGGAAGTGTCCTGTTGCAACTTCCTTTGGAGGGAATTGAGTTCTAGGGGGGGTAGAAGAAATTTGAAATCCTCCTCCAATGAGGGACATAGCTGGAATTTGGGGAATTGAAGCAGTTCTCACTTCTCAGGCTGGGAAAGGGTGAGTGGATCCCAAAATGAGAGGAGGAAAGAAAACATTAAGTTTTTGGACTAGCTTAGGGAGTGTGGGGAAAGGCAGGGGACTAGAGCCACTCTATGGGGGGAAGACTCTATGTTAGTCTTCTTTCTTCTTCCCCTTCTCCATTCTCTTTCCCTCTCTCCACACAACTTTCTCTTTTTTTCCCCTTTCTTTCTGAATGGGATAGTTAACTCAGTAATACAGTGAGGAGACCTGCCATCATTTATAAATGCCTCTGGCTCTTTAATTGGCCTTTTCTTCCAGTACAATTCAGATAACTGGTTTTCAGGTGCACAAACCTGTTTTATTCATTGATTAATAAAATTCTAACTACATACTCTGTGAAAAGCCTAATAATCAATTTTTTAAAAATTATTTTCTTTTTCAGTTGTTGTATAGAGTAAGCTCTCCCTATCTGGGGAAAAGAAGGGAATAAGCATTTCTATGGACTTACTATGTCCTAGGCAATGTGCTAAACACTTTAAAAATATTATCTCCTTTGATACTCACAATGGTCCTGAAAGTGCTGTTATTATTTCTATATCTATATCACTTGAGGAAACTGAGGCAAACAAAGGTTAAGTGACATGCCCAGGATCACACAGCCAATAAGTGTCTGAGTTAATATTAGAGCTCAGGACCTTCTGACTCCAGGTCCAGCAGTCTATCCATTGTACTGCCATCTGTACTTATATCTTATAATTTTGAGCTTTTTAAAGCATATGTCATACTTTAATTTGTTATTTATGCAATTGTTTTTATCACCTCCATTATACTCTAAGCATCTTAAGGACAGAGAATAATTTAATTTTTATTATGCTACAATACGAAATAATATCCCTTACTATAGTAAAGTTCCTCTACCACAAAATGTCTAGGTAATCTGTGTTCCAAAGAACTTTTTGACTCCAGAGATGGCCGTATAGGAAAGTCAGGGACATGGCAATGAAATTCCTGGGTGGTGAACCAAATGATGGCAAGAGAAGATGGTCCTAGAGATGGCAGTGACCAATGGCATGTAGATAATTCCATGATCAAATGGAGGAATTCCAGGTTGAGCAGGAACCAAAGCCCCGGAATAACACGGGACAAAGCCATCACATGAGAAAGCAAATCTAGACTATACATTCCACTAACAGTGTGCATTAGAAAAGGATTGACTCTCTAGCACCCCTAGTTCCTTTTCCTTCTCAGGGTCCCTTAACCACAAGGATGGGCTATAAGTCTTAATGTTAGTGAACAGAAGAAACACCCACCAGAGAGGAAAGGAATGTTGATTGGAGTATTTATGCATTTTTTAGAGCAGTTAAATGAGATAGTGGATAAAACATTGGTCCTGGAGTCAGGAAATCCGTGGTCAAATCTGACTTCAGATACATGCTGTGTGACCCTGAACAAGTCACTTAATACTGTTTACGTCAGTTTCCTCAACTGTAATACCTACCTCACAGGGTTGTTGTGAGGATCAAGTGACACTGTTAGACACATCACAGGCACCATGTGAACACTTATCCCCGTCCCTCTCTCCCTAGTGTCCACTTACGGTGCAGAGAATTTGCTGTATTGAACAGATCAGCAAAACCTTGTGGGTCATATTAGTGGCAGAATTAATCTCTTTTTATATAGCCTTTCTTTGTAACATACCTTTTATCTCTCTCACTTTTGCATGCCCATATGGAATATATATATATATATGTATGTATATATGTATCTCCCATAATGTCAGAAGGGATAGGCAACCTATAACCTTATGGTATAGGGCTATTTTCATAGGTGAAACATTTCGCTAATTTCACTAACATTTCACTGAGAGAAGCAAATACATAACTTTTTTGGAGACAGCTATTTAAGTAGCAATTCTTTGTACACCCACTTATAATTTGGCTTTTTCTATGCTGGAAGTTACAAAGGGAAAATTTTAAGTAATATTGCCAACAAGAACTAAATATACCCTGCAGAAAAACCTTCTGTCATGTCTCTTAAGGCTCCTGGCTTCTTTATTTCCCTAGAAAGCAGTAACTACAGAGAGTAGCCCAGCATTAGAAAGACAAGCAAAGTATGATATACTTGCTCTAGCCACATCCCCCGTCACACAATTCAGTTCAATAAACATGTATTAAATGCCTACTATGTGGAAGGCAATATTTACAAAATGAGTTACAGACAGATGTTACTGGTCTCAGACTGGACCCAGAAGGAGTTCGCTTATCTATTCATATAATGACAGATTTATTGTTGGAAAGTACCTTTGAGGTCATCTAGTCCAATCACCCTTATTTTACAGATAAGAAAACCAGTTCCTAGAAAGATTAATTGTTTGGTTTAAGATCATTATGAGGTAGCAAATACCAGAGTTAGGATCTGAAACCAAGTCTTCTCACTCTAAATCAGATACTTTTTCCACTATTCTGACCCTGGAAGTCAGGAGACCTGAGTTCAAATTCTGATTCTTCCAGCTCAGTGATTTGGGGTACATTATTTGCTGACCCTCAGTTTCTCATGTGTGAAGTGAAGGGATTTGACAGAGTCCTGATTCTATTAACTTTTTACTTCAGGTTCTTGAAAAATAGAGAAAAGAACATTAGGATCCTAAGGATCATTCCATTCTCTGTGCCTTTCATCTCCTTCCTTACCATCTCCTCTAGGACGTTGATGCAGCAGTTTCCCCTCCTGATTCATACATCTTCAACCTTTCCTGCTCTTGGTTTCTTCCAACATTTCTGTGCACGTGGTCAGGTGTTCTATAATTATAGTAGAGCCTTCAATTCACCTTTCTTCCCCACTACTAGTTAGCATCCCATCTCTTTCCTTCACAGACAAACTTCTTTAAAAAGTTATCCATACCACACTCATTTGTGAACTCAGATTCTCTTAGCACTGAGGTTCTTAGCTTGGGTTTCTATGAATGGATTTCATGGGTTCATGAACTTGGATGGGAAAGAAAGATCACATCTTTATTTTCACTAACCTCTAACTAAATTTCATTTAATTATTTAAAATTCTTCTGAGATGAGGTTCATAGGCTTCAAGGGGCTGCCAAAGTTTTCCATGACAAAAAAATGAAGAACCTGTCTTAGAGAATGATTTCAATGATCATGACTTCTCCAGGTGTTAGGTTTTTACATGTTAGTCTTTGAAACGGTTGAATAATGCACAATTTTAAAACATACTCAATATTTAGTGTAGGCAGGTTTGCTGGAGCAGCTCATATACTGGTGTGGGAAAGGATTGTCAACTTTTCAGTGTCAAAATTTACATCTCTGAAATCTGTAAACACTACAAATCAGGGCTTGCTTTATTGTTTTGCTGATTGTCTAGACTTCCATGATGGAGAAAATCTTTTTAATGCAGTTTAAATTGAAAAGTGTGAAATAAAAGTTATCCACACCTATTAGCTCTACTTTTTTATTACTCACAATTTTCTTGATCCTTTGCTTTTTTATTACTTGCAATTTTCTTGATCCTTTGCAGTCTGGCTTCTTCCTCAGACCATTACTGGAGCCACTCTCTCAAAGGTCACCAATTATCTTCTAATTGTCACATTCTTTGGACATTTTGCAATCTTCATCCTCCTTGACCCCTCTAAAGGAAGCATCCTCTCTTCTTTTTTCTTTAAAGATCCCTCCTTGCTCTTTTTTAGTCTCTCTCACTCCTCTGTCCTTCAATGGATTCTCATTCTCTTCTTGGCTACCTAATCAGTGTTTCCTCAAGGTCTGTGCTCTGGTCTCTTCATTTTCTACTCGATTACAACCTTGTATGTTTTCTATATTCTCTCCCTTGGAAATCCCTTTACAAATTCTTCATTTTAAACAAACTAGGCTAGAGTTATCTCTTCCATATTTCAGGGGTTAGGAGCACGACACTCCCATGATCTGGAAAACTCACAAAAAATTCTTGGCCCTCCTTTTGTACCAGAGATTTCTGAATTATTATGGTATTAAAAGATAAAATAGGTTGATATTATATAATACAACACATATATTTTATGTGTTTCTGAGTTTCCAAACTTTTTCTGTGTCATCTACTGGTCTTAGTAGGATGTCTATAGCTTCCACAACACTCAAAAAAAAAGAAGAATCCCATTTAGTTTCTTATGCACACCTGTGATATATTGACACCTCGAAAGGGAAAATTGCAATGTGGAAGGGATAACTGTACTAAATTCCCATCAGAGTAGATATTCTATCTCTTACCAACATGCATTCCCACAAGTCCACCGCCAACTCTGGAATGCATTCCCTCAGGGTCTCCATCATGGAATTCTTATATTCAAGGATGAACTCAGATATGATCTCCATAGGGGAAGGAAGGAATGAAGCTAGAACAAGTATTTATGAAGTACCTACTGAGTACCAGACATTGTGTTAAACCCTGACAAATATCATCTTATTTGATTCTCACAACAATCCCGGGATACAGGATTAGGAAGCAGTAATATTATGTTCACCATTTTAGATAAAGTTGAGAAAATAGAGGCAGAGTTTAAGTAACTTGCCCAGGGACACACAGTGTCTAAGACAAAATTAGAACTCAGGTCTCATAGACTCCAAGCCCAGTTCTCTATTCATTACACCCCTTGCTGTCTCTTACCTCACCCTTCCCCCTCCTTTTGTATTATTGCTGTATTTGGAGGCCAGAAAACTGGAAAGCTTTGACTGGAGCACTCAGTACATGCAGAGGAGTAATGTGAGAGGAAGTAAAAGGCAGAGGGGTGCCTGTTTGTGAAGTACTACACTGTATGCCTGGCTGGCCACTAACACCTCAAACTCGATATGTCCTGTATTGAGTTAATTATCTCATCCCTTAAACTTTTTCCTCTGACTTCAGAATTTCTGTTCATGGAATCACCACTCACCATCTTCCATGTTCATAACATTAAGCATATTTTTTATTCTTCAATCATTCTTATTTCCCATGTATCATTAGATAACTATAATAACAACTTCCTAGGTTTTCATGATTCCTGGATATTTCCCTTCTAATCTCTCTTTCATGCAATTCCTGGGATAATCTTCCTTTTGTGGTAGGTTGGTCATTTAGCTCTTCTAAAAAAAAATCTTCAATGACTCCCTATTGCCTACCAAGTAAAGTCTGAACTCTTTTGTCAGGTATTCAAGGCCCTACTCAATTAGGCATCACTCTTACCTTTTTACTTTTATTTCACATTACTCTCCTGTATGTTCTGTGTACTCCAATGGACAATCCTCTTCCCTCCAAACATGACCTCTACTTTCTTTACTTTTGTTCACCCTGATCCTTATAAACCTAAAATGTCTTCCCTTCTCCTCTTCCTCTGTTGAATTCCTGCCCATCAGAGTAAACTCAGCTCAAATGCTGTCTCCTCTATGAAATCTTTCCTGATTCTTCTCTTTAACTCCTCCCCCACCTTGGTCAACTAGTTATAACCTCACCTCTCTGATTTTGTATAGCTCTTTGTTTAGCATTTCTCAAGTGCACTTCTCATATGCATATCATATCTATATGAATCTGTGTTTTATCACACTCAGAATAGAAATTTCATAAGGGTTAGAACAATGTCTTATATAACGTTATTAGTTCTAAAGTGATGCTAAGGCATCATGATCAGTACCTATTCAATAAATGTTTATTAAATAAATGATTTTTTGCAGGAAGAAAGAGGCCCCTTTGCTTGCCTTTTTAAAAAAATCATTCTTGATTTCAGTTACTTTTTAATTGAATGTCTCTTGGGTACATTACATTATGTCTATTTAACTGTTCAAGAGAATACAAAGACTTCCCCATTGGCTTATGAATTTGTTGACCTGGGTCTCTGCAGTATCTGGAAGCATACTGACCCACTCTACAACATTTCTCCCATCACACTTTCTTCTGTCTTTAAGTTATATATTCCAAAATAATTTTAGGATAGTATTTGAGTCTAAAGTTTTTGGTCTAATCTGAATGAGCAACTTTGTCTTTAGCTATCAATTCTGAAACAATGTCTTACACTGAAATCTTTTTTACATACATCTTATCAAAGGCCTACCATGCTTCTGAAGGGGGAAGTCTGATCAATTTAGGAAGGGATTCTCCCAGAATATGATTACATTCATGATACGATTTAAAGAAGGAAGGAAAGAATTCTTTAATTCAATTAACAGAAGTATCTGTTGAGTTCACCTTTGACCAGGTGAGGGAATCCTTAGAGGGAATGGTTAAAGAAAGAGCGAACAATTGTAGGCGAATGATATGAGGCTATATGAATGAATGAATCAAAACTGTCAAATGAACTTTTACCTAAACTTTGTAATTAGATTTTATATCTTATTGAACAATTTTGTCTATTCTTGGGAATGCTATAAATTGTTAGTGGAAATTATATGTCAGAGGAAATTTTTAAAAGACATTGGATCTATGTTGCTCTGGATTTCTTTCTCTAAGCTATCTTGTTTAGAATTTAATTAATAAATTTGTTGTTAGGCAAATTGTGCCTAAAATAGAGTATTGATTTTTTCTTCCTTATGTAGTAGACTATACCTCCAAAACTTTCATCTACTTATCTTGTTTTCCTTCCCAATTAACAGTCCACTTTTATTACATTAAGTATTTTTTGTTAGAAGAGTTTATTTTGTGTTGACTCTTCTTAATTTGTTTAACTTATGGAACAAAAAAGTTCTTGTTGTTCAATTTTAATCTGAATGACTTTTTTTTAATGTTGTCTCCTAGTACTAATGTTATGGTGATTCTCTCTGGCCAAAGCTTGGAGCAGTGATCTAACTTTACTGCTTAACTTCCTCTTATAACAGTCACAAAAATCTATATAGAATTTTAAATGTCAAATGAATAATCTGGATTCTGGTACAAAAGTGGGCAAATAATTTCTTCAAAATTATACAATACTCTTCTCTACCACAACTCCTCTGTAGTCTTTTATTGTAATAGTATTAGGTTCATTTCCTCAATATCAGCATTTCTTTCAGACTTAGCTTCTTCCCATTGGTTCTCATCCTTGCCTGTTCTACTTGAATGCAATTCAGACAATTCACTCAAATGATACACATTTATTAAGTACTTATTATGTGCCAGGCACTGGGCTAGATATTGGATAAAAGAGTGAAACCATCTCTGCCCATTGAGGCTTACATTCTATTAGGGAGGATAGATGGACATGTTCAGATGTACATGTATAAAATATAGAAATAAACAGAGTGGATGCCAAATACATATAAGATAATATTTTGATGGGAAGGGACTAGCTCTTTTTGTCACCCAAAATTTATGATGATCTTCCTAAACTACATACAGCACCTCCCTAATCCAAGAACAATCATCTATCCAGGAATAAACTGCTGCCTTCAATGTAGAAGTGTTTGCCTATAGCATTGCCTCTGCATGAGAATACCACTTGGTAAACTGAAAGGATGTACCCATTCATTTGGGTCTTAAAAATTATAAGACTGCTCTATATAGCTAGAGTTACCTAAGAATCTATCCTTCCACTATCCTTTAGGACATGTGTCTAGTGTCAAGAGAGGACTTTTCTCTTGCTGCTAGATACATACCAATTGTCTTCCTCTAAGATGAATCTACATACTAGTTGATGTCTGGACAATTCAAAGGAAAGATGGAAGAGAGAATTTGCAAAATTAGAATGAATAGTTTACCAAAGAGGACAGTCAGTTTTCTAGCTATCAAGAAAGACAACAGCCAACTTAGAAAAGAGGAAGGGGAGGTAAGATTGCAGTTCAAGAGTCATGCTTTAAATTTTCAGTTCTGAATGAAAATGTCCAAAGAGTTAGCCCTGTCAGTTAATTTTCTTCCCAAGAATAGAATAAAATTCAAGAACTTAATTTAAAAAATACCTTCCCCCTTTCTAACCCTTATTTACTTTTCTAATTGAAGGTAAGAAAGTAGGAAAAGAAGAACAGATTAACATCAATGAGAATACGTATTAAATTTAAAGCTAGAAGGGACCAACCCAACTGTGGTCCACCCACCTCATTTTATAGATGAGGAAAATGACACTCAGTTACCTCTCTATTGCCACAAATCTAGTATATATCTGGAGCAAGATTCAAATTCACATTTTTCATCCTGGGTTCAACGTCTAACTCCAACACTGTATCCAAAATCTAACTCCAATACTGTATCCATTCTCACAAACAGGCTCCCTTGATGAAGTGGATAAAGAAGCTTGCTAATGTCAGAAGACAAAAATAGACCAAGAGAAGAGAGTTAGTGGGCTTGCTATGGCAGTTAAATGGTGGTGTGGGCAGAATATAGGACTTGGAGTAACTAAATCTGAGTTTGAATCCTATCTCAGACACATGCTAGCTGTGTGGGTATATGTGAATCATTTAACTACTCTCACTCATTATAGCATGGACCACCCAGGGTTGTTATGACAATCAAAAGAAATAATTTATGCAAAGTGTCTGACAAACTTTTTAGACAAAGGCTAGTTATTGTTATTGCAGCTGTTGCACAATCACAGGTATCCTCCTGACAAGGTGCTATCACACACTGATAACACCTCAAAATGTATTCTTATTACAGGTAAGTAATTTGGCATAAAGAGACTGGGCAGGACAGAGAAAAACAGGGTGTAGATCCTAATTCATCAACTTCGTCCTCAATGATTATGAAATAGGTTCTATAATCTGTCTGTCTGTCTGTCTCTCTCTCTCTCTCTCTCTCTATCCCTGTTTCTGTCTCTCTATCTCTCTCTCTGTCTCTCTATCCCTGTCTCTGTCTCTCTGTCTCTCTCTCTGTCTGTCTCTCTATCCCTGTCTCTGTCTCTCTCTCTCTCTGTCTCTCTATCCCTGTCTCTGTGTCTCTCTGACTCAGTATAGTAGTCAATGGCCTGTCTTTATACATTTATTTAATTTTTTTAATGTCCATTGTGAGAGGTTATTTCCATGGAACTATCTACTGTGGAACAAATGGGCAAAGAATTGCATTTTTCAAAATACATAATTCTGAAAGCTCTTTTTGAAAATTTTGGATCATTTCAATGAAATCTTAGTAATGCTTAGGATAGATCTGAGTTGCCTTTCATACAGCTAATTTCATATATTTTGACTTTAGGAATGGAATATATGTCTTATATGACTATAATATCCTTGAGTTTGGGGACTATTTCTTACTAATCTTTAGATCCCTCTCTCCTAGAGCTTAGTGCAGTACCTTGGACATAATAGTTACATAGCCAGAATTTATTACATAAATAAAAAAGGGTGTATTCATTCACTGCTTACAAAACTGATTTGCGGGGCAGCTAGGTGGTGCAGTGGATAGAGCACCAGTTCAAATCTCACCTCCGACACTTGACACTCACTAGCTGTGTGACCTTGGGCAAGTCACTTAACCCCAATTTCCCCATCCTGGGTCATTTCCAGTCATCCTGATGAATATGGTCACTGGATTCAGATGGCTCTGGAGGAGAAATGAGGCACAGCCCTCCCTCACTCAAAACAAAGTCAAATGCAAGTCATGTCATCATTTCTTTGATGGCATGGTCTTCTTCAGCAATGAAGGATGAACACACACACACACACACACAAAACAGATTTAGGTAATAACATTAAAATACATAGTGAAGATATAAAATACTTAGTAAAGGTTATCCTCCAACTCAGCCAATTTCTGTTCCCATTTTTTCCCCCACTTCATTACTTTGTAGCTTAGGCAAAGTATAAGTAATTAACTTTAAATAAAAAGTCTTCAGAAAGACAAAAACTTAACTAGGGAACCTATTCCACTTTCTTCTTTCACATGAGCTACAGATACAAAAGTTAAGAAGAGAAAGAAGGTGGTAATGCCATAAGGCACACTCACGCAATCTGTATATAATAAACAGCAGCAGTCATGAATTTTCAGATTGTGCAGGATAGATTGGGTGTGATATTTTTATGTGTTTAAAGGGAGATCAGTTCCTGCTAACTTAGAGAAGAATGTGGTGAGTTAACATGGTTTTGATTGGACTTGGGAATTAACAATACCTTTTGCGGCTACAAAAGCAAAGCAAGGTTATAAAATGCAGGTTGTGCAATTTCTTTATGGTAAAAGAGCAGTCTTTTGAAAGGTTATCCCCAACCACAATAGAAGCTAATTTTACATTCCTAATGAGGCATGGGAGACAAAATCTAGTCTTGAAACGTTTCAGCTCTCTTCAATGTTCGCTTATTTAATTAGAATTACTCCCCACACTAATCTCCCCAGCCAGCAATCTAATAGCTATTAGCAGAATTTATTTACTATTTAAACTGCTTAAACGGAAGTATAGGCCTGATGCCAAGTTTAGGCAGGTAACTAGGAGAAGATTTGGCCTTTTAGTCAAATGAAAGTCCATCTCACCCACCCCTTCAAAGCTCAGGACTGATATTCCTACTTAAAACAAATAAAAACCTTAATAAGTATCACCTTTATTTGAAGGAGAAGAGCAGCTATTTACAAAAGAACTGAATATCATACTATGATAGGCTTAGAGGAAGAATGTTGGGTTTTTCTTCTTTTGGGTAAACACACTGATGGACGAAAATCTTAAGGTTTAGTAGAGAATGAGATAACCTAAGAATAGGTCAGGAACTTCCAGTGGGTTAGCATCTTTTCTACTCAGATATGGACTTTGTAAAGCAAGAGAAATAACTCAAAAGTCATTAAACTGCTCATAATCTTGGAACTGGTGATGTTATTACTAGT
Source organism: Potorous gilbertii (assembly GCA_028658325.1). NCBI lineage: Eukaryota > Metazoa > Chordata > Mammalia > Diprotodontia > Potoroidae > Potorous > Potorous gilbertii. Next base: position 446,377,823 of record CM053771.1, on the reverse strand, counting down.
CCTATGTTCCCTCCCCATAAAAAAGTCAAAGAAAAAAGAAAAGTGCTTATATGTAGAAAAAAATTACATTTGTAGCATCTCCTTTTCTTGGAAACTAAGAAGTTATCCGTAAATTGGCTGAATAAAGTATAATACATGAAAATAATAAAATATCATAGTATAAGGTATGACAAAAGGACAGTTTCAAAGAAACTGAGGAAAACATGTAAACTAATATAAAGTGAAACGAAAAGAACCACAGCAATTAATATAATAAAAAATTATATTCTAAGAAATTTTGAAAGACTTAAGAGCTTTGATCAATGCAATGATGAATAACAATCAATAAATTTTAAATGCTTCCTATCTGCCAGAAACTGTGCTAAATATTGGAGGTAGAAAGAAGAAAAAGAAAGGTAGTTTCTGCCCTCAAGGAGCTTACAATGTAATGGGGGAAAACAAGAAACAAAAAGATGCTGACAAAGGAAAGAGTGGGGAGAAGGTACCCAGTGAAGGGGCATGATTGAATCTGATTCAGAGAGTAAAAGCTGGGGGGAAATGGCTTAGCAACCTTTTTTTAAATGGATGCTTTAGGAAGAATTCTTTGATCTACCCTCTAGTTCTCCAATCAAATGGGAAGAGGATACTGATGAGGTATGAGTATCAAAGCTAAGGCAATCTGATGAGTTTCCTGGTAATGAGGTTTCCAGGTAATGATGGAGACCCATTCAAGGGAAGAATTCCAGAGGATTAACAATGAATTAAATAAACTAAACAAAGAAATTAACAGATTAAGACACATTTTCAGAGTAGCCCAATATGCGGATTTATTTTGTTTGTGCTTATAAGGATTTTATTTTTCTCTTCTTCAGTGGAAGGGGAGAGGGATTTCACGATGAAAAAGTGCCTACAGATAGTGTTCTTTAAAAAAGGAAATAAAAGATTTTTGAGAAGTTTTTTTTAAAGAAGCTAATACAGAACAGAAGGAAACAGAAAAGCAGAACTGCTTCAAAAATTACATGTTGAATTTGTGGTACACTTTCAATCAGTGACATTTATTGAACACCTACTATGCACCAGGCAGTGTGCTAAAAACTAGGGATACAAAAAGAGTCAAAAGATAGTTCCTGAATCTAATGGAAGAGATAACATACAAACAAATATATACAAAGCAAGCTACATACAAGACAAATAGAAGCTAATTAACAGAAGGAACACACTAGAAGTAAGAAGAATCAGCGAAGTCTTCCAGTAAAAGATGAAAATTTTAGTGGGGACTTAAAGCAAGCTATATATGATATTTTTAATTTCATATAGAATCCTTATTTCTATTCAACTTTTTATATGGAAGTGCTTTTTAAAAAAAATTTAAATGTAGATTAATAAGTAAAATTTGTAAAGTATAAGAAAAAATTCAAGTAAATATTATCTTCAACATAAAATCCAGCTCCAGCCATTAACTAATAATCCAGCCATTTTCTTGGTTTCCTATGATAGTTTGGTATTCCTGTGACACAGGGATGTACTGGTAAATTTTTAGCAACTAGAGTCCTGGGAGGAGGAGAAAGTTCACATGAAATATTTTTTTAAGTTTAATATTTTAATTTTAATCTTCATCATTAACATTTTTCTCTATTACTGTTTTAAGTCTAGACAGTCAAAAAAACAATAAGTCAAATCCTGATTAAATGAATCAATAAAGCAGATTAGCATTTGCTGATTTCAGAGGTATAAATGGTCACACTGCAAGTTTAAAATTCAGATGTTCAGAGGTAGTAAAAGTTCCAGCATGTCCTTGCCTAGAAACTTGGAAGACAATACAAAATTTAACATTTTGTAACCTTTAGCTCAAAGGTAAATTTGTATAAGACTTTCCTCATTGGTGGTGACTCAGTGCTGAAAGAGTCTAAGTTGATAGTTGAAGAGACTCTTGCTCTTTTGATTTCAGCAATGAGAGAGAATACAGTTTCAGAATCTCTTCAGGTCTCTGAGGGGAGAGAAGGACTCACACAAGGCCGACAGTGAGCTTCTTGGGAATAAGGGGTAATCAGTAAAGACAGTCTAATGCAAGTGACCCGCTGGGCCAAGGGTTGACATTTTACTTATTTTCCCTTTGTTTTTTCTTAATTTTAAGAGTAATCCAGTTAAATTTAATATATTCTTTTTCTTCTCCAGTTCAATTCAGCACACATCTATTAAACGCCTATTTCTTGCAAGACACTATGAGGTTATAAAGAAAACAATAACAGAAAATGGTCCCAACTTGAAAGTAACTGACATTCCAATTTGGTTTTTATTATTATTTTATTGATTTATTTTGTTTTTTCTATAAGTCATTTTCCTTCCAATCTTCCTACTTTACTGAATCTGCCCAGAAAAGAAAGAAACAAACATTTAAGCAAAACAAAAGAATATCTAACAGCTTAGTGCTCTATCTTTCTACTAAATTTCCCAACTAGTTTCATTGAAGCAATTGTATTCTTGAGTACTTCAAAAACCAAATCAGACTCAAGGGATACAATTTTTAACTGTATTCTAGGATTTTGCTTCCTTATGCAAAAGTAAGCAGGAAAAATGAAAAAGGGAAAAAAAATGCAAATTTTGGATTGGAATCATATTAAGTAATATTTCCATAAAATAAGGGATTGTCAAAGAAATTATGCAATATTTAATATTTTCCTGGATAGTTAATGAGCAACATTAACAGCAAAGACAAGGTATGAGAAGACATTTTTTTGTAACCTCCTTAAATCTTCTAGAAATCAAAATTTTATCTCAAATATAGGAAGCTTGGTACTCTTTCATTTGTTCAGTAAATTTAGAATTGTCATTGAACTCAGTTGGTAAGGTCAACTGAGAAAACAATAGCAATTTCAATTGATATTCTCTTTTACAGTTTGCACAACCCAACCTTGCTGCATTCATTATTCCATTTGATCAAATGTGTTGTGGGTGGTACACTAATAACATATTAATTATACTTCATATTCCCCAAAGGCAGCAGAGAATAAGCTCTGGCCAGTCTTACAAAATTGGTATGGCTTAAAGAATGTGTTCCAGGATGTCTGTAGATTGGGGGCCAGACTATCTAATTTTGAAAATTTTTATCACTTAAAGGTTATCACAGAATGAAAACTCATATGACTGTAGAATTTGAGAGTTGGAAAGGATCTCAGAGGCTATCTAACCCAATCCATAACAAAAATAGATTCTTACTACAAAATACAAGATACTTGGCAATCTAGGGTTTTCAAGAAGACCTTAAATGAGGGGGAACCCAACAACTTACTCTGCAGCCCATTCCACTTTCGGATAGCTCTAATTGTTAGGAATTCTTTCTGTCATCAAGTATCTTCTGGCTTCTTTCTTGCATCTTCTACCCATTGCTTCTGTGTTGCTTTCTGGGTTCAAACAAAGTCTAATCTTTCCAAGGGAAGGCCCTTTAAATATCTGAATTTAGCAATCAGACACCATCTGCTCTCTCATGTCCAGCCCCTAATAATCGTCTGTAAGCTAAACGTTTCTCATGTCTTCAGCTGATCCTCATGACTTGAACTCAAGGCCTTGTACTTTTCTGGCTGCCATCCTCTGGACATTCTCTAGCTTTTCAATTTCCTTCCTAAACCATGACACCATAGCTGAACAGAATACTCCAAATTTGGTTTGTCATGAGCTGAGTGCAGAGAGAGAAGCTCTTGTCCCTGTAAATGCAGCCCAGGATTGCATTAGGGTTTTTGGCTGTCATATTATACCTCTGACTCACATTGTACTTGGAAAACAAAACAAAACATATTTTTCAGACAAATTACTACCTAACTCTGCCGCTGTCTTCTTGTTGTTCAGGAGCTGATTTTTTGAACTCAAGTGTATGACTCAATTTACTTGTATTTAATTTTGTTTTATTAAATTCAATCCCATACTCTAGTATCCATCTTTTTTGAGGGATGGGAGCAGGAGAGGAAGGTTCACAATAACTCATGAACCAGTACACTCTCAGCATATTACGTGCTCCGAGTTGTTTTCCCATAAATGGTGATTGATTTGTAGTAATCCATCCATACTCTCTCCTCTATAATTATAAATAGGAAAACAGTTTGGGTAGCTGAATGGCACAGTGGATAGAGTACTAGGCTTGGAGGCAGGAAGACTCATCAAATACAGCTTTACACTATGCTTATACTAGTTGGGTGATCCTGTTTGCCTTTGTTTTCTCATCTGTAAAATGAGCTGGAGAAGAAAATGGTAAACTGTTCCAGTATCTTTGCTACGAAAACCTCAAATGAGGTCATGAAGAGTTGAATTCGACTGAACCAACTCCACAAAACAAACAAAAAGACAGTTCACCAAAGATAAATAATGGAGTTAAGTTAGAGCAGCTACTTAGAAATTGTATATCTATTCCTATGGAGCATAATGACATTTAATAAAAATGTGTTTCATTCTTTCCCAGTCAGTCACTAAATTTTTTTCTGTATACTACAACCATTAAGTTAGAGCTTTTAAAACAAATTATAATTTCTCCCACTGAAATAATGAATTTTGTATATTACATAGGGTACAAAAAAATGACTTATTTTCCAGGCATGAAGCAGTTGTAACTGTATATAACAGGAACCTTGTTTAGATAACCAACGGCTCCATTGTACTTACTCTTTACTTACTGTGCAATATTTATCATTGCTATAGAGTTTATAGACTTCATTCACAAATTCTGTGATTTCCTTGACCAAAACACCCCTTCTTAGTCATCATTCCAAAACATACGCTTAACTTTCATTATTAGAATATAAGGTCCTTGAAGGCAGGGGCTGTCATAGTTTTTGGATTTGTATCCATTTAGCCCAGTTAGCACAATACTTAGACCATGTAAGAGCTTCATAAATACTCCCTCCCCCTATTCATTTTTCATTCATTCATACCCTAAGTGCCCTTTTGTTTGAATCTGGCAGTGTGTCCTAGAGAGGTAAAAGGGTTAAATAGAGAAAACTATGTTTAGCTCCAAAAAATAGACACTCAAATTTGTCCCATAGGAAGATTCTTATCTAGTTGATATTCAAAGTTAAAAAGCAAGTTTCATTTAAAGAGAAAGCAGTAATACTAATAGATTATAATTTTTAGGTGTTATAGGACTGTGTGTCAGGGAATAGTATAAAATTTTCTCTCTCTCTCTCTCTCTCTCTCTCTCTCTGTGTCTCTCTCTCTGTCTCTCTGTCTGTCTGTCTCTCTCTCTCTGTATCTTACACAGAGGTTAATGTAGAGTTTTGTGATGGGTGTGAGCAGGCTGCCACACATGACAAATAAGGAAGTTTGAAGAATTAGAGTAAAGGATGTCATCAAGGAAATGTTTGAGCAAAAAAGATGAGTTGGCCAGACAGTCACATGGCCAGAGAGGAATAATAAGTCCAAGGGTTCTACTAACATCTTTATGACAGCAGAAATTGAGAAAGGCCCTCATTTCCTTGGATAGACCCTTCATGGTGAATTATAAATTACAAGAAAAGGCCCCAGTGGTAACTAGCAACTTTTTTGATGAACTTGACCAACCTAAAATAAAATGAACACTTCCATATGCAAAATAAAACAAATGAGGCTTGTATAAGAAACTGGGAATTTATTCTCTATGGTTTGCTTACCTTTTAAGTACATACTAAATTCAATGTGTGACTTGCAAAGTTGTCCTGTTTGTCTGTTTCCTTCTAGATTTCTTTCTCTTCTCTTCTGTTTTAAAAAAAAAATGTTGCAGCAACTCTCTTCTTTCTTCTGTTTTCTCCACTATTAAAAAAATATAAAATATGCATATGATATCTATACTAACATGTATATCAAACATCAAATTAACACATAAGCATATTTGTTATTAAAATTTGCATAATAGCAAACATGTATGCTTTATATATGCAAAATGGCATATGTAAGGCCTTATATGCCAAATAAGTATGGCAAATAATGCCACACAAATATGCATAAGTAAGTCAAATAACTTCCAACATTGGCTGGTTCTGAAAGTGGTTCTGCGCCATAAGTCTATCGTTTATTTGTGAAGAGGTGTGTAGCCTACTTCACTATTGGTTCTGTAGAATTCTGGTCAGTCACTGCATTGATCAAAAAATAAGTTTTAATGTTTTTATTATAGTATAAATTCTTCACTTGCTTTTCCTCACTTCACTCTATACCAGTAAATATAAATTTTCCCATGTTTCTCTGAAACCCTCTATTTTGTCATTTTTTTATGGCACAATAATATTCCATTACATTCACATACTGTAATTTGTTAAGCTGTTTCCCCAATGATGGGCATAATTTAGTTTTCATGTAAGTACTTCCTCTGTGATAGGAACTCTGTAAACTTCTGAGAATATAAATTGAAAAAGAAAACCAATCCTGCCCTTAAGGAGTTCATATTTCAATGACTGGTTAGTTCAGCAATAAGGCAGATAAAGAGGGTTGAAGCTTCTAAGGGTCTGCCAGTGGATGGATATCAACACCTAACAATTCTAACAATGCATCAGGACTACCACATAGAACAAGGTCATCACCACTGGAAAGAGAGTGGTAGGACCAAGAGTTGGGCTCCCTCCTACAAAGGAAGGAATGAGGAGTCAACATCCAGTATAGAAGAGAAGGGAAATAGAACACTGTTGGGATAAGCTCTGAAGGTAGTCTCATCTTCTAGTTATGACTAGTACACTCCTGACAACAGCATCTGCAACAGGGGGGTAAAGTTGAGTTCCAATCAAATTTTTAATGGATACGCACAAGAAATTATAGCGATCGGGAAAGACTTTGTATACTGTAGAGGTAATATATTAACTGAACATTAACTCTAGGTAGGAATTGTAAAAAATGGAGGTGAGGAAGAGAAATGTTGGCATATGAGGACAGTCTATGCAAACACACAGAGACAGGAATTGGACCCTCCCACATGAGGAGCAAGTAGGCTGGGTTGGCTGGAATGTAGAAACCATGAGAGAAAGTATTGAGAAATCAGTCTGAAAGGATAGGTTGAAGCCAGATTGGGAAGATCCTTAAGTGCAAAATAGAAGAGTTTGCATTTTGTACTAGAGGCAACATGAAGCCACTGAACCTTTTTGAGAGCTGGATTGGCATTGCTAGAATTGTGTTTTATGAATATCAGCTCAGCAGCTATGAGTAGGGTGGATTGGAGAAGGAAAAGATTGGGGCAAGGAGCCCAATAAGGAAATCATTGAATTAATTCCAATGAGAAGTGATAAAGGACTGAATTTAGATGATGTTCATGTGAGAAAAGAGAAGGGGATGGAGGTTAGATATTCTGTGGAGATAGAAATTTACCTAACATGACCTGATATAGGTAAAATAGAAAGAAGGTTTCATTTAGTATGCTTCTAAGGCTGTAATGCTGGGGTGAAAGTGAAGAATGGGAAGAAGGGGGTGATTCATTTGATAGAAATAGGAAAGTTAAGAAGAGGAGTACGTTATGGAGAGAAGATAATGAACTCTCTCTGTGTACCTCATACACATCTAAAACTCATTATATACAAAACAGAATTCATAGGTGAGATTCGATGGAGGAAGAAAAAAACGTCCATATTGGAAATGTATTGATTACCTTAATAAAAAGAAAAAATGGATAATTCATTCAAGAAACACATTCCAAACCTAGAATGGAGGCATGATACGGTAGTAATCAAGACATAGCCACTATCTGGGAATGTGCTGGAGTTCTTCCTTGATGAAAGCAGAACAGATTATTAATTCTTAACTTGCCCAAGGTCTCAAATTCTATAGGGTAAGACAATCTCCAAGGCTTTCAAGAGATGTTCAGAGAAGTAATTTAACTTTACAGAGTTTTGGTTTCTTTACCTAGAAAATGAGAATACTGATACAAGTAGTACATATTACATCAGGCTGTAAGGATCAAATAATATAAAAATATAATATAATGAACTGGAGAAGCAAATGGCAAACTACAGCAGCATTTTTGCAAAGAAAACCCCAAATGAAGTCATGAAGAGAAGTGTCCCAGTGACACGACAACAGCAACAGAAGAGATGTAGAGGCAGCTAGATGGTCATTATAGTGTGTAACAGTAATATAATTTATATGAATGGATTTGCAAACTTTAAAGCACTATACAAATGTCAGCTGTTGTAATCTTTATCATCTCAAGAATGAAATTCTTGATATTCAATCCCAAATGATTCCAATGAAGAAGAAAAAGGGGGAGCTATTTTTACAAAGATGATATGAAGGCACCAGTCAGACTTGTAAAATATATTCATTTATTCAACCTTCAACAGACATTTACTTAAGCCCCTACTTTATGCAAAGTTCTGTACTAGGCACTGATGATGATAGATAATATGGTACACATCTATGTTGAACTTACAGTTTAGGAGAAAGAAAATATACAAAACCACCCAGGTATAATAAACTGTATAACACGATGAAGTACATTAGAAAGTTGCAAAATAAAGTGTTAATTGAGTTCTGTGGGAGAAAATTGTGTGGGATGTTGAAAATCCTTACTGATCAAGGTAGGTGGGGTGGAGATGGAAGGGAGGAGAGGGGAGAAGATCAGGGAAGGTTTCCTGGGTATGTGTTTTAGCCTTTAAAGATGGATAAAAATTCAAGAGGCAAAGGGAGGCAGGCTTTTCAACCAGAAGCAAGAGCCCTAAAGAGAGCAAAATAGACTGACTACTTTGGGGAGTCACTGCATAGATGGGTTTGTTGGGAGTATAAAGTGAATGAATGGGAATAATATGGATCAAAGGAGAATATTTTTAAATGCTTTGTAAACCTTAAAGGGCTATATAAAGTGCTACATATTAGAATTATTTTGTTGTTATTTGGTATGAGGTAAAATGGGTTGCTAGGTGGCACAATGAATAGAATGCTGGGCCTGAAGTCAGGAAGACTCCTCTTTCCAAGTTCAAATCTAGCCTCAGACACTTACTAGCTGTGTGACCCTGGGCAAGTCACTTAACCCTTTTTGTCTCAGTTCATCTATAAAATGAGCCAAAACTCATTTATTGAATACCACTCAAGTATCTTTGCCAAGAAAACCCCAAATGGGGTCATGAAGAACCAGATATGACTGAAACAGCTGACTGACATGGAAGTAAATAAGGCTTACAATAAAAGATTGTGGCAGAAAATGGAATTTTTCTGAAAAGTGACTTGCCCAATGTCCACAAAGCAAGTAAATTGCACAAATCAGGTTTGGATTCAGGTCTTCTGCCTACAGTTATATGAATCCAGGGCTTTTTTCTGTCCTGTCTAGCTGTGTTCCCTCTCTAACATTTCTTCTTTTGTGGTTGCTCAGTTGATTCAGTCATGTCCAGCTCTTTGTGATCCCATGGACCACACTGTCCATGGGGTTTTCTTGGCAAAGATAATAGAGTGGTTTGTGCTTTCCTTCTCCTGTAGATTAAGGCAAACAGAAGTTAGTGACTTGCTCAGGGTCACACATGTAGTAAGTGTCTGGGGATTTTTTTGAACTCAGAACTTCCTGCCTCTGGGTCCAGTGCTCTGTCCACTGACCATGTAACTGCCCCTGCTTCTCCTCTGTTGCTGTTCAGTTGTGTTGGACTTCTTGTGACCTCATTTGGGACTTTTTTAAGCAAAGATTCCAGAGTAAACTGAAAAGTTTGTACAACCAAATGCAATGCAACCAAGATTAGGAGGGAAGCAGAAAATTGGGAAAGAATTTTTGCAACTAGTATCTGCGATAAAGGCCTCATTTCTAATATATCTATAGAGAATTGAGTCAAATGTACAAGAATACAAGTCATTTCCCAAATGATAAATGGTCAAAGGATACAAACAGGCAGTTTTCAGAGGAAGAAGTCAAAGCTATCTATAGTCATATGAAGAAATGCTCTAAATCACTATTGATTAGAGAGATGCAAATCAAAACAACCCTGAGGTACCACATCACACCTATCAGATTGGCTAACATGACAGAACATGATGATGATAAATGTTGGAGACAATATGGGAGAGTTGGAACACTAATTCATTGTTGGCGGAGCTGTGAGCTGATCCAACCATTCTGGAGAGCAATTTGGAACTATGCCCAAAGGGCTAAATAAATGTGCATGCCCTTTGACCCAGCAATAGTGCTTCTAGGACGGTATCCCCAAGAGATCATAAAAATAGGAAAGGGTCCCACATGTACAAAAATATTTATAGCAGTACTCTTTGTGGTGGCCAAAAACTGGAAATCAAGGGGATGCCCATCAATTGGGGAATGGCTGATTAAATTATTGTATATGAATGTAATAGAATATTATTGTGCTATAAGAAAAGACGAACAGGAAGACTTCAGAGAGTCTTGGAAAGACTTATATGAACTGATGCTGAGGGAAAGGAGCAGAACCAGGAGAATTTTGTACACAACCATAACCACAATGTGCGAGGATTTTTTCTGGTAGACTTAGAACTTCATTGCAATGCAAGGACTTAAAAAATTCCCAATGGTCTTTTAAGGCAAAATACCTTCCACATCCAGAGAAAGAACTATGGAATTCAATCGCAGATTGTAGCAGATCATTTTCTTTTGTATTACATTTTGTTTTGTTATATGATTTCTCCCATTCATTTTAATTCTTCTGTACAACATGACTAAGGTGAAAATGTTTTTAATAGGAACGTATGTGTAGAACCTATAAAAAATTGTATGCCATCTCAGGGAGGAAGGCAGTGGTGGGGGAGGGAAAGAAAAAATCTAGGTTGTATGGTAGTGATTGTGGAACACTGAAAATTAAAAAAAAAGGTTGCTGGAATAGTTTGCCATAGCTTCAGTTCATTTTACAAATGAGGAAGGCAAATAGGGTTAAGTGATTTACCCACTTAAGGGTTACTTAGCTAGTAATTGTCTGAGGCCAGATCTGAACTCAGGAAGATGTCTTCCTGACTACAGGCCTGGCATTCTATCCACTATACCACATAGCTGCCCTTGTATAATCCCTTTCCCAGCCATTGACCTCACATTTTACTACTTTCCTTTTCTGTCCCCTCCCCTCTCCCCCTTTTTATCACATACAGTAGGACCAGCAATGATTATGAACAGTGAAATAGAGTGAAGGAAATGGTATGAGTCAGTTCCTGGGAGGCAGAGCTAGAAAGGAAATCATTTAGTTGGACCCTAACATTGTAGAGATGGGAAACTGGAACCCAGGAAAAAGTATCCCAAGGTTCCACACACAGGGAGTCAAGTTTGCAGGTGGGATTTTGGACTGAGATCCTCTTCCTTCAAGAGACAGAGCAGTCTCTCTAACACATATTTAATTTACTTGTCCAATGCTGACGTAGACATTCTAGGATGAAGCATTGTATTTCATGTTCAGCCTGATCCAGAAGACCCAGTATAGGTGTATCATGCCGTCTTTCACAACAGCACCTAAGCTTCAAACACTTAGCCTGCACCACCAGTTCCCAAGTATTCTATCTAGGTCTCCCTAGCTGTTATCAATGTGGCTGCATTTCTCAAGAAGACAAGTTTGTAGGTACTAAAAACATTTGGAGTTAAGTCATTCTGGCCATATTATAAGTGCCTAGATCAGAAGCCAGGTAAATTGAAGAGATAATGACTTAGCAGAGGATTTTCATTGGCTATGTTGCTCCTTATTCACCTACTGATACCCCTTCTGTTTATCACCAGCAGCTGTCTGGGTCAGAGTTAAAGATCCCTGAGGATGCTTTGGAAAGAGTAGGGGCATAACCCTGGTGTCTTAGCCATTTACTCTTCCAAAGCAGCAGGTTTTCATTTAGCCCAAGGCTGTGCATGAGATATTGCTGGGTGTATGATAAATATCCTGCTGACGACAAAATCACTAGGTTTCACAATGATCATCAAGATCATTTATTAAGCACCCATCAAATGCTTTGCTGAATACACAATTGTCCTTTGGGAACTTGGGTGTAAAGACCACTTTCTGACCAATCAGCCTAGACACAGTTCACCAAAAGGGAGAGCTATCAATGTGAATCAAGACACTCTTGGATTTTGGGAAACACTGAAACAATACATAACCCTGGGCACAAAAAACTCAAGGCGGTGTATGGCACCAAGCCTATTGGGGGAGGAAAGAGAAGCCAAAGATTATATTCATGTGGCAATTCTCCAGAGCTTTCTACACTTCTTTTTGCTCCTTATTTATGCAAAGTGAATAAACCAAATGGTATTTGGGGCAAAGAACTCCTCTGGCTGTATTAGATCAGTGTTTCTCAGATTGAAGGGAATACTAGGGTGGTGAAGAGTTGTCAAATGGTTGCATACATTGAAACTTCAAAGCGACAGACACTGTTAGGTGGTGGTGACACAACTGTTCCAGGGTGCAACCACTTTCTGCCACATCAACAACCAATGGTCTGAGCTTTTCTGAAACCATCTTTGTCCTCTTTGCTCTCTCCCTCATTCATGGAATCATAGATCTAGAACTGATACGACCAGAGAGGTCATCTAGTCCAACTTGATCGTTACAGATGGTGATCCTGAGACTTAGATGAAGTGAATTATCCAAGGTTACAGAGACTGTAAGAGGCAGAGCTAGAATTTGACCTCAGGTCACCTGACTCAAAAATCTAGCATGATTCAATTTTTTGAGGGCTTACTAATGTATAGGGTATCATGATAAGGCATTGCAGTGGGATATGGGTTTAAGAAGGAAGGTGGACAAGGATGAATAAAGACACAACCCTTGACATCAAGAGGCTTACAATTTGTGTCATGGATCATGTTTCTACCCTTATGAAGCAACATGGAATGATGGATAAAGAGCTGGACTTGTAGCTAGGAAGGGCTGAGTTCAAATCCTACCTTGGACACATTACCTATACATCCATAAGCAAGATATTTAAACTTCTCTGAGTCAGTTTCCTTCTCTGTAAAATGACCTGTAAAGTTCCTTGCAGCTCTAAAACTTGATGATCTTGTGAGATGTGATCTATGTCCTTTAAAAACCTGAATTACAGAAATAAAGAAAAAGGAACTCCCATGCTTTTCAGAAAGTCTAAGCATTGTTATCCTGCGCTAAGCCTCTATGACTTCTATGTCTATATTGGTGACTCATCTAACTCCAGGTTTTTTTTGTGGAGGTGAACTAGGCTATCTTTCCCCTCTCTTCTTATCTAGTCTTAACTACTGAAAGAGCATTTCCTTAGACAAGCTGAGAACCGGGAAAGACCTTGGCTTAAAAAAGCCAGGATTTCACACTGCCTCTGGGACCATTGTCAGTTGTCTTGCCACTGGACTCTGATGGCACTGGAGGAGAGATGACTCTGCACGGCTCTGTCTCACTTAAATCCAATTCACTTGCAAGTTGACATCACTCTGCTGAGATCATCGGTGCTTTTCAAGGACAAACCACCACAGCAACCATCACAATCACTGGAAAAGGCAAAGGAACCTTTTTGATTGAACTTTTAAAAAAATTCATGATATCTAACCTTAGATAGGCCCTAACTCCTGTTGATCAATCGTTTTCTTTATTTCATTGTTTGTACTCTTGATAGCTCCTATTCTAAACTTTTTCTGATCTCCTCAAGCTTTAAATCTCTTTCCCAAACCCTTCCCTCTCAGCACATGGCTTATTGGTCTGAGAAGATAAAGTCTATTCACAAAAATTTCCCCACACATCAAAACTTCTCTATCTCCTTTTTCTTTTTACCAAGAGTAACCTCAATATTGTTCAAAAAAATAAATTGTATCTTTTTTAATCCCCAAAATTTCCCCCAGAGTTACTCCCTCCCTGAGAACTATTCCTGTAGTAAATATATTTTTAAAGAAAACATTGGCATAATTCATCAATATAACAAAAAAGCCTGAAAAATATGTTCAATAAACCATACTCACAGACCTCCCATATGTGCAAAGGAATAGAGTGAAAATATCTTTTCATATAACTTCTTTGGAGCCATCCTTATTGTTTGTCATTTTGCAATAGTCACTTTTGACTTCTGTGTGGTTGTTCCTTTCTGTTAATCTTGAAATCATTGTGTACATTGATTCCTTGGCTCTGCTTAATTTATTCCGCAACAGTTGATGTAAATCTTTTCATACTTCTCTGTAGGAATTATACATATAATTTCTTATAGCCCAGTAATATTCTATCACATTCATGTACCACATTTTATTTAGCCATTCCCCAACTGTTGAATACTTATTTTATTTCCAGTTCTTTGGTTTCACAAAAAATGATGCTCGACATATTTTAATGTATATACATACTTTCTTTTTATCAATGGCCACCTTGGGATATGAGAGAAGTAGTGGAATCTCAAGGTCAGAAAGTATAGACTTTTTACTTATTTTATTTTCACTACTCCAAATTGCTTTCCAAAATGATCATACTAATTCAAAGTCATACCAACAATACGTTAGCATGCTTCTTTTCCCATAACCCCTCCAACACTGGCAATTCCCATCTTTTGTCATTGTTGACAAGGTTCTTTGTGTGAGGTGAAACTTTCATTTCTTTTATTACCACCTGTAGTCTTAAAGTCATTTCCTCCCTCCCTCCTCCTGGATTTTTATATACTGTATCATCCTTTCATGTTCACTTTATCTCTTTCTACTGACTCTTTCATACTGTCTATAAACACAAACACATTTATGTCTCTCCTCTTCTAAAACTATCTATCTCCCTTGAGTAATAACCCCATTGGGCTACTTTGCACAATTTCAGTGCCAAACTTCTAAAAAAGAACATCTCCTCTCACCGGCCCCACTTCCTCACAACCTGTTCAATCTGACTTCCACATATACCAGTTCCATGAAAAGGCTCTCTGACACGCCGTAAATGTCCTCTCAGTCACCATATCCAATAGCCCTTTCTCAGACAACTTCCTCTTGGAAATCTCTGAGCCTATAAGGCTGTTAACAGCTTCTTCCTTCCTGAAATTCTTCTCTCCCATGGATTCTATTACACCAAACTCTCTTGATTTTTCTCCTACTTCTTGGGCTATACCTTTGTTTTTCCTTCATGTAAAAATTAGTCAACTGAAATATCAGCATTGGTAGAAGAGAATTACACATGAAACTGTGGATCTTTATTGCATACAGTTAATTTTTCTTTAAAGTATAGAGTAAATTAAAGCTGCCTTGTTTGTCTGTGATTCCTTCTAGACTTCTCATCTATCCAGGACACTCCTTTATCAACTTTTCTGGTTCTTCTTCATCTCTTCTAAATGCAAATATTTCCCAAGACTCCACTTTGACCACTTTTTCTTCTTTCTCTACATTCTCTTCCATCATGACCTCATTTTCTCACATGACATCAAAGGTTAATTCCATGCTGATAACTCCCATATCTATACATCTACTTCATAACTTCTTTCCTGAGCCATATTGTCTCCTTTACAACTGTTTACTCTATACCTCCTCTCAAAGGTTCTCAGGCTCCTCAAACTCAACATATTGAAAAAAAAAAAGAACTTATTATTCCCCCACCCAAACCTGTTTCTCTTCCTGATTTCTCCATTTCTGTTAATGGCACCAGCATCTTTCCCTACACCCTGGCTCAAAATCTTGGTGTCATCTTTGTCTCCTCCCTTTTTTTCTCCCTCCCACAATGGATTAGTCATCAATGTCTGCTGATTCTAAGCCCACAATGACTCTAGCATTCATCTTATTTCCCCTCCTTTTCACTGCCACCACCCTCCTTGAAGTCTTCTTTAGTTCTTTCATGAACTATTTGCAATATCTTCCTAATCAGTATCACTGCCTTTAATCTCTTCCCTCTTTAGCTCTTCTACATACAGTTTTCAGATTAATCTTAGGTAAAAAATTAAATGTTACCCAAACTACTTTGCAACTAGATCTATTTATCTCGCAGCTCTAAAGTCAGGCTGTGTTACCCAGGGGAAACCAAACCTTTGCATTTGTTGACAAAAAACTGGAGTTCAGATCCTCCTTCTGTTACTTTGCCCAACTTGTGTGTTGGGCAAAACTTTAATTTTCTGGGTCTCATTTTCCTCATTTGTAAAATGTGTGCAGGGAAGATGGAGGTGTCTAGGATCCCTAGATCTGGAACAGACACTGGGACTTGAGGAGCTTTTTGTTATCTCAGTAGCCCAGGACAAGGTTGGGGTAGAAGACTATCTGTCTTTACTCTCTGACTTCAAATTCTTGAGAGCAGGGCAACCTTCTAGGGATATGATCATCACTCTATGTACCACCCATCACCAAGGGAGATATGTTTGGCTATACAGCTTATAAAGGAAGATCTGATCTCCACATGTCAGAGAATAGGCCCCCTCCAGCAACTTCTCAGGAACATCTTTGACCCTGCACCTGAGGGATCCAAATAGAAAATGAAAGCATAATTGTGAGAAAGAGTGGTAGAACGCTGCAGAATAAATTATTGCTATAGACTTAAGAGCTGCTCCTCCATGGGGCTTCTACAAGTATATAGTAACTGAAGCTCTCAAGCTTTTTGTCTTTTTAGGTGGGAAGTCTAAGGAAACACTCATTTATTTACCTGAATTGCATCCTTTTTGTCCTTGAGTCAAGCCTTAGCAGGGCCATATTGTTGGTGCTCATAAACAGTGCCTCAAACCTGGAAGATCCTCAAGAAAAGCACCCTGGATCTCTCCTCCTTCTCCCTGAAACTAGGCAATCTTCAAGCGCAGGGCCCAAGTCTACTCATCTATCTTCCCCAGGCAGATTCGTAAGAGCAGAGACCAGGTCTGCCACTTCTTGATAAGTCAAGAAATATTAATAACAACAGAAGGACCAAGCAATTCAATTGATGTGAAATTGTTTTTCAAACACTTGAAACTTTAAGAGGCTTATGTATTTCTACTTCATGCTTCATGACTTTTTCTATGTCTTTGTTATCAACATTGTTTATTTATCACGCTAAAGATATTTTTAAAAATGAAAGAAATAAAATATGTGCTTCTACCTCTAAGGATGGAAGGATGCTTTAAATGATACAAATACTTAAAATAAGAAATAACCCAAATGATTTATCTAATAGCAAAGTTCCAAATAGTGATTTTTAATCATGTAAATGATACAATTTCAGTGTGTGAGAGTATTCATTTCATTCCAGTGATGATTAGTTCATCAGTGAAGTTCTTTCTATAGCTGACTCTCTAAAAGCTGATGAGAAATAGTTCTGATCAGATCTAAGTTCATGACAAAAGAGATGAAGAAACAGAGTGTTTGAAAGGTAAGGTTGAGTGACTAAGTAATTCAACTTATTATAAATGCCCAAGTTAACAATAAAGGACATATGAAGAAAGCTATCTGCATCCAGAGAAAGAACTGATAAATAAAAGTTTGGATAGAATAGTTTTGCATATATTACATATACCTATTTGTGACTAACGGTAGCCATCTCTAGAGTAAGGAGGAGAGAAGGAAAAAGAAAAAAAGTTATATGACATCTTTGTTATATATTTTAAAAGAATAGTAAGTATATAATAGGTTTGCAGTTTTGTAAACTATCTTCTTTCTATCCTACTGTGTTGTGGAAATACTTATTTTCTTTCTTACATTCAAAAAAATATTTTTTTAATTTTTTTTTAATTTTTAATTTTTTTTAATTTTTTAAAAAGAAAGATAAGATTCTTCTCGGTAACGGGATGTTGCTTCTTGAGCTATTTAGGATGTTTGCAACACTTAAATATTATTACATTTTGATTTAAACCTACTGCATAGTCTACCACCCAGGTTATTGAAAAACATCCTTTATTTCTTTTATTGAATTTTATCTAGTGAGTCAATGTTTAAAAACTTTCAGAAATGTTCAAATTCTGACATCCAATAAGTATCAAGAATGGCTAACTGGTCCATTACATGGGATTAATTAGAAAATTTCATTGGTCTTACATATAACAGAGATTGTCAAACTGGCAAATTGGAAGTTGCAGCAACTATGATTGAAGATGTGGCTGCTCCATCAGTCCAAGTGAGTCACACTATATGGGTAACTAGGTGACATAGTGAATAGAGAACTGGGCTGGGCGTCAGGAAGACTTGAGTTCATATCTGGCCTCAAACACTTACTAGCTGTGTGACCTTGAGAAGTTCCTTAATTCACTATTTGTCTCAGTTTCACTAACTATGGGGGAAAGAGTAGCATCCACATTGTTGATTTGTTGTTAAGATGAAATGAAATAATATTTGTAAAGCACTTAGCATGAGGCCTGGCTCATAGCACACTCTTTATAAACTCTAACTATTATACTTGTGGATACCACAGGGAAGAGAACCCCAGTTGTGAGTTTCATTTCCAAAAAACAAAAATTGTGACATATTTGCAGCAACAACAAAATGTTCAAAATGCTTTTCCCAAGTAAGTGGTTACAAAGAAATGTATTTGATGATAAATATTTTCTTTCTCTTATCTGTGCAAATGCACCTTTATTACACATAACTACAAGCTGATGTTTTAATTTTACTTTGCAATGAAACTTTTCATCCCACTATATTTTATTTGTCTTATGGATAAAAAAAAAATGCATTGCCTCAGTTAGTGTAGCTTGATCCTTCCAGGTATTCTTAAATTCCGTTTTTTCTTTAAGTACCTACTATGTGCTTGGCATTGAGCTAAGCCCTGGGAATACAAAGAAAGGTAAAAATAGACCCTGATCTCAAGGAGTTCTCATTCTAAGGGGAAAGACAACATGCAACCAATTATTTACATGCAAGATCCATACAAGGTAAATTGGAAATAATCACAGAGGGAAGTTTGTCTCCCTACTGAGTTCTCTGAAGTCAGAGTGTCTCCTTCATCAGCAATATAGTTCAGGTCTGGGTACATGGGAAGAGGCTAAAGTGATGGGCACAAGTGGGATTGAAGGGAGCAAGGTAGGGGGTGATAAAATACTCTCACATCCAGAATACCTTCATATGTGTTATCTACACACTGGACTTTGTATACGAGGATGCCATACTTTTCTTGTTATGCCTACATATCTGTCACATATACTGTACTGATGACCGACCAATGGGCTCTCTAAAGAACCCTCCCTTGTCCCTTTCCCCTTCCCTATCCGCATATATGTGTGTGAGTATGTATATATGTGTCGTTCCCTGTTAAACCCATTCCTGATGAAAGTAGGTTATGAGAACTACCAGCCCTCCTCTCCCATTTCATTCTTCTATTTTGATTCTTTCTCTTGCATCTCATTTGTATAAAATAATTATTCCTTTTAGCTGTTCCTAAATGGTTTTACTTTTAAAGTTATATCATAGTGAGGTCTACCCCAATCTTTCTTACCTAACTATTAATGACAATCTTAGACATACATTTTACATACATAAAAGGTAAATGGTCTATCCTTATTGAATCCTTTGTAATTAGTCTTTGGTATGTACCTTGTGTTTCTCTTGGCTCTTATATGTCAAATCTTCAATTAAGTTCATTTTTTTTAAACAAAGTACAGAAAGTCTGACAGTTGATCAAATGTCCATTTTTTTTTCATTCAGGATTATGCTTAACTTTGCTAGTTATGATATTTTTGGCCTGAACCCCAGTTCTTTTACTCTTTGAAATATACTGTTCCAAGAACTGCAGTCCTTCAGTGTCCCAGCAGCTAGGTCTTGTGTGATTCCAACTGTGGCACCATCATAATTAAATTTTTTTTTCTTATTACTCTTCATATTTTATCCTTGAGCTGGGAGGGTTGCAGAATTTGACTATATTATTCCTATGAGTTTTCCTCATAGGATCTCTTTCAAGTGGTGAATGATGGATTTTTTTTCTATTTCTACTTTCCCACTTGTTCTAATCCTTCAGGACAATTTTCTTTAATTATTTCTTATATTGTTGTATCAAGATTCTTTTTTGACTATAGCTTTCAGGTAGTCTGATTATTCTTATGTTTTCTCTTCTTGATCTGTTCCCCAGATATGTTTTTCTTATAAGATATTCCACTTATAAGATATTCTCCTATTTTTTCATTCTTTATATTTTGTTTTATTATTTCTTGGTCTCTTATAACTTCATTGGCTACCTCTTGCCCAATTCTAACTTTCAAGGTGTCATTTTCTTCCTTAATATTCTAGATCTCCAATTTATGGCTTTCTGCTTCTTAAACTCAGTTTAAACTTAAACTTGTTCCTCACATTCAAAGTCAATGCTTTAGGTCAGGTTGTTGTTTTCCCAGGGCAATTTAGACTCTTAATAATGAAGATATAAAATGTTTCATTTCTCTATAACATCATTTCCTTCCTTTTACTGAATTGCAGTCCTTCTTTATGAATTACCTACTGTATAATTCAAACTAGATGTACCATAGGCAAAGTTAGCATGTCCAAAACAAAACACTTAACCTTTCCCCTCCTAATTCATCTCTCTTCTGAACCTCTCTATTTCTTGTCAAGAACACTACCATCCTTCCAGTCACCTATGTTTTTAATCTTGGCATTAATCTCAATTTCTTACTCTCACTCATCCCACACATCTACAAAGTTGCCAAATCTGTTCCTTTCTAGTTCCAAAGCATTTCTCCCACGTCTTCTTATCTTTACTCACACAGGTACCAGTTGAGTTCACTTTCTTTTTTTTAAAGACATTCGGATTGGCAACACTTTTATTAGTCAAAAGGCCTCAAAATTTCCTTCCCATGTAGGGAGAAAATCATTTGGCCATGTCCCAGCTGGAGACTACAGCCTGACTACATTAACGTTCCCCATGCCAGAATGGTCTCCGCCTACAACAGTGCAACAAAACTTTGAGTTCACATTCTAACTCTAGTTCCAAAAGTCTCTTATTTACTCTTTCTGCCTCAAACCTCTGCCCACTTCAAATGACACCCCACAGTCAACGAAGTGATTTTCCTAAAGTATAGTTCTGGCCTCAAAAAAGTCAGCAAGTTCCCTATTATTTTAAAATAAAATATAAACTCCTCTGTTTAGCATTTAAATCTCTACATAACCTGTCAAGTCTTCTTACATATGAATTCTCTTCGTTAACTAACCATATTGTCTATTCTGCACTCACAAATATTCCATCCTCTGTTCTAGTGCTTTTGCAATGATTGTCCCCAACATACCTAGAATAGGTTCTCCCCACACCTCTATGATTCTTGGAATCCCTACTTCCCTTCAAGACTCAGTTCAAGCACCACTTTCTACATGAAACCTTTTTAGAGCCTAGTGCATTTTGTCCCCAAACTCTCTTGTATGTATTTTGTGTAGGTAATAGCCCTTCAGTAAATGATTGAACATAACTCTCTTCGGAAACCTTGAAAGAAGGACAAGTCACTAAAGACCCTGGGAGTTGTATTTCTCAGTGTGGGAAGAGATGATGCTAATAGGAAATCAGGACAATACATAGAGTGTTCCCACTTTAGCAGAAATTTTAAGGCTTTTATGAGAGAGAAAGAAGACAGGACGTTCAAAGAGGAGGATAGAGTAACAGTCCCCTCCGCCTCCCTTTCCCCTTCAATTGTGGTGGTCTGGGCAGCCTGTGGCAGCATCATTTGTAATTCTTTTTCTCAAGCACAAGCTTCAAGAGGTGAAAACTTAAAAGACAAGAGGTATGAGTGTTTCTTGTTTTGTTTTTTAACCTTAAGCACTTGTTCAGGTGGTTGGAGAACCTAGAAAAAAGCAGACATAGAGGAAATGGCAATCCTTACCCTGTGTCTTATTTCAAAGAGATACAATTGGCACTGATTCTCAATTGTGTCATGCCATTCTGTTAAAGTCTATGTCTGACTGATATAATCTTATTTCTCATAAACACCTCTGGCTAATCCTACTTTTGCATTTCCTTGCATCTTTTTGCTAAGAGGCATGAAAGACAGGGGATACTCTGGGAGCTACAAAGGAGAGTGCCCTGCTCTAGGGGAGAATCCTGATCTAAACCCTTCAGCCCATTGTTAGAGAGTTTCCACCCTACAACTGTGACATCATCATAAGCCATTCATAGAGTTTATAACCACAGTTCCAAGGGCAAAATTACCATGAATTTAGGGGCTAACAAAATCTCCTTCCTCAAATCGCAAGCTTAACATAGTGACCTCTAGGGTTATATGTATTTATGATGTGTATACTTATATGTTTACATCTTGTCTCTCTCTTTTGAATATAAGCCCCTTTAATGCTGTACTCTTTCTTAATATTCTTTTCATGCTACGGAAATACAAGTTTACTTATGCTCTTTAAAAAAAATTAGAATGTTAATCCTTTGAAGGACAAAGTTTCACCACTTTTGTTTTTGAATCCCTACTGCAGGGCTAGCACAAGACATGTAGCAGACACTTGATAAATACTTGTTAACTGATTACTAGGAAAAGAGCAAACATAACGTCCACCTCTCAAAATGTTAGAGATACTGTAAGGTGATTCCTTTCCTCCCCCCATTTTTGGGCTTCTAAAATGGAAAATCAAAGCCTTTAGATGCTAAAGTTAAAATCTTGTAATTCTTGTTCAAAAGTTTCTATCATATAAATTTAAGAAGCCCAAAGGCTGGGGGAGTAGGTGGGAAGGGAAAGAAAGGGGTTAAATAGCTCATCTCCCTAAAGTTATGTCTTTAACGCATTTGGTATCCTTACTGTATCAACATTTCAATGACAAGATTTAATTTTATTTGAGTTGTGACACTCATTACTCTTCATGTAATTCCTTCCCATTCAAATGTGTTTGTGTGTGCATGTGTGTACATGTGTGGAATTAATCTGACTTCCCCAGTTCCTAACGTATATTGAAAGTCCATATTACAGTAGAAGGGATAAGATAAATTTAGAAAAAAGAAATAGGGATTGGGGAGAATGAAGTGTAGTAAGATGTTCAATAGATGTTATGAATATCATATAATTTGTATGCAAAATAAGAAGCATATTTTACTTGTTAGGGACCTAAGTTACTAAGTCAGATACTTTAAGAAGTTTAATTAACTAAATTTTAAAATATAGTTAAATAATTAATATATGTTCTCTATCATACTATATAATAAATAATATATGTTCTCTATCATATATAGAGGTTATAAAATGTCATATCATTAATATAAGTTGGTTTATAGTTATAGATTTATAAATATATAATATTATAAAATATATTTTAAATTATAAAAATACAATACTACTTACTACTATAAACTATAATTAATATAATTCCAGCATAAATTTTTGGCAGCCATGGAAATCAGCAACTCAATATATTTTGCATTTTGCCCAGGCTTTAGTCTTAATTGAAAAGTTTTCTCCTTTGAATAAGTTTTGCTTACAAGCTTGAAGGCAAAAGGAAAGAAGCAAACCAAATGTATTGTTTTTAAGCACTTGTGTCTCTCAGTAATATTAGATCTTACTTTTGAAAACTTATAGTGACATAGTATATCAATACTCATTGGTATTAATAGCATAATCTCCCCTGTCATACAAAAATATAGATCAAATGACAAAAAGTTGGTGAGGGGGAAGGACCACTAAATCTTAGTTAAGACGTGATTTTCCAGATGGGTGGATTTTTTAGCTTCTTTTTGCTTCTTTATTACTCCCCCACACAGTTCATCTTTGGCTATTAATATGCTTATTAAGGGATGAGAATGGGGAAAAGGTCAATCAAAGGAGTAATTTTAAAACAAATCATAGAAGTTCTGTTAATAGATTAAAATTATTAGCTAAAAATCATTTCAGGGGCGAAACCAAGATGGCGGAGTAGAAAGACTCACCTATGCTAGCTCCAAAACCACAGCCCATGGATTTCCTCTAAAAAGAACTCCCAACAAATTCTGGAACAATGGAAGCTGCACAGCAACACAGTGAAGGAGATTTCCATTCCAGAGAGCCCTGAAAAACCGATCCCAAAGGTCCATTGCACACCCGACAGGAGCAGAGCCCTCCCCTGCCCTGGCCACACGGCACTGAGAGAAGCAAGCAGATCCGAACAGGCTTCAGGGACGGAATCTCCAGTGACCCCGAAGGTCCCTCCACCCACAGACTCACAGGTCAGTGAGAGAGACGGGCTGAAAGGAGAGCAGGGTGTCTCCGGGACTCAGGCCCCTTTGGAAGGCAGTGGCAGAGGCAGCGGCAGAGGCAGCAGGCAGCCAGAGGCTCCCGGAGTGGTTGGGGGCTTGGCAGTAGCTCCATTACAGAAGGTCTCTGCATAAACCCACTGAGGAAACTGAGCCTGGGAGGCGGCCCTGCCCCCACCTGAGCACCAGGAATCAAGCTCCCATTGAATAGCAGCCCTTAAGCTGGGGAGCAGCATTTGAATCTCAGACCGCAAGCAATAGCTGGGTGGACCTAGGCCAGGGGTGAAGAGGACTCTCAGAAGTCAAGTAACTGGCTGAGAAAGTGCCCAGAAAAGGGAAAAAAACTAAGACCATAGAAGGTTATTTTCTTGGTGAAAAAATGATTCCAACCTTCCTCTCTGATGAGGAAAAAAACTGCTTGCCATCAGGTAAAGACATAAGAGTCAAGGCCTCTGTATCTCAAACATCTGAAATAGATATCCCATGGGCTCAGGTCATGGAAGAGCTCAAAAAGGATTTTGAAAATCAAGTTAGACAGGTGGAGGAAAAACTGGGAAAAGAAATGAGAGAGATGCAAGAAAAGCATGAAAAATGGGTCAATACTTTAATAAAGGAGACCCAAAAAATGCTGAAGAAAATAGCACCTTGAAAAATAGGCTAACTCAATTGGCAAAAGAGGTTCAAAAAGTCAATGAGGAGAAGAATG
>CM053771.1:446299613-446352723 GCA_028658325.1 Potorous gilbertii | reverse complement strand
ATGGGTAATTAGAGTGTTCAGTGTATTGGGGAGGGGGGAGGGGACAAATGGGGAGAAAATTTTGGAACCCAAAATCTTGTGAAAATGAATGCAAAAAGTTAAATAAATAAATTTATGAAAAAACAAAACAAAACAAAACATTTCAACTACTTACTTTAATACACTAACAGGGCCCAACTTTGACAGGTTCTGCTAGGTTTAAAATACTTTTCTAGCATTGACTTCATCTTTGTTCAGAGGATCAGATTGCTAAAGTACAGACATTAAATTGGCAGTAGTAAGCTAGTAACTTGATGATTAATTATTTGATCATAGCAATCTATGAAATAAAGAGAAAGACAAAATGAAACAGTCCTGTACAGTGACGTTGGTACAGTACTGAAAACTGGACATGGGCTGTTAAGAATCACTTTTAGATAATTTGTAACATTAATTTTTTATCCTGTTATATGTGAGATGCTTAGTCATATCAATATTGACATTTTGACTACAAAAGAAACCGGAAGAAGGAAATTTCAACAAAATGCAAGATTGACTCACAGATTTTCCTGGACGAGGCAAAGAAAGGAGTTGGTAGGGTTGCTTTCATTATGTGAATTTATGCTTCCACAAAAAGCATAATTTGATGGATTTGCTCATTTTACATTGGTGTACCTATGCTAAGTTTCCACAAAACAGACCGTTATGAAAATAACTGCAACTTATATATCAGTGTCTGTTGCATAGGATGAGAAGTAGAAAAATTCTATGACAAACTTGGAAAGACCTGAAAATTTTATATGTGTGTACATGTGTGTGTGTGCGTATACACACATACATATGTATATATGTATTTATCCATTGATTTCAGTGCAAAGGTAGAAGGTGGAAATAGATGAGGGGAGAGAGAAACAGGAAATTATAGAACAGAAATGAGAAATGAGAGACTAGTGGTTTTCATATTAACCTCATACCTATATCATTAATACTTTCAGGAAAGAACCAGAAGGTGCTTAACATGGTGAGGATCATGGGACCATAGATTTGGAATTGGAGGTAACGTTCAAGGTCATCTAGTCCAATACCTTCATTTTACATGTAAGGAAGAGAAGGTCAGAGATATTTATTACCTTTCTCAAGGTCAGACCGCTAATAAGTCAAGATTTGAGCCCTGCTCTTCTGACTCCAAATCCAATGTTCCTTTCACTGCTATATGATTATATTTCAACAAATAGGAAATGACTCATTGTTAATGAGGAAATCATTCATGATTCATGGTCAGACCACTGGTTTGTTAAAGCAAAGAAAAAAATTAGTTTAGACCTGGAAAAAAAAGAATAAAATTCAGAAAAAGATGGTGCTGTGCAAGAAAACAACTTCATCTTGATCTTTTGGAACTATTTATTGATAGTAAAAATGACACAGAAATGGAAGAAAGAAAATAGACACAGAATACAATAATTTTATATTGAAGCTTAACCAATGTAAATTAGTTACCCTAAGGAGACCAAAGGAATGTAAAATATGCCTTAGTCATATAACATTTGAATTACTTGCCACATGGAAATAGATAACAGTCAAAGGGAGCACCAGATTAAAATACAAACACATACAAAATACAGAGGATGTCGTTAATTGCATTCAGTATAACTTTGTAAAACAGAAGGAAGCAATGGAAAGTAGTATCAGTGTAAAAAGAAATTCTTGGAGAGACCCAGTTAAGTGAAGTCAACCCAACCCAAAGATGCTTAAAAATGAAAATGGGAGGACAAAAAACCAAAAGGAAAATATGAAAGGTCTTCATATTATTTTCAATGACTTTTTTTGTGGGGGGTATCAAGGAACCTAGAACCAGCTCACTTATTAGACTAACATCACAGTCCTAATATGGTTATAGAGGATGTAAAAATGTCACTAAATAGGACAAAGATGAGGAAAGCCCCATATTAGAATAAATGTCATAGAGGAATCTATAGTAGAGACAACACAATTGTCAAGGTACAGAGGATCTATTTGTAATCTTATTTTTTTAAATTAACCTTTACCTTTTAAGTGAAGATCTGTTTTTTCTCCTACCCACTTCCTTCACCAACTCACCCCTATTGAGAAAACAAAACAAATAAATCCCCATTATAAACAAGTATAGCTGAACAATACAAATTCTCACATTGCCCATGCGTGTATGTGTATGTATGTATGTGTCTTTCCAAGTCTATTTCCTCTCTATCCAAGTTGTTTGTCTTCATTCATTCAATTATTCATTTTACCATTTTGTTGTTAAAATTGTTCTTTTGGTTGTACTTACTTCATTCTGTATCAGCTCATACAAGTTTTCCCAGGTTTCTCTGAAACCATCTGTTTCATAATTTCTTATGGCACAATGGTATTCTATCATATTCATATCATATAACTTGTTTGATCATTCCCAAATTGATGGTCACCATCTCAGTTTCCAGTTATTTCCTACCACAAAAAGAGTTACTATAAATATTTTTGTTCATAAGAATTATTTTCCTCTTTTTTTCATCACTGTGGGAGTATAGATCTAATTATGGTATCACTGGGTCAAAGAATATTCATATTTTAAAAACTTTTAGAGCATAATTCTGAATTGACTTCCAGAATAGCCCAATCAGTTCACACCCCCACCAACTGTACATTAATGTTCCTGCAATCCATAGCTCCTCCAGCAGTCATCATTTTCCTTTTATTATCTGTCAGTTTTGCCAATCTGATAGTGTGAAATGAAACCTGAGAACTATTTTCATTTGCATTTCTTAAGTTATTAGAAATTCAGAGTATTTTTTCGTATATCTATTAATAGCTTGGATTTCTTCCTCTGAAAAATATACATATTCTCTGACCCTTTATCGGCTGAAAAATGACTTCTGTTCCTAAAATTGTCGATGAGTTCCCTATGTATCTTAGAAAAGAGTTCTCTATCAGAGAAACTTGCTGCTGAGGTTTTTTTCCTCATTTGATCTATTTCTCTTCTAATTTTTCTGGATTGGTTTGTTTTGTACAAAAACTTTTGGGTATTATATAATCAAATTTGTCTGCTTTACCACCTATGATCCTCTCTATCTCTTTTTGCATAATGAATTCTTCTCCTTTCCATACCTCTCAAAGGTAATTTCTTCCTTGTTTTTCTAAAGATTTTTGATGTCACTCTTTATATCTGTCATGCACCATTTGGAATTCATTTTGATATAGTTTAGCTTCTTCCACACTGCTTTCCAGCTTTTCCAATAGTTTTTGTTCAAAAGAAAGGGTTTGTCAAACCTTAGGTTCTGTGCTCACTTATTTCTGTACATTATGTATCTAATTTGTTTCACTGTTCATTTTCCTATTCTTAACAAGTACCAAATTGTTTTGGTAATTATTGATTTTTAATATAGTTTAAAATCTGGTACTGCTAAGCCCCATTCCTTTCCATTTTTTCCCTCGTTAATTCCTTTGAAATTTCTGACCTTTTGTTTCCCTAGATAAATTTTATTATTATTTTTTCTAGATCTATACAATGATATAGTTTTGTAGTATGACTGATGACATTTAATGAGTAAATTAAGTTAAGTGTGGTTTAATTTTTGTTATACTGGCCCAACCTATACATGAGTAATTAATATCTTTTGTTATTTAGATATGAATTTACATAAAAAGCATTTGTATTTGTATTCATATAGTTTGTATGTATGTTTGAGTTGGTAGGTAGCCTCTCAAATGCTTTATGTAATTATTTAAAATGGAATTTCTTCTTCTATCTCTTCCTGTTGGATTTTGTTGATGACATTCAAAAGTGTTAATAATTTGTGGAGGTTTTTTTTATATCCTTCATCTTTGCTGAAGTTGTTAGCTGTTCCAGTTATTTTGTTAGTTGAATCTTTGATGTTCTCTTTGGAAACCATCAGAGCATCTGTATGAAAAATTAATCTTGTTTCCTCTTTGCTTGTGCTTGTTCCATCAATTTCTTTTTCTTTTCTGATTGCAATAGTTAGTATTTCTAGCACTGAATTGAACAATAACAGTGATAACGAACACCTTTGCTTTACCCCTGATCATATTAGAAAGGCATCGAGCTGATTGCCGTTGTAGATAATGCTAGTTTGTGATTTTAGATAGATATTATAAAGAAAGAAGGGAAAGAGGGGAAAGGAACAAGCATTTATTAGACTCTGACACAGTGCCAGACACTGTACTAAACACTTCACAATTTTAATTCAAATAATATACAAATACTATTTATTCCTATGTTTTCCAGTGTTTTTAATAGGAATGGATCTTGTCAAAAGTTCTTTCTGCATCTACTGATATCATCATGCGATTTATATTTTCAAATTATCTTAAGTAGGATTAATAGCAGCGGGGAAAATTCAAGCTTTATTCATTCTTCAAAAAAAAAAAGTGACAGGAAATATAAAAAAAAACCTATATGCCTCTTCTCCTATTTATATAAAATGTTAAAGAATCATCTGCACATGCATTGAGGGTATCCTTGATAGTATATTAAGCAGTCAGACTTTCAGAAGTAATGTTGTATCTTAGATCACATGTTTATCATCACACAACTGACAAAAAGAGATAGAGAATATAAGATTCTACTGTGCTTTTGTTGGTTGGTTAATTTTTGAAGCATTTAATATAGTGAAACAAAACACTGCTTTGTGTTCTTTTCCATCAAAGTTTCTTCTAACTATTCATGAAAATTATCCAAGATTCCTTTAGAGATGTAACAGAAAAAATCTGTTTCAATGACTCCTAAACATTTGGCAAAGGCATAAAAGGGAGATATCTGCTCAGCAAAGGAAGCAGCAGCAGGAGCAGTAGTAGCAGAAATAGCAACAGTCATAACTTACATTTGAACCACGCTTCCTGGCTTGCAAAACGAAACCCTTTAGGATAGGTGTCATTTGTATTCCTTTTTCACAGATGAGGGGGAAGATGATTGAAAGAGGTTAGATGGTTTCTTGCATCATATAACTAATTGTCTCAAGCAAATATTACTCAATCAACTAATGAATACTTATTAAACACCTTCTGTGTTCCAAGCTCTGTGCTAAGAACTGGAGATGCAAAAACAAAAGTAGAATAGTCCCTGTGCTTGCTGTCATGCATCAGATCCAGTGAAAAGCCCAAAGCTGAAGGATTCCCTACGGAAGGTGATATACTCCAGATGTTCTTGTCTATGGATTACATTAGTTAGATTACATTAAATCCTTAAATACTAAGCAGGGGGAGAGTCTCTGAAGATATTCATAACCACATATGCAAAAGAATTTGTTCAACTATTCATACAGGGAGGAAAAAGTGGATGAAAAATATTTATTGTCCAGATTAGCACTTGCTTTGGTGTAGATAGCTTATAGAACTCATCAACCAGTACATAAAAGACAATCATGCATTGGTAAGAATGAGGGATAACTGGTAGCTAGTCTTTTTTGCTTTACTGGTTTCCACATGGTGGGAAGCGAAAACAAAGAAGGTCATCATGTTGGTTGGATTTCCCAGGTGAACTTGGAGGACACAAAGTTGCATAGTATGGAAGCTCTTTTTGCTCCTCCTGTTTATGTACTCCCTGGCATCTATGGAGTGTTCCTGGAGAACTGGCACCTCTGCTCATGCACCTTTGGTATCCAACTCATCACCTAACTTTGACTTGTGGCCCAGTGACCGCAACCCAGAAAACCATCTTGGCAGACAGGCTAAATATGGTTGAGAGTAACCCACAGGGCTCAAGTCCAACAATGAGTTAGGGGGATATCCACCACAAGCAGGTGAAGGCTTCCCCCAGTGGAATGGGAGAATGAGATCTATTTGTTCCAACACCTATGAAAGTGACTGAAGCAGAAGCTGTGTATCTCTTAGACCATGGTCACACATCAAGGCCATTCACGGCATCCTGGACCATTTTCAGTCATCTTGACATTTGTCTTGTCATTGGACTTTGATGGAAAAGAGTGAGACTTACAACTTTGTGTATTCTGCCTCATTTAAATCGAATTCACTCTCAAGTCAAGACATCACCCCATGATGTTGTTGACCTTCTATAAAAAGGAAAGACTAACAACAATCATTGTATTCACTATAAAATTTGTATTTGTTTTCTACGTACTAAGCATATATTTAGTGTAGTATGTAGAATATATAGAGATGTTTTCTCCTCCGTTAGACTATAAACTCCTCTCAGAAAAGAACTGTTTCACTTTTTCCTAGTGTTTAGTACAATGCTTGGTTCTTTGAAGGGGCTTAAAAAATGATTATTGATTTTTTTCAACAGTTGATAGATTATTGAGATCTTCACAAGGAAAGGAGATATTCATAATTGCATTTCAGCATTTAGCATTTGAGTAGTCCATTAGGTATGATGAGAACTGTGATCTGAAGCGCCAATTATAACTTTTAGAAAATGATGCTTGTTGATAGAAAATATTAGAATATGCTATATCTCCTCTCCTCTCAGTTCAGCATTTTCAATTCAACATAGATGCTTGCCCCCCTTCTTAATTATTCAAAGAGACAAATTATAACTCAAAACTTGATATTTTCAGGCTAAATACCTTAAAGTCCATGAATCATGGATCATAGCTTCAGATCTAGAAGGGATCATTTACTCCAACCCTTTCATTTTATAGATGTGGAAATTACTTTTTAACAGATACAGTTTTTCTTTTCATCCAGTAACTACAGCAACTAGTCATAGATCTTAATGATTCTATTTCCTAAATATTTTAAAGTTATACATTTGAATTTTTTCCATTTTTGTAGCCCAGAGGTAAGGCATCCCATGATACCGCTATATGTAAAATTTTCCAAATGACCATTAAAGAAGAAAAAGGGTTAGCAAAGTAAAAAACAAAAATGAAGTGCTAAATTTAACTGATGGCAAGAATTTTATCTATCCAACCACTAATTTCACAACGTCAGATCTTATAACTAATACTTTACACTAAGCAAATCATTAGGAGGAAAACATACTAGATTATATACCTACCTGGTACATAGGAGGCCCTTAGCAAATGTTTGCTGATTGACTGTAAACATTTAGTAATATGATAAAATAATTGATAAACAATTTCTTTTCTTTTTGTTCTTTAAAATATGCTATATTTGGTTAAAAAACAAAGGAAGTATTTCAACTGTAGGAGTATTACAGAAACCTTTAATTTTATAAAATTACTTGCAGCTATATCAAGTAACAAGAACAAAATAATTAAAATGAAAATAATTTTAAATGGCATATCTTCTCAAGACTAAGAGAATATAGAATATATTTTAAGACAGTGAAATTCTATTAAATAGTTGTGCTAAATTATCACATCATTCCAATTTAAGCTTTATAGATCCTAATACCATAAGATTTAGAATGGAAAGGTATTTAAGAGATGGCATTTAAGAAATCCATTAATCTTATCCTCTCATTTTACAAATGAAAATGCTACAGCCCAGGTCGGGGAGGTGACTTGTTGAGCATTGTAGTATAACTATTATTCACCACCTGATTTTAAGATTCTCCAATAGCTAGATCACACACAGCCACGAGAGGCTATATTTTGTGATCTTTCTTTCCTTACTTTCCTACAGATAGTAATACCTACTTCCACACTCATCTTTCTGTTTATTTTGCTTATAGATGTCTTTACTTTCTCCCTCATTAAATGAAAGTTACTTGTGGGTAAGGATTGTTTCATTTCTCATATGTGTATTCCCAGAGTAACACAATGTCAGGTATATAGTGGGTGCTTAATAAATATCTGTTGATTCTGTGTTCCTGAAATGCCATTAATTTGGATACAACCTTCAATGATGCTCATTACAAGCTTTCTCATCCTGTATAATTGTTGTCCTTATATTATATATTTCCAGAGGGTCCAGTTAACCCACTGTGGGATTCCTTTCTAATTTTTAACATTAAATTCAAAGGAAGGAATTGGTAGTCAAGTAAAAAAAATCACATTTTAGTGTTACTGTGTCTATTTATCAATCAACTTCATTTCTTTAGGGTTTCATTGTTTATGATGACCTTTGTTACAATATCTAGTTAATTAAATATTCTTTCATGACTTTCATTTTAGATTGAGAGCAAAAAAAAAATTAAGCGTAGTACTGATTCTCATCTCAGTGTATCATTAAAGAAATACCAACAAATTGGTGAAGAAATGCTACCCAACTTCTCTTCCAAGTGGACCCTTGTGTTCAGCCAAATAACTCTTGTTCTCTGTATATTAGCAACTGTTTTGAGAAATAAACTCCTGCAAGGTATGTTCAAGTCTTACATGTCCCATCTAGCCAAGCCAGGGGCCAAGTCAACATACTTCATTATAATCTCCTCTAATAGTTCTTAAAAAAAAAATACAGCAAGGGGTATTTGCCAAATTAGGCTGGGATTTAAGAATTTTCAGGTCACTCATTAAATAAGTGCAAAATATTTGCTAGCCACTGACAAGGGCTAATACATATATTTAAGGTTTATATTAACATTTTTAAAATCAAGTGAGAATGATCCTTCAAAATTTGCTGTTAGGTAATTTTGGTTTTATTTTGGTGAAATATCTAGTGATATCACTGTGAGTCTATTAATTTAATATTTGTCTTTCATGCTACTCATTCATAAGTATATAGAAGTCTTCAGTTCAGCAAAGAAAATTTGACTATATGATTGCAAGTCTCTATGACTGAAGTAAAATCGGTTGCAGTCAAAGTGAATATGGTCTGTCTGGTTTATTATCCTGTTATGAGAGTGGCCAAACCAGTGCTTATGGATAGCAGCTGCATACCTTTACTATGAAGATCACTCAGGCCAAACCAGACAGGCAACATTTTAAAGTCCTGGTGTAGGCTGCAGTTATCACAAAGACTCAACCTTAGAATGAACCAATACATGGGAAAGAAGAATGAGGCAAAGATTTGAATTCTTCAGAATTGCTACCACCAGTTTTATGGAAAAAGCCCCAAAATGACTGGATCCTAGGGCAAAAGTGAGTTTGTTTTAGGTATCCAGGTAATTGCCTCAATTCTCCGTTTCATTTTGTGTCTATAGACTTAACTTACGAGTCCATATGTCCTGCTTGCAAGAGAAGTAGAAAACCAAAGTGGATTTTAAGCACCTAAAGACGTTAAACTCTTTCAGAGGAATTGACTTGTAATCTTTGATTGCATGTCAGATCTCCAAGCAGTTCTTACTTCAAAGCAGGTTGTATACTTGACTACAAGACAATAAGGTTTAGTAGTTAGTCTCTGCAGGTCAACTTCTTCCAAAAGGCAACTAAGTGGACTCGAACATTAGACCTGGAGTCCAAAAGACTTGAGTTCAAATTTGACTTCAGATATTTTGTAGCTCTTGGACCCTGGACAAGTCACTTAACTTTTATTTGCCCCAGTTTCCTCAATTATAAAATGGTAAAATGAAAACACCTACCTCCCAGGAATGTTACAAGTATCAGATGAAGTGTTTAGCACAGTGTGGATGCCATAAAGATGCTTAGTCCCTTCCCCGAAAAAGATCTGCTCAACACACTGATGCCACCTGCTCTCTCAGAACCCTTCATTTAAGAGGTTAAGTGGCCTGTAGGGGAAACTACTACAAATGAAACCCTCTATGTATTAAACTTTTCAACATTTGGTCCTACAGGTTTAGAGGCCAATCAACTGTTAGTTAACCCCATGAAACTCTTCACTATCAAATGCCATATATTAAACCCTGCAAAGTGCAAATTCACTTATTTGATAACGTTCACATTTTAGATTTAATTCTAGAGTCTAGTAGTCCTTGATCCAGTAGAAAAAAAAACAAAACAAAGTAACAAGTTGGTTGAGTTAGGGAAGCTGTTTTTTCCCCTGCTTTGGACCTCTCCTGCTTTCACAGACAGATATTAAACAATTTCCAGAGCATGCTCTAACATGGCAGAAATTTGGCAGAGCCTTAAATCTCCTCCTCAAAAGATATAAATGAATGTTTTTAAGTAAGAACTAAGTTGACAGCCATTCTAAGATGAAGGCCAAACACAGATGACCCTTTCCATAGAATGTTTTTGCAAAAAGATCAATTTGAAACATCAACATCTTAATAAACTTAAAAGAATATTTCCCTTAAATGTTTAGTCATTTTCATTATGCCACTGGTTAATAATTACATTGTTAGCTTGTCATATCACTGGAAACTTTAGCCATTAGCTTATATATTCATTTCATTTGTAATGCAAAATTTTTCAGGTTTTTTTAATAGAAAGTTTAAGAATTTAAAGAGCCATTGCAGCAAACCTCAGTTCCCTAAGGTGAGATGTTCTGATCTTGAAAGCAACAATCTTTTAAAAACTTCCTCTCAAGCAAGCAGCATAAACTACAGCACTTATACCCAATTTTCCCCATTCTTGCTAGGCATTCTCATTCAGTGGAAGAATGAGCTACAATGTTTAAAATGTTGCTTAGTAACTTTATTTCCCATGATCTCTAAGGAAATTGCCTTTTTTGTGATAGAATATAAATGCTAAATTCTTCCCCACTTTGATTTGATTGTCAGTGTCCTAAATGTTAAGTAGAGGCTTACAGTTCTTATGATTCACAACAGTGCTGTTCAGTTGTTTCAGTCATGTCTGACTCTTTGTGACCCCATTTGAAGTTTTCTTGGTAGAGATACTGAAGTTGTTTGCCCTCTCCTCACTTCACAGATGAGAAACTAAAGCAAACAAGGTGAAGTGACTTGCCCAGGGTCACACAGCTACTAGGTGTCTGAGAGGGGATTTGATCTCAGGAAGATGAGTCTTTCAATTACCAAGTCCACTGCTTTATCCATTGTGCCACCTAGCTGTTTCATAACAACATGCGTCTAAGTTCTAGTAAGTAGTCTCTGAAGGTTGAGAAACAGAACCCTTCCTAGCCATCTTTATACTGGAAAGAACCATATGCATACAAGGTAATGTTTCTAAAGAACTGGATTAAGATTTTGCAAATCTTGAAAACTATGCAGTGTCAAACAACTTTGTGTTGTTCTCACAACCAGATCCCAAATTTGGACCACTAGTTAAATTTGGCTTTAAGAATTATGATATCCAGTAACTCAACATCAAATTTTTTCACTAAACAAATTCTCAAATAATTTAATCTTTTTCTTGGAGAGGGTTCAGAATAAACTGAAGGTCTTTCACGCTATGTCTGGATTTAGGAGGATATAATTCCTCGAAAGTTGGTTTAAAAAACAAAACAGCTCTTCCCTCACCCCCCTTTAAAAAAAAGAGGCTGCACTAAGACCTTTAAACTTAAGAGATAAATACTCATATCAGGAAATGATAGATTTAAAAGACAAGTAAATCATTTCCTAGACTTTGGCAAAGTAAAGTTTCTAATCTCAGCAAATGGAAAAAGTCACAAAGTTAGAAAGCAAAAACCTTATGCAAAATAAGAATCCGTAAACATTTTATTCAGTGTCTACTAAGTGCAATGCACATAGTATGACACACACATTGGAGTGCTCGTCTCTTTCACAGAGCTGCCAGCTCTATGCTTACCAAAAGTAATTCCAAAACAATGAGCTATGTGCCATTGTCTACCAAGTGCAAATGAAACTTTGGCAGATGTCTGGGTAATCTAATCAGTTAAAACAGCCAATCCAGGTTCTTCAAGTGGACTTCTTGGCTTGAATTTTTAAGTTGACACATAGGCTGTATCTACATAATGCCAAACATCTGAATCAAAACTAAAGAATTCAATTAATCATCCAGATGTTTTCAAATATTGGATATTTGGTATGCAGTTTATTTCATACAGTCAAAAATGATGAAGAGATGGGGGTCACTATTCAACTGATGCTTTACAAGTGTTATTTTTTTTCTTTTGTCAGGATGAATTATTCAGGTAATGATCCTAACTTACCATTATCACTCTGATGGTCTAATGACCTACTCAAGTATTTGAAAGTCTACTTTATACCCAATGAAGCGATGAGAGCATCAATATGATGTACACTATTGACTCCCACCATGGACAGATGTTTTTCTTGAGTCACCAAGGTAAACTGGCTCATTATCTATTTCACTTTGATAGTGATGGCCTGGTCATGTCAAAAATAAGTTGTGAAAATTTTTT
This sequence comes from Potorous gilbertii, assembly GCA_028658325.1. Classification (NCBI taxonomy): domain Eukaryota; kingdom Metazoa; phylum Chordata; class Mammalia; order Diprotodontia; family Potoroidae; genus Potorous; species Potorous gilbertii. The sequence continues at coordinate 446,340,669 of CM053771.1, read as the reverse complement.
TTTGTCCCTAATTGTTAGAAATCGAAAAGAAGACAAACAGCCCAGTTTAATTTCAAACGTTAATATATTTTTCTATTTTATATTGAACATATGCATCTGTAACCCCTCACTTGCAGCAACTATCACGTCCTCATAAAAGGGGTGAAATTTGTAAGATGCCTCTTAAAATAAATATTCTTCTTCTTTATAAAATAATAAAACTTCAAATAAATATTCTTTACACTAAACAATATGTTGAAAAAAATTAGAAAATAAAGGTTGAATTTTACTGTAACTGTACAATATACATGAAGTCCAAAGGGAAATCAGAGTCTTGCAATAAAGGCTTTCTGTAAGGCAAAATACAATCTAAAAACATACTGATTGATTCACATTCTTCCGAATGTACAACATATTAGTATAATATTTTGTGACTGTGCCATGTATTATGGCACAACTTGTTTTTTCACAGTTGCAAATATTATTGTATATACAAAAATATAGCACATTATCTCTGGCAGAAAACAATGGAAAAAGAAGTCATTTGCTAATTTACAAACTTTGCAAGTACTATTCACAAATGATAAAGTTGCCTAGGAGTGTCTGTGTTGCTTTAGCTTATGCAATATGTGGGTCACCAGGTTCTGTATCCCATATTTTGAGCTCCATTAGCTGTGTTCTAACAAGCCTATCAGTTAAGATGGCACACGCACAAAAAAAGCATTTCACTGCAACAGCAAAGTATATCCCAACCCTTACTAACAGTGCCAAGATTATAACTGTTTAGTTGGTTGCATATGTGTTAAGAGAGAAAGAGAGGGAGGGAGGAAGAGAGAGAGAGAGAGAGAGAGAGAGAGAGAGAGAGAGAGAGAGAGAGGGAGAGAGGGAGAGAGAGTTCTTATGACTGCAGTATTCCTGATTAATGATGCTATGTTGGTTTTTCAAAGTTCCTCGGTGGGACACTGGGAACTCTGCAGCAAACTGTGTTTGAGTTTTTACAGCGGCACCCAGGCCTGTTCACTCGGTCATAACAGCCCTGGCACAACTTAAGGCAACCCTTGGCTGGAAGGTAACACCACAAACAAGGCAGAAAGAGAGACATGACCCCCATGGCAGACCACCGAGTACAGCAATGAGATTGACTGCACGAGCAGGGGTTGTCAGCACAGTTATCCTCGTCATCATTGGAGCAGTGATAGAAGAGGCCTTTCACACAGCATACACAAGTCCCATAATCAATCACGTTCTGAGCTGAGCAAAGACACTGCTTGTCACAGATCCAGTCTGATGGCAGAGGCCTTGGATAGGTGCACTCTTTACACTTGCACTTCCCACAATCCTCACACCTGTAAGCATGCATGCCCAAGTCTTCCTTGCTCAGGGGCTTCAGTTCACCTGGCTTGAGCTCAGATTTGGGCTGCACCCGGATGATCCCATCAGCCACTAGCCCTGAAGAAGAAAAGGATGATCCTAAAAGTCTTTGTTCTGAGGAACTACTACTGGTACTTGTCCTCGTACTGCTTCTCGACCCTGTACTCACAGTGCTGATGGATCGAGACAGAGGTGCTCGAACAAAAGAATGTGTCTGTGAATGCTGGACCCTGCTAAGCTGACGCTGCTCAGTAAATCCATGGAGTCTTTCATTTTTGTGTTGAGTGGAGGGTCGAGGGGCAGGTTTGACCCCAGGTCTTGGAGCTACTGTTGGTCCCTCGGTATACTCATTTGTGTTTCGAATGGCCCTGATCTGGTCCAGTGACAACACGTGAACCTGTTGGGTGAGAGCATCTCTCAGGTCAGGCTCCCCATGCTGCCTGCCACTGTCACGGGGAGCCTGTAACAAGGGCTGGGACCCACTGCCATTCTGAGCTCTTGTCTCCATCAGGATTCTGAAGGGTGATCACTCCAGCAGGCTTAGAACACATCTGAACTCCTGCAGGAACAAAGAGAAAATGGTTCACTATGACACACAATTAACTCTTCAACTACCTGAATGAGTCTTTACTTCACAGGTCCTTATTAAAAAAATGCTATTTGGAATAGGAAAACTGGTCATTCTATCAAGCATTCAATACAAAATATAAAAGGAAATTTTAATGTAATCTTTGCCTTTTTAGAATTCTTGATTTTAAAGGAAAAAATGATATAATAAATTCTTTGTACCACAGATAATACAAAACATGGTAAAATTTTACTCCAACTAATGTTCCCAGGAAAACACTGAATTGCAGGGACATGAAATTTCAAATGTTTGAAGTCAACATTGTAACCTCGAAATTTCAAAATAAGTCTAAAGCTTTTTAAAAATAAAATAAGTGTCATGCTTGGCTGTTGAGTTGCAATTCTGCTTTTAAACATCACTGAGTATATGTAATACAGGAAAACTTAAACTCTTTACCTCCAAGTATCTTCTTTTACATTTCAAATATCCTAAACAACTGTTTTGTAATATTCTAATTTAGTATTAAGCAGCTTTTTATTTCAGAAATATATTCTTTAACATTAATTTTCTACAGTTATAAAATGAGAAAATTGTAGATAAAACTTAACCATCTATCATCCCCAAACTGATTACTGAAGGACATATCAATATAAATCCTATTAGCTGGAAGTACCATGCAAGCCAAAATCTTATGCTACTGGGAGAAAAAAACGCCAAATGCAGTTTGTAGAATGACAGAAATACATACAGGGGAAGAACTGTTATTCTATGTTTCAAGTAAAGGACTAGTTTTCTAACTAATAGTCTTTTCCAGATAAAAGCAAAGCCTCAAAACTGCTTACCTTGAAATCTTCTTAAACTGCTTATTTACATAAAAATACAAATAGTCACATACATTAAAGTTATTATTAAAGTGACTCAAACTTAATCCACTTTTAAAGGAAAAATAGTGTGAATTGAGCATTCCAATTTCTTAAAACTGTAAGTCCCCTGCATAATATTCAATGACCATACCTTCACCTTTTTCCAAATTTGGGTGAAAATGAATTTTTTTAAAGCCAAAAAAAATTGGCCTTTGCCCTCTAGAAGAGAAAAAAACCTGTTTGAATCACGCAGGTGACATATACCTCTAAATCCTAAAGAAGGCAGATCTGGAAACTGGATCTCCTCACCTTAAACAACAGAAAAGCAGAAAGAGAGAGGGGGAGAGAGAGAGAGAGAGAGAGAGAGAGAGAGAGAGAGAGAGAGAGAGAGAGAGACAAACAGCACTGCTCTTTTCTTCCACTCCTTTTATCAGCTTCATCTTTGCCCAAAACAACGTACCCAGCAGGTGGGACCCAGCGGCAACCCCTGGGACTTTTCTCAGGACTGACAGACGCTGCAAATGCAGACAACTTCTAGATAGACAAGCAACATCCCGGGGTGCAGGGGGAGGGGGCACTTCTGAAGTCGATTTGTCACGAAACGAAAGACCACACTTCCTTTTACCCCGGCTCTGCCCCCGCCCCCCTACCCCTCACCCCCACAGATGCCAGGAGTTTTCCCTGCAGTCTTTGGCTTAAGGAAGCCTCTTGCAATACTTTTCCCATTCAGAGAACTTCCCTTGAATACATTTCAGGTCCTTTGCCCTTCTAGGCAACCGGAACCTCATGCCTGACTACACAGCCTGTGGACCCCCCTCCACCCCAGGTTTCTCTACTTTGTATGCATAGACATTGCAAAATGACACAGAATTTAAGCAAACCACCCCCGAATTTCAATACATTAAGAAAAAAAAAATCTCGCCCTTCAAAAGTCATTTGACTTGACAAGTCAACCTCCTTAAAACCTGCATCGACATTAATTCCGTAATAAATTTGGCTCATTTCCCCATCTTCCATCTATTGTATTATCTAAGACTGGAAGTGTGCTTGTGTGCATATATATATGCGTACATATGTATACAGGCGTGTATACACATACATATTTACAGAAAGGTGTACATATGTCTCTATATCCTTTCTATGTGTCCCCAGCACTCAGCACAATACCTGGGACACAGTAGGCTTTTAATTCATTCTAGCTGACTAAGAGCAACTCTAGGATCGGAAACATTTTTTAAAAAATGACCAACAAACAAAAATTCTTAGGAGGGTCCATTTCAAAAGCAAAACCCTAATCCATACAACTAGTAGACTAGCAGAAATGTTCCTGGGGCGCGACGTGGGGAGGGGGTGGGGGGGACTGCTAGGGGGTGGTGGGGGTGCTGGAGTGGAGAACAGCCTCGGGTAATCTGGGCACTTTACAGACGCAAAGCTCTTTCTGCCTGCAATGGAAAAATCGCATCTAGCTATTAAGTATCAAGCAGGTTGTAAAGGCACAGGGAAAACATTCTTGCCAGCGAATTTCTGCTCGGCTTTATCCCGGCTGCCTGGATATCTCGACCCCCCTTTACAGCACCCCTCTCCCCACCCCGCAACCCAGTACCTCCTCTCCTCTTCTCCCCCCAACCCTCCCCACCCCCCGTTCCCTCTTTGAAACCCCCATTAAGAGCTGAGACTGTGTGATCGGACTGTGGATTAGGGGGAAAGGACTTCACAACTGGGGTGGGGCCAAGCTGACACACAAACAGCCTTCAGGGAGAAAATACCCCAAAAGTTTCCGATATGTATTTTTTTTTTCAACCAAAAGCTTACTTATAAGGCTAAAAATATACTCAAACCCCAAACTGGCCTCTTTTATCAACAACTGACCAGAGAATGGAAATGGAAAATGATGGTGAGTCCTTGATGACTTTCTTCCGGTGCTAGAAGGTGGGTCGAAGTAAAAAAAAAAATGACCTATATTCGACCATATGGGGGGGATGGGGGCAGTGGCGGAGCTGATGGTGGGAGAAAGGAGCACACTTCCGAATTGCACAGACCCAACACACAGAAACCAGGATTGCCTATCGAGCATTGCTATCTGGTTACATTCAGGGCTGGAGATAAGAGGGTTCCTTCCCTCGGCGGCCCACGTTAGCATTTTAATGTGGGTTGTGCGTGATTACCCACGCGAGGAAGGTAAACTGCAGAAAAGAAACCACCCTGGAATCTAGTCAATGCCTTCAACAGGATCTAGCAGGAATTTCCTTCCCTCAGAGATGAGGAACAGGTTACATAAATCTGGGCGTTTAGATCCGTGACCGGTGAAACACAATTAACTTTTTTTTTCTGGGGGGGGGTTGTGTGTGACACAAGTGTGCGTGTGACACGAGTTCATTAAACTCGGAGCAAGCAGCAAAAGCCTAAACGTGAGTGTAAGATTTCCGCCGCCTAAACTGTGCCTCACCCCCCCCCCCGCCTCCCCAGCAGAGGCCGGGGGCTCCCAGACTCCAAAAGTCGGTTTGGCAGAAAGGGGGGGCTCTGTAGAACAGGGGGTTCCCTACGGCGAAAAGGAGCCAGCTAGGAAGTACGTGCAAAAACCGCCCCCTCCAATCCCCCCCCCCAAAGATCCCTCAAGTGGAGTCAATTTTCTGTGACTTCCCTAGGGAACCTGCTAGATGGGAAGAAAAGGAATGGATGTGGGGCTGACTGAAAGCTTCAGGGTTACCTCCACCTACTTCATGTTTCCTGGAATAAATGGCTAAAGTTAGCCCGGGCGGAGAAGGGGGCAGAGAGTGGGGAAAGAGACAGAAAGTACCTCACCGTGATCGCGGCTCTGCACCAACCCCTCTCTCCCTTGTATTCTCTTCTTCCTGCGGTTTGCAAATAAATCCAGCCCTAAAACAAACTTCTGCTTTCCAAACTCTGCTTCAGTCCCACTTGCAAGCCATCCGAAGGGGAAAAAATAGTAACGAAGAGAAAATCCAACGCCAAGAAAGCCGCCGATGAATTCAATCAAGTAAAAGCACTCCGGGTGAAGGGCGAAAGGTGTTTTCCCCCTTCTTTTTCGTTTCCCCCTCTCTTCCTACAAGCAGAGGTTCCTCTTGCTTTTTCTCAATGAACAGAAGGCCGGTTCGCCAGCGCCAAGGGCTTCGGTGGTTCTGTCCGGTCGCTGGAAGGGACAAGAAAGTGACCCGAAATGCAGCGAAGCACAATCCCCCAGTTTCTGCCGACCTCCTCCTGGCAGGCGCAGCCTGTGCAATGTGCAGTGGTTCTGCCCGTGGAGGCTGGCGGCAGCTGCTCTCCGCTCGGGCTTCCTCCTCCTGCCCCTCTCTCCTTTTCTCCCTCTCTGCGCCAGGCAGCTCGGTGGTTTGCAATCTGGGCGTTTCGGAGGAGCAACAGCGAGTTTGTGGCGGTGGTTGTTGTTGTGTGTTTGGAGGAGGAGGAGGAGAGGGGGAAGGAGGGGGAGGAGGAAGAGGAGGAGGGGGGAGGGGAGGAGAGCGAGGAGGAGGAGGAGGAGGAGGAGGAGGAGGAGGGCGAGCCGGAGAGGAGGACTGGAGACGGGGGCCGGGGGGGCTCCGCGTTTTTCTGCTCTCTTTTCTTTCCGGAGGAGGCAGGGATCTCTGCAAAAGCAGCAGCAGTAAATGGCGTCATGTGGATCTGAGGAGGAACAGAGCAGTTGTTGTCCCAGAGGATATATCGCATCCGGTCCCAGCTCATTGGCTCTGCGGGGCTACATTCACTCATACTCCCAGAGCCCTGCCAGCGCTCCGAGCCGCAGGAGGCATTCAAAAGGGCAACTGCGCGGAGCGAGCGAGCGAGGCAAGGGCTGGCGACTCGCTGCAGCGGCAGCCGCCTCTTCGGGGCCCAGCCGCCCCGCTAAGTCTGGCAGGGGCGGCAGCCGCAGTTACACACAGTGTGCTTGAACCGAGAGCCATTCCACGCAGTGCGGTGTCAGTGTATTTAGCTTCAGCGAAGCACCGATCGTAGGGTTTTCCCCAAGGCAGAGACAGCTGGCCAAAATCAGGGGCTACGGTGCTACCTCCTAGGCGCCGGACTGTGGGAATTAGCATTTAAAATAAACTTGGAGTATTCATTGTTGGAACTAAAACTAACAAGAAGTTGTAGGTGATGAGATTTGATCCGGAATCCATTCCAAATCGACTTTCACTCCATCTCCTTCCCTTCCCCCTTTGTTTTTTTGTTTTTCGGGTTTTTTTAAGTTTTAAACACTTGCTTTTCCTAAAGCTTGGGTGGGACTGAGGGGAGGGGAGACAAGGAGAAGGAAAGGGGGAGTGAGGTGGGGGAGTTATTGGTTTTATACTTTGTCTACTGGATTAACCCGATTATAAACCGTGCACCAGGACAAACCTTCTCACCCAGTCTCAGATTTTTGTAAATGAAAGACTAAGAGTGTTTGTAAGTGTATGTGCCCGCGCAATTTGGGGTTCGTATTCCTGTCCCCTTCTTTGGAGAGGGGGGGGGAATAAGTTTGGAAGAAGAAAATTTCCAGGATGATGTTTAATCTCTACTCAATTTCTCGGTGGTCACTTAAAAAAATGAAGAGAACTTTTAAGAGCTAAAGCTTTCATCCTGCATCCAATAAAACAGCGTTTTTTTCTTCTTTTCTTTTTACAAAAAAGCTACCCAGTGTCCGTCTGAAATCCTGGTGACTTTTTAAAACCACTTCAACATACCTATTATCTTTCCTTCTCTTTGATATATTGTAGCTTCTCTCTCCACCCCTCCCCTCCCCATTCTGTAAAGGTAGATAAACCCGTGTTTGACAAGTTATCAGAACCATTCATAAGGACTGTACATAGGGTTATTTACCCCTTCTTCCAAGTTCTGGGCAACTTTTATCAAAACTGTGTCTCCTACACATTTGACAGGGTGTTTTTTATGAGTTCACTTGGTCATAGGGTTGGAGCTTTTTGCAAACACTGTTAAAAAGCATATCCCTTAATTACCCATTTCACAGGCACCTAAAATAATTTTTTTAAAAAATCTAGTGTTCATTTAAAGTTGTATTCTATTTGCCATACTGTAAGATGAACACATCCAAATCGTACAAGCAGTTTTTCAAGCTTTTCATTCACGTTTAAGTGAGTGTGTATGCTTTTGATGGAGCAGTGAGGGGGAGGGGGTAGAGGGGAAAGTGGGTAGAGAGGGAAGGGGGAAGGGAATTCTAAAAACTATTCTTTCCAAAGGCATACTGATTAACAGACATAATCAAATGTTTCCACTTTAAATTGAATTGCCTCCTATAAGAGCAAAGCCTCGTATGTATTCAGCTTGTGATTTTGCTCATGTAACACATTAGTAGGTTATCCAAACTGTTATGAAAACGTGTATTATTTCATTCCCCTACGTTCAACTCTATATAATCACTGTAAACACATAGAGAATCTGAACCACATTTATCTAACGCTACTTTTTTTTAAATGAGAACTCGTGATCTATGATTTCCTTTTCATTTTTCGCTGCTTTCCTTTGCACACTGCTTTCTCCATGTTCAGTCAGTTCTCTCCCTCCCTCCCTTCCTCATGCTTTTTTCAAAAGAGATGGTGGGGAAAAGGCGTCCATTATCTTCCCAGCCCTTTCAGACAGGCTTTCCCTTCCTGGCCCTCTCCCCTCTACAGTCTTCGGCAAAGACATCTAGAGATTCGTTTTCCAAATTCACCGAGCCCTCTGCGAGCGCCCCTGTGGGATTATTTCTCCCTTCCTCTCGAAGACTGTGGGTTAGCTTTTATCAACGCCGGCGGACATTGACCCTTCCGAGTGAATGAAGGAGCCGGCACGTTGAAATCCAGGCTGCCCACAAGAGGGTGCTCGACCTCGGCGGGAGGAACGGACCTGGGCGAGGTCCAGAGAGGGAGGGCTAGCCTGCCTTCTGAAGTCACGTACGGGAGAAGGCTTCTGCTTCCAAAACGTGCGGTAGGCAGGCTCCTTTAGAACTAATAACAAGCCTAATTAACGAGAACGTGAACACCGTATAAGGCAAATTCTATCTGCAGGCTGGCAAAGCGGCGCATCCACCTTGAACTTGAGATACCCCGGTTAGGGCGAAACCTGAGTTTTAGTGAAGGGCGTGGTGGGGGGGAGGGGGAATGGCAGCGGGGGGCGGGGAGCAGGAAAGGGGAGGTGGGCAATGTAAGGAGGCCGTGCCAGGTTGTGCAATGCTGGCTGGAAGCTGCTTCTGGGGTTACAGAACACGCTGCAGGCGTCTGGCCAGGCCGTCTCAGGCGGAGCAGGTAATAGCACCGCCTCCCTCCCCGGTGGTGTTGCGAGCCTGCTGCACCCAATGGCTGCGTCCTAGGAGACAGCCATTGTGCATGGGCGCTGGCTAATGGATGAGATTGGCTCTCGCCCCGACCCTCCCCGCTGGAGAGAGGCTGGGAACCTCTGAGCGGGGTTCCAACGAGGTAGTCAGTGCCAACTGACCCGAGTGTTTGATGCGTTTAATGGGCCCGGGAAGAAACTGCAGCTATAGATATGTGGCTAGATGTATGCCCATAGGTAACCTGCATACCTACACATAATATACGATGTATCACCTACATACATCTGTTTGTGTATATACATACCTATATAAAATATATAACAGACATTGTACTGCAGTGGATAAAGAACTGCCTGTAAGCTAATCCTTGGTTATACAGTTAACAAGAATTTTTTTTTTTAAAGTGCTTACTAAGTGCCAGACATCGTGCTAAGCCCCGGAGATAGAAAGGCAAAAAAAAAAAAAAATACAGTCACTTCCCACCCAGAACTAGAATTTTAATAGGGCGACAACCTGCAAATAAGTACAAGAATGTAAAACAAAAAATACAGATACTAAAAAGCTCTGGAGATACAAAGAAAAGAAAAAAAGTCCCTCCCGAAGAAGGTCACACTCTAACAGAGCAGACAACATGCAAACCAGAACTACATACAAATACTTGTTCAGTGTATCTGACTTTTAAGTGACAAGGTCTATAGAGTTTTCATGGTAAAGTTACTATTGCAGTTTGCCATTTCCTTCTCCAGTGTGTTCCTTTTTTACAGATGAGGAGCTGAAACAAGTAAAGTTAACTTTTCAATAGCTTACAGCGTTACATTTTCTTGGCTTTTTGAGAAATTTGATGACTTGATTAGGGTCATACAGCCAATATGTGTTTGACGTGGAACTTAAATTTATGTCCTAATGATGATAAGATGGGTCTCTCTACTATGCCAGAGAGCCTTTCAATATGTGTTTGTTGATGGATCGATAAAATCAACATTTAGTGGAAGAATGTCTCTAAAACTTCATTCTCTTATTGTTTTCTCTGCCTCAAATCTCTCCTACCAGTGCAGATCAATTTAGTCTTAAGAGTTGCCTGGTAAATCACTTTCGAAGGTAAGTGACGTGCTCAGAGCCGGTAACTGTCAGAGTTAGGAGTTGAACCTGAATCTTCACTATTAAGCATGTTAACCATTCATTATGCCACTTCCTTCTCAACTTGCATAAAATGGATGGTGTCTAATAATTATTTTAATTCAACTGAATCCCCAGAAGTATGAAAGAGAATAGATTCAGTGTCCTGTGGGAAAGTTTGTAGATGGATGGGGAAGATGGAGAACATGGACAAGGAAACAAACACTGGTGCAGAAGAACTGGAGAAATCAAGAACGTTGATGAAATGAAGGAGTTGGTAAAAAGGAGAAACATTAGATCATATTTAGAGCTAGAAGCAACCATTTGCTAGTACTTTTTCCTTCCTCAAAACTATGTGTACACTTATCTATTTACATACTGTATTATTCCACTCCCATGTTTACAGTAAAAACAATAAGTTCCTTGAAAAAAGGGAGTATTTTTTAAAATTTTGTCTTTATATTCCTATCCTAAAGTCTAGCACAGCGCCTTAAACATAGCTGGGACTTTATAAATGCTTGTTGGATTGAATTGGACTTATAAATCTTCCAGGCATCTGGTTTGACAGATTACAAAACTGAGGCTGAGGGAAGTGATTTGCTCACTGTCAAACACATCAATCAAGGCTACCAGTCTGAAATCGTGAGCTTTTCTTTTCAGTCATCAAGAGTGAGATTCCTCTTACTGAACATGTTGAATTTCTAAATAAATTTGGTATACTTTTGAAAATGGATGGATTCTACTTATTTGGATTAAGAAATACCACAGTAAATTTTATAATACATTAAAGTAATTGTACTAACCACTTCCCAGTAAGTAAGAGAGACTAGGGGGAAGGGTTAGGACTGGATAAATAAGTCTTGAGAGTCATCAGCATACGGATGATAATGGAAGCCACTATCTGTGAATCATCTTTGTTTCTTCCATAAGACAGAGTCGAGTTGTTTGATCAGCATTCACAGTCGAGATAAATTCTTCTGGATCCTACCTTAGATCTTGTATCCTATTTAAATGGCCAGAGATCACAACTCCTATAGTCTATTCTCTCAATACAGTTACATTTTGTTTCCAAAGGTAGCATGTGGAAGGCATGGGCTAGCATCATAGAGCCATCTGGACTAAACTGGCAGTCATAAAGCCCAGGGTGTCCTCACCCACTTCACCTACTCGGACCTGCTCCAGCCACACTCCTGACTCTTCTTTGAGAGCCCAGAGAATCATGGTTTGTTTTTTTTTCCATTGAGGCAGACAGCAATCTCATTGGCCACTGAATCACATCATCTGTGTAAAATGAAGGCTGCCAATGAACAGCATTTACCCAGTCTTCATGATCAGCTAATACTGTCTCCAGGGAAATGACATATGTTGCTTTAGCATTTTCATTTTTCAAAGTAAAAGCATTTTCCTTTAGCTTTATGTCACCATATTCTTTAATCTCTAAGAATGTTGATTTTATAACTCCGAGACTCTTATCAAACAGTCTTGGGAACAATTTGGGAAAAAGGAGAAGGAGGAGGAGGAGGAGGAGGAGGAGGAGGAGGAGGGGATCCTTTCTAAAGGCTAACCATTTAACTCCTCTTATCTAATCCATGTCCAGATTGCAAAAGCATTATGTGCAACTGATCATTCTGCTATACATGCAATTTAATTTTGAAGTCATCACTCTCAGAAGGTAGACTGGTACATTACCATTAGGCAAAAAGTATATGCAGACATTCAAAATAAACCCACTCCCAGATTGCAAGATTTGAAGGCATTTTATTTCTGAGACTTCCTTGGACTGTAGAATCTGAAGTTGCAGAAAGAATAAGTAGATTTAACTCTATATATGACACACTTTTTTTTTTAGTAAGTAGCATCAATAGCTGACTTGATGAGATCACTAAATGAGACAGCATAGAAGGAAAAGAGAAGAATCCCAGGATAGACCCTTGTGGGAGATACCTAAGGTCAGTGGATGTGACCTAGAATAAAAAAAAAAGAAAGGAAGACCCAAGGTACAATGTTCGATCTTTGATTATGAAGAAAAATAAAGCATGGGCTGGCTTTCAGAGCACATATAATCTAATAGAATGGCAGACAAGTCCCCAAATGACTGATAAAGGAGTAAAGTTAGGTACAGATAAGGAGTTATCAATTAATTAACATTTGTTGTGTGTTAGGCAAAGTGCCAGGTGCTGGGGACACAAATTCAAAACTGAAACTTTTTAGACTCTCAAAGGATTTGTGTTTTACTGTCAAGAAAAATTTGAGATTCTCTATTGAAAGAAATAATTCCTAAAAAAATTCTCTTCAGTTTGATTCCAGTAGCTGTCTTTTACCTCTAGACTCATATACAAACTCTTGTTTGCCATTTATATGTCTTCAGAACTGGCTCCAATCTACTTTTCCCACATCATTACAGAATACTTTTCACCCACTCTTCAGGCCATCCAAACTGACCCGGTGCCTTCTTGCTGTTTTCCACACGGGGCATTCATGGCGTCTCTTCTTCATCCATTTGTCCAGGCTGTCCTCTGATGCCTGTGATATATTCCCACCTTACCTCCACCTTTCAAAGCCCCTGGTTTTATTCAAAGTTCAAGTCAAATACTGTCTTCTACATGAAGCCTTTCCTGATTCCTCTAGAAGTCATTAGTATTTTATATATTAAATCACCTTGTATTTATTTTGAATATATTTTGTGTAAGCTTTTATGTGTATGAATTTGTTGAACATGCAGGGGGCAACTATTTTCAAAGTTATACTTATTTATTATATTGTTTGTCAATTCATTTGTGTTGGTGGGAGAATTCAGTTTCAAAAAGACTTTAAAAAGGTTTCACTCTCAATATGTTTTTATCTTTAAAGAGATTGAGCAGGTCTCAAAGGGACAGAAGAGGACAGAGACAAGGCCAGCCTAGTATCCAGATAGGTCTTACTGGAGTCACAGCTAGAGGCATGGTCAGTACCGACCTCAGGCACTTCATCCCTTAGGCTCCTACAATGGAGCAAGAGAATTATTCCTAGTGCAGTTGAGAGTAGGGAAATCTCCACCTTTTTGGTAGAAGGCTAGTACAGACAACAGGTGAAGGAAGTTAGAATAGTCTGATGCTGTCCTCAAATTCAAAGAAATCTTTATATGTGTATCTATATATATGTATAGATATACTTACACATATGTATATATTTTAAGTTTTATTGATATCTTTTGCATTTACATCACATTTCTAAATATATAACTCACAAAGAGCCTTGCCTTGTACCAAGAATTTTAAGTTTAATAAAACCATCCAACATATTTACTGCTTTTGACAACGTACAGAATCCTATGTTTTGTGTCCTATGAACCACAGAATAATTAGTAGCAAACTTCATGGAATCATTTTTTTGTCATTTCTATAACCATATATATATATAGTCACATAATTGGTCTTTTATATCTGGCTAGAAGTTGGCATAATAAATGAATACCAGCCATAGTTTTCCTGATACTTTTGACTGTTCTGTTTACTTATATTCACATTACAGTAGCAATGTTACTCTTTGTAACCCCATCTGGGGTTTTCTTGGCAAAGATACTGGGGAAGGTTTGTCGTTTCCTTCTTCAGCTCATTTTAGTGATGAGAAACTAAGGCAAACAGGGTTAAATAACTTGCCCAGGATCACACAGCTACTAAGTTTCTCAGGTCAGATTTGAATTCAGGAAGATGAGACTTCTTGATTCCAGGCCTGGCACTCTGTCCTCTGTGCCATCTAGATGCCCATTATAATAGCAATATCCAACACTTATATAGCATTTAGAGGTTTCTAAAGCACTTTACAAATAATACAAATTATTACATAATTTATAATACATAATTGATTTACATAACTACATAATTACATAAATTACATAATTTATAATACATAATTACAAAATGTATCACAAATATTACAAATTACAATAATACAAATTCTCTCACTTGATTCTCACATTACCCTTTAAGATAAGCAATACAGGTATTTTTTCCATTTTGCATATGAAGAGACAAAAACCCAGAAACCCAGAAAGATTGTAGTGACTTGGCCACACCGCTAATGAGTGTTGGCAACTGAATTTGAACTCAGGTCTTCTGGACTTCAAGGCTAATGTATTACTGATGACATTCTTTCCTACAGTCCCCCTCCCCCACACCACACTGCTCTCCAAGGTGTGAAACTAAATTATGCATGCATCCTGCATGCTCAGATATGTAAAACCAGTAATCTGATGGTAAAAAGTGCAGTAATAAGTGGAGAATTTCACACTACAAGAGTTCTTCAGGGACATTTCCCTGAAATGGTATTCTCAGTGCCTTAATTAGGACCTTATAATTAAAATCATTTTATTTCAACAAATATCTTGTGCGTATGTGTTAAGGAAAGATGAGAGGAAGGAAGAGAGAGAAACAGAGACAGACAGAGACAGAGACAGACAGAGACAGAGAAAACAATTTTTTGTGCTTCAAAGAACTTAAATGCTCTGTAGGTAGAACATAGATAAGAGAGTGTGTCACAGAGTACTACCATCTTTGGAGTCAGACATCCCGTTTTCATATCCTACCTGCTACTTACTACAAATGTAGCCTTGGGCAAACTCTTTCCCAGGATTCGGTTTCCTCATGGATGAGAAGGCTTTTAGGTCCCCATCCAACTCTCAATCTATCATTCTCTAGACCCTTCTGGGTCTTGGTTTCCCTATATAAAATGAAGGGCTTGAAACATGGCCTCCAAGATCCTTTTTTTTGCTCTAAATCTTTGATCCTCAGACCAGATAAGAGGGAAAGATGAGGTAATAAGCTACAACTAGTGTAGAATTTCAAGGAAGCTTTCATAAAGGAGGTAATTAATACCTGAGTTTGTACATAGTTGTACTTAGCCTTCATTTAATAAATGCTTGCTGAATTGGATTCTCTTTGTCCATGCCTTATGGGATGGAAGAAGTATTGCCCTGAACTTCAACATTATATTTCTATTGATTGTAGAGATGGGGCAGGGATGTTGGCTTCCAAGACTATTACAGGATGTATCCCTTTAGTACTACTGATGGCTGCTCTGGAATATTCCATGGCTCACCATTTCTCCTAATGAGAAAGGGACAAAGTGGGGAAATTCTAAGAGGCTCTGTGAGGAGAAAGGAATACTTGGAATCTTCTGGGGGTGGGGAAGTTTACTTCTGAGACCAAAAGAAAAATCACATAAGTAACTACACTCTCCTAACATCATCAGGTAGTTGTAATCATTGGAGGAAGAGATATCCCTTCTTCAGGTACACAATATTTACAAAATTATACCTCTTGGGAAATGAATATTAGAAGTTGATTCTCTCACCTGCATAGCAGTACCATGTTCACTTCTTGCAGT
The DNA here is from genome assembly GCA_028658325.1 of Potorous gilbertii. Classification (NCBI taxonomy): domain Eukaryota; kingdom Metazoa; phylum Chordata; class Mammalia; order Diprotodontia; family Potoroidae; genus Potorous; species Potorous gilbertii. The sequence continues at coordinate 446,325,146 of CM053771.1, read as the reverse complement.
CTTTTTTGTTGACCTGTCTTTCCAGATAACTCCTGTTGTTTGCCTCTCAGACTACAAAGATCTAGGCAAGCTGGTGCACTTCCTTCTCATGTAACTGGCATTTGGGTCTCCTCCTTTTATCCTTTAAGATTCATTCAGAGCTCATCCAACCACCGGATGCCTTTTCTGACTGTCCTCCTCCCACCATTGTTAAAGCTCCCCTTCCAAATTGCTTTGATTTGATTTTGTACATGTTTTGCTTTTATACTTACTATGTAAGTATTTTTTCATCCCAGCATCATGTTAATTCTTTGAGGGCAGGGCCTATTTTACTATTATTATTTTAATATCTGTATGTGCGGTACCTAGCACAGTACCTGGCTCATAGTAGGCAATTAATAAATGCTTATTGAATTTAAATGTTAAACTGGAGTATCCTTATTGTAAGTTCTATATTTTAATTAGTAATCTTTCATTCATTATGTTTGGAATTATGACTTTTTTGAATATAGCTTGAAAATGCTTGTAAATAAATATATACATTCAAAGTAACATAGTTTTTAAAAGAATGTTAAAGTAACAAAATTTTAAAAAGTTATATATACAGGATGTCTCAAAAGTCTTATTGCAGTTCTAAGCTATTAAATATGAAAACTGCATCAAGATTTTGGGGATACATTCATATACATATATATGTATGAATGCATGTGTCTTTCTGATTTTTTATAATGAATATGGCTTTCCTTAGGCTAGAATATCTTCCTTATCAAGTGAAGGGAGAGTCAGAATGGCTAGTGGATAGGGTGTTATACTTGGAGACTAACTTTGGAAAGCTCTGATTCAAATATTACTTCATACACTATGGAAGTTACTTAATCATCAAGCCTCAGTTTCTTCTTCTGAAAAGTGAGGGCGTTGGATGTTATATCTTCATAGGCCTCTTCTAGCTTTAAATCTATGATTTTATTGCTTGACCTGCAAAACCAAACAACAACAAAAACCCAACTACTTTCTTTGTGGAAGTAACTCATCAGGCCAGACCAAACCAGTATACCTACTTCCCAGCTGTTTCGGGAAATACTTGTAAGTCTTCAGTTCTTTCTAAATCTTCAAAGTAAATATCCCTTTGTGAAAGGGAATCAATGTTAATTGACTTAATAGAATCTAAGCACTAATCACTGATAGCTAAGATGGGAGTGGGTGACCACAAAGCAGAATGGAATTTCAACCTGATAGCACTGGAGAATTGCCCCAACCCTTTAGGGGTACCCCTAGACCCTGATGGCAAGTTGTGAAGGGGCATCACTTCTAGAGTGAAGCCACAAATTCTGCTTTATGCCCTGCCACATGACTTCTTTTCCCTTCTCTACTCTGTTCCAGTTCCCATTTGCATGCTCTATAGATAACCTAATAATAATATCTATTTCCTTCCTCTTTTACCTTATCCATTTCCCCTTGCTACTAAAAACTAGATGAAGTGAAATCCATACATTGACGTTCTTATGAGGACTTCATAATGGAGCTAGCTGGTCATACTTTGGAGCAGCGGAAGCATTCCACTGCTGTACAAACAGAAAGAAAGGTTGGTGCTTCTCATTAAGTACCACTGGATCGATAAGGCAGAGAAAGCTGAATCAGGACCCTTGGGAGGGAGCTTTCAATCTGGTTCCTTTGAAACATTGGGGCTAACTGAATCATTTGGCTGTAACTCCTGAAACTAAGTTGAAACAACCAAAACAAACAATTACAACCATTAGAGGCTGCTTAAATGTGCATTGTCACATACATATTTAACTTGTTAGTTCACATTGATAGGAATTTTACTGAAGCCACTGTAAATCTTTTCTGCTACTTCGAGTAGTTCTATACACATTGTTACTGCCCTCCATCCTCCTCCTCCCCCACCCCAACCCCAAGGTATTTTGGGAGTGTGGATGGAACTGGTATTTGAACAAAAGACATGGGACTTTTGACTTTTTCATCTGGAAAATATTTCACTTCAGTTCCTGCACATAGGAATCACTCTATAAATGCTTGTTTAATGAGCAAATAAATGAATGCATGAATGAGTGTAATATCATGTTATTGATGATATCAAATATAATATCACTGATATAGTTGAAGACCAGAATGTTTATGATTTATGATTTTCATGGAGGCAGAAATGAAAGGAAAAGCTCAAAATAATGCTATTTTATGTAAAAATCACAGTGTTCACACTGATGCAGTTACTTCTATGTTCTATAAAATGAACTGAGGAGTGAATGGAAAAGAGTATGTTAATTTCATTCCTCTTTGGAACCAAAATAAAATGAACAAAGTATGTAAAAAAGGAAACATTTATGAAGATGTGCCTTGTATATAAAAGGGATGAGGGCTACAGGCAAAAACAATTTTTAAGCTGCCTAATGAAGAAATTAAGGAAGTAAGTTGATGGATGGGGTCTAGATAGTGAAGTTTTAAGTGTACTTTTCTCAGTTTCTTCCTTTGAAAACTGTAATGGGGATGGGGTGAGGAAAGAATGGAGAGACTCGGTGTTACCTTACCATTTCAATTTAGCAGATAAATACTTTGGTAATTTACCAGGGCAAATTCTTGAAATAGCTTCAATCAAACTTTTAAATGAGGTCGTGCAATTTTTACTTCCTGGTTTTCGTACATGTAAATCACCATAACTGATGGCCTAGGTTGTATCCTAGTCACATTCTGTACAACCTTATGAGAATTTCTGAAATGACAAGCCTAGTTTCTTGTTCTTTGCCTCCCTAACCTAGTCCTTCAACCTGGTACCATTTAAACACGACTTGTAATGTTATCCCAGTCCCAAGCGCTGGATCAGCCTGACCCCTAAACAGTGACTATGTAATGATCTGAGAATTTATAAATGAAAATAAATCAATGTCAAGTTAGCTGGTATGCTGCCTTTGCTTTGATTCTTTGTAGCTTGATTATAAGCACAGTTTTTTTTTCTTTGCTGGTTCTTTTGTGACAAAGTTCCTTACTTTATGTCTTAACATTCTCTTTTTGTTGTTGAGTTAATCTTTTTGTTCTGAATGTAAACTGAAAGAACATTTCAGTATTCACAGAAGAATACAAAGGATTGTATATGAAACCTTGACTATTTGTTTTATACTACTTGCTTTTTTAAAAGAGTATATAACAATTTTCTCATACTATTTCCATAACTATCATGCTTGTCTGCATTTTGTTCTTCTCTGTGCGTTCTTTATACACACACGGGTATATATATATATATATATATATGTATATATATATATATATATATATATACATATATATATATATATATATATGTATATGTATGTATATATACACACATAACACACATATGCATATATACATACACACATATATCCATGACACTTTATTTGAAACCACTAATGCTAGCATTCCATATCCCTCCACCTTCATTAAAAAAAGAGAGAAAAAACAACTTGCAACTATCACATTTGGGCTAAAATGAATCCATAAAGTAGCCACATGCAAAGCCCTCTATCTTTTTCTTTGAGTCTATCAGCTCTCTATCAGGAGATGGATAAGATACTACATGACAGGTCCTTTGGAGATGTGGCTGGTCATTGCAATGATCGTTAAGTCTTTCAAAATTGTTTTTCTTTAAAATGTTGTTGCTCTTGTATATGTTGCTTTCTTGGTTCTGTTAATTTCACTCTTAATCAGTTGAGGCTACCTAGGGTTCCCTGCTTTTATCTTATTTGTCATTTCTTAATGGGTCAAGTCATATTCCAATATCTTGTACTTAGTTTTTGTCACTTGGATCCCTTGCTTATTCCTTCTTGTCTAAACTTCTTTAATAACACCTGTTCCTTGCCTTCATTCGCCTGAGAGCAGGGCTCTGCCTTACAGTTCTTCTTAGGTAGGGAGTGAAGTCTCTGTGATGTGGCTGCTGTCAGACTTTCTGAAGGTGATTCCTTGCCTGTCTGATTTTGCTGCCATCTGATGACCCTGATACTGAGTACCACCTATCAAAGTTCTGGATCACAATCTGTAGTCTACTCTTGAGTTGCCATGACGTTCATTTGGATCAACTGTACCACCCTGGCTAACTTATCTGGTCTCCTAGTCCTAATCTGGTCTTAATCTGATCCACTATTGATTCTTTTGTATCCTACATGTGGCATAGAAATGAAAGGGTAGAGTATATTTATATACTGTTTTACAAATAGTCAATCATCAAGCATTTTATTAGGCACCTCTGGTAAGACAAATAGAAAAATGAAACTATCATTCTCAAGAAGCTTACATTTTTGTAAGGGGACATAACGTATAGGCAGATAAGGAAATCTTAAATAAGTGTGTTTATAATGTATAGAAAGTAGATATAAAGTAATTGGCTGGGGGAGGCACTAGCAATTGATCTGATTAGGAAGGGTATCATCCAAGGTGGCTACTCAGTTGAGCTTCAGAGGAAACTTGGCATTGTAGGAGTGGATAAGGGAGTGCAATTCAGGCTTGGAAGAGAGCTTATGCAAGGGTATAGAGATGGGAGTGGCCATGTTGGATGTGAGAGAGAGCAGGGTCAGTTTAGCTGAACTGAAGAGTGTGGAGAGGAGTTGAGATGCAATAAGACCTGAAATATTGGTTGGAGCCAAGTTGTGAAGGGCTTTAATTCATGTGAAAAGATGAATGTTAAAAAAAATAAAATAGGTCCACACATCATCTGATAGTGAAATTTTAAGTGATTCAAAATCATTCTAGAAGAATTTTATTGTTTCAGTTGTGTAAGTCACTTGATGAAGGGCACACACTTGGTAAATACTAACTCTAGAATCGGAACTCAGGTCTTTTGAATACAAATTTAGTTCTTTTACTATACTATTATGTCGGATCCTCATTCAATTAATATTTGTAGCCTTCTGGAAATAAAAATGTGACAATTTGATTTTCTTTCTACTATTTCCTACATGAGGACATCATGTACTCAATATGTGTAGCCTTCTGGAAATAAAAAAATGTGACAATTTGATTTTCTTTGTTGGTAGCACTTATAGTCAGTGCTTCTTTAGCCATTTAAAAAAAAATCACATTTGTTAATAGATATATTTGGTGTCTATGGTGAATGTTTTCCTTATTATTTTGTTTCAGCTTATGTAGGAATAAAAATATATTGATTCATAAAACGTTTAAATGACTTGATTTGCTATATTCAGCTATTAATAATCAGTATTTCCTTAGAAACCTCAACCTTTCATTGATTTTTGGCTTTCATGTATGATCCTCTCAAATAAGATAATGCACTTAAGGGGAGAAGGGACCTATTTAGCTGATGTAGACTTTACTAACTGGAATGTATGTTCATGGAATTAGTTGGCCAAGAAATTTGTAGACTTGAGAAATTTAAGCCTATAATTCAGTTGTACATGGCCATAGTTGTCTTACTAATGTCTTAGCGCTGAATTTAATTGTAGTTTTCAGAGAAGAAATCCTGCCACCCTGAAATTATATTGAGATCACTTACCCTGTTATTGCAAAAATGAAAAAAAAAAAACCAAAAGCAAAAAATAAATACCTAATTTTGTGGAATTATGTTTGTTAAAGATTGTGCAAGAGTAGAATCTAGCAGTGGTGATATATCCTTTGTTTATAACTCTTTGAACTCATATGATACTGTACAAACAAAAGTAAAAATCACTCAATATACTGTTATTTGTTGTTCAGTCTTTTCAGTCACGTCTGACTCTGTGACCTCATTTGGGGTTTTCTTGGCAAAAATATTGGAGTGGTTTGCCATTTCCTTCTCCAGTTCATTTTACAGATGAGGAAACTGAGGCAAGCAGGGTTAGGTGACTTGCCCAGGGTGATACAGCTAGGTCAGATTTGATCTCAGGAAGATGAGTTTTCCTGGTTCCTAGCCTGACATTCTGTCCACTGTGCCATCTAGCTACCTACAGGTAAATTTTATGGTAGTATGGATAGTGTGTTTAATCCTGCCTAGACAGTTTTTAGATCTGTGACCAAGTATAATTCATTTAGTTTCTCTGACCTCCTGTTTCCTCATTTTAAAAATGGATGAGGTAAGTTTGACTAGATGACATCTAGGGTCCTCCCTAACTCTTAATCTTTGATCTTATAATAGGATATTATTTATCTTTGTATTTCCTAGTATCTTGCATATAGCAGAAATGGTCAGAGGCTCTGAACTCAAAGGACCTGGGTTCACATCATGTCTTTGATGCTTACTACCTTTGGTTAAGTCAGTGTCACTGCCTGACTTTCAGTCTCCTCATCTATAACATGAGGGAGTTGCATTCTTTTTCTGCGGTCCCTTTTAGCTTTGAGTATGATCTTATGACTTAACCTCAGTACTTGTAATTAGAGTATACATATTTTTGCTTTTCGCATAGTTACCCAACTGGGTGAGGAAAGATTTGAACCCAGAGTCTCTAGCTCAAGGGCAAGTGTTTTACTTGTTTTGTTTCTTCTACTGTACCAAGATATTTCCCATTCCTAGACTAGAGGAGTATTTTTTTTTCCCCATAGTCATTCATTTTTATCTCCTATCATCTTGATCCACATCCTATGGAGCAGAACTGCTGATACAAAGAGGTAGTCTGTGTATGTCTCACAGAAGTGATATGGAGTTTTTAGGGGGTGATCTGTTTGCCCCAGGAGAGTTTCTTCCACATATAATGGAATTGCACTTATTAAGTGACTGTTGGGAAGTTAGCTATAAGCTAGTTACTGTGGGATGAGAGGATATAAAAGAAGGATAAAAAAATACAGTTCCTACCTTCAAGGAGTATATAGTTTAGTTGGGTAGACAAGATAAGGTCACATGAAACAATTAGACAATAATGCAAGATAACATTTAATTAGATGTCAGCCTTGGGCTACGTAAGTGCTGTAGGAACTTAAAGAAGGGCAAGTTAACTATGAACAGCAGTCTGCTTAGTGAAAGAAATCTTTATGGAAGAGGAAGATTAGAAGGCTTGGTCTGGAATGCAGCTTCCCATTCAGGTTGGTAGAGATGAAGGAAAAAGGCAATCTAGTCAAGAAGTAAAATGTGGCCAAAGACTTAGAGTTAAGAATAATTATATGTACCTATTAAAGAAACCTACCTGTTGAAGTGTCAGTGTTGGATAGCTTGGAGAAAATGTTAGCTCAGTAAACTTCAGACCATTGGAGGGAGAGCATCGAATGCCAGACTAAAGAGTTTAGGTTTGATGAAGAAAGAAAAAGAGTCCTTTGTAGATTCTTAGAGGATTGACAAGATAAAAGTGTTGTTTCAGAAAGATTAATGTGTGGGATGAATTAGAAAGAAGAGAGCTGTCAGGTTTCTAGAGAAGTCAAAATTTGACAACTTTAGAAGAATTTTCTATGCTGACTCATTTAGCTCATGTCACCCACTAGAAATAAGTATATAACAGAATATATAACCTCAAATTGATTCTTTCTCTTCTTTTTGAGTGCATATGAAAGTTAGTACCATAAGGTTTTGCCACCCACCATTATATAGAAATCATAAGTTAACTAAACAAGGCAAAACTTTGACCTGTGATATCACCCCCAAACTTTAGCTGGTCCAAGATGTAGAATTCTTCTTCCCCGTCTCTTGCCATTGAATATTTTCTGCTCTAGTGCCTCCCCTTTTTCCTCCTCTCCCAGTCCTCCTCCTTCTCTCCTCTGGTGTTCTACCCAGGGGAAGGTACACTGCATGCCCAAAAGCTGCCTTTTTTCCTCTGGGTTTACTGGCCATGTTTCTTGCTCAAAGGTCAAGCCTTAAACCTAATTTACTATGGAGCTCATAGACTGGACAACAAGTCCCCATGCACCCAGCACAGAGTGAAGGTAATGACTAAATAGTAATTGTTTCCCTTTTACCCAGGAACCCTGAGGGTCTTTCCCATCCAGGTGGATTTTTTTTTTTATTAAAAGGACCATCCCTTGAGTAACTACTTAAAGAAGCCTATTCTTTGAATGAGTGTATCTCACTCAAAGTAAGAAAGTGATAAGACCTTAGCCTGAAAGGGCCAGGGTCTCACATTGCATCCTGGGCATCTCCAGCCATCCTGATGAATATCAGGCCACTGGACCCAGATGGCTCAGGAGAAGAAAGTGAGGTTGGTGACCTTGCACATCCCTCCCTCAAGTCAATCAAAGTCAACTGCCAATCACGTCATCATCTTGATATCATGGTCCTCTTTGAGAACAAAGGATAAACACAACAGATTCCACGGTTGATCTTACATCATTGTCAGAACCCTAGCCACCACTTTATGTCCTTGAAATAGTTTTTACTTTGAACCACTACCAGTCACATGGTTAGGGGTAAAGACTAGGAAAAAGGGGAGAAAAGATTATACTTTAACTTCATTTCTATGACTCTGATATTTCATGATTATATATCACTAGAAGATGGAATCACATAGGCAACAGGATTTTCAGGGACTTATGAAAGATTGAAATTTCCTGGATGTAAATTGAGATAGTGGGTGGAAAAGACCAAGACGTTTGCAGCATTGAAACCTCATAATGAAATTCAGATTATGCACTTCTAGACAGGACCTACATAATTGAAGCTTTCCTAAAGTGTCCTGTAATTATGCAGGAAACATTGCAGGGGGCCATTCAGCTTCAGTCAGGGACAATCTTTGGCAGTAGACAAATGGATTTTCTGCAAGAATTTGGCATCTATTCATGAAGAATTGCCTACAGTTGACTCTAATAAGTTGTTTTAGCTTCCTACCTTCTTGGCTGTCTTTCTAAGTGTTGGTGGAGACTTCTGAAAAAAATGATACTAAAGGGCATTAGGTAAGGTTTATAGCAAATAAGGGGCAATGGTCCTTTTTGAGTGCAGAGAATGTTCCCATTTTGTTTTTTTGTATGATGGGTGAAATCAGCTGTTGGTGCTAGGGACTAACTGTGCTTTCAAGAAGTTTATTCTTTGGCTTGGACTCCATGTCCATTTTGACATCTGATTATTTTTCCTCTTCAGTTACTGATCTGTTACCCAGAGAATCCATTAGCTAGGTCTGCCTCTCTCTATTTCAATGTTTCTAGTCTTTTGTATGGTCTAAGACAACAAAGACTTATTACTGGTAGAGTGGGGTCTCTATGTAGGGAAGAAGGTGTTTTGTGGAATTCAGAGAGAATAAGACCATAGCACATCACAGGATCGTGTATCTAAAATGGATGAGGCTGACCTTAGATTATTCTAAAATAAGCCAATCGTTATCTACAAGCCTCTATGTTATTTAGAAATCTTAGTTCTGATTTATCCAAGTTGAGATTATTTAGAGCCTTTTTAGGATTGAGGGCTTTTTTTTTTTTTAGAATGGATATATTTGATCCTAAGGTTGCACTGTGAAACTAAATGAAATAATTTTCACATAGCTTTGTGGTGATTTTCATAGATGGAGAAGATGTCAGTGCAAACACAGTGAAGCAGAAACTAAATATTACCCAAGACATTCAGTTATGTCAGCCACACTGCATAATATCCAATAGCAGAATTTATTTGCTGTTTGAATAGTTGCTGCAACTCCCCAGTTCATTTTTTGGTAGCAATAATAGTTGCAGCTGCAGACCCAGGAGCAACAGGGCTGCCCTTTGTAAATCTAGGTGATGCTACAGACTCATAGTTGGTATAGAATATATTTTGTTGAATTATCAAATGTACTTCTAAAACTTACTTTACTAGTTGTGCAACCCTGGGCAAGTCACTTAATCCTGTTTGCCTGAGTTTCCTCATCTGTAAAATGAGATAGAGATGGAAATGGCAAACTACTCCAGTATCTTTGCCAAGAAAACTCTATATGGGGTCGCAAAGATTCAAACATGACTGAATCATAATATAACAAAGGGATCACCAAATCATGTCTTTTTTCTTCTCTCCTTTCATAGCCACTATGTTAGATTGGGTCCTTAACACCTCTCACCTAGACTTTTGCAATGACCTTTCGCTTGGTCTCCTTGCCATCTCCAGACATCTGTCAAAGTGATTTTCCTTAAGTGCAGATCAGTCCATGTTCCTCTCCTACACAATAAATATCAGTGTCTTCCTATTGTGTCATTTAAAAACATAAACTCCTTTATTTGGCATTTGAATGCCATCATTACCCTGGTCCCCACCTACCTTTCATGGAAGCTAGGTGGTGCAGTGGATGGTGCTAGACCTGGAGTAAGGAATACTCCTCTTTGTGAGTTCAAAACTGGCTTCAGACACTTACTAACTCTGTGACCCTGGGCAAGTCATTCAGATCATGCTTTGGTTTCCTCATCTGTACAATGAGCTGGAGAAGGAAATGGCAACTATTCCAGTATCTTTGTTAAGAAAATACCCTGGACAGTATTGGCATGCAATGGTCCACGGGATCATGAAGAGTTGGATATGACTGAATGACTACACAACAACATGTCAGGAAGTGTGGTAAGTGCTGGATATACAAAAAGAGGAAAAATACAGTCCCTAGCCTTGAGGAGCTTACAATCTAGTGGGGGAGAAAACATGCAAACAATTATATACAAAGCAAGCTATATATAAGATAAATAGGAAATAATGAACAGAGGGAAGGCGCTGGAATTAAGAGGAGGTTGGAGAAGGCTTCCATAGGAGGTGGGATTTTAGGGGGAACTTGAAGCCAGGGAAATTAGTAGACCTGGGTTTAAGTCCCATTTCTGACACATCCTGGCTGTGTGTCTCTAGAAGGATCACTAAACCTCTCAGTGTACCAGATACCTCTCTAAGACCAAATAGTAGAGAGGTTGCTAAGTTTCATTGGTGTGGAGTAGGGGTATCAAATATGCTGGCTGTAGAAGGCATACATCCACAATGCTAAAAATGTGGCCTGAATCAGGTTAAAATGTAGCTTCTATCTGATTTTAATGTGTTGATGTATTAATAAAAAAAGAAATATATAAACATGTGTGGTTTTCTAAGTCAATATGAAGCCCACAATGATCCTCATGTAGAATTGAGCAGCCCCTGTTTCTATTTGAGTTTGACAACCTGGTATATAGAATTCTGTCATTTGAGTGTTCCCTATACCAGATGAAATCACAGAGAGAAATGGTGCTTTTGTAACCTATGATATCCCTAGTGGATCACATTTAATATCCTATTGACTTATTGAGGTAATATTTGGTGTTTTATATACAGTAATGCTACAAAATAAATTTGGATCAGCAAATTTTCAGAGATAGTATTCTAAGTCTTCATTTATCCATATTCTTGGGGGTGGCTAGAGTGGTGGTCCTGGAGTTAAAAAGACTCATCTTTCAAATCTCGCCTCAGGCACTTACTAGCTGTGTGTGACCCTTGGAAAGTCACTTAACCCTGTTTGCCTCAGTTTCCTCATCTGTAAAATGAGCTGGAGAAGGAAATGGCAAACCACTTTAGTATCTTTGGCAAGAAAACTCCAAATGGAGACACAAAGAGTCAGACACAACTGAACAGCTGAACAGCAATGTTGGGCTAGGGGATGGGAAGGAGAGGATCTAAGGTTGATAGGAAAGTCACCTGCGACTTTGAGTATCCCATAGATAAGAGCTAATATATGGAAAAGAACACTGGATTTGGCATCAGAGAACTTGATTTCAAATCCTGACTCCACAATCTCTTGCCCTTGTAACCCTGATGAAATCCTTAACTTCCCTGTGCCTTTATTTCTTCACCTTTAAAATGAGTGGAATTAGGTGATCTCTGAGTTTCTTCCCAACTCTAAATCCTATGGTAAACATGCAAATTTTATAATCCTAGCTCCTGTGTTCATAGCTGGGTCCATAAACTCACTGCCTGCCAATCAGTAAAGAAGCGTTTTTTAAGAGCTTACCACTGACCAGGCACTGTTCTAGGTGCTAAGATTTCTATAACAAAAATGAAACAGTTCCTGCCTTCAATGAGCTTGTGGCCTGTGAGAGGAGATAACATACATAAATATATACAAAACTGTTGTGTTTGTTTTCCAAGAGGACCATGATATCAGGGAAATGATGATATGGCTTGCTGTTGACTTTGATTTGAGTGAGGGAGGACTGAGTTATATACAAAACATATACATAGTAGACACAAGGTAAATTTTTTGGAGAATATTAGCAGTTTAGGAGATCGATAGTATCAGTTCTTTGAATTATAAATACTTAAAACTATTCAAAGTAACTATTACTATGCCCAATAATTTTTAATTCTTTTGCCTATTATTCCACCATTTTAGAATAATTTCTTTACATCTTTAAACCTTTAAAAAAGTTTCACAGATCCTCATTGGAAAAAAAACCAGGTAAGAGTTCATGGCGTCGTTAATAGTTAGCATTCTCCTTATTAGTTATCACCATATCAAGAATTCATCTGCAGTCATTTGGAAACAAGAATGGGTCCCAGGAAAGGGAAGAGGATTGGTTGGTAGTGGGGATAAATGGAAATCCAGAAACAGTGTTCATCCTTTTGTCTGAGATTCGTATTAGCCCGCACTGCTTAAGGTGATCTAGAGGTATAGAGAGCTGGAGAAGACCTCTATAAGATCTTTTTATTTTACCGTGGTAGAAACAGGCTTAAAATTAACCTGAAAATAGAGCATTGTCGTGAGTGCTCTTCCTACTAAGCTAGAATACATGCAGTTATGTAGATAGTTTGGAAAGGTTTATGCTTGCTCTGTCTCTGTCTCTGTGTCTGTCTCGCTCTTCTTCTCTCCCTCTGTCTATCTCTCTCTGTTTCTCTGTCTCTGTCTCTTTCTCCCTCTGTCTTCCTTCTTCCCCTCCTCTCTTTCTCTCTCTCTCTCTCTCTCTCTCTCTCTCTCTCACACACACACACACACACACACACACACACACACACACACACATACACACACACAAGCACAGGCATGCACACACTCAAAACACACATTTCTCATCTGGGGCATGACCAATAGCAACAGCGTGTAGGGATGACCACAGAGCACAGATAAGTTAACTGACTAGTATTTGAATTCTCAAACCCATTAGCACTATATTCTACCTAACAAGACTAACCATCCTTGTAGGAATATAGTCAGAGAATTAAGCAGAATGGGAATTGATTTTTTTTTCAGAAATATAAAGAATATCCCCTAGTCAATGGAATCTTTTTTCCCCCCAAAAGATTAGGAATAGCAGAAATTGCTATGAGAAATCTAAGTATAATTTATGGAATTCACAAATGTTACAGAAAGTAATATTTGGATAAACCATACAATCTATTCTAATAATGAAAAATAAGTCACAAAATAGTTATTTTTGGTAATTTTTCTATAAACAGTATTTACTGTCAATTTTAAAAAGTTAACATTCTAGACTTCAGTTTTAGAGGGGATTCCTGCGTAGGACTGGGTTTGGGGTGTGGCTAGTATAGGACTAGGGGATCTATCTTTAGGGTCTCTTTTGATTAAAGATTAGTTGATTAATAAATACTCAATGATTGATTCATCCTTGATGTATTTTTTTAAATTGGAGAAAAATTTCAGTAAAGTATAAACAAGACAACAAAAATGAAACTTTGTTTAGCTTAGTAATGTAAATGCATCAAGTTGTTTCAAAGAGTTGATTGAACTTTGCTCCACAGTGAAGTTACTAGTACAGCATATTAAAGTAACACTTTTAGGATTGACCATTTTCTTCCTTAAATACTCCCATCAAAGTCATATTTTAGTAAAAAAAAAAATCTCATTTATTTATACAACTAAATTCTATGACAGATTTATGTTTTTGTATCCATTCCCATACAAATATGCAGAATTTTTGTATCTGTTATAGATTATTTCTGTGTCATATCTACAAGAAATGAAACAGAGACTCCCAAAGTTAGCTCTTTGGTTCACTGGCCTTTTGTCAAAGCTGCATACTACTGGAAAAGAGTAATTCAAAATCTTGCCAAACTTAAGAACTCTATCTTATAAATTACTGCAATGTAACTAAAAAGTGAAAGTTATTCAATTTCTTTTAAAAAAGAGAACCAGCTTTGAAAAGAAAAGGTTCTTTCCTCTGCAGATACTTTATGGGTTTTGGAATCCATAAAAACTGGTATGTAAGTTGACACCAAAAGCTAACGAAACACAGTTAGACTTTCCCTGCCCTCCTTCCGGCTTCCATCTTTTTGCTTTGTCTTACCTTTAAAAACCTGATTTGTATTTGTATACATGTGAGATCCTAATTTTATTGTCTGACAGGCACTTTCACCTACATCCTTCCCTTCCCCTCATTTGGCAGCCCGTTGGGCTTCTTCCTGCCTTGAATACCACATTCCCTAGTTATTCAAGCTCAGTCATTAGCACCCTGTCCCCCTACTGAAATTATGAATGAAAAGCCTTGTTGTTCTTTACAAATAACTCAGGCTTCCTCAGTCAGTCAAATTCAAATGGAAGTGACTGCCAAACAAAGGGGTTGTATGATGGACAGTCCTCTCAGCAAGTGATCAATGCCCACAGGAAGTTTTTTAAGACACAATATAGGTAGAGCAGCTTGGGCGTTCCCCTGTGGACAAGCCTACTGAAGGGGATTGAGAGAGGGGGCGTTCTTTGTGCCTATGTGGGAGCATAGTGGAAAAAACCCAGCAACACAAACACAAGAAACCCTGAGAGATAACTGTATATGGAGTCACTTTTCCCTTTTCCCCTGGAGACACCTACACCTTTACCAAATTCTGCTCTGAAATGAAAGGATATTCCCCATTCTACATCCCCCCACACACCAAAAAAAAAAAAACCAACCAAATAAACCCCAAAACCCAAGAAAAACCACCCAACAAAAACAAAGGCACCAACCATTTATTTGGTTTTGAATGCTGCACTGTGCAAGTGGGTTCCATACTTGGAGCTGCACAACCCCCTGCTGAGAAGTTGCATTGTCCTGGGCCCCCTTTTCACAACAGGGGAAAAGGTAATTGACAGGCTGATTGTTTGGCCAGGCCCCCCCACTGTTTTAAAATACTGGAAGGCCCCAGTCACACGTTGTCAATAATAGCTGTCGGAGGTGAGGAGTAAAGAAGGGCTGTTCAGGAAACAGTTTGGCTCTTCAAGTGGACAGGCCTCAGTGACTTCTCCTACACTCTGGCTGCCACAAGCAGCTCATTCAAAAATAACCTTAAAGTAATAAATCAAACTTGTTTCCTGAGCCATACAAGGAACAGCTGGTTATTTTTCCTCACTTTTTTTTAGACACACACACACACACACACACACACACACACACACACACACACACAGATAGGGAGGGAAAGAGATTTTAGTACAGGAAATCAAGCATGTCAAAATTTGGCAAAACAATTTGGATGATTTAGCAGTTAAACATGTCCTTTTTTCCCCCCCTGTTACGCTTTCATCAGTCTTTCTTATTTTGACTTTTCCTTTTTGTATTTCATACCATCACTCTCCCTGCTGTGAGGAATATCCCTTGTCCCTGTTTTTTTTTTTCACCCCAAGACTAAGGGGAACTTAGTATCTCTTTCCTTGCCTTTTCCTGTGTATTTTCTGATGCATAGGTCAAAAGTCTCAATTTATCATACAGTCAAACATTTCTTTTTTGTCTTCAGAAGGAACAGTGAGGGCCTATATCCACAAATATTCTTTTCTCTAGAGATTACCTATTTTGGAATCATGAAGATAAAGCCATTAATTATTCATTGGCTTAGAAACCCAAATTCAATTCATGTGTCTCTTAATTTGAACAGTTCTGCATTTTGAGATAGTATATTTTGTGTTTCCATGAATATGTTTGCCCCCTGAGCTGTGGCAAAAATTTGTCATTCTCATGTTGATCTTATCAATCACTTGAAAAAAGCCCAAATAGAGGATTCCTCTTCAGTGAAGTATTTCAGTTCTTTAGGACTTGCACAAAGCAGGCGGTCCACACTAAAATTCAATATAATTTAACATGTTTTTGTTTTTAGTCAAATAACATTACAGGATCATTTAAGTTTTGTTTGTGAATTTTTTGTTTTAATTTTAGAGCAGGTGGCACATTAAAAAGAAAGATGCATTTTTCCCCGCTCTGGATCCACCACATATTTTAAAGTTTTATGGTAAGAATGGACATAAATCCATTTGACCCAACTGAAATGTAACCTAAACAAGTTAATATTAACACTGGGGATCGGTTGTCCAGAGAATTTGCCTCCACTGGTACTTAAGGCCTCATTCAATAAATTTAAAATAAAAAAATATTGTTGCTCTCAAGTTGGCAGTAAATCACCAATTACAGGGCACAGCTTGGGATCCCTCCTCACGTGGACAATACATCTATTTTTCTTCCTTAAGTCATTATCAACATTTTTTCCAGAGAAAGTTTTCCTTTATAGTAAAACCAATTTTAGGCCAGGGTCTGTTTACAGGAAACTAACAATGAAATTCCATTTTACAAAAGATGTGTATAAACACAGACACAGTTCTCCTTTTTTGTTTGCAGTAGGTAAAAATGCCTTACTAGGGCAGATAAGTTCATCTTTGTGTTATAAGGGTATACTAACATCTAGTGTATACATGCCGTGTTTGTCTTGGCACAGATCTCTGCAAATCCAGCAGTGGGTGGGGTTTCTATATTAATGTTTCTTCCAAATATGGTTGGCATTCCTCCTGTACCTGTTGTCATGTATAATTTGTTCCCTCTCTGTTTTAATATTTGAATATGCCTTACTTGGTCTGCTTGACAGGGGTTGGAATTTATTGAGAAATTTTTATTGAAATATTCAAAATGGCAGTTTCCTGAGATTGGCATCATTTATATACTACAATACATTGATATCGATTTATCTCTGGTATAGACATATGGGAAGGAGCATGGGAACCAGAAAGAAGTAGAATCCAGCTTTGTCTCTGCTCCACACTGGCTGTGTGAGCCTGGACAAAACACTTAACCTTTCAGTGCTCTAAGACAATTAGTTGCAGAGAAGGTACAAATATGTGTTGGTAAACGGAAATTTCCTTACCTGGGAATGAGTGAAATCTCAGGTCCAGTCCCTATCTCCAGATAGATACACACATGCTGTATGCCTAGATGTAAAAATTACGATAGCATATTATAATGTGTGGATATCTAGAACCGTGTGAGTTACATTTTCTCTTATAGGCCAACAACTTTTCAGCTAGCTGTGAGATAGATGTCCAGGAACAGATTTACTGAAGTGACTATCTTCCTTCCTGTAGTCTTACCAGCTCTTCTTGGCTACCGTGGACTCCGGGCTACAGGGGGGCAAAATAGCAAGTGTATACTGTACATGTAATGTTCAGGCATGCTTTCTCGCCTTCTATTAAGTTGCCAGCTTCACAGCTTGCCCCAAGAATGGATTTCCTGTGCTGTCATTTACACACAGTATCTCACTAAACACTCTTTTTGTCACTCAGTCTTTGAGACAGAGGGGTCGAGATAACCAATCTAGACTGCTTGTATTTGCTTAGTGGATAAAGTAAAGGACTTGGAGTCAAGAGCCTGGAGTTCTTATCCTAACTTTGGAACAGCCTTCCTAAATGACTTTGAAAAAGTCATTTGACCTCTCTATTCCTTAGTTCACCCTTCCCCCCAGTCTATAAAATGGATATCATCAAGCTTTTTTTTTTTTTAAATTATAAAGATGTGGTGTCTTAATGAAAAGATATCTAAAATGATCTCAGAGCACTCAGGAAGGTAAAAAAAAAAATCTTTTATCACATAATACCTACATCCTCATCCTCTTTGAAATTGAAAGGGGTGTTACTGCTGGCTGCTCATTGTACAGTTCAGCAAAACAAGGTGCATGAATTTCAAATTATCTTGGTGTCTTTTCTCTGGTCTTGCTAGGAGATCTTCTGGACATGTGGACATATTTCTGGAAATGTAGACACATTTCCAGAAGATGAACAAGGTCTGTGCACACCTCATCTGCATAGAAGAACTTAGAAAAAAAAAAGCAGAGGGAAAGAAACAAGGAGTGTGTGGGTGTGTGTGGGGGTGGTGGTTATGATGGCATGTTGAGTGAAGGGTATTCTGAGTGACAAGTAAGGTCGGGATGCCATAGGAAGAATGACAATGGGGGCAGAAAGAGGGGTGTGCATATTTATGGTGTTCAGGGCTATGCACACACAAACAGGGTTGGATTGGCCTCTGGAGCATGGAACCTTTTATTCAAGGGGCTCCCTCTGTGAGGGGGTGGGGTTGAGGGACAGGCAGGGACATGGGGAACGACTTTCTGCAATCTAAGGGCCTTTTTTGGTGGACAAGATATAGAAATTCTGTATATACGTACTAGTGTCTTTTTTTTCTTTTTACTTCTATCATACGTATGGATGAGGTACAGCCCTGGAGAGAAAAGGGACCTAAAAAACAGAGCTGGGTAGGCCCATTTAGTACAGCTTCCTCATTTTACAGATGAGGCAAATGAGGCCTGGAATGGATAAATGACTTGCCCAAGGTCACCCAAGAAATGTTAGAGTCAGAATAGAACTTACATCTTGTCACTCACAGGGCATTTATTCTTTTCATGTCTAAATGGCCCTCCATTTTCCTTTTTGACTCTGGATCAATACATACCCTTTGACCACCCTAGAGTTTCTTGAACATAGACATTCATACATTTTCATGCAAGTCTAGTTAGGTCTTTTGCAAAGTCACCTTATCCTTTTGATTTCAGACAGCTTTGAGCTCTGTGTGCATTTATGATATTATGTGTCATACTACCCCATGTGTTTAAGTCATTGGGCATTTCAGATGCAGTAATGTGTTCATTTGCATTGTTCAGTGTTGTCTTGGTTCTGAATGACAGTCTGGCTCTGAAGAATTTCTCCTTGCTCTGGTCTCTTTTTGACTCTGTTTTTAAAATACTTAAAATCTCTGTCTAATAAATGGATCAGAATATAGCGAAATCAGCCATTACAAAGAATATTTATTAAACATTAAAGTATTATTAAAGGTCTTGAATTATTTAAGCAGTCTTTCAAACAAACCAAAAAGATAGGCCCTTTTGTTTTCAAACACCACAGAACACAATGCTTTGTGCTCCCTCTGCTGGCTTTCCTGAAGCAGTTAAGGAGCAAGCTCCCATTGGCATGAGAGAAGTAGAAAAGATGCTTAATAAAATAGAAATTATTTGTATTTCAAAGAGTTTGTGTGTTTATTTTCTCATTGACCAGCAGAAATCATAATTTTCTTTTGCTCATGAAAAGCCATTATTTTTTCCCCCACGTGTGCTGAGTAAAGCAATATGGATGTCTTCAACAGGAGAGGCAGGGTGTATAAGTGGATGGAACACTGGATTGGGAATCCAAAGACACATTCTACCTATTTCACTGTCAGTGAGTCATTGAGCAGCTCTAAACTTCAGTGTCCGTATTTGTAAAATGAAGAGGGTTGGGTGGATCTTAACTTGCAGTCTCGAAATTAGCTTTTTAATTATTTTGATTACTTCAATATACTTAATTTCCCTCATAATCTTATTTATTTTATTCATAAGTATTATTATTCAAAAGTGTTATTCTGAGAAGTTCATAGACTTCACTAGACTGTCAAATAGTTCCATAACACACACACACACACACACACACACACACACACGCACACACACAAAAGGTTAAAGACCCTGGTCTAGATGAACTATCTCTTCCAACTCTACCTCTATGAACATATGAAGTTAGTAATGCCTATTATCTTTCTCTTGCTTTTAAAAGTATCATCTTTTTTCTTTTTTAATACCATAGATTATAAAAATAATGGATATTTTTCTTTGAGTAAGTCCTTGTTAATTTATTCTCAGTAACAGATCTCATCATATTCCATTGGCTATCTCAGTGCAAAACTCATCATGCATACTCAGAACCATGAAGAAACCAAGTGACACAAGTACATCTTGCATTTCAATGAGACATATTTTGTACCATTAAAATTTTTCTGTACCCAGCCTCTGAGTAGTTTATACAGAGGATAACATAGCAGTTACCGTATAGTTACTTAGCAGATGCTTGGAAAGAACGAATCCCAAATATTGCATTTGCCCTTTTTCGTGTCTGGCCAAGAGGGAAACAGATGACCTTTCTGGTGTTCATATATGGCACGTCTGTCATTCAAAATAGCTCTGTGTTTAGACACAATATGAGTCATCACAGATTTCAAAAAGAGTCAAGATTGGCTGAGAGAGACTCCACATTATGTGTGCTCTTCATACTATGTAAGGTATAGAGTGAAAGTCAGAATGTCACTATTTAGAGTTGTGAGAAAGATACCGCATAAAAAGCAGGTAGGTATTTAGATACTGTTGACTCTCAGTGAAACACTTTGCAACTTCAACACTTGCTCTTTCAAAGCAGTTAGCCCTAGGCAAAACTGTGAAGTAAGGAAGATTGTCAAAAATTCTCACCTTCCCTTTTAAGGTGGGAAAAGCCTTTTTCTCACCTCATCCTTCCTTTTCCCCTTTCTTTTCTTCTGGTGTTTTCTACTTTTTCCCTTTTCTTTTCTCTGTGAACCAATCCCCTTTGAAGTGTTATCTGATAGGGTTTAAGTTATACTCATGTTCAGGGGTTTTTGAATTAAAAATGATTCTGATAACATCTTATTGTTATTTTTTTCCCTCCTTTTTAAAATGCTGAATTTAAACATCAAATAAGATGGGCATTTCTATCTACAAATTAGGTCAACTAGGTGGCGTAGTGGATAAAGTGTCCTGTCAGGAGCTCATCTTCCTGAGTTCAGATCTGGCCTCAGACACTTACTGATTGTAGGACTCTGGGTAAATCATTTAACTATATTTGCCTCAGTCTCCTCATATGTAAAATGGCAAAGCATTCCAGATCTTTGCCAAGAAAATTCCAAATGGGATCATGAAGAGTTGGACAAGACTCAACATCTACAATATATAAATTAGAACAGAAAGAGGATTGTACATGAAATCACAAATTTCTATTATCTTGCTTTCCTTAAGTATAAAGTAAATTCAACACATGCCTTTCAAAGTTGTCCTACTTCTTTGTTTGTGTTTCCTTCTGTTCTGTTCTCTAAATTTTAAAAGTCCTCTCTTGGTTCTTGATAAATACTATTTACCATATTAAAGAAAGGTTCATTTATTCTTGTTCTGTCTGTAGCAGAAATGGGAGGTTGTTTTTTTTGGAAAGCTTTGGTTATTTGGGATTCCTATTTTAATATGAGACATAAAAAAAATCTTTCAAGGAACTCATGGTTGAATTTCAGGCTGCACGACAGACAGTATTAAAGATATTTAGGTGCTGGGAATTTTGCCCCATTTTGGAGTAGTTAGATGGAAATGTCTACTTGGGGGCTCAACACCTTTTGAGTAGCTAGGGGTAAGTCATAACTCCTTTGAATGTCCCTTTCTAGGGTAAATATAGAGTAAATGCTACTTTTAGTGATTCCCCTAAAGGGTTGCTGTGAGGTTAAAATTAAATGACATTTTATAATACTTTGCAAACTACCAAGGAGCTTATATACATTTCATTTGTAATCATTAGGTAGGTAGCTGGCTACTTCTCCACCTACTGTTTGACCCTACTTCAGGGATTACTTACAAGATTGCCCAGAGGGACCTCTCCTCTGAGGGCTACAAATTTTAGGGCTAGTTCTACATAGTTTAGTACCCAGCAATGCTCCCCTAGCTCAGTCCTTATCCTCATATTTTGTACAGCACAAACTGCTTAATTCAGTGCTAGGCCCACCATAGGAACTCAGTACTTGTTGACCGATGTTTCCTTACCTCAGTGCAACCTGGTAACTATCATATCAACTAGGATGCTTTTGTTCACAATTAAATTATAGAAGTTGAACTTTGTAGTTAAATATAATAAATTTTAAATGGAAGGGCATGTTTTCTAAAAATTTCTACTTATAGAGCTTAAATTAATTTACTTAAAATGATTAAATACCTAAAAATATTATTTCCCTATGCACAGCAGAATGCAAAAAGAGGATTCTCTACACAACTGTGAATCTCCATTTCCTCTCATTTGTTTTAAAATATAATAATAAAATTAATAATAGTAGTTGTGTAACAATAGTACATATTGCTTTCATTATTGTGCTGCTTGTGTTTCCTTCTGAACTTCCTCTTTCCAGTGCATTTTAAATAATGGTTCACTGGTCTCTTATAAAGGTACTAAACCTTTCTTCCTCATCAACTTAGATGAGAAACTGGACTTATAATCAGTATGAACTCAGTTCAAATCCTGCCTCAAATACTTAGTATCTATGAAATTCTAGGCAAGTTACTTAAATCTCAGTTCCTTCATCTGTGAAATGAGGGTAGTGAAAGCATCTCTGTCACAGTTTTGTGAGATAGTCCTCACAAAGTAACACCCATAAAATGCTTTGTAAACCTTAAAATATTTTATGAATCTGGCTATCTATTATTTGTTTATTATTTATTATTCATCATACATATTTTCCAAAAATATTAAAAGATAATTTTGAGGGGAATGCATTAACATGTGGGAGAATCAGGGAAAGCCTAATGTCAAAGGTGACAATAGAGCAGAGCTTTGAAGAACACAAAGGATTCTTGAGAGGCAGAGGTTAAGAGGGAATGCTTTCCAGGGATAGGAGATAAACTGTTCTATGGCCTGGAGATCCCATACCATGTGTGCAGGATAATATGGAGGCCAATTTGACTGGATTAGAGTGAGTATGAAGTCAATAAAATCATAGGTAGGTTGGAACCAGATTTTGAATAACTTTTAAATACTGATGAGAAGAGACTCTATTTGATGTTAGAGCTAATCAATCTGTTTTGGAGCCCAAGTTCTTTGAGTAAATTCACATGGCACACAGAGGCTAAAAGGTGATAATGATGAATAATCAACAAGAGGTGTTTTGATGACATTGCCAGTTGCTTACTGCTTACAGCATAACATTTAAACTCTGCAGCCTAGCCTTGTGGGATCTCTGCAATCTGTTTCCAGGTTGCCTTTTCTATCTTATCTCTATCAGTACTCTTGCACATCTTGCTCTCTATTCCTGGAATGTACTTTCATTTCATTTCCATCCGTTGAAATTGTCCCTAAACTTATTTTAGGGAGGTAGCATGGTATAGTGGATAGAGCACTGGACTTGGAGATAGAGTGTTAGTATTATCTTGGGGAGGTCATTGGATCTCTTTATGTTTCAGTTTCCTTTTTAGTAAAATGGAAGAGTTGGACTCTAAGATCTTTTTCACCTCTGAATATATGATCCTGTGATTCCCATTGTTCCAAGTCTGATTCAAATCTTCTCAATTCAATAATCTTTGATGACTTATATACAAGTTATTTTGCTTTTGTACTCTATGTAACTGTTCAGGATTCCCTCTCAATTCCACTAAATCCTTCTCTTCCCCATCTGATCTTTCTCTTGGGAGTTATCTTTTGCCTGGTACTGGAGTTATGTTTGTACTTGTTTTATCTTTTTTTTTTTTAAATTGATCGTAGGCTACTTAAGATTAGGGATAGTGATTTATTCTTTTTTTAATTCCCTATCTCAGGGCACCTGACATAGTAAGTACTTAGCAAATGCTTGAATTGAATTGCAGTGAACAGAGGATCTCCAGCTTTTGTCTTCTCTTTCTCCTTGAGATTTAAGAAGTTCATGAGCCATGGTTTGGTTTTCTCAATAGAATCACAGATAAAAAGCTGGAAGAAAACTTAGTGATCATCTATCTGATCCTCAGGTTCTAATAAGTACATAGAATTACAAAGAAAATAAGTTATATTAGAATATAGTTATCAAAATGCTAACTCTCCCTTCAAAATTCTTGTACTACCAGGTTAATGACCTCTATGTCGTCTAATCTTTTCATTTTTGTGAATGAAGATACTGAAGACCAGACAGGTTAAATAGTTTACTTAAAGTCATTCATGTAGTAAGTAGTAAAACTAATTCAGACTTGACTTCAGTCACAAAATTTCTCTTGCACTACATGTTCCCTTTCTATAGGAAGTAACTCTGTAACCAATAAGTCTATGGAATTGAAACGAGCTGATCTAATTCCCAAACTGTGGGAGATTAAATATTTATGCATAATAACATATGTATATATACATATATATTTTTTGAAAGGTTAAATGACATTGAAAATTAAACCAAAACGATGAGTAGATATTTAAAATGGAAACCAACATAATGGCACTACAACCAATATTTTATAATACATTTGCTTGATAAACATTCTGTGGAAATGGAATTATTCTTTATGTATATGGGGTCTGTGTGGGGACTCTTTTCCTTGATATGTATAGATAATCAGCCTTCCTAATGAAAGCTATTGTACTGTTACTATGGTAGATCTCAATTATTTTATCAACACGTAATAGAAATCGCTTTCGAGCAGCTTCATGGAAAGGATAGTTAACACCAGATTAGAGTACACTCATGAATACCATTTATTAGAATTCAGGAGCATCCTGAGCATCTCATTGGTTTCATTATGCCCCTTACCTTGCTTTTTTCTTTTTTTGGTTTCTTTTTGGAGGTGATTGGATACTTTATGTTATTAAATAATAAAAAAAAAACCTCTGTGAATAGTTATCATTTGATAGCTTTTGTTGTTGGGTTACTTAATGAATATATGAAGATAATTCCTCTGTTTAAGTGAGGTTTGCTGCTTTTATAGGTTCCCAAAGTGTTTGATACCTACCCCAGGGTGGCACTGAAATGACCCAAGGGGGCAATAGTAGCCTTGTGTGCAACTGGGGGGCATTGAATAAAAATAAGGGGGCAGCATAAGGAAAGAAGAGAAGATAGAGAAAATTTTGAAAAATCATTTGCATATATTTCATCTGTTGTGTACAGAGTTAAAGTAAGAGTGATTACATTACTTTCCAAAGAAACACACAAAATTCAAGTTTTAACTAGTCAGTGATCAAATCTGCTGATAGGTCTTAACAAGCAAGTGTTGGCAGGCAAGTGTGTCATGCATTGTCAGGAAATCTGGCATGCATCAACAGGTACATATGTGCATGTAATGACTGTTTACAACACAATACTATATGGTTACATGACATTGCACCATGAAAAACCCCTACAAATTTAGTCAATTATCAAATTTAAGATGCATCTTTTTTTGAAAAAAATATATTTTTGAAATGATAGAAATAAAAAGAAAATTAAAAGATTAAAGAAAGTAGATTTCTAAGAGGGTGCTGAGTAAGTTTTCTTTGGAAAGGGGTTGGTGGGTCAAATACGTTTGGAAACCTCTGTCCTAGATGATGGGTTCTTTGCCGCTCATTTAACAGGTATTGTTTAGTGAAGAATATTAATAACTGTTTTCTTGTCTGGGATGTGCCACTGTGAGACTTTGAACATTTTATGCCTTCATATGGATTTAAATTTGTTATGGAATGAGGATAATGATACTTACTTGCATACTTCCTTCTCCCTTCATTCTTTTTATGCAGTAGAATGAATGCTATACTTGGAGTCAGAAGACCTGGGTTGGAATCTTGGCCCTTATTCTTTCTTTTTTTTTTTATAAATTTATTTATTTAACTTTTTATATTTATTTTCACAAAATTTTGAGTTCCAAATTTTCTCCCCATTTGTCCCCTCTCCCCACCCCAGTACACTTAGCATTCTAATTTCCCCTATCACCAATCTGCCCTCTCTTCTGTCATCCCTCCCTTCTCT
>CM053771.1:446267150-446299113 GCA_028658325.1 Potorous gilbertii | reverse complement strand
TTTTGTCATTGTTTTGGTTTTGTTTTGTGATTTCTTGGTTTCTGACAAAGTCATTAGCCTCCATCTGTTCCATTCTAATTTTGAGAGAACTATTTTCTTCAGTGAGCTTTTGCACCTCTTTTTCCACTTGACTAATTCTGCTTTTGAAAGCATTCTTCTCCTCAAAGGCTTTTTGAACCTCTTTTGCCAATTGAGTTAGCCTGTTTTTCAAGGTGTTATTTTTTTCAGCATTTTTTTGGGTCTCCTTTATCAAGGTATTGATCCATTTTTCATACTTTTCTTGCATCTCCTCATTTCTCTTCCCAGTTTTTCCTCCACCTGTCTAACTTGATTTTCAAAATCCTTTTTGAGCTTTTCCATGGCCTGAGCCCATTGGGTATCTGTTTCAGATGTTTGGGATACAGAGGCCTTGACTCTTATGTCTTTACCTGATGGTAAGCCGTTTTCTTCCTCATCAGAGAGGAAGGTTGGAATCATTTTTTCACCAAGAAAATAACCTTCTATGGTCTTAGTTTTTTTCCCTTTTTTGGGCATTTTCCCAGCCAGTTACTTGACTTCTGAGATTCCTCTTCACCCCTGGCCTAGGTGCACCCAGCTAGTGTTTGGGGTCTGAGATTCAAATGCTGCTCCCCAGCTTAAGGGCTTTTGGTGGCTGGCCTGGCTGCTATTCAATGAGAGCTTAATTTCTGGTGCTCAAGTGGGGGCAGGGCCACCTCCCAGGCTCAGTTCCCTCAGGGGGTTTATGCAGAGACCTTCTGTAATGGAGCTCCTGCTGAGCTCCTGCGTGCTCTGGGAGCCTCTGGCCACCTGCTGCCTCTGCCACTGCCTCCCAAGGGAGCCTGAGTCATGGAGACACCCTGCTCCCCTCTCAGCCCATCCAGAAGTCTCTCTCACTGACCTGTGAGTCTGTGGGTGGAGGGACCTTGGTGGCCACTAGAGATTCCATCCCTGAAGCTTGCTCGGATCTGTTCCTCTCAGTGCCACGCGGCCAGGGCAGGGCTGGGCTTTGCTCCCGCCCGGTGCACGACGGACCTTTGGAGTCAGTTTTTCAGGGCTCTCTGGAATGGAAATCTCCTTCAGTGTGTTGCTGCATGGCTTCCACTGTTCCAGAGTTTGTTGGGAGTTCTTTTTAGAGGAAATCCATGGGCTGTGGGTTCGAATCTAGCATATGTGAGTCTTTCTACTCTGCCATCTTGGCTCCGCTGGCCCTTATTCTGATTACCTTTTGTCAAATCATTTAACTTCTTTGGGTCTCAGTTCCCTTATCTGCAAAATGATGAGAGGGTTGCGGGGGTGGGTAGCATGAGGCAGTGGAGTGATGCTGGATTTGGAATGATGTTCCAAGTTCAAAACTGTGCTTCTGTTATTTACTATCCTTGTGACCTTCAGTTGATGCCCCAGTCCTTATGACACTCAGTTCCTCATCTAGATGACCTGGCCCCTAAGTTCCTGTCTAGCTTTAAACCTATGATCTTTCGTTCATGTGGTTCTGTATATCTGGAATATTGTTCCTACCTCTCCTTTGCCTTCTAAATTCCTACACATCCTTTAAAGCTCAACTCTAATGTCACTTCCTTTTAGTTTTCTCTAATCTTATGATTGCCCAAACTCTGCTAGGTATCTTCTCTCTTGGACCTTGCAAAAGACTGTTTTCATTTGATACTGTTATCATGTATTATTGTTCATTATAGTCACTTTCTCATGTATTTTATTCTTAACTGCATTGTAAGATCCACCAAGACAAGTATTATGTACTTTGATCTCTTCTAGTCAGCCAGTAACTTACTATGTGCCAGGCACTGTGTTAAGGGCTGGCAATATGAAGAAAAGCAAACACATATTCCTACCTGCAAAGATCTCACATTATAATGGGGGAGATTACATACAAAAATCTGTACATCTGAGACTATACCTGGTGTGTAACAGGGGTGTCACGCTCTCTCATCCTAAGCCCATATAGAACTTAGAAGAATGCATGGGGAGACTGGCCAATAAGCCCAGGTTTCACAAGGATGAGCAAGGTGATCCATGGAGGCAGTTCTCAAGTGGAATTTGGAGCATACAGAGACATTGCCTAACTGCTGCTTCCTATTTGCTAACTATGTGATTAACAGGAACCCCTTTGATGATCTGTGTAGCAAGAATTAGGGGTCCATTTAGAGAGCATTTGTCATCTAGAGCTTGTGACTCCTTCTTGCCTGCTGGCATTCTGATGGTGGAAGGGAGGCAGTACAGTAAGGGGAGAGTCCTTGGGCCCTTCTGATATGATGCCAACATATGGTCTAGGAACATGCTTTTTTCTTTGCCTTAATATTTGTTCTTTCATTTTAGGTGAAAGAGACTGGAAGCCACAAGCTTACGAGCTTCAAGAGGTCAAGAGAGTCAGTCCCTGAGTAGATCCAGGAATACAGCCCATGCTAGGTTTTGTAGCAAGCCAATTTAGCTTTGAGGCCCTTAGTGGTAGCTGAGATGAGGGCTCATCCAACAATTATGCTTCATTTAGACTTGACTGGTGGTGAATATACTTCTGTTCTTGCTATATTTTTGAAGTAAATATCCCTTTATCCCTAAAAATCAAATATAGAAGACTGTATTTGAGCTGAGAATTAAAGGAAGTCAAGGAAGCCAGGAGGTGAAGATGAGGAGGGAAAGCATTTCAAGCATAGGGAACACCCAGTGAAAAGTCAAAGATTAGGAGGGGGTGTGTTTTATGAAAAGAATAGAAGAAAGTCAGTATTTCCAGATCATAGGGTATGTGGAAGGGAATAAAAGGTTAGAAGAATGGAAAGATAGGAAAGAACAGGAATTATATCTCACTTTAAAAGCCAAAAAGAGAATTTTTTATTTGATATGATTTTATTTGATACTAGGGGGTCACTGGAGCTTTTTAAGTAGGGGATTTCATGTTAGGGCTTTGAGTTTAGGAAGATCTCTTAGGCAGAAGTTGTGGAAAGATCATAGTAGAGAGAGACTTGAGGCAGGGAGATCAACCAGAAGGCTAGTGCAATAGCCTAGGCATAAAGTCATGATGGCTTTTACTAAGATGGTGCATTTGTGAGTGGAGAGAAGACAGTATGGGTGAGAGCTGTTATGAAGGTAGAAATGACAAGATTTGGCCATGAATTGGATGTGGGTGGGATGGAGAGAGGTAAATATCAATGAGAAGTAAGAAGAGACCAAGTTTACAAACTTAGGTGACTAAGCAGATGGTGGTGCCTTCGACAGGAACAGGGAGAAGGTTTTTAGGGGAGAGGGAAAGATAATGAGCTCTGGTTTTGAATATGTTAAATTTTAGAACTAAGATATCCAGTTTGAGATGTTTTAGAGGCATTTCATAATATAAGATGAGAACTCAGAAGAGAAGTTAAGGCTGTACATACAGATGTGAGAATTATCATTGTAGATATGACAATTGAACCAAATAAGACCATCAAGTGTGATCGTATATAGGAAGAAGAGAGGAAAGTCCAGGAGAGTTGTTTGTTAGTGAGCATGACTTTAATGAAGATCCAGCAATGGAGACTGAGTAAAACAGTAAGA
The DNA here is from genome assembly GCA_028658325.1 of Potorous gilbertii. Taxonomy (NCBI): domain Eukaryota; kingdom Metazoa; phylum Chordata; class Mammalia; order Diprotodontia; family Potoroidae; genus Potorous; species Potorous gilbertii. The sequence continues at coordinate 446,295,573 of CM053771.1, read as the reverse complement.
CGGGTCAGAAGAAACGAGAGAATAGCATAGCCAAAATCAAAAGAGGAAAGACTATTTTAAAAAATATATTTTTATTTATTTCATTAAATATTTCTCAATTACATGTGAAAATTTTAAATATTCATTTAAAAATTCAGTTACAAATTTTCTTCCTCCCTTCCCTCTCTTGTCTCTTGTGAAAGCAGAAAATATGATACTGATTATTCATGTGAAGTCATGAAAAACATTTCCATATAAGTCATGTTGCAAAAGAAAACACACACATATGCAAAACCAAGAAAAATAAAGAAAAATGTAAAAAAGTATGCTTTAATATGCGCTCAGATTTCATCAGTTCTTTCTCTGGAGGTGGATAGCATTTTCCATCATGGGTCCTTTGTTATTTACTTGGATCATTGCTTTGATCAGAAGAGCTAGGTCTTTCACAGTTGATCCTTACAATACTACAATGTTATTGTCTAAAACGGTTCTGCAGGTTCTTCTGACTTTATTCTGCTTCAGTTGATGCAAGTCTTACCATATTTAGGAAAGAATATCTTAAGAATGGAAAGTTATCAACAATGTTCAAGGTAGTAGAAATTCAAGAAGGATGAGGACAGAGAAAGGGCCATTTGATTTGGAAACTAAGGGATCATTAGTAATTTTGAAGAGAGCAGTTTCCGTTTAATGATGAGGACTGAAACTAGAATTAAGAGGGTTCAGAGTTGAATGAGAGGGGAGGAAGGACAAACATCGAGTTTAGATAGATTTTTAAAAGAAGTTAGGCTGAAGAGGAGGAGGGACATAAGATGAAAAATGAGGTATGGTTGGATCACGTGAGAATTTTTTTGAAGATTGTAGAAGCATGACCTTGTGGCTCAACAGAGAAGAGCCAATACACTGGGAAAGATTAATGAGAGATTAGGACTAATATGGGGGATACTTGGTTGGATTAGATGGGATAGGATAGGGTCAAAGGTGCATGGAGAGATTTGCCTTGTTAAGGAGAAGAGCCACTTTTGATCTGAGACAGGGATAGTCAGGGAAGGCATCTGAATGATGTCAGTTGAGGCATAGGGGAGAAGACTACTCTCCATTAATAACCTTTTCCAGTGCAGAATATATAGCTCTATATTTTAATAAACGTTTGTTGAATTGCATTTTTAGATATTGAACACTACCAGAGTGCTCTTATACCACTCTCTTTGTAAGATAGAATGAGAACAGGACTCCTCACGGAAGATTATAGGAGCTACACAAGATTTCACGGATTCTCACTTTCCTCCTATTGGTGTCTCCTTTCAGATTTGCACAGGGCATATTTCAAGTTTACTGCACCAAATCTCTGTCCTCTGTCTCCTCGTGGATTATTCTTATCTTGGCCAGTTCATCAATCAGCAAATATTTATTAAATACCTACTATGTGCCAGGCACTATGCTAGACAATAGAGGTGGAACTATTCTACATTGGGAAAGACTATTCATCGAGTGCTCCCTCTTCTCTCCTTCTTCTAATCTCACATAATTCAGATATTTTCCCCTTGAAACAGTTCCTACTGTCAACATTCTAATGGATATGAGAAGTACACATAAAAATATTTATAGAGTAAAGAAATATATACATATATAGTTACTTTGCATCTATCTACTTTTTGTATAGACACAACACACACATATGTAATATATAATACATAAACACAATATACATATTGCATATATAGACATATATACATACATACACACAAAACAGATAGATACAAAATAGTTTGAGAGAGAGGGCACTAGCCTTTTTCCGAGTAAATATTTTTCCCAATTACATGTAAAAACAATTTTAAATATTCTTTTTTCAAATTTTGTGTTTCAAATTCTCTCCTTCCTTTCCTTCCCTCTCCTCTCCTTGAGGCAGTAAATAATTTGAGGGAGGTTATATATGTGCAATCATGAAAACATATTTAATATTATTTATATTGTGAGGGAAGATACATATAAAAAAATAAAACAATCCACCACACCCAAAAGTGAAAAATAGTACGTTTCCATCTACATTGAGACTCTACCAGTTCTTTCTCTGGAGGTGAATAGCATTTTTATCATAACTTCTTTGTGTTGTCTTTAATCATTTTATTGCTGAGATTAGCTAATCATTCACAGTTGATCATCGTACAATAATGCTATTATTGTGTACAATGTTCTCCTGGTTCCGTTCACTTCTCTTTGCATCAGTTCATGTAAGTCTTTGGAGGTTTATCTGAAATCAGCCTGTTTGTAATTTCTTATGGCATAACAATATTCCCTTACGATTATATAAAATAGCTTGTTCAGCCATTCCCCAATTGCTGGGCATTCCCTCAATTTCCAATTCTTTGCCACCATAAAATGAGCTGCCATAAATATTTTTGGACAAATATGTCATCCCTCACTCCTTTTAAAATCTCTTTGGGTTAGAGACCTCCTGGTAGTATTGCTGAATCAAAGGGTATGCACAGTTTTATAGCCCTTTGGATGTAGTTCCAAATCGCTCTCCAGAATGCTTGGATCAGTTCACAATTCCACCAACGTAGAGGGCACTAGCATTTGGAAGGATCATGATAGACTTCCTGCAAAAATGGTACTTGAGCTGCATATTAAGGGAAGAGAGGAACTCTGTAAGGTGGAGGCAGGGAATGGGTACATTCCAGATATATGGGATGGACAGAGGAAAGATATGGAGAGAGGAGATGGAATGTTTTATGTGAAGAACCAAGAGTGCAGTTTGACTTTAGAGTTCATGACATTTGGCGCATACTGTAGAAAGATATGTTGGGCGTAATTCCAGGGTAGAGCTGTCAGTTGCATGATAGCAATTTTTCTGCTTTCATACTGGCTACCACACTATGGTCCTATAACAATGTCATTATATTTTCTCTTCAAGTGGTGTACAATACTCTTTGGTAGCAGTCACATAGGTTAGAGGCCAAAGTGGAGACTATAGGGAAAAGGGGAGAAAATGTGAGAGAGGTAAAACACCTTTCCCCTCCTTCAGATAGTACTTGAGGATGTAGAAAGTATAGATATTAAGTACAGTGTTACTGAAATTCTTGCTAACATATGCACTGTAGTATTTTGCATGAGAAATAAATTAATTTTAAGATATAAAATTTAATGAAAAAACATTCTTTTTTAAAATATATACTTAAATGTGTTCAGAGGGTTTAGAAAAAGAGCTGAGTTCTAACAAAATAAGACTGAGAGTGGCAGCTATGCTTTTTGGTTGTCATTTCTTACTAATACTTTCGTAATAAACATTTAGGCTTGACTTTTTTTCTCTGTTGGAAGAGACTTATTCTTTCCTAGGCAGATGGAAAAAAAGAGTTTCCCTTTTTCGATCCTGTTCCATATACTTTTTTAGTCTAGGTGAATTGAAAGATTTCTTGGTTCTCCTTCAGAGTTACAAAGCTTCTGCATCTTTTTCTCTCCCCATAAAAGCGAAACAATGATGGTGATTGAACTGGAAAATTGATCTTTTCCTCTGGTTTTCCTGTTCCCCTCCCCTGCTAGGCACCTGTTCATATTCTCATTTGGGGATGGGTACCCAAGGATATGTACATATCATGGAGTAACACATGTATATGTGTGTGTTTGTGTGTGTTTGTGTGTGTATGGAGAAGGGGGGAGGTTTGATGATACAAGAATGTTTTTGCAAGTCTACTCACCCCTAACCCACCAAGACAGGGGAGAAGTTTGGGATTATTCAATTTGCAGTATCCAAATGACACATTTTTTCACTGAATTTAGACAAAAGGGAACTGTAGTTATAGTTACTTACGATGCAAAACTTGATTAAAAATAACAAACAGCAGCAAAGTTAGAGGAAAAGAGCACGGGGATATGTTTTAATATAGGTTCTGACTTAATAAATCTACTCTAATGTGTGCTAAAGTAGATAAACACATCTGTGATTGGAGACACCAGATAAAAGAACAAAGCTTTAAAAATTAATGAACATTTCAGGAAATGTAATGTAGAAGCATTATTTGAGGTTTTAGGATTTTTAAGAAAAATATTGAATGTTTATAAATGTTGGGCATTTTATTATAAATTTTATTGAATACTAAGTATATCTTCAAACATTGTTATCTTGTATTAACTTAGCTCCTGGTCACTGCTGCCCTTTCTCTGGCTACCCAGAGAGGTTAGTTTCATTCTGTACAGAGATCCAGAGATCTGTTTATGCATAAATCAGAGTCCTACTTGGAGCCCAGGGTCACACAGCTATTTCAAGACCACCTTGGGCTTAGGTATCTTTTAAGGAAAGCCAGGAGTTTCATCTAGATTCATTACCTAAATGTTGAAGTTTCTCCCTCTTCTCCACAGAAGGCATTTCTGAAGGACCTCTGGACATTGGATGAAATCTCTCAGAACTCTACCATATCACAGAGTCATTGAACCCTAGGGTATAAGAGCCCTTTTAGGAAAAGAATTTTTGTTATTATTTGTTTGTTTGTTTTCCTGATTATTTACTTGTTATTTGACAGTGATGATACACAAAATGTGCTTTATTTTGATGTTTTTTTTTTTTGCTGAGAAACTACAACAAAATTTTAATAGCCTTTGTCTCAAAATTGTCATAGTACTGCGCTGTGTATGACTCCCAAATACCCCATTCTGAATATGACCCCGAAACAGTGTTTAAACTCTTATCCTAACATTTTCCCCATGAGAAACCATCAGAGAAGATGCAGTTTTCCAAAATATTTCTTCTTTTCTTGTATAAGAATACATTTTAAAGTGAGTTCTTCTGGGGAAGGTATATACTGAGTTTTCTAATCATTTAATGATGCGTCATTATAATTTCTGGAGACATACACACAGAGAAGGGGTGAGGCTTGGCTATTTTAGCATTTCATTTCCATCTCTCTTACCTTCCTATTTTGCAATATGACAGAGAGGGCCTTGTCATATCTATTATATTGTTCATGTGACTTCCCCTGCTCCCCAGATGACTTGTCCAGGGCCACATAACTAATAAGCATCTGTGGATAGATTTGAACTGAGGTCCTTCTAACTCCAGGGCTGATGCTCCATCCACTGTGCCAACTATCTGCCCCTCATGTGCCCTCATTTTTTTTAATAGAGTGGACTCAGTTTTCTGTATGACTCTTCCATATGTATTTTGAACTCAACCTCAATCCCTGATATCAGTTATATATCTCAGATATTCTTTTTGAGATCTCAAGGAAGGTAGGAAAAGACAATTCTCATTCTGTGAATTAATAAAATGTGACACAAAGTGCGAGGTAGGTATTCAGTGTCTTGGAGGTCCCCAAGTCATACATATATACATACATACATATATACATGTACACACACACACATATATATATATACATACATATATTTATACTATGCATAAGTATATGTGTAAATCTAGTTCAAACTTTAAAATAATGCATCATAGTCTTTCAAATTCTATTTCCATTCCATTAGAATATCAGCTTCTTAAGGTATTTATTTTTCCTTGGTATCTTCACATTTAATGCATACTTGTTTGGTTGTTCTTTGTTCTCATAGAGGACCAAAATGACATCACCATGATAAAATGAAATTTCAGTGTGTCTGACTGTGACTGATCAGACCAATACAAGCTTGGAATGCTCTACCACAGATTAGGCACAGATAATTTGTGTGAACATTTGGGGTAAATAAATTTGCACATCCTATGTTTACTTTGTGCTGTCTCAATTCTTCTTTGCTCATAGAGCACAGTACCCTTTCTGAAGTGGGCATGTCATGCTGAGTGGTCCTGTTCCAGTGTCTCTCATGTTGCACAGTTAAATCCAAAGTTCTTGAGAGAGACCTTGAGAGTGTTCTTGTACAGCCCTAGAAAGTACTCTACCAATGTAAGTGAACTTATCCACAACACTGAAAACTTCTCCATTTGTTGTAACCAATGATTGCACATATGGATGATGGTGGTGGTTGATGGAGTACCTGTGTTTTCTTCGTGTTAATTATTAGGTCAAAATTAGCACAGGCAGCAGAGAATTGATCCATACTTTGTTGCACCTCAGCTTCATATGGAGTGTACAATCATATACAAACAGAAAATTATGCACCAGCACTCCCTCCACTTTGATCTTGGCTTGTAGCCTTTCCAAATTGAACTCTTCAAATTTCAACAACCATCAGTATGGTAGCCGTGTTCATCTTCATTGAAAGCATTTGACAACATGGCTGAAATGTTTTATGGCTAAAAACATCACACTAAAAAGCACGGAAGCAAGCACACAACCCTGTTTCACTCCATTGGTGACTGGGAAGGTACTAGAGCTTAGTCCATTATTCAGAAGCTGGGCAAACATGCCGTCATGAAACTGACATATAATACTGATGGACTTCCCTGGGCAACTAAATTTTGACCTAATTTTCTATAAGTACTCATGACTAACAGAGTCAAAGGCCTTGGTCAGATCTGCAAACATTGTATACAGACCTCCGTTCTGCTCCTGATATTTCTCAGTAAGAAGGCAGATGAAATTCAGTTATATGCTGATAGTAACAATCCAAAGCACTTTTATGATTCCCCGAAAGCTATTTATGGACCAAAATCCTATGGTACATCACAACTACTCAATGCTGATGGAGCCACATTGATTAATGATAAGGACATGATCCTAGAGAGATGGACTGAACACTTTGTTAGTGTTCTCAACAGACCATCATCAATCAAGCCATTGACCATTTACTCCAGGTTGAAGCCAATCCCTCCTTAGCTGAACTTCCAACTAAAGAGATTTTGAGGGTCATTAGGCTCCTTTCATGTGGCAAAGCATCTAGTGCTGATTCTATTCAAGCTGAGATTTACAAGATAGGGGGACCATTGCTCATACAAAAGCTGACTGAAATTTTCCAGGTTATATGGCAAGAAGAAGTTATCCCCCAGGAGTTCAAGATGCCTCCATTGTCTTTCTCTATAAACGTAAAGGGAATAGATTGTCCTGTGACAATCACAGGGGAGGTCTCTCAGTCATTGCTGGCAAAATTTTTGCTAGAGTCCTCCTTAATAGACTGATCCTTCACCTAGAAGATGGTCATATATCTGAGAGCCAGTGTGGCTTCAGAAAGGCCTGAGGAACAGTCGATATGTTGTTTGCTTCCTGGCATACTTAATAAATGTTTGTTAATTGATTAAAATAAATAGTCAATTTAGAACTGTAAGTGATTTTAGAAGCCATCAAGTTCAATTCCCTCATTTTATAGATGAAGAATCTAGTTCCCAGAGAGGTTGAGTGACTTACTCAAAATTAGGCAAGCTTTGAACCCATCTTCTCTGAGAACTAGTGTTCTATCCATGGTACCACACTGCTTCCTGGAATCACAAAGGGAATGGTTAGCCATACATATTGATTTTTAGTATATGTGCTATCAAAGTGAGTATACCAATACATATTAAGAGGCAGCTGGGGAATCTAAATTGGAAGCAATGGTCTTTCCCTCAACCTCATCCCTTTCTCTCTTGTGGTAACACCACTTTGTTCTCCAATTCAAAACAACTGAGGAATGACTCTCCTAGAGAAGTAAATAGAAAATCCTTCTCTTGTAGGAAGTTGCTATTGTATGGAACAATTATATGTGGATTTCTTTTCCTTAAAAATGTTTTGATAGCTGTATTTCAACACAATTGATTTCCTTTGCAATCTTACGCACTTTATTTTTTTTTATTGAAAAATATTCTGAGGGGTGCATAAGTTTTGTCAGACTGCCAATGAGATACACGACCCTGCCAAAAAGGTTAAGGACCCTTGCTTAGAATGAGAGGTAACTTGTTTCCTTAGGTCTCTTCTCCTTCCTGATGAAGGTGCTGGGATAATGAATACTTCCTTCCTACCTCACTCTTCTTAAATGCACATTACACCAAAGGAGAAGATCAATATTCCCAGGGTTTCAAGTTGGAGCTTAAATTTTCTTCTTTTGGGAAAGAATTGAAAACTGAGACTATGTCCATCAATTGGGGAATGACTGAAAAGTTATGATATATGAATGTGATGGAATACTTTTGGGTTGCAACAAATGATGAAGTGGATGGTTTTAGAAAAAATTAGAGAAGAACTGATGCAAAGTGAAGTAAGAAGAACCAGGAGAAGAATCTACACAGCAACAGTAATATTGTAAGGACAATCAACTATGAAAGGCTTAAGTCATTCTGATCAATACAATAATCCATTGCAACTCCAAAACATACTATAAAATATTCTCCAAATATATAATATAAAATGATATAAAATACTATCCAAATAAATAACAGACAGATACAGAGTGCAGATTAAAACATATAGTTTTCCTTTTTGAGTTTTTCTTGATTTTCTTTTTATCCAAAACATGGCTCATGAGAAAACATGTTTTGCATGACTGTATGGATATATACAAAATAAGTATTGTAATTCTTGCTTTCTTAATGGGTGGATGGAGGGAGTGAGAAAATGTGTAATGGAAAATAAAAATAAGATAAATAATTTATTCTTCCATAGAAATTTTTGCAGATAATAGTAAGGTACAGATGAATTACAGCACTTCAAGTAATGTACTTCAGAAACAAGATAGAATCAATGGAATTTTATGGACATGCCTGATAACATTACCATGATTTATAACATTTTTTTTCCAGTGGAAAAATATGTCCTAATTTCCCAAATAACTGATTTATAAATGAACTCTTGGAATACAACTTATTTATAAGGTAATGACTTTCTGTATGCTGCTTTTGTCTTCTGCTATCTTTGGTTTAATTTTCTTTGGAGTATGTGTTGAGAGGAATGGTACAAGGTGGCTTTAAAAGTATTTGATGTAGGGAAATATTTGGGCTCTTTTAGCTTAGTGAAATTGGGAGAAGTAGTAGAAGTAGGGGGTTGCTAATGGGTGTGGAAGCAATAATATTGCTGTTATTTGTGGACAGGGCAAGTGTAAATGGTGAAGGTCAATATATTTCTGTGGGCTTAATGATTAAAAAAACTATTTGCAAAGCTGTGTGTATTTCTCTACACTTGTATTGATCCACATACTTTGTGGATTTGCCTTATTCTGGAAATAGCTAGCTAGATAATTTTGAAAGTATTGTTTGTTACCATATGCTTCTTACATGGCCAGATTACTAATTTTTTGAAGATGATTTTTCTGTGCTGTCCAAATGATTTATAGTGGAGTTGCATGGAAAATAAATTATGAGCAGGAATTGAATGTACAGACTACCTAGTACTTTTCCATTCTCAAGAGGAAATTTCAGATTTTCCCCTAACAACTCTGTCCTTAATCTTATCACTGAAGTACATAGTATGATTGATATTACATTTCAACTACGTAAACATTGCTTTAATACTTCTCATTACTTTTGCCCAAATAACCCTGAGTAAATGGAGTATCTGGCACAATAGTTTGTAGCTGTGGCATCCTTTCAGAGCCAATGGCCTTGTTGCACAAGTCAGAGCTTTCGGACTTTTGGCAACGGTATAGTTTTTTTTTTTTTTAAGTTTTTCTTCATACATTTCACCTTCAATATCTTCAATGCTCTATTGCCTAGTAAACTAAAGGCCAGAGGGAATGGCCTTTACTTCCATCTCTTTTCAGAACTAAATATCTTAATCTAACAGCATGAAATAGAATACAGTGTCACCAAACATAATTGACAGCCTTGTCCCTAAATGGAAGAGAAAAGAATAAGAAAATGTAAGCTTTTACAACCATATCTCCATAAATATCTTAAAATTCTTTGGTATTGAGGTGGGAGAAATTTTCTCAAACTCCCCAGTTCACATGTGGATTCTTATCCAATTAAGGTAGGTTATTTACAGTAATTCAACTAGGTCAGGCAGATCTTCAAGGAAGTTTAGTTTTCTCTGTTATCCAAAATGTAGCCAAAGTACACAATTTATTTTGTTATAGTGGAAAAGTAAATAACTCAAGCTGGTTGGTACACAGTTTTTGTCTGTTAGGCAGTCTAACTTTGAAATAACCTTTATTTAAATTATCCATGTCAAGAAAAGATAACTCTTGTATAGCTTATAGTGATAGAGCATTTTAAAGGATATAAAGTATACTCTTCACAACAGCTCTATATAATACAATGATTATTATTCCGATTTTATGCTCTTTAGCAACTTACCTGGATGCATAACTAGTAAATGTGAGAGCTAAGTTGTAAATCTAAGTCTCTTCACTTTACTCTTTCCATGACATGATATACTTAATGCAATTATGGTGCCACTTTAAGAGTAGACCCAGTTAGGTTGTTCATAGGTTCAAGAACTGTAATCTTTATAGATCTATCTAGACTTCTTTTTTCAATAAATCAATTAATAATTATTTATTAAATACCTACTATGTTCCAGGAACTGTCTTAGGCCCTAGGGATACAAGTGCAAAGAATTAAGCAATCAAAAGGAGTTTATATTCTAGTGGGAGGGGACAAGTATCTGCAACATCAAGATAAAGTGAATAAATGCAAATATATGTGTATATAGATAGAGATATGTAGATATAGATAGATATAAAGTCATTGGTAAGGAAGAAACCAGTAGTTGTGATGAATTGGGAGAGACTTCATTTCAGGTAGTACCTGAGTTTCATCTTAACAGAAAGGAAAGAAGGAAGGAAAGAAAGAAGGAAGGAAACATGCATTTTTAAGTGCCTACTATTAAGTGCATAGGCTGTGCTAAGTGCTTTAGAAATATCTCATTTAGACCTCACCTGGGAAATGGCACTGCTATTCTCTCCATTTTATAGTTGAGGAACCTGTGGCAGATTTTGGTTCATTCATTTGCCTAGGACCACACAGTTAATAATCTCGTTGATCCTGGATTTGAATTTAGGGCTTCCTGTCTCCAGGCTCAGAACTGTATCTAACACTATATTATCTAGCTGCCAAAAGATGGGAGGTAAGGAGAGGGTGTATTTCAGGAACATAGGATAGTCAGTGCAAAGTCACTACGACAAGAAATATGTCTCTCATGAGGGACAAAGAGAAGGTCAGTACGACTGGTTAACAGAATGAGGGAGGAGGGACCGTGATGTCCGTTTAGGAGTTTTTCCTTTAGTAAATTGGAATGTTTATGCTTACATTTCCTATATCATAAGGATGTTTGAGAATTAGATGATATAATGTATATAAAGCCCTCAAAAACTCTAAAGTATTTGAGATTATACAGTATGATGATGATAATGACAATGACCTATCCCTTTAGGACTCCCTTCCCACAACGCTACATTTCCTTGATTAACTTAATATATAATTTTGTATTATATTTTTCTATATTCTTCTTACTAGAAGTTGTTTAAGAAATATTGAATTGAATCTAAATGAATGACTTGTGGGGTAGTATTGACTTTGAATAACTAGCAGTTTCTTCTTTCCCTCTTTTTCCTTCCTTCCTCCCTCCCTTCTTCCCTCTCTCCCTTCTTCTCTCCTTCCCTTCCTTCCTTCCTTCCTTCCTACCTTTTTTCCCTACCACCTTCCTTCCCTTCTCTCTGTTTCCTCTCTGTCCCTCTGTCTCCCCTCTCTGTCTTTCTGTTTATCTGTCTCTCTTTTCCAGAACTGTGAATTCACTAGTTAACTGGTATATGGGACTTATTTTTCCTAATGCAGTTTGGCACCTGTTCTCCAACTTAGACCACTCTTAGGAGATTTGTTTGAGAATTTGAAAAATGAATTGGCTTGTCCAGGGTTACACAGACAGTGTAGAGGCTGGAATTGACTTAGGTCATCCTGACTGGAAGGCCAGTTCTATCCTCTCTGCCAAGCTGCATGTCCAGCTACATGGTAATCCCTGTAATGGACATGGCACAAAGTGGGGAAGAAAGAAATGGTTCTGAATCAGAACACACACCTCTGCAGAGATGTTAGTGTGCAAACCAGGCACACACTCCTCTTCCATTGAACTTTAACTCTTGTAATGAAAGAAGCAAAGAAGTTCTAAAACTCTCTAATTCAAATGTCTTTTACACATTTTTTAGTGTAAATGAAAAGGCTTTAGTGAATACTTAAATTAATACACTATTGTCTCATGTAAATCATTAGTAAGTCATTGAAAGTATTGCCAATATGAATTTCAAATGTAATTTCCCCTCAGTTGAACTGCAAAATTCAAAATGAATATATGTAAAGTAAATGTGTAGAGCCCTAGTTTTGGAATTGTATCTAACAGAACTAGGAAAACTCTGGGAATTTCCTGATTTTTCTATTCTCAAAAATATATCCCAGCGTTTTTCTCATTAAGATATTCTTCCTCCTTCAGTTTATTATACCAATATTTCATCCAGCACTCAGCCTTTTGGGCTTTTAATATTTGTAAGCACCAGAGCATTTGTGGCTTAAATATATTCACATTAGCCAGAGCAAGTTGGTCAAATCTTGAAACTGTAGAGAATAACTTTTAAAATTAGGTTTGAAGTTGCACTTTTATTTGATGAATTTGACTAAGTATGAGTTTTTTGGTTCCTTAATTTACATACTTTAATTACCACCAAAGTATAATCACCTCAGCTTAAATTTGGTAACTGTTTAAAATATGCAACATGACTTTGCAAAGTATTTGTAGACACATCATTAAAAAATAATTCTTCTAATTAAAATTTGCTGAGAATTTGTTTAACTGAGTTTAGGAATATTAGTCAAGATAGAGGGGGACTATTTCTTCCCTTTTTAGAGAACTTTTACAGATGACTGGCCCTAGACAAAATGGTGTCCCTGGTGGTTTCCTAGTTTCTTCTCTCTTCTCTTGTTATTTTAACTCCTCAAAAAGGGCCCCTGTGTGAGACTTGTCCTTCATGAGCCATACGATTTACTCATGAATCATATAACTTGCATCTTTCCAGTTGCTCTTTCCTTTCCATTCAATATTTAACTATTGAACTATTGAGGATAGTTCCTTAATCTAAAGAAATGCATATGATGAAATCTCAGGCATCAGTAAGGAGTGCCAAAAGAGTTTTTGGTTAAGCAGAATTTCCTGTTTAACTATATTGGTACCCTTTAAATATCAACATGTAGACCATCACCTCTTTCTATGCCTAAGGCTGACTTTCTTTAGGATGCTATACAAAACTCAAACCAACAAATTCATTTTGGAACAGATGACCAAAAGGGATCTTGCATGAGATGACAGGATTCATTTCTCCAAGAAAGGATGTGCCTAAATTATCTTAAGTTAGTGAGTGGCTATAACTTTTTTAAAGACCTCCAGGAAAAGAAATTCCATAATCTCTGTTAGTAACCAGTTCCAGTGCTAGAAAATGTCCCCTGTCAAGAAGTTATTTATATCTAACCTAAATTCCTCATACTACACGCATTTCCTCTGGTCCTTTTCACAGAGGAGATGGAAAACAGTTGGTAACCATTTCCCTTCATATGATTATCCTTCATGTAATTGAAGGCAGTTAATCAGCTGAATTCTCTATTGTATTCAAAGGGTACAAACCACATATTCTTCTACCCGCCCTACATGAACTCTTCATGTAAACTGAGTTACAAATATTTCCTTCAATTTATTCATTTCATACATTTCCACATTGTAAAAAATTACATGAGTTTGCTTTAAGTTGTATGACTATATAGAAATAGGCCTATCTAAATGTGCTCTTTTTATAGGTCTACAAGTAGATATTGTGTGTGTGTGAGTGTGTGTGTGTTCTGGATCTGTATTGATTTATCAATGTGGAGGATTTCTACTTTTGAAATTTTCTCCACTAATGCTGCTCAGCAAGTCATTTTTAAACATTCTCTTAGAAAGTTTTCTGAGCCAAGAAGTTAAAGATCTTGTCCATGGTCTGACATTTCAGAATCAGGATTTGAACCTACGGCTTACTGACTCTTGTGCTAGCTCTATATCTGATGCCGATTGGAATCTCTCTTCCCATGACTTCTCTCCCTATTACTTAGAGACAGTCTTGGAGAGTTGTTATGCATGACATGTTAATAATCATGTTGGTGATGAGACTTCCAGAATTTAACTCGAGTGGTCCCAGGGTAATGTACACACAATCTTTCGCCCTACCCATACTCAAACCTTTTCTACAAATCAGTACTGACCCATTAAATAGTCAAACATTCCTATCACCCTACAGTTGCAATAATAACCAACAGGTGGTCACTTTGATTTGAACAAGTTATATATAAGATAAAGTCTATGTGGGTCTAAGTGGAAAAGCATTATAAATTATTTACTTCGGTGAATTTCTGGTCTTTCATCATTTTTGGTGCTTCCTCCAATGATGTAGATTGCATCCATTCATGCCTTTTTATGCTCATTCCTATCCTTCATCCGTCTTTCATAAGGTTAATTCAGCATGAGATAGACCTTCTTTTCTGGCTTTTGATACTATGTGAGTATTGGTGCAGCATTTGTGCTCTCCATCTACTATCCCTCACTCTTACTACCTGTCTGACCCACTTTCTTTCCTTATCACATATTTGCTGGCTGATTTAATATATATTAATATGTATATAGATATCACAAATTAGAAACTTTATATCCTACATAATGTAAAATTTTCATTTTTTTGTTATGTCAACAAATAAAAATATTTGCATATATAAGGAAGAGTGCAAATGAGGATTACATATGTAATTATGACTTTTCAGTAGGTATATGTTAAATTTAACACATTTTCTGGTGGATATTTCTCATAAGTTTTTGAAGATCATTGTTTGCAAGCTTATTTCCACAATGTATATTTTTTATTGTTCTTTGAGTCACTTCCAATCTTAATTTTTGTCATATATGCTATTTCATTATTCATGGCATCACTGGAAATATATGCTAGGCACTCAGCCTAGATGTATCCCATCCTCCCTTCCAATGGACTATAAAATTCCTTAAAGTGAAGAAACGTTTGTTTGTTTTTTGGTCTTTATATTCCCAGTGACCTTCCTTGTAAATAGTACTTATTCAGTGTATGTTATATTGAGCTAGATTATCATTAGTTTTGGAGATTTATTGGTTGGTTGCAGAAGAGTTTAGCCATCACGTAAGACTTGGAAAGTATTGCCTTCCATTTTCTCTTAGTCCTGTTGGAGTAACTTGACTTAAGCATAAGGTTTATAAGGGAGTAGTGAGAAATAAAGTTGGAATTAGGTCATGGAATCACATTTTAGAGATATTGAAAGCCAGACAATGCAATTTAGACTTTGTGTGGCAGGAATTCGGAATCATTGTAAGTTACATAGTGAAAGTGGAATTTTGAGATTTTTAATCTGGTAGGGATGTAAAAAAAGAATTAAGGAGGGAGAACTAGGGATAGAAAGATGACCTAGGAGATAAATCTAATCATCTTGGAACAAGGTAATGGAGGTCTAAAATAAAATTGTAAAAATAAGAATGGAGAAAGAGGTATGAATCCTAGGGATGCAGAAAAGAGAAGGGATACAATGGGACATTTTGGTGTCATGGAGCTATAAGGGAGCAGAGATATTTAAGATGGAGTAGCTGGTAGTGGCTTTAATAGAAATCAAGGAGAATGAGGACTGAAAGGAATGAGAAGAAGCCTTTGGATTTGGCCTTTAGAAGATCAGTGATAACCTTTGAGAGAGAACTTTTCATTGATTGTTAGGCAAGATTGTAAGAGTTGTTAAGGATGAATTGCTGAGGAAATGGAGGCAATAAATGATAGAAAAGGGAAGGAAAGAAGTAACATAGTGGATGGATGAGGGTACCAAGGATAAGTGAAGTTTTGTTTAAAAAATAACCTTAGAGAGACTTAATTATGCTTGAAAGCAGAAAAGTCTAATTGATGAAAAGGAGACAGTGCAGATATTGTTGGAGACTAGAGGGAACAGAATATGTAGTCAATGTAGGAGCAAAGTTGTTTAAGAGGAGGGAAAGGATGGGATTGAGATCATAAGTTAATTTTTGAGAGGATGAGTGATTGCCTTTGAGGTTACCAATAAGCTCTCAAGCAAGAGCTTGAAGTGAATGTAACAGTCCTCTGCCAACAACTCTTTCAGGTCATTGGAAGCTGTGTGCTTCTTTCCCTCTGAAGCCAGGTTTATACTTGATTCCAGGGAATAAGGCAGAAGTAGGCCTGAGGAAGTTTTTCTTTCCCTCAGAACTTGGAAGGATAGAAATGAGTTTAAATGATGGAGCTGATATTCGATGCCTTCGGTGATATCACTGATAATTAAAAATAGAGGATTACCCATGTCTGGTCTTATATGTAAGTAGAAAAAAACAGCTTTTTATGTAGTGTGACTTGAAATGTATAAGAATAATCCCTTCCAAAAAATCAAACTAAAGGTCCCTTCTAGTTCTAAGTCTATTGTCCTATAAAAGTCTCATGTGGCTTTGTTGTTGTTTGGTCATTTCAGTTATGTCCAAATCTTCATGACCCATTTTGTGGTTTTCTTGTCAAAGATACTGGAATGGTTTGCCGTTTTCTTGTCTAGCTCATTTTGCAGATGAAGAAACTGAGGCAAACAGGGTTAAGTGACTTGCCCAGGGTCACACAACTAGTAAGTGTCTGAGGCTGGATTTGAACTCAAGTCCTTCTGATTCCTAGTCCAGGATGCTATCCACTGCACCACCAAGGTGCCTCTCAAAGATCTATCTTCCTCACCATTGATTAAAATTCCACCATGGATTAATCATTCCTTTGTTATTAAACATTGTTCTATATTAGTTGCCTTTTAAAATGCAGTCATTCTTGATAGCTACTTTAACAGGTCCCCAATATCTTTGGATGAATGAGTTTGTCTGATTACTTTTCTCAGTAACTAGGAAAAAAAGGGCAATCTAAAGGCTTAGACACATGAGAGTCAAAGGAGTGTTAAAAAACAAGATTTGGAGGTTGGGGAAGACAGGGCTTCAAAAGGGGACAGAAATAGGCACCAAAAACAAATATTATCTTTACAATTTTGCCCAACACCAGACATGAATTCACTAACAAATGAGGTCTTGACATAGAACTTGGACACCTGTGTGAAAATGGTAGCTGCTTTAACAGAACCCTCTGCATATCAGGAAACCCTCAGGATATCTTAACAATGGGAAAAGTTGGCTACTTAGTCACAAGCATATCAAACAGAAGAGAAGTTTAATCCTGAAGCAAAATTTGAGGGTATACTCTCTAGATGAGGAAGAATTAGCTGCCTAGGGCATGGCAACTGAGGATGGAAGGTCAGTTTTTGAGGCCTTAAGGTCCAGCCCATGAAGCAAAGGTTGAAAATGTCACAATAGAAGTGGGTTACAACAACAGCAGCCTGGGCTAGAAACCAGAGTATGATCTTGAGAACCTCTGGCCACTCCTTGATTTAGACTACATTTGTACAACACATTAAATAGTAATCTTGTATTACATTAATCTTGAGTCTAATTTTATTTCAACAGCCTGAACACAAGTGTAATTTGCATTGTGTGTCAGGATTAAAAAATAATGTTGGGAAATGCCCACTTTGAGATGATTTCCAGCTATAAAAAATTTTTCTTCCAAGCAAATAAACTTTTCATTACTAACAGCAGAGAATTCTGATGAAAGAAAAGCATTTGGTGAAAGCTAATAACGTCTTGGTTTTATATAGCAGCTCTCTTCAAAAGACCTCCAAAGCATTTTCATATATAGCTAGTTTGATACCCACTCAGGAAAGAACTTATCATTCTATCCTTCCAAGTTCTGAAAAAAAGAAAAAAAACTTCCTCAGGCCGACTTTTACATTTTCCCCTGGAATCAAGTGCAAGCCTGGCCTTAGAAGGGGAAAAAGCACGCAGCTGCCAATGGCCTGAAACAGTTGTTGGCAGAAGTTTGTCACACTCACTTCAACCTTTTGATTGAGAGCTTCCTGGTAGACAGTGCTTAATCCCTATACCACCAGAGTCACTTCTGAATACCTAAGGCAGGGTCAGGAAACTCTTGGGAAGAACAGTCATTTGCGAGAATGCTGGTAGAATGTGACTTTAAGGTAACATGTTATATTATGTATAGACTACACTGTAAGTTTTTTCAGAATAGGGTCTATGTGCGACATTTGTTGTTCAGTTGTTTTAGTCATGTCCAACTCTGTGATCTTCTTTGGGAATTTCTTGGTTAAGATATTGAAGTGGTTTGCTATTTTCTTCTCCAGTTCATTTTACAGATGAGGAAACTGAGGTAAACAGCAGTTAAGTGGCTTGCCCAGGGTCATACAAACAGTAAGTATCTGAGACCAGATTTGAACTCAGGAAGATAAATCTTCCTGACTTCAGGTCTCACACTCTATCCACTGTGTCACCTAGCTATCATGTTTTTTATATCCCCAGTGCCTACCATGGTTCCTTGCATATAGTGAACATTCAGTAAATCGTTTGTTGAAACAAGCCTTTATATGGGATGTAGTGTGACATATTGGATTTGGAACCATAATCATGACTGTAACTTAGGGGGAGTCACTTAACCTCTCAATGTCTTGGTCAACTCTCTGAAACTGTGTTATAGAATAATTGCTGATTTCCATTGTTATAGAGCATTTCATCACTGGGAGGTCCCTATATTAGTAGGATCATAGATTTAGAACTGGAATGGTCTTAAGATACCACCTAGTCTAATATCCTCAATATTTTTATTTCAAATTTTCTACTCCAGTTTTGTTCTTATTTTCAGCTCCAAATTGTCTCCCTCTTTCTACCCCACCTCTACCCATCATGAAGGCAAGAAATATAATACCCTTTATACATATGAAGTTATGCAAAACCTATTTGTACATTAACCATGTTCTGAAAACAAATAAAAAAGAAGTACAATACCTTCATTTTATAGGTAAGAAAACTAAAGCTCATATAGCAATTGTCTGAGGGAAGATTTGAATTATAGATGACCAAAAAAAAAGTATGTCTATCTATAACTATACCTATTGATCCCAGAGAAGCTGAATATCAACCTCCTTTATAATGTTCCATGCCTAGTTTTTGGATCTTATTTGATTTATTCACATTCACAAGTTACTGCAGAAAGGTCAAATATTATATTATCTCCAGAAAGTCAATGTTATAATATATTTGTGTGTATGGGAGTTGGATAAAGAACTCTTAGAACCTTTTCCCATTAGCAAATAGGTTCAGTGGGTTTATTAGATTTTACCCCGGAAGCCAGGAAATGTATGGATCTCAGTCTGTGAAGTAAAGTTAGTAGGAAACCAAGGGAGGAGAAGGTGAGAAATGCGTTCACAATAAGTTCTAAGGGAGGTGTATATTACTGAACATCCTTTGTTTTCAAGAGGACCATGACATCAGACAAATGATGACATGACTTGCACTTTGTTTTGAGTGAGGGAGGGCTATGCAGATCACCAGCCTCACTTTCTCCTCCTGAGCCACCTGGGTCCAAGGACCTGATATTCATCAGGATGACTGGAGAAGGGCCAGGATAGGCGATCTTGGTCTTTTAGGCTAAGGCCTTTTCAGGTACTCAGAGTGAGGTAATGCCCATTCAGTGAATAGGCCTCTTTAAAAGGTAGTCAGGGGGATGACCCCTTTAATAGAAAAGAGAAAATAAATAGATAAATCACTGTGGGAAGGGCAGGAGCCACAGGGTTGTTGTTTGGAAGAGAAACTGTTACTATTGACATTCACTCTAAGCCAGGAGGGTCCAGAACAACCAATGAGTGGAGGTTGGGCAGGGACCCTTCCTTGTTCAGTTCATAGGCTTCAGAGGACATGGGGGCTAAGGTTTTAGGGGAGATGAGAAAGAAGGAAAGAAAAGGAGAGAAAAGGAAAGGAAAGGAGAGGAAAGGAAAGGAAAGGAAAGAAAGGAAAGGGAAGGGAAGGGAAGGGAAAGGGAAAGGAAAAGGGAAAGGTCTCAGTTTGTCTGAGGCAATATCTATTCAATGATTAAGGCTAAGTCAGAAATGAGGCAAAGAATGGCCCCTTTTACCTGGTCAAAAAAGAAACATAATCAATCTAAGAGGGGAAGACCCTTGGAGTTTTCAAAACAGAAACAATTGCTATTTACACTCTCTCTGACTCATCAAAATCCAAAAATGAACAAGTGAGGCTTGGGCTGAGACCTATTGTTAGCCAATCAGTGAAAGCTGGATTTGGGCTTGAGGCACGGTCCAGTAGCTCCATTTGAATCTTGATGGACTTTGTCAAAGCCTGGGTTTCTAAAGTTGTATTTCAAGAAACCATAAATGAAACTACATGGGGCAAAAGAGTTAACTGTCCCAGCTTTTTTTTTCATGATAGAATAAATAAGTAGGGAAGAGGAAAAAATGAAAACTGGCCCATAAGCCCCAAGATATCTTGTAAGCTTCCAGTGATCAAAATTTATATTCTTTTAGGTAGAGCACCTGCAGTTAGGGGTATGATTTCCTATGTGGACAGAAGGAGAAGAGGGAAAAGAAGAAAGGAGGGGAGGAAAGAAGGAAGGGAGAAAAGAAGGAAGGATTGAAAGAAGGAAGGGAGGAAGGAGTATTGCTCCAATCAAAACGGCCAGTTAGGTCTCCAATGGGAAAGCTACTCCTCCTCACAGATTGTTGCTTGACCTGTTGTCGGAAGAGAACTAATGACACGGACATGGTGATGTCTTGACTGTCAAATGAATTAGATTTAAATGAGGCAGGGCTGTGCAAAGTCATCAGCCTCACTCTCTCTTCCAGAGCCATAGTCTTAGTTATCTGGGAGTATGAGAGGTGATGTGATTTATCCTTGATCACGTAATATAGTTACTATGTATCAGAAGCAGTACTCGAATCTAGATCTCTTTGATTCCAAGGCTAGAAATCACGACCTTAAAACAAGAACGTGCCTGTATTTTTTTCTTGGGCTCTGATTTCTTAGACTCTCTCTCTAGAGTCTTGGGGAAAATCACTTAAATGAAAATTAGATATGGCTCATAATAGCTAGAGTAGTGTCTACTACATGCCAGGCATTGTGCTAATCACTTTACAAATACTATCTCATTTGGTCTTCATGATGATCCTGGGAGATAGTGCCATTGTTATGCCCAGAACAGTGAGGCAGAGATTAAGTAATTTGTTTAAGGCCACACAGTTAGTAAGTGTCTGAGGTCAAATTTGAATTCAAGCCTTTCAGTCACTAGGACAATCTCACTCTATCCCTCGTACCATCTAGCTGTTCACATCTAGAATCTTTGATATAAAGGATTGGCAGGGCCCTTCTAGGTATAGCTTTGTTGTATAACATTCCAATCTTGCTTTGAACACCATTTACACAGAAAAGATAATTTTCTACTGTACAAAGAAGCAAATATCATGTCTAGGGCAATTGTTCATTCTTTTTTCTACCCTAAGAGAAATGCTTGAAAAGACACAAAAGAGTCTTAAGTACATATTGACTAAAACTTAAAACATGAAATACTAATCCAGTATTTCTTTTATATGGTCTCGGGGGTAGGGAACACTTTATGGAGACTTGTAGAATGGCTAAACATATTTCCCTGAGATTTCATCTCATTCTATCCTTTCTAAGGAACAGTACAGACTGTTTTTTTTGAGTAGTGAGACTTGCATGGCTCATTCTTTTGGTGAGTATGGTTGGAGAAAGTAACACCTTTTTGTTGGGCAAATAGCACCCAATTTAATGACTCCAGACCTTGTAAGCTTATAAGGCAACTTCCAAGGTTGGAAATGTCTATCAGTATCACTATTTGGTTATCTAGATCTAGGTGACCTAATCAGTCTGGGAGGGGAAGACCCTCAGGTGCTTGAAATAAAAAGCAGAAGGGGCAGCTAGTTTGAGGTTTTGTCCCAGGCTTACCTAGAAAAGCACATGCTGTCATAACCATGTGATCTTAACTGCTGTAGCTGCAGCTGAAGAGAAGAGGTCTCTTCCCTCTCTTATGGGAAGTTCAAGGAAAGCTGATGCTGACCCAGAAGAAAAGCCTGCCTTGAAAGGGACTGGAAGTCATCTCTCCTCCTTCCTCACAGAGTTAGTGGCTCTTCTGACTTTAATTGTCTATCCTATGTGGCATAAACATTGTCCTCTCTCCCCGACATCACAAGGACCAAATAACTTCTTGTTGCACATGCCCTTTAGCAAGAGGCCAAAGTATGTGTCTTCCTATGAGTTCCACAGGAGAAACACCAAAATAACTACCCCATGTATATGCGTTCTTTTTATTTTTGACTTCTTTAAAAATGATGATTCTTTTCTGCTTTAGTCTGTAACTTAGGATGCCAAGAATATTTGAAAGCAATCTCTATCTCTTCATTTGACATTCCGTCTGTATGTTTTCAGAATGAAATGTAAAGAAACGTGCCAGAAATGGTTGATTGGGGTTTCCTTTTTTGGTGTGGCTTTCTTTAAAACATTAAAGTGATCATCACAGCTATAATCTATGTTTTGTTTTGTTTTTTTAAGTCTAGGGCTTGGAGGGACTAGTTAATCTAGAACAAATACTTGAAATGTGACAAAACAGTACAGTATTCAGAGACACAGATCCTACAATGAGAGTACCTTCTACTTATAGTAAAACACTTATTTCTCAGTATCAGGAATTAGAACATTTCTTTAACCAGCACTTTTGAGCTGCTTACTTAGGAGGACAGCAACATATGGTTTTCCTCTTCCACTTTTTAATATTTTGGTCTCCGGTGAATCCACATACAAAAGCTTCCTTCCTTTAGCTGGAGTCCACAAATGAAAGGCTTTTCTTTTTCTGATTGCAGATTAGCCTGCCAAGAAACAAACACTAGCTGGAGAACATCACTTTAATTTATTTATGGGATACAGATGACAAGGAAGTCTGTCCTCTTCTCAGGCTTTTTGGAAAGCTTTAGGCTGACCCAGCCCAGCCGAGTTCATATGGCAAAGACAAACTTTGCCAGAAACCAAAGCCAATAGTCATTGCAAACCTCTGAACCAAAACATTCCTTTAGTGCTTGAATTTCCCTATAATTTGTGTAGATTCCCTTTTTGTCAATGAAGCTAGCAGTAGATAACTAGCTTAGTGCAATCAGACAAAACAACTGCGCTATTCATTCAGTAACTAGATGATAGCCGTAATGCATGCTTTATGGTTTCCGGTTCTTCATTCTTTCCTTTCTTTTAAAGTCCTTGGAGACAAACTCTGCATGTTTGGCGAAGGGGAGGCTCTTGTTAAAAAATATCCTGTCTTCTTGACTTTAGGGCTGTTAATGCATTCTATTCTCAGAGGCAAAACATTAGATCCATAGCAAGAGAGGATAAACCAGGTTGAAAAAAATTAGTTCACATGCATATGACCTCTTGATTTGCTCTACAATTTTATGCTGCTCTAAATTATGAAGAAAATATTTTTCCATATACATGTTTACATCTACTCTCACAGAGTAGCATGAATTTGAATGCTTATAGGAGGTCTATGATTTTTTTCCCCTTCTAAGACAGTAAAAAAATGACAGAAACTTTAGTACCACTTGGATCAGAAACAGAGGAAAAGGAAGATCTTATGGCTAGGAGATGATCTGTTCGGGAGAGTGCAAACCAAATGAAATGACTGGAACAGTAACTTGGGCAAAGATTAGTTGTACCAGTTCTTTCTTTCTTTTTTAA
Organism: Potorous gilbertii; assembly: GCA_028658325.1. NCBI lineage: Eukaryota > Metazoa > Chordata > Mammalia > Diprotodontia > Potoroidae > Potorous > Potorous gilbertii. The sequence continues at coordinate 446,272,111 of CM053771.1, read as the reverse complement.
AAAATCCTTCCTCCCTTCAGCTTTTTGGATGCCTGAACAACCAGAAAAGAAAGAATAAGAAGATCCTATAAGAAAACCTGAATTTAATAATTGCTGTTTCTAGAGATATCTCTTGGGATACAAAAGAATTCTTCAAGAAATTTCCTATTCATTTGGTTCTTTTTCTTAGAATTCATTAACTTTGTAATATTTTTCTTCTGTCATGCTGTTTAGATATACATCATAATCACTCCTCTTAGATTGTAAGTACCCTGCGGGTAAGGGTTAGGTTTTTTTCATTTTCATATCCATAACACCTAATATATATTCATTCAATCAGTTCTCTTCCCTGTACTGATTGTGGCCTTTGGTTTGCCGAGTCTAAGAGGAGACTATACTTTAGTTTCATGTCTCCTAAATTAAAATGGGAAGACTATTTCCCATTTGTACTAAATCTAAGTAAGTGCAAGTGAACTATTTTCCCTCCATTCTAAGTGAATTGGCTGACATAAAGGCATATTGTTTGCTGCAGGCAGATTGAAAGAAAGTAAGGGCATAAGAAGGGTATGGAGCCTCACCACTTGCCCTCAGGGCTAATTTTGTAAGTACATGGAGTATCACAGGACCACAGACTTGAATGGAATCTCAGAAGTCATCTATTCCAAATTACCCCTATAAAATATCCCTCACAAGGGATCACTGAACCTTTGAAGACTTGTAGTGATGGGCAACCTAATACCTCCTGAGGCAGCCCATTTTACATTTGGATAACTCAAACTGTTAGGAAGTTTTTCCTTATGTTGAGCCAAAATCTGCTTTTAAGCAGAATGAGTCTAATTGCTTTTCCACGTGAAAGTACTGCAAATAGCTGAAGGCAGCTATGATATCAGTTCAACTCTTCTTTTGGTTAAATACTCCCATTTCTTCAACTATTCCATATATGACATAACCTTATTTTTTCTTTTGGTGTTTGATGCCTTTCCTTAGGAGTATTACTCATGGCACCCACCAGTAAGATTCCACCTTATTGTGACAATGACAACTGCACGTCTCACTTTGTACTAATCTTGCAATATCTGTATACTTAATTTGAAACACTGTGGGAGAATTAGTTTGCTAATGGTTACTGCAGACACTGGCTTTTTTGGATTATTCTGTTTTGATATAATTGGTCTGAAATTTAGATTCATTTCATGAAATTCAAAAAAAGTTTTTCCTATAATTTTAGTCTGTGTGTCTATGTGTTTGCAAAATCATTTAAGATATCATTGCTGCTCTTGTCTTCCATTTCATTACTGGGCGTAATTTCTGGAGTTTGCATTTAAAATAAAAAACACAGAAAGGAATCTAGAAAACAAAAGAATATCCGAAATTCTAGATTCCCTCAATCATCAATTTAAAGCAAAAGTCAAAAGTTCAAGGTGCTATTAGAATTAAAAGCAGAACAAAAATTCGAGAATTTTACTAATCATCCATTTTTATTATTTATTACCTTTATGATGATGTATCTACATGTATTATTTATTGATCTATTTAGAATCTAGATTACATGAATTTATCTACCCTCTCTTGAGGAACATCTCTGCAATTTCCATATATTTTGCTAGCACAAAAAGAATTATCTAACCTAAATTGGATTTACTTAGATATAATCTAGATTAGATGAATAGGTTTGATAGAGCAATTGGAGCATTTATTAAGCGTTTACTATGTACCAAATATTATCCCAAGCACTTGGGAAGAAAATAGAAGCAAGACAATACTTACTCTCAGATAATTGCAGTTTTATAAATGATTATTTTATTGATAGCTTTTCTTTTTATATTAGATTTCCTCCTATTACTGTTCCCTTCTTCTCTCCAAGAGAGCCATTCCTTACTAAATAAAAAAAGATTTAAACTAGGAAAAGGAGGAAAAAAATCCAGCAAAACACAGTGAAGAAACATAAAAAGATCCCATATGTACAAAAATGTCTATAGAAGTTCTTTTTTTGTGATGGTAAAACCCCTAGAAACTAAAGGGATGTTAAGAGTGAGGAATACTTGAATAAGTTATGGAGTATGAATATGATGGTATACTATTATGACATAAGAAATGAGAGAATAGATTATTTTAAAGGAACATGGCAAAATATGCATGAACTGATGCAGAGAGAAGTAAGCAGAATCAGAAGAACGATTTATACTATAAAATCAGTATTGTAAACTGAATGATTTGGAAGATTTATAAACTGATAAAGAATGAAATGAGCAGAATTTGGAGAATGATTTATGCAGTAATAAGAGTTGTAAAGACAAATGACCTTGAAAACTGTAAGAACTTTAATCAAAGCAACAACCATCCATAATTCCAAAGGATCTATTAGGAAACATACTATCTCTCTCTATGTATAGATCTATACTATATTATCAGAGAAATGATAGGTTTAGAGTTCAAGAGACATACATTTTTGTATGTACAACCAAAGAGGAAATTTGTTTTGTTGGACTACGAATATTCATTATAAAGAACTTGTTCTCCCTTTTTCTTTTTCTTTTCAATGAGGTTGCGTGGAGTGCAGGGGAAACTGGGAGGAAAAGAAAAGAAAAACTTTTCTGTTGATTAAAACAACAATTTAAAAATAAGTTTTCAGGGGATTATGCTATAGATTTGGAATGCTGCAATCACTTTCAGATGAGGTTGCTGAATTATTACTTTGCATAATTGTTTTACTTTGTTACAAGAGACCTTTCATGGCGGGGGGGTAATTTGTAAATATTTGTAATGCATTTTAGATGTAATGTGCAATACATGCAATTATATTATACATCATACAATATAATTGTATGTATATTGTATTACATCGCATAAATTACATGTATTACATACCTGTTGTTCATTTAATTTATAATATATTTGTAATGTAGCATTGATATGTATAAAATATATCATTAAAACTTAAAACAAAACCCCAAATCCTATTAATATATTGAGAAATCTAACATTATATGAAATGATCCACACCTTTGGACCCCTCCTCCCTCACCTCTGCAAAGCAGTGGGAGATTTCATCTCATATCCCTTCTTTGGACGAAGCTTGTTGTTTTTTACTTTTTTTCAAAGAAAAGAAAAATCATGACATTGTTTCAGTGGATTTTTTTTTATTTAGTCAGTGTGTGTGTGTGTGTGTGTGTGTGTGTGCACACGTGTGCACTTTCCACTGACTACTTCACTTTGTATTATTTCATGTTACTCTTTCCATGCTTTTCTACCTTCATTATGTTCATCCTTTCTTATAGCACAGCAATATTCCATTAAATTCAAGTACTGTAAGTTGTTTGGCCATTCCCCAATTGATGGTCATCTACTTTGGTTCCAGTTCTTTGCTACCACGGAAAGTAGTACACTAAATATTTTAGCATATAAGAAACCTTTCTTTTTGTCAGTGACTTCCTTGGGATATATGCCTAACAGACAGATCTGTGGGCCAAAGATTATGGACATTTTAACACCTGAATTTGCATAATTCTGAATTCTTTTCCATAATAGTTGTACTAATTTACAGCTGCACCAACAGGGCATTAGGATTTTTTCACAATCCATCCAACATTAGCTATTTGCATTTTTTGGTTATTGTTAATTTGTTGGGTATGATGTAAACCCCCTTCCTTCCTTCCTTCCTTCCTTCCTTCCTTCCTTCCTTCCTTCCTTACTTCTTTCCTTCCTTCCTTTCTTCCTTCTTTCTTTCCCTCTTTTCTTATGTTGAAATTTTTCTAGTGTATTCCCTTTACATGTGAGGTTTGTTTTTGGTTCCAAATTGCTTTTTTAAAGTTATATTAAGATATTCTTACAAGATTATATTTTCATAGACTTTTAATAATAAATCAGTATTGTAATGTGTGAGATAATCATATAGTTTCAGATATTTTTGTTTTCAATATGATTCAGTATTTTGCTTGTTTTTCTTAATATCAAATCATCCTCACCTCCCTGATATAAATCCACCTTGATCAAAATGAAATAAATTTCTTGCATTTCTTGATTTAGACTTTTTGGAAAGGATCTTAAAAAACATTTTTTAGCCAATATTCATTGATGATATTTTCCTTCTGTGGTTCTTTCCTTTATACTTCCCTGACTTAGGACTACAAATTAGTATTATAGTAGTTTGACAGAATTCTTCTATAAATTCATTTGGACCAGGGTTTTTGTTTTCTTCTTTTGTTTTTGATAGATACTTAGTTAATGATATTTCCATTGCTTAGAAAACATTATTTAAGATCTTGATTTAATGTTCTGCTAATTTGGGCATTTAAATTTTTTGAAAGTCATCATCTCTTTCTTTGTTTTCTTTCAGTTTTGGAGTGCAGATAATTGTACACAGTGTTTTAATCATCCTTTTTATTTCTTTTGGTTTTGTTGTGATGTTTTCTTGTTCAATTTTTTGAACTTTGAGATTTGAGATTGATTTTCTTTTAAATTGAGTTAGATAAAACGTTATCTGTTTTGTTAGGTTCCCCTCTTTAAAAAAGAAAAGCTTTTAATTTTCCTTTTGGTTCTGTATTTTTTGGTTTCCAAATCATATATTTCTCTAATTTTCAGAGTTTCCTCTTTTTTGCTTTTGCGTATTTTGGGCTTATTTGTTGAGTTTCTAATTTTTTTAAGGCACATGCAGCTTCTCAGCTATTCCCACATAAGTCCTCATATCAGTCATATGCAAATTAGATTGCATCTTCTCTCTGTGGCAAACATTTTCTTTCGCATTTTTTTTCCTATTTCTGTTCTCTTTCTTTTTTTTTTTTTGTTTTTTATTAAATTTTTATTTTATTTATAAATGTTCTACAATCACTTCCTTAAAATTAAGATTTTATACCCCCACACCTACCCCCCCTACCCCCCTCCCTCCCCATGACAGCATACAATTTTGTATAGGTTCGACATATACTTTCCTATTGAGCATATTTTCACTATAGTGATGTTATGTAGTCACACTGAGATAAGTG
>CM053771.1:446184983-446259983 GCA_028658325.1 Potorous gilbertii | reverse complement strand
ATAATATTATATTTTATAAAAAATGAATTCGAAAAGTTTTTTAAAAAAACATATCTGAGGTAGGATTTTAACCAAGGTCTTCTTGATTCCAGATCCAATTCTCCATGCATTGTATTGCCCACTCAGGTAGGTGACAGATTTAGTGCATAATGAGACATCTGTATTTTTCTATTCACTCAATGAGAGAATTTATTTTCTTTGACTATGAATATTTCTAGCAACATTTTTTTTCTTTTTCAATGAGTGAGAAGATATAGGGAGAGAAACCAATTCTTGTTAATTAAAAACATAAAACTATTTTGAAAAGAGAAAAGAAAAAATGCTGAATCTTCAAGATACACCTTTCATTTGCCTCCATTATATTATATTTTAAATGATGTAATTTTTCCCCCATTAAGTTCACTTATCCATTAAAAGATTATTTGGGTATATCGTATAAGACTAATACTAAGCCTAATCCCTGCAAAACAATTTTTCAATTTTGTCAATAGTTCTTGTTAAAAGGGAACTCTTCTAGTGGTTTGTGTTGATGGACTTATCAAATACTGGGTTATTGTGTTTCATTTTTCTGCATCTTGCATATCTTTTATATTGCATTGATCTATTTATTAAGCAGTATAACCAGAACTTATTACAATTTTTGTCATTTCCTCTTGAGAAATGAAAAGAGGAAGAGAAAAAAATTAGTAAAAACGAGGATAGTAACAGTATCTACCTCATAGGATTATGTTGAGAATCAGATTCAATTAACGTATGTGCCATGTTCTGCAAACCCTAGAACACTAGATGAAAGCTAGGCTATTATTGTTGTTTATTATTAATATTTCCATCTTTTATCATCATCAAAAAATCTGAAAATATGTACAATTTTCCACACCTACAGACCTCTTAATTCTGCCAAGGAATGAGGGGAGGTGTCTTCTCATATCTTTTTTTTTGGAAGGGGGACATGCTTGTTCTTTATAATTCACACATGATCATTCTTAAATATTCATATACAATGCTGATATTACATATATATATATGTATATGTATTTAGGATTTCCATTACATTTTCACCAGAGTGATATCATATTTATCTTCCTCTCCCCCATGAATATTCAGTTCAAATTCTTAAATTCTTTCTTGTTTTGCTTTCTGTCAGTGCAAAGTTTGAGGCATGCAAGATTCTCTAATAATTATTGTTTTGCTATTTAGTCTTTATTTTAATTCACTTTTATAATACGTAGATCATATGCCTTGCAGTGTATATATACATTTAAAATTGATTGTATTCTTATCAAATTGTGCCTTTACATGTAACTGTTTTTGCTGCTTATCTCGATTCACTCTATCTATTGTTTCTATTGCCTTACCTGAGATATGGCTGTTCAGTTGTTTCAGTTATGTCTGATTCTTCATGACCTCATTTGGGGTATTCTTTTTTTTATTTTTTTGTTTTCATTTTAAAAAATAATTTATTTGTTTTCAGTTTTCAACAATCACTTCCATAAGTTTCAAATTTTCTCCCTCTTCCTCCCTGAGACAGCATGCAATCTTATATGGGTTCTATACATTTATTCTTATTAAACATGTTTTCACATTAGTCATATTGCATGGAAGAATTAAAACAAATGAGAGAAACCATGAGAAAAGCCAAAACAAAACAAAACATGACACAACAGAAAATGGTCTGCTTCATTCTGCATTTCAATTCCATAGTTCTTTCTCTGGATGTGGATGACATTTTGCACCAAGAGTTTTTGGGGAATGTTTTAGGTTCTTGCATAGCTGTGAAGGGCTAAATTTATCAGAAACAGTCCTTGCACCCTGTGGCTGTTACTGTGTATAATGTTCTCTTGGTTCTGCTTATTTCACTCAGTATCAATTTATCATTTGGGGTATTCTTGGCAAAGATATTGGAGTGGTTTGCCATTTCCTTCTGCAGCTCATTTTACAGATGAGGAGAGTGGGGCAAACAGGGTTAAGTGACATGATAAGGGTCACAGAGCTAGTAAATATCTATGTCTAGATTTGAACTCAGGTCTTCCTGATTAAAGACCCAGCACTCTATTCACTGTGCTGCCTAGCTTTATGAGGTAGTGACTGCTAATCCCACTCTTTTGGATTTAACTAATGGACAATAAATTCTCTTTTGCCCCCCTTAATTTAATTCTATATGGATCTTTATGTTTTATTGAAAATAACAAATTTCTTATTATTGATTCCTATTCCTCTACTGTTTTATGGAATGTCCATGCCATTCATGTTCATAGTTATGACTATAGTTTGTTTTCCCCTCCATAAGACACATCTTAAAAAATTGTCCTTCCTCTTTTTCCCAGAAAAAAAGGAGAATGAAATCAGCACTAGAGTTTTTTTGGGCAAGATATCCAGACATGTAAAGACAGAGTTCTTGAGAATAGTGATTATTTCATTCTTTGCATTTGTATCCCACAGTACCCAAATGTTTTGCTGGTGGAGTGCTGATTGCTTCTGATGGTTGACTTCAGTGTGGAAGACTGAAAAAACACTAGATCAGCTACTGTTTCTGCAGATACTGCCATATTGTGCTCCAGTCCTTGAAGTCATCTCTGAGGTAACAGGATCAGAACTGTAATTACAAATATGAGAATTACTGTGCAGACTCCTCAGGCTTCCATACAGAGTTCCCAGCCTTCACCTGTGTGACGTTAATCCTTAGCACAAGGCTCTTCTTCTTTCACTAATTACACTCAGTTTCTAGTGTGGCATCCTTAACCCTCAGCTCTTTGTGAGTAGCCCTCATTCTTTATTTCAGGTTGAGGGTAGAAAGGAGGGCAAAATAGCGAGGCCAATAGTGTAACTCTTTGATTTTTTTTTTCCTGTGAGGGTTATCTTGCAGAAACTTATCTTTGTTGTACTCTTTTAGTTATTTAGATAGATAAAACATTCATGCTAAGTGCTGTGGGATAAAAATAGAAATAAGCAAGACATATAGTCAAGGAGCTTATTCTAATGGGAGAAGGTGAAAGGGCAGCTGAAAAGAGGGGGAAAGGTAGAGGGCATATGAGTAGAGTGTAAAGGCTGCTGGAAAGGAGTTGGAAAAATTCAAAGAATTAGTTGAGCCAGGAGTGAAGTGAGCATGTCTGTATCTCTCATGAAATGGTGTCTAGGGCTAGGGATTGATCAAAAAGGAGAGCAGGAATCTGGATGAAGATATTTCTGGGCTGGGAAGTCTGCTGACAAGGAGGTAAAGAAATATGGAGAGGCAGGGTCAATGTAGGATGGAAACATGTCTCGATGTTGTTCATTTGGTACAATTATTTTTAGCTTGAGGTGTTATTGTGGCTTATTGTATGTACCCTTGGAATGTGTTTTGTGAAGAAGGTAACATTCTGAGAGATTCCTATTCCATCCTTCCACCCTCTACTGTCTTATGGAACGTCCATCTCATTCATGTTCATCGTTATGACTGTAGTTTGTTTTCCCCTTCATAAGACATATTTAAAAAAATTGTCCTTTCTCTTTCTCCCAGAAAAGAAATGGGGAATGAAATCAACACTAGAGTATTTTTGGGAAAGATATCCAGACATGTAAAGCTATAAAGGTATAAACTAACAGAACTAATCTAAAGGAAATAGATCAACGTTCAAGAACATAAAACTGAAACAAATAATATGAGATTTAATTGGCATAATATGGTTTTTCACTGACGTTCAAAAATCAGGACCTGGCAGGTTTTGTTCCACTGAAATCTCTCCTGGTCATACTATTCTTGAAGTATTGTTCAGTTTTTGATTTCACATTTTAAAGATGTATATAAATAAAACTGAAGTATGTTAAGGGGAGGATTACCAGAATGATGGAGAGACCTAAAGTCATGCTACATTATGATCATTTGAAAGATCCAGGAATGTTTATCCTGGAGAGGGGAGGATTTAAGAGCATGATAGCTGTCTTCAAGTGTATGATGGTCTTCTTCAAGGTCATGTGGTGGAAGGATTAGACTTGTTCTTAATCTCAGAACGTAGGAATGGGAGCCATTGGTAGAAATTGAAGAGAGGCATACAAATGTGAAATAGAGTTCATCAGTAGGAAGCGGGGGTCCACGCATTAGAGGTCTTCAAGTAAAGTCTATAGAGCTACTTGTTGGATATCCTACAGAGAGAATTCTGTTACAGTTAAAGATTGGACTAGTTGTTTCTGAGTTCCCTTTCAGTTGTGAGGTCCTGTTATTCTATGAATAATGGCTCTGCCTTGTTAGGACAAGCCTCTTTAGCAGGTAAGCATTGCTATTGTAACATTAGTGCAGTGATATGTGTGTATTTATATACACTTACACTGAAATATAAATATTTAGGTATAGATAATCAGGCATCTTCATCTACATAAACAGAAGTCAGATATTATACAATGTGCAAGGAATGTCTTGTAGAACTAAGAATATAGAAAATAATTTTTCTCAAAAGAAAATTATCTCTGGTATGAGCTTATCATTAAATTGAGCAAAAGTCCTTCTGTAGATGGTGACGGGCCAGTATCATCCTTTATTTTGCTGATAAAGTAAAGGAGGCTTAGGCAAGTTAGCTATGTGCATAAATACGGATGTAATGAGGCAGCTGCTGGCTCAGTGGTTAGAGCCTTGGACCTGCAATCAGGGAGATTTGAGTTCAAATTTGGCTTCAGACACTCACTAACTATGTGATCATGGGCAAATCACTTTTTTGCCTTAATCCACTGGAGAAGGAAATGGTCTGCCAAGATAACCCCATACACGGTCATGAAGAGTCGGACATGGCTGAGCAACAGTATTAGAGGTGTGTGCTAGTGTTATTTCCTGAAGCCTAGTCCTTTGCTCAAGGCAGCTGGCTATTTGACCTACACAGCTGGCTATTTGACCTACACAGCCTCTTTATTGCTTAGTGAAACGTTTGGCTCTCCATACTAGAAAACTTGCTTTCTGCAAACAGACAGGAAAGGTCCTGAGATTTAGTCTTGGAGCTGCAGCTATATATGCAGTGGGTCTAAATGGCTATCCTGCTGCTAACTAAGGGTTAAATTGCATCCATTATCATTCACAATGACCTTGTTCAGTCTTGACCTAGTTGTGAGCCTACATAGTGCCTTAAATGGAGCAGAACAGAACAATTATGCAAAGAGGCGGAATATTATGACATGGGAGACCTTTCCCTGCATATGTAAATATTTATTTATTTAATACAACAGCTTCTTAATAGATCCATTTACATAGTGCAGAGTCTTCCCCTTCCCCATAGTTAGTTTACTGTTGGCAGTAAGGAGAGATGTGTCCTTTAATTTAGGCATTAGGGGAATAACATTGACCATCCTAATTAACCTAATTGATTTTTGTTTCCTCTCCATGTTGACTTTATTTACATTGTTCTAGTCATTGTTGCTAATAACTCACTGGGTTATAGTGCAGGTAATGGAATCTCAGGTCAAAGGCTACGAACAATTGAACAGCCTCCATTCCATTGAAAAATATGTATTGAATTCCTCTGCCTTGGGATAGTTTAACATATGGAAAACTATTAACATAATTAAGTATATCAATAATAAAAGTTTAAAAAATCTTTTGATGAACAAAGTTTTTGATAAAGTACAGCATCCATTTCTATTAAAAACACTTGAAAGTGTAGATATCAATTGGTTTTTTCCTTGCAGTGATAATAAAGCATTTATCTTAAACCATCAGAAAGAGTTATTTGTAATGGGGATAAGCTAGAACCACCTCAGTAAGATCAGGTGTGAAACAAGGATGCTCACTGTCACCAATATTATTAAATATTTATTGAGAATCCTAGCAACAGAAGAAAAAGAAATAGAAGGAATTAGAATAGGAAATGAGGTAATAAAACTTTTTTTTTTGCAGACAATATGACAATATACTTGGAAAATCCCAAAGATTCAACTAAAAAGTTAGTTGAAATGATTAATAATTTTGGCAAAGTAGAAGGATAGAAAGTAAATCCACACAAATCATCAGCATTCCTATGTATTACAAACAAAACCTTGAACAAAGAGATAGCAAGAGATGCCTCATTAAAAATAACTCTATACAGTATAAAATACCTGGGAGTACATCTGCCAAAACAAACCTAGGAATGATACAAACAAAATAATAAAAATAACTTTTTATGCAATTAATATTAGATGTAAATAACTAGGGAAATATTAATTGTTCATAAGCAGACAGGGCCAATATAATAAAAAACAGCAATTTTACGTAAACTATATATTCAATGCCATCCCATTTAATTGTCAAAAATTGTTTTTATGAATTAGAAAAAAATAGTAACAGCTCATTTGGAGGAACAAATAGTCAAGAATATTAAAGGAAATAATAAAAAAATGTGAAGGAAGGAGGATTAGCAGTACCAGATCTTGAGTTATATTATAAGGTAGTAATTATCAAAATTCCTTAGTTCTTACTAAAGAAAGAAATAGAAAGATAGATCAATGGAACTGAGTAGACATACAATTTACAGTAACAAATAAACATAGAAATCTTGCGTTTGACTGTGTAAAGATTTTAGATTTTGAGATAAGCATTCATTATTTGGTAAAAATTGTTGGGAAAACTGGAAAGTGGTATGGCAGGAATTGGGCATAGACTAATATCTTACATTATTATGAAGATAAGGTGAAAATGGATGCATGACCTAGATATGAAGAGAGATATTAGAAAAAATAGAACATGAAATATATTACTTATCAGACTTATGGATAAGCAGTTTATGAATAAACGAGATATAGAAAGTCAAATGTGTAAAATGGATAATTTTGATTACATTAAATTTAAAAGTTTTTGTACAAGTAAAGCAATGCAGTCAAGATCAGAAAAAAAGCAGAAAATGGGGAAAATTTTTAATAGTTTCTCAGATAAAGGTCTCGTCTCAAATATATAAAGAACTTTGTAAAATCTGTAAGAATAGGAACCATTTCCCAATGAGTAAATGGTCAAAGGATGTGAATAGACAGCTTTTAGATAAAGAAATCAAAACAACTTATAATCATATGGAAAAAAATGTTCTAAATAATTATTGATTAGAGAAATGAAACTTAAAACAGCCTTGAGATATCATTTTACTTCTATCAGATTGGCTGAAATGATTGAAGGAGAGTGACAAATGTTAAAGGGGATGTGGAAAAATTGGGAAACTAATTCATTATTGGTGGAATTGTGAACTGATCCAACCATTTGGAAGATCAATCTGGAATTATGCCCAAAGAGTTATTAAGCTGCCTGTACCACCAATACTACTACTATGTTTATTTCCAAAGATGAGTAGGGAAAAAGGAAAAGAACTTATATGTACTAAAATATTTAGAGCAGCTCTCTTTGTGTCTTCAAAGAACTGGAAATTGTAGGGATATCTGACAATTACACCTGGCTGAACAAATTGTGGTATATGATTGTGATGGAATACCACTATGCTATAAGAAATGACAAGTTCACTGATCTTAGACTCGCATAAAATAAATAATGAAGGGTGAACTGGGCAGAATATTGTATGCAAAATTTTTTAAGATCAATTTTGAGCAAATAAGTCATTTTGTCTTTTATAAATACCCAAATTAATTTCAAAGCACATGTGAAGGAAGAAGACACAAGCTGCATCCAGAGAAAGAGGTAATAAAGAATAATTTTACATATACATGTGTCTAAAGGTAGCCATGTCTAGGGTGAGGGTGAGGTGAGGGGAAGAAGAAAAATAAACTTACATGATAACTTTATTATATATTTAACAGAAATAGCAAGTTGTACACAATAGATTGCAGTCTTACGTGCAATCGTCTTTTGTTGTTCTACTGTGCTATGGAAATGCTTGTTTTATTTCATAAATTAAAAATAAGATAAAGAAAAAAATGTTTCTGCCTTCATGGAACTTGCATTTTCCTTTGGAATAAGTAAAGAAGACAAGTAACTAGAAAACATACAAATTAAATACAAATTAACTTTGGAGGAAAATAGTTAAGAACTAAGGAGTTCTAGGAAGGGATCATGTAGGAACTGGAACTTGAGCTGAGCCTAGGTATTCCAAGAGGCATAGGATGGAGGACATTCATTCCAGGCATGGGAGACAGACAACCTGTAGACACAGTGATGGAAGATGGAATGTTGTGTACAGGGAAAAGCAATTAGGCCAATTTCACTGGAATGTGGTGTGTGAGAGAGAGGGATGTGAAATTTGTCAGGAAAGATAGGTCAAAGCCAGACTGTGAAGGCTTTAAATGCAAAACAGAGGAGATTGTCTTTTATCCTAGAGTCAACAGGGAGCCTATGAAGCTTCTCATGAAAGGAAGTCCTGTGACGTAGAACTATCATTTTGGCAGAATGGATTGGAGAGAGGAAACACTGATTGCAGGGAAAGAAGTAATAGTACTGGTGAGATGAGAGAATGTAGAGTCATGGCTGTGTGCTGCATCAGAAGTTGTGAAGTCTTGAGTTCAAATCCAGTGTCAAATACTTACTAGTTTTATGAACTTGAGCAAGTCACCATCTACTTCTGTCTACTTCGGTTTCCTCATTTGTAAAATGAAGATAATCATGAAGAAAATAATAAAATAATAATAAAGAAATAAAACACCTTTAAGGATTATTGTGAGCGTAACAGGCTGTATTATTTGTAAAATACCTTGCAAACTTTAAAAACCTATACAAATATAAACGCTAATCACTATTATAAAACTTCACAACTGTAAACAGGAGATTGGGAAAATAAAGAGCTGAGCATTTCTTTGAGCTTTTGAATCTGGGTGATTGAAAGAATGGTGATATCTTTGAAAGAAACAGAGGCGTTAGGAAGGAACTGGATTTTGGAGTAAAGATAAATTCTGTTTGGGATAGAATACTTTTGAGATGTCTAGAGAAATCATTTTGATGATGTATAGATGGCCATTGCTTATGTGATTCTGGAGTACAGGTGAGAGATGTGGGCTGGAGAGAGAGAGAGAGAGAGAGAGAGAGAGAGAGAGAGAGAGAGAGAGAGAGAAACAAAACTTTTTAAGACAGTTATAGGGGAATATATCCAGATGTGGAAGGGCTGGGCGTGGTTAAGACACAATCTCTCTGTGCCCAAGTTTCTAAATCCACAATCCTAGGAGAAGTGAGTCAGGGTTTGAAGAATGGAAACCACTAGCTTTTTCTAGGAGTTTGTGTGTGAATAGGAGAAGAGATATAGGACAGGAGGTGGAGGGTATGACAAGATCAAATGAAGGGTTTTTTGCTTGTTTGTTTTTGGTTTGTTTTTTCATATTTCAAAGCTGCTTTCCTAGGCTGTCACATTCTTAATACCGTGACACAGTTTTGGTCAGCACTATACTGGGCAGCCAAGCAGTCACACTGCTTTCTGTCTCTTCTTTGGGTTTCTAAAGTTTCCCTTCCCCCCCTCATCCCCATCATTTTTCCGATCATTCTTTCCCATGGAAGCCCCTTGTTCTTGTTGCTTCTGAATATAGAAACTTGCTGGCTACGTGTGTCCCGTTTCTGATCTGCTGATACTAATTTTACTGGTAATTACCTTTTTCTCCTTCCCATGCCCTTCTGGATGACTTTTTGTGGAATTCTGGGTGGAAGAAATAATTCACTGTAGTTTCTCATTGGATTTCTTGGTAATTATCTAGTCTAGTGTGAACTTTAGGGTTTTGATGGAGTAGATAAATGGGATCTAGGTAACTTGCTCCCATTCAGGCAGCCATCTTGGCAGGAAGTATTCCACCTCATCTTTATACCCCTTGACTCAAGGAGTTCTTATTCCAGTTATTGAAATGAATAGCCTTAACAGTATTATGAGGCATTGATGGAGGGCTTTATGTATATGGAAAATGGCTATTAATTTAGTGACTGCATGAATAAAGTCAGAGCTAAATAATTGAAAAAATATCAGTGGATCCTGGGTGGACTGAGCTAATATAACCCAAAATGACAATTCTATCTCAAATAACAAAATTCATCTAGAAGAGCACAAGGTCCAGAATATCAAGGGGATAAATGAAAAAAATCCAGAACTAAAACTCCATTATAAAGCAGCAATGATCAAAACTACTTGGCACTGGCTAAGAAATGGTGGATCAATGAAACTGATTAGGTATCTAAGGCACAATAGTTAGTGACTATAGCAATCTACGTTTGATAAACCCAAAGACTCCAGCTTTCAGGATAAGAACTCACTACTTGAAATAAATTGCTGGGAAAACTGGAAAACAGTATAGTAAAAACTAGGCATGTACCAAGATCTTATGCCATATACAAAGATAAGGTCAAGCTGAGTACATGATTTAGACATAAAGAGTGAAACTATAAGCAAATTAGGAAAGCAAGGAATAGTTTACCTGTCAGATCTATGGAGAAAGGAAGAATTTATGATCAAACAAGAGATGGACATTATGAAATGCCAAATGGATAGTTTTGATTACATTAAATTAAAAGATTTTTGCACAAAATCAAGGCAATGAAGATTAGAAAGGAAACAGAAAGCTGGGGAATAATTTTTACAGCCAGTGTCTCTGATAAAAGTCTCATTTCTAAAATATATAGAGAACTGAGCCAAATCTATAAGAATACAAGTCATTTCCCAATTGTCAAATGGTCAGAGGACATGAACAGGTAGTTTTCTGGTGAAGAAATTAAAGTTATCTGTAGTCATATGAAAAAATGCTCTAAATCACTACTGGAGAAATGCAAATTAAAACAATTCTGAGGTAGCACATCACACACCTATCAGATTGGCTAACATAACAAAAGAGGAAAATAACAAATGCTGTGGAACATTTAGGAAAATTGGAACCCTAATGCATTGTTGGTGGAGTTGTGAACTGATCCAACCATTCTGGAGCACAGTTTGAAGCCATGTACCATGGGCTATAAAATTGTGCATACCCTTTGACCCAACAAAACCAGTACTAGGTCTGTATCCCAAAAAGATCATAAAGAAAGGGAAGAGGACCTACATGTGCAAAAATATTTGTAACAGGTCTTTTTGTGGTGGCAAAGAATTAGAAATTGAAGGGATGCCTTTCAATTGGTGAATGACTGAACAAGTTGTGGTTTATGAATGTAATGGAATATTATTGTGTTAGAAGAAATGGTGAGCAGGCAGACTTTAGAAAACCTGGAAAGACTTACATGCTAAGTGAAGTAAGCAAAACCAGGAGAACACTGTACACAGTAACAGCAACATTGTATCATGACCGACTTAGTTTGACTTTCCTCTTCTGAGTGAGTCTGATCTAAGACAATTTGAAAAGATTCATGATGGAAAATGATAACTACATCCAGAGAAAGAACTGTGGAGTTTGAATGCAGATTGAAGCATACTACTTGCTCTGTCTTTTTTATTGTTTTTTTTTCTGTGTTTTCTTTCTTATGGTTTTCCCCTTTAGTTCTGATTTTTCTTTAAAACATGACTAATGCAGAAATACTTTTAATATGATCATGCCTGCGTAGTCTATATCAGATTGTACACCGTCTTGGGGAGGGTAGAGTGGAGGGAAGGAGGGAGGGAAATTTAGAATTAAAAATCTTATAAAAGTGAATATTGAAAACTAAAAATTAATAAATAAAAATTTTAAAAATTAGTGACTGCTAATCAAGATGAGAAGGCAGAACTATTAGTCTGTGTTTTTAGAATTATATCATTATGCATTTCCTAGGAGATTGTTGTCTAATTGTTACAAAAAGGAAATAATTCAAATCAATATTTTCAAATTTTTGTTTTGTCTTTAAATAATCAGGGCAATTTGAAAAATACTTGACTGAATGTGTTTGCTCTAGGACTTACCATATTATTTACTGATTTAAGATCCCCTACATGTTCACTGACATGCTGAGGACAGAGAGAAAGCAGGACATGGCTCTGTAAAATGTTATCCTTTATAATATCTATCAATCACGTAGCACTTTTCAGCTATCCTGAGAGCTCCATAAACAGTGAACCAATTAATCCTGCACACGCCACTGGAGGGTATTACTGTTTTGGTCCATTAGGATGAAGAAATGAGGTTGAAGCTAAACTCTTTTCCCAGGAAGAAAAGCAGAAGGAATCATTTTAAAATCTACGACTGGGGCTCGATAAATCCTGAATGGCAACAGTCATGATTTAGGAAGAGTCAGATCATCTGATAGGTTCATTTGGCATATTCCTAAAAGCACGGTCCCAATTTACCTTGGCACCTGAGGGTGGTGCGAGGGCAGTTCTTAGACTCTGAGTCCCTTCTCTGTGAGTGGCAGGGTTTTTTTTTTTGTTGGTTTTATGGCCTATGGATTCCCAAGGCACAGGAGAATGCCAACAAAAATGATTTCCTTCTCCACTTCCATCCTGGATCTTGGACTCACTTATTTCAAGTGCAAAAGGGTGAATGAAAAGGATAGGAGGCAGAGTTAGGAGAGGATACATGGATCTGCCACCTCTGGTTCCTACTATATCCAAGAGCAAGAGTATCGTGGTGACAAGAGTACCCCTATTTCCTGGCCCTGATGACAAATTTTAGATAACATTTTAGAACAAACCAAGATTCCTCATTTCTCTGATTCTGTTGATTAGTTCATTCAAGTTGGGTTTGGGTAGGTAAGAGGGGATTAGAGGAGGAAAAAACTTGGGAGGCTTCTGATTAAGAATCAGAACAGTGTTTAAAAAATAGATTTCTGTTGGCTATCTTTTGGTTTTACATGGCCTAGATTTTCCCCTATACCCTTCTTCCTATCTTTTCCCATTCTTTATAACAAATTTTTTTTAGAAAGAGGAAGAAGAGAAAAAATATTCAGCAAATCTACCAACACATAGAAAAATTTCATGTTATCTAAAGTGTTCTACACCCATGGACCCCCTACTTCTGCAGAAGAGTTAGGGTTGTCTTCTCATTTCCCTTCTTTTGACTAAAACTTTCTATTTTTAATTTCAATGCATTTGGTTTGGATTATTTTGTAGTGGTTGTTTTTTTCCATTTACATTGTAGTTATCATGTGTATTATTTTTCTGGCTTTGTTTACTTCACTCTGCATCATTCAGTGAAAGTCTTCTCCTGCTTTTCTAAATTCATCATGTTCATTGTTTCTTAAAGCACAGTAATATGCCATGGCATTTATGAACCATAATTTGTTTATGCATTTCCCAATCCATTTTCCATCCTAGTTTTCTTGCTGCCATAAATATTTTGGTGTATTCTAGGAGGATTTTAATCTTCCATTGAATTTGACAATGGGAGTTGGTTGCAATTATCTGACAACCTGTAACAGCTCTGAATTGCTTTCTTTGATTAAGAATTAAGATTCTTCTGATTAAATTGAAATAATTATCATTTTCTTCATTCATTTTAATGACAAATAATTCTTGATATCAACCTCATAAATCCTAAGACAGTGAACACGATGTAAATGCTTTAAAATTTATTTGTGGTCTTATTATCATTTTGCATTGGATGGCTTTTTGGTATGCTATATATATGTGTGTATATATATATATATATATATATATATATATATATATATATATACACACACACATATATACACATATACACACACACACAAACACACGCATACATATAAAGACATACATACACATAATGTTACAAAATATATGAATATGTAAGACTTTCTAGTACTGTGTTATATATTACATAACCATATCTATAAATATATAATAGTGTTATATATTAGATATTAATATATATGTATACATATAAACATTCATAAATCTTTTGCTTTCTAGACCTTTTGATCTGACTTTGTTTTTTCATGTGAGTTGGAGCTTTCTAATGAAGAAATTCTTTCTACCAGTGTCGATTAGCATCATTTGATTTGCATTTGCCTGGACTGCTGAATTTAAGGGGTCTACCTGGGGTTATCTAACTAATATGTATTGGCAGTGACTCTTCTGCCCACTATTCCACCTCAATGCTGTCCTGCTGCTTATATAGCTGAAGGCCCATTTTCTGTTCTAACTTTTAGTAATTGATATTTTGCTGCTAAGCAGAATATTTGGTTAATAATGCCAAGTTATATTTAATAGAAATTTACAATGGTGATGTTTCAATGAAAGAAGATTATGTAAGTTTCAAGTTAAGACTTTTACCTTTTATTTCTATATGCTATTCTATCAAAACAAAATAAAGAATTTAGTTTAAATATAAAGAGAAAGTATATATATATGTACAAACATTTATATATATATATATATGTATAAAGAAAAAGTTCACAGTGAAGCTTGTAAAAGGTCAGAATGATTTGCTAAGGAAAGTTGAAGAATGTCCTTCTTTAGACATTTTACTGAATAGACTTGATTTAGACATTATCTTTCAAAACCCCTTCTAGACTGTAATTTTGTAATTGAATTCTTCCTTTCTTTTTTAAAAATTGCACAATTTTCATAACCATTATTTCTTTTATAGTTTTTATAATAGTTATTGTTTACTTGTTTCAGTCATATCTGATTCTTCATAACACCATCTGAGGTTTTCTTGGCAAAGAAGCTAGAGTGGTTTGCCATTCCCTTCTCCAGCTCATTTTATAGATGAGGAAACTGAGGAAACAGGGTTAAATGATTTGCCTGGGCTCATACATCTATCAAGTACCTGATGACAGATTTGAACTCAAGAAGGTGAGACTTTCTGACTTCAGGCCCAGGGCTCTAATCACTGTGTCATCTCTCTGCTCCATTTATAATAATAGTCATTATTTTCTTCCTAATTTTTACAAGAGTAGTAATTATTTTAAGGGAGTCAGATGGGACAGTCTGGGTCTGAAGTCAAGGAGATCTGAGGTCAAATGCAACTTTGGTAGCTCCTTGACCTTGGACAAGTCACTTATCCTCAGTTTTCGTCAGTTTCCTGAACTGTAAAATGTGGATAATGATGGTGCCTGCCACCCAGGGTTGTTGTAACGACCAAATGAGATAACAAGTATGAGCATTGAACACAGTGCCTGGCAAATGATAAGCACTACATAAATGCTAGCTGCCATCATCATCATCATCATCACCTTTAGACAAACCGTATTTCTATACATTTGATGACTACCTTCCCTTCCCAATTAAAAAAAAAATCTTTAAAAACAAACTTCTTTCAATTAATAAGCATTTATATTATCTTCCTCCCCTCCCCATTAAAATGATAAGAAAAACAAAACCTCATAACAAAAATACATATTCAAGGAAAGCAAATTATCTGCTCTAATACCATATAGCATTTACTGAAAATTTGTTTTGTGTAGTCTCGGGAGTGAGAATGAAAACTTACAAGTAAAAATTATAAAGAGTTAAATTAAATGGAAGGTACCTATATGAGTAAGTGGAAAATGTTTAGCCTTAGATTTGGTGCCTGTTAAGAATGAAATTAGAAAGGATTCCTTAGCTGAATGGCAGATTAGACTCTGAGCTTTATAGGGCCCTTTCAGCTTTGTGAACCTATGACTCCATGATGAATCTGCATGCCTATATATTTATTAGTATACCTATAGGTAAGTTAATCTACATCAGGGATTTCCATTTTAGGACATTAACTCATAGAGTTGAATTTGTATTATTTAGCATCCATTTTAGTACTACATAGAGATAAGAACATAATAGGCACTCATGATGAATCCTTATAGGTGCAGAGGGGGAAATGATGTAATTTTTCTTCTCTAACATATTGTCTGAGTGATCTAGAAAAAGTATAGACAACATTCTCTATTTAGGTGAAGAGAAGGGAAAACAATTTCTTAAGTATCTACTATATATATGAGACACTATGTTAAGAACTTAGAAATATTGTCTCTTTTGATATTCACAAAAAACCTTGTGAGTTACAAACTATTATTATTATTTATTTTACAGGAAACAGGTACACAGAGGTTAGGTAATTTGCTCAGGGTCACAAATCAGTTAAGTGTCTTAGACTGGATTTCAACTCAGGTCTTCTTAACTCTAGGACTAGCATTATGTCACCTAGCTACATCTCAGAGGAGGTAAGTTATTTTGGGAGATAATGGTAGTGAGTATTTTTTACAAAGTTTTACAAAGCACTTTACATGTTGTTGTTTAGTCATTCAGTAGTGTCTGACTTTTTGTGACCCTATGGACCTTCGCAGGCCTTTCTGTCCTCCACTATCTCTTGAAGTCTGTCCAAGTTCACATTCATTGTTTCCACCATGCTATCTATCCATCACATACTCTGCCATTCCATTTTCCTTTTGCCTTCAATCTTTCCCAACATCAGGGTCTTTTCAAATAAGTCCTGTCTTCTCATTATGTGATCAAAGTATTTAAGTTTCAGCTTCTGATCTTCCAGTGAAGAACTTGAATTAATGTCTTTAAGTATTTACTGATTTGATCTCCTTGCTGTCCAAGGGACTTTCAAAAGTCTTCTCCAGTAACAGTATTTGAAAGTGTTGGTTCTATGGTGCTTAACTTTCCTTATAGTCCAACTCTCACAGTCATACATTACTAGTGGAAAAAAGCAAAAAAACCAAAACAGTTTTAATTACTTTATCGGCAAGGTGATGATGCTGCTTTTTAGTATGATGTCCATATTTTCCATACTTTCCTTCCAAGGATCAAGTGTCTTTTGATTTCATAGTCATTAACATAGTTGCAGTAATCTTTAAGCCCAAGAATATGAAACCTGATTCTGCTTTCATTTCTTCTCTCTCCATTTACCAGGAAGTGATAGGCCTAGTGGCCAAGATCTTAGTTTTCTTGGATGTTAAGCTTAAAGCCAGCTTTTACACTTTTCACTTTTACCCTCATCAAAGGTCTTCTTCAAGCCTCCGCACTTTGTGCCATCAGAGTGGTATCATCTGCATATTGGAGATCACTGATATAAGTACTTTAAATATATTATCTCATTTGATACTCTCAATAACTCTGTGGTATGTGGTATGTGCTATTATTAAACCAAATTTTCAGATGAAGAAACTAAAGCTTAGAGAAATTCATTGCCTGAGGCAAGATTTGATTCCAGGTCTTCTTGATTGTAAAACTAGTGTTGTATATGTTAAATCACCTGCCTGCCTAATTTATTATTAGGCAGATCTATTTGGGAGGTACTACAGAGGCTCATAGGATTATAGATAAATAGCTGGAAGGCATTTTAGAAGTGATTTAGTTCAAACTCCTCATTTTACAGATTTGAAAACTAAGACCCAGAGAGATGAAGTCATCGGCCCTACGTCATAGAAAGTCATTGGAAGAATCAAGATTCAGACTCTGGCCTTCGGACTTCAGCTGCAGTACTTTCCCCTTACTTGACCAGTATACCTCCCTCTGCCCCAGAGAGCATTTCTGATATCAGGTTGGATTCATTTTCAGAAGTGAGAGTTCAAATATGTCATATTAAAGACTTTGAACTTGAAAGTTTTCATCTGACTTGTTTTGATAAAGTAAAAGCGGTTTCCTTATTCTGAAGAAAAGGCCAAGAATGCTATTCACTGCGCATCCAGTATACTTTTCTGTGGGCTTCTGTGCTCTATGAGATTTGATTTTTGGTTATTTCAAAGGTACTTGTACTGTTTTCTCTCAGGCTTTAGTGACCCCTGCACATGTGGAAGGAGAGAAATGCTAGGGGGAATGGAGTTCAGGAGTTGTCCTTTCCTTTTTCTGTCTGGGACTAGAGGAAAGAACCTCCCCAGATTAATTATCAATTGCTCTTGATGTGTTCTAAATTGGAGGAATATCACATTAATCTAATCATCTAGTGTCAGAAGAGAGAGAGGGATTCTTCCTACCCTGGAAGTTTTCTACTTTTTTAGCACTGTGAGAAGTAATACATGTGCTGAAAAGAGTGTGGGAGTTGTAGGTGTGAAACGTTGACTTGAATTGGGTTAGCAACGTTTCCGACTTTATTTCCAACTAGATAAGTCACCCAAACCTCTGTGAACTTCAGTTTCCTCAGCTGACAAATGAGAATAATCCTTGTTGACTCCTGTCTCACAGGAAAGTGCTTTGTGAACACTGAAGTGCTGTGTCGTTGCAAGCTATACATCCCATAACCCCATTAACTCCAATGCAGCTAGATAAAGCGGAAAAAAGTGGAAGGGGAAAAGGCAATATTAGAAGGATTTGAATCAGAGCAATCAGAAAGGAAAAAGTGTTGAGATGGGCCTAAAGGTCAGAGCAGAATGGGTATTTCATTAGAAATACATTGCTTCTTCCTTCATTGAAGATGATGTTAGGCTCCACATAGAAGTTATTTTCCTCATCTGTAAAAATGGGTATTATAATAATATTTTAGTTTCAGTTTATAAAATTCAGTTTGTGGAATGCAGAAGAGACCAGAACTCATTTTCCTTTACCTCATCTTCATTCATCACTCTTCTCTTCTGATCTGGTTCTTCTATCCCCTATACCTTTTCCTTCAGCTGTCGTTCCATTGCTTTCTACTATAAAGTCTCAGCCTGGCTAGTATAACAAAAACTGGTTGTACTTATTTGTTATTTATACTCTGAAGTGTTCTATGAAGTGAATACAATTTTAACTAAAATTTATAGCATCCTATCCTTTTCAATGTTTTTTTCCTACCATCTTACTTTGAATAGTGATGTCTTATGATATAAAATTCATTAAATGAGGAAGCTTTGTTGAGAAAGTTACACCAAAGTTTAAAAAAAAAAATATTTCTTGTGCTTAGGTATGTAACTTGAATCAGCATAAAAGTGTGGCGATTGTTGTTAATATATGTGTACCTAGTAACAACAACATCAACAACAAATAGTTCTGTAGAGCTTTAAGGTTTGCAAGGAGATTTTAGCCTCACTGCAAACCTGTGAGATTTATGCTATTATTATGTCTACTTGATAGATATGGAAACTGAGGCTCAGAAAGATTAAAAAACTTATCAAAGGCACATAGCTAATAAGTGTAGGGGGTAGAATCACAAACTCAGGTCTCTCTGACTTCCAGTGAGCTGTCCCATTCAGCCAACACTTATAAAACCTTTAAGTGATTTTTAAATGATCTGTTCTCCCAGTGTTAAGATGGCTATACTTTGAAAGTAAATTCAGAATTCTTTTAATGAAGAGTAAAATTGAAACTCTCCACCATATTAACTATGAAGGAAGGAATGGCTTGAAGGATTGGTTATGGTGTCCTGTCATACTTTGAATCAAACCCAAGCTGATGATGACTGAAAGTTCCTTCACTTCCTTCTGACAACTGTCTGTTGACCTCATTGGCAACCTTTCTTGGCAAGTCTCAGTAGAAGGAATGAGTGGATGGACATGGCACTATATGAAAATGGCACTTAAAAAAAAAAGAAACTGACTTTAAGCTCTTTAAGCAATGTTTAAGAGAGTAGAATATGGAGGACTAGTGCCTGAGCTAAAGTCCTGTCAAACTTGGCAATTTTATTTTAAATAGAAGTGCTGATTCATATGGTATTTGAAGAAGACCAGGACAACATTTTTCCTCTGCTCTTTTCCTTTTTCCATGTCAAATCTATATTTTTTACTGTCACTGTCTTTCCTCAGTTTTATTGCTTCAAATCCTTTCTTACCTCAACTGATTTTCAGCATACATAACTTTTCATTCCCTTTCCCTACCTCTCCCCACCATGCCGCCTGCCTCTCATTGTAGTGAAGCATAGGAAAACTATATCAGTCAGGATTATAGTCTTGTCTAGCATACAAACAATTTCACATACATTGATTTTTAATTTTCAGAACCCCTCTGTAAGATAGATGAGGTACACAGTGTAAGTATTATAATCCCATTTTTAAAAAAATTGCTTCCTAGTTGTACCTAGGTCAATCTTCAGAGATGGAGGAAGCCTGTACTTCTCCCTGATTGCTCTGATGTAAATCCTATCAATCCTGGTTACTTTCCTTTGTAATCATCTTTTCTTCAACTTTCCTTGTATATGAGATCTTAGGATTTAGAGCTTATAGGATCTTTATTAATAGATTAGCTATTCTAGGCCTTCTTATGCATTTTTGACATTTTTGGCATTCAGATGCAGCTTATGATCCTCTTCTCAGAATAAAATTATTTATTTATTTAATATTTTATTCTTTCCCAATTCCATGTCAAAACAATTTTTAACATTTATTTGTAAAAAATTTTGAGTTTCAAATTCTCTACTGCCCTCCTTCCATTCTCCCTTCTTTGAGAAAACAAGCAATTTGATATGAGTTATACATGTGCAATCATATGCAAAGTATTTATTGTGTTGTAAAAAGACAAATGAAAAAACAAGAAAAAAAGTAAAAAAAATGTGTTTTGATCTGCATTAAGACTCCATCAGTTCTTCCTTTGGAGATGGATAGTATTTTTCTTCCTAAATCCTTTGGAATTCTTTTGGATCACTGTATTGCTGAGAATAGTTAAGTCATTCACAGTTGATCATCTCATAATGTTGCTATTTACTGTGTCAAATGTTCTGGTTCTACTTATTTCACTTTGTATCAGTTCAAATAAGTCTTTCTAGGTTTTTCAGAGAGCAGCCTACTTCTCATTTCTTATAGCACAATAATATTCCATTACAAAAAATCATATACCACAGTTTGTTCAGCATTTCCCTAACTGATGGGCATTCCGTCAGCTTCCATTGGTTTGCCACTACCAAAAGAGCTATTATAAATATTTTTGTCCATATAGGTTCTTTTCCCTTTTGTTGTTTTCATCTTTGAGATATAAAAGGTTATGCATGGGTTTATAGCCCCTTGGGTATAGTCCTAAATTGTCCTCCAGAATGGTTGAATCATTCACAACTTCACTAACAGAGCATTAATATCTCAATTTTCCCACATTCCCTTCAACATTTGCCATTTTCCTTTGTTGTTATATTCAACAATTTGATAGATGTGGGGAAGTACCTCAGCATTATTTTAATGTGCATTTCTTTAATCAACAATGATTTAATGTATTTTTATATGACTATAGCTTTGATTACTTTATTTGAAAACTGCCTATTCATATCTTTGTCTATTTATCAGTTGGAGAATGGTTCTTATTTTTTATAAATGTGACTCAATTCTCTATATGTTTGAGAAATGAAGCCTTTATTAGAGAAATTTGCTGTAAAAATTTTTCACAGTTATGATTACTATTTCCTTCCATCCTATTTCTCCCAATTTCTCCCATTCTCCCTCTCTCTTTTCATCTGGTCCATCATCAAAAGAGTTTTGCTTCTAACTACCACCTCCCCAGTCTGCCCCTCCTTTCTATCAGCCTCCACTCCCTTTTCTTCTCCCATTCCTCTCCTACTTTCCCATAGAGAAAGATTGATTTCTACACCCAAGTAAGTGCATCATACTGTCTTTGAGACAATATTCCAATGAGAGTAAGGTTCACAGGCTCTCTTCCCCTCTTCTCCCATCTTCCCCTCTACTGTAAAAGGTCATCTGTATCTCTTTTATGTGAGATAACCATTCTACACATACTTCTATTTATCAGTTGTTTCTCTGGATATAAATAGCATCATCCTTCGTATGCCCTTTGGAATTAATTTGTCAACATGATTTATTTGCTCAAAGTTGTTCTTAAAACAATATGGCTGTTACTTTATATGTTTTCTTGGCTCTGCTCATTTGACTCTTCATTATTTCATGTGAATCTATCCATGTTTCTCTAAGATCATTGAGTTCATAATTTCTTATAGCACAGTAGTTCCATCACAACCACACACCACAACTTGTTTAGCCAGTCCCCACATGATGCGCATTCCTACAATTTCCAGTTCTTTGCCATAAAGAACTGGAACAAAAAGAACTGCAATAAACATTTTAGAACATTGAAGTTCTTTTTCTTTTCCCTTAATCATCTTTGGAAACAAACCTAGTAGTAGTATTGCTGGGTGAGATGGTATACACAGATTCATAACTCTTTGGGTATAATTCCATATTGCTCTCCAAAATGGTTGGATAAGTTTACAATTCCACCAATAATGAATGTGTCCCAATTTTTCCACATCTCCTCAAACATTTGTCATTTTCCTCTTCGATCGTCTCAGCCAATCTGATAGGTTCAAAATGACATCTTAAGGTTGTTTTAATTTTCATTTCTCTAATTGATAATAAATTGTTTTGATTTCTTTATCTAAAAACTGTCCTTGTTTATGATCATTTTTCTACTGGGAAATGTTTATTCTTATAGTTTTTGCAAAATTCTCTACATATTTGAGATATGAGCTCTTTATCTGGAAAACTGTCCATTAAAATTTTCCCCAATTTTCTGCTTTCCTCCTGATCTTAGCTACATGTTTTATTTGTACAAAACCTTTTCATTTTAATGTAATAAAAATTAGCCATTTTATGTCTCACTGTTCTCTATCTCTTATTTGTTCATAAATTGTTCATTCATCCATAAGTCTGATAAGTAATACGTCCCATGGTCTCTGATTGTTTTTGATAATCTCTCTTCATATCTAGAACATATACCAAATTTGACCATAACTTGGTAAATAGTGTAAGATATTGGTCTATACTCAATCTGTGCCATCCCAATTTTCAGTTCTCCCCCAATTTTTTTTAAAACAAATAATGAATTGTTATCCAAAACCTTGTCTTTACTTTTGGAAAATACAAGGTTTCTATATTTATTTGTGCAACAAGTTATATGTCTGCTCTGTTCCATTGATCTGTCTTTCTATTTCTTAGCCAGCATTTACTATATAAATTGATATAATTTGGGTTAAATGGTCATTTTTATATTAACCCTGCCTACTCATGAACAATTAATATCTCTCCAATTACTTAAATTTGATTTTATTTGTATAAAAATATATTTTTAAAAATAATTTTGTTTATATAGTTCTTGGGTTTTGTTTGGCAGGTATATTCCCAGGTATTTTCTTTACTGTCTGGAGTTATTTTTATATGAGGCATCTCTTACTATCTTTTTGCTAGGTTTTCTTTGTTATATGTAGGGATACTGATGATTTGTGTGGTTTTACTTTATATCCTGCTAATTCACTAAAATTGTTAATTGTTTCAACTAACTTTTTAGTTGAGTCTTTGAAATTTTCCAAGCATATCATTACATTGTCTGCGAAAAAGAGAGAGTTCTATTATCTCATTCCTTGTTCTGATTCCTTTTATTTCTTTCTCTTCTCCTGCTGCTGTTGCTAGGATTTCTATTGAATAATATTGGTGATAATAGGCGTCCTTGTTTCACACCTGACCTTGCTGGGAAGGCTTATCTCCATTATAAATAATGCTTGCTGATGGTTTTAGATAAATGCTTTTTTATGAATTTAAGGAAAAATCAATGTATACCTATATTTTCAAGTATTTTAATAGAAATGAGTATTAGACTTTGTCAAAAGGATTTTCTGCATCTACTAATATAATCATATGATTTAAAAAACGTTTTTATTAATATAATCAATTATGCTATTAATTTTCATTATGTTAAACTATCCCTGCATTCCTAGTATAAATCCCTCTTGGTCATGTTATATAGTCTTTGTAATAAGTTGCTGTAATCTTTTAGCTATTGTTTATTTAGGATCTTTGCATTCATATTCATTAATGAAATTGATCTATAATTTTCTTTCTCTGTTTTTACTCTGCCTGTTTAGCTATCAGGATCATATTTGTTTCTTAAAGGATTTTGCTAGGGTCCCTCCTTAACATATTATTCCAAATAATTTATTTAATATTGAAATTAGTTGATCTTCACATGTTTGATAGAATTCACTTTTAAATCCATCTGGTCCTGGTGCTTTTTTCTTATAAAATTCATTGATTTAGATAGTCTATTTCCTTGTGGCTTTCAAATAGTTCACTGATTCTTAAAGGATCTCCACTCAATATATTTTTCAGATCAGTTGGTTTTTCAGAGGTAGTTCATATTTTCTTCTATTTTTTCATTGTTTTGATTTTGTTTTGTTGCTTCTTGATGTCTCATGGAGTCATTAGTTTCCACTTGCCTAATTCTAGTTTTTAAGGAATTGTTTTCTTCATTGAACTTTTGTACCTCCTTTTCCATTTGGACAGTTTTTAAGGAATTCTCTTCAGGGAATTTTTGTGTATCTTTTTTCACTTGACCAACTGTGCTTTTTAAGGCATTCTTATCTTCATTAGATTTTTTGCCTCTTTAGCCAATTCTGTTTTATTAAGGTGTTATTTTTTTCAGTATTCCTTTCCTTTCTTTTTTTTGTACCTTCTTTACCAAGCTGTTGACATTTTTCATGATTTTTTTTGTGTAACTGTCATTTCTTTCTCATTTTTTCCTTTATTTCTCTGTTTTTTAAAATTCTTTTTGAGCTTTCCTAGGAGTTATTTTTGTATTTTTTTAATTTTTCATTTTTAACAATGTTCATATCACATAAAACAATTCCAGCTTTTGGTCAGGTGATACTTCTTTTAAAGCATTGACAATATAGAACATAAATGAATTTTTTTTAACGTTAACCAACTGAGACACAAATAATAACTATGTATGCTAACTTCAGAAGCCCTTGATCTAATTGTCTCCACATTATTACTAAGAATTAAAGGACCTTAACTTATTGTTGGTCTAAAGTACTAAGCCTAGTAGCTTAATTTTAGATTTAACCTCAGCTATTCCCCTACCAGCAATCTACAATTTAATAGATCTGGTATTAAGCTTATAAACCTTTTGACTACAGGAAATTGCCACTAAAAATAGGGATAGTGCAGGGAAACAATATCTCCCCAACTTCATGTCAATTCCAGGCAGGAGTAGATTGCCAACTTGCATTCAGTCAGGCTTAAAGTCTACTAGGTGTCAGTGGGGAAATTTGAGTCACGAGAATCCTAAATCCTACCTCAGCTCAGGCTGAACATCCTCTCTCCCACCCTTCCCATGAGATCATCTTTTGAAGTTCATACCAGCCTCTCAAAGGCTTACTGGCATGATAGATTGGAGGCTCAGACCACCTTTCTTGCTATCCATACCTGGAGTTAGACTCAGAAAAACAGTCAGTTAATAGTCTTATAGTATCCTAAAATAGCAGGTTCCAATAACCAGATTTCAGATATGAATAAAATTTCACATTGGGTAGGGAATATCTTTTGAGGCAAATCTTAAGGGGCTTACATGCCTTTCTATACATGTTCTAGCTCCTGATTAAATAACAATCACAAAATCAAATTTACCATTAAAACCTTAACTTTTCCATTAATGCCAAATTTTACCCAAGGTTATCTGCTTCTAGGAAATTTAGACTAAAATTCTTTTCCCCAAACTAAAAATGTCTCTGATTTAGTTCCAGTAATTAAATCAGTCAATTGTTTAAATACTTATTGCTTTTACATCACTTTGTAACTTGTACAATTTTTCTCCCCATCTCTCCCCTTCCCTCATCCCCTAATATCTTGCATTCTGATTACCCCTTCCATCAATGTACCTTCCCTTCTATCACACTCCATCCCTCCCTTATCCCTATCTTCTCTCTTTTCTTGTAAGGTAAGATAAATTTCTATACCTCTATTAGCTGTGTTTCTCATTTCTTAGTTATATGAAATAATAATTTTCAACATTCGGTTCTAATATTTTGAATTCCAACTTCTCTCCCTTCCTCTCTCCCTACCCATCCCCACTGAGAAAGAATGCAATTCAATACAGATTAAATATGTGTTGTTTTGCATAGACTTCCATAATAATCATGTTGTGTAATACTAACTATATTTCACTCTATCCTATTCTATCCCCTCATATTGTTTTATCCCCTCATTTGACCTTGTCCCTTCCCAAAAATATTTATTTCTAGTTACTCCCTTCTTCCATTTGCCCTCCCTTCTATCATTCCCCTCACCCCACTTGTCACCTACTCCCATACTTTCCTGTAGTGTAAGATAGATTTTTCATACCAAATTTAGTGAGCATGTTATTTCCTCCTTAAGACATATGTAGAGAGAATAGCATCACTTATCCCTTCTCTCCTTCCTCCTTTTCTCCTCCATTGAACAAGATTTTTCTTATGTTTTATGAGTGATAGCCTGCCCCATTCCATTTCTCCCTTTCTCCTCCCAGTATTTTCCTCCCTCATCTCTTAATTTTTATTTTATTTTTTTGTGGATATCATCTCTTCTGATTCAACACAGCCTGTACTCTGTGTCTGTGTATGTGTGTGTATGTGTGTGTATGTATGTATGTATGTACAATCTCTCCACCTACTCAAATACTGAGAAAAGTCTCAAGAGTTATAAATATTTTATTTCCATGTAAGAATGTAAACAGTTCAGTTTTAGAAAGTCTTTTATGATTTCTCTTTCCTATTTACCTTTTCATGCTTCTCTTGATTTTTGTATTTGAAAGTCAAATTTTCTATTCAGTTCTGATCTTTTCATCATGAATGCTTGAAAGTCTTCTAAATTGAATGACCATTTATTCCTTGAAGTATTATGCTCAGTTTTTCTGGGTAGATGATTCTTGGTTTTAATCCCAATTCCTTTGACTTCTGGAATATCCTATTCTAAGTCCTTCATCCTCCCTTAATACTGAAGCTGCCAGATCCTGTGTTATCCTGATTGCATTTCCACAACACTCAAATTCTTTCTTTCTAGCTGCTTGCACTATTTTCTCCTTGACCTGGGAACTCTGAAATTTGGCCACAATATTCTAGGAGTTTCTCTCTTCGAGTCTCTTTCTAGAGGTGATCTGTGGATTTTTTTAATATTTATTTTGCCCTCTGGTTCTAGAATATCAGGACAGTTTTCCTTAATAATTTCATGGAAGATAATGTCTAGGCTCTTTTTTTGAGTATGGCTTTCATGTAGTCCCATAATTTTTATGTTGTCTCCTCTGGATCTATTTTGCAGGTCAGTTGATTTTCCAATGAGATGTTTCACATTATCTTCTATTTTTTCAAACTTTTGGTTTTATTTTTCAGTTGCTTGGTTTATCTCATAGTCATTCATTTCCCTGAACTCAGTTCTCTCTTTCAATGAATTATTTTGTTTAGTGAACTTTTGAACCTTCTCCTCCATTTGGGTAATTCTGCTTTTTAAAGCTTCCTTTTCCTCATTGGCTTTTTGGGCCTCTTTTTCCAATTGAGTTAACCTCTTTTTAAAGATGTTATTTTCCTTAGCATTTTTTTTTTTGATTCTCCTTTAGCAAGCTGCTAACTTGATTTTTAAGCTCTCCTGTTGCCTGAGCCCAATTTAAGTTCCCTTTGGAGGCCCTGGAGGCAGGAGCCTTGACTTCCTGTGACAGTATGCCATATTCTTCCTCATCCTAAAGGATGTGAGGAGACATCTGTTCACCAAGAAAGTAACCTTCTATGATCTTATTTTTTTTCCCCTTTTTTGGTCATTTTTCCAGCCAGTTACTTGACTTCTGAACTTCTCCCCCAAGTATCAGCTGCTCAATTCCCCTGGGCCTTTGGGTGGGGGCAGGGCCATCACTTAGGGCTGAGGTTTAGATCAGTTGCCCCCTGTCACCAGAGGCTTTAAGCTGAGCTCCCTGGGCAATGGACACTGATTGCTTCTCAGCCACTGTAGCTGCATGCAGTTGGCTGCCGTCCCCTCTGTCATTACCTGGGGCTATTGCTGGAAGAACACCTTTTCCTTTCACCCAGCTGGGAAAGCCCTCCCACACTGACTTTTGGAGCTTTCTTTGTTGCTTGTGGGTTGAGGTATCTGCCACCTTCCCTGCTGGGGATTCTGCCCTGGAGAGCTATTCCAGTCCTGTTCTTCCCTGTGCTGTGTGGCCAGGGCTGGACTCTGCTTCACTCAGCCTCCCATGAGATAGACCTTTCCTGTTGGCCTTGCAGGTTACCTTTGACTGGAAACCTCTTTCACTCTGTTGTTCTGTGGCTTCTGCTGCTCTAGAATTAGTTGAGAGTCATTTTTCACAGGTATTTTGTGGGCTGTGGGGAAAGTGTTAGAGTATATGCATCTTTCTACCCTGCCATCTTGACTCTGCCTAGGAATTATTTTTGAGCCTGAGACCAATTCACATTTTTCTTTGAAGTTTTGGATATAGCAGTTTTGACTTTGTTATCTTTTTCTGAGTCTGTGTTTTGATTTTCCCTGTCACTTTCTATGGTTGGGATTTTTATTTGTTGTTGGCTCATTTTTCTAGCCTCTTTCTTGACTTTCAACTTAATATTAAAATTGGGCTCTGCTCCTGAGATAGAGAGGGTACTATCTTAAATTTCAAATTTTTGGTGCAGGTAGTTTTTGGGGGCTGCAAGGTTTCATATCTTCCATGGTGGCATGACCTAAGGAAAGGTGTGTTTACTATTCTCTTGGCCTGTGCTTTGGTCCATGAGTGACTACAAACACTCTTTTCTGCCCTGGAACTGTGGCTAGGGTGCTCACTCCCCTGCTGCCGGAAGCTCTGGTGTGTTAGTGCTCCTCTTCACCTTCAGCTCAAGACCCAGAACTGCCACTCAGATTCAAGTGTAGGCACCTACTGATGTTAAAGGGACCCCTGTAATCTTCTTGTGACCAGTTGTCCACCCTTTTGCTCTCTGTGAGCTGAGAGCTGTAGAAGCACCTGCTGCCACTGCTGATTCAGTCACCATGGAAGTCTGCTGCTGGTTCGCTGGGACTTGCTCTGGGTTGACACATCCTGTTTTCTCCCTGATGTGATAAATCTTTCTTGCCAAGCTTCTAAGTTGTCAAGGGCTGGAAAATTATTTCACCAAATCCATTTGTGGGTCCTGTTACTCCAGAATTTGTTTTGAGGTGTCATTAACAATTGCTTGGAGAGTAATTTGGGAGGGCTCAAGTGAGTCTCTGACTTGTCTTCTGTTTTGGCTCTAACTCCAGAATAATGTTTTTGAATACACAAAATGAAATACATAGAACTGCATAGGATACCACAAGTCAATGAAACTTTTTTTTTTCCTATCCAAGTTCAGGACTCTCTGAAATCTATACATTAGCCCCTTCTGGGATTGTAGATCTCAGGTAAAGAACCCCCTGATATAGTCCAGTCATATCATTTTACAAATGAGGAAACTGAGAAAAGTGAAATGAGTTGCACATTTTCACATGAGTAAGGAGATCAAAACCAGATTTGGAGAAAGGGGGAGAGTCATTCAGAGAGTTGGAGAGATGGAGGTAATGTGATTGGTACTCTGACTTCACTTACAATGCTTTGCTTAAAATTAGGCATATTAATACTAGAGGACCGGTATGTATACAAGTGTCTTCAGATGGGAGTAGGGTAGAAGTGGTAATATGTAGCATTAGTGAGTATTTCATTTAACAAGAACATGTCTTACAACTCATTGGCCCTTATTATGTTGCAGTGGTATAATATAGATGAGGAAATAATAGGTAGGATGAGTGAATAGGGGCAAAGTATCAGTAAAGTTGGAAATGGTAATCTAAGGTAAATACAACCTAATTCAGGGTCTAGATTCCCATGTGAACTTCTGTAACTTTGCAAAGCATACCCAAGTCTCATGGACTGGTATAAGATAAAGTATGGAGAATGCTGATTCTCAGTATAAAGCACTGAGTGTAGAAGTAAAAGGTTTTGTCTTTAGTCTTTCAGTAAACTTGTCATTATACTTAGTGAATTGATGTCAGTCATACAACCCTTCTTCAAGCTGTATCTTATTATAAACCACTGACAGATTCTTCTTGCTGTCTTGACTAGGTAATGATTATCTGCTTTCTGGAAACCACTCTGTAAAACACAGAATAGAATGGTTTGAAACAATTCTTTTGTCAAGAGGTATTACTGAACTAGAGATTCTGTTTTGCCATTAAAGCATGATTGCCCTTAAGCACACACTAATTTATTACTTATTTCAGTTCTCTGAATTTAAAGATGAAAAAATTGAGGCTCAGAAGGGTAAGTCACAAAGTCACACAGAAAGGTGCATAGTAGTTAGAGCACTGGGCCTGGAGTCAGGAAGATCTGAGTTCCAACATGGGCTCAGACCCTTACTAGCTGTGTGACCCTGGGCAAGTCACTTAATCCATATTTGTCTCACTTCCCCAACTGTAAAACAGGATACGCTGGAGAATGAAATGGCATACCACTGGAGTATCTTTGCCAGAATGTCCATGGGATCATGAAGAGTCATGACTGAATGAAGACAGAAGTCAGGAAGACTGAATGACTGACCAAACAGAACAACAAGAATTCAGGTCCCTTGACCCTTAATCCAGAGTTTGTTCCACTGTGTGAAAATATCAGTCCTTAAAATCCTAAACTATCGGGAGAAAGGATTATAGTTATGTTCTCTTTTCATACAACCTTATGAAAGGAGGCATTTAACTAATGATTTTGAAGAGAAAGTGTGTGCTAATGATGAGAATCATGATTAAGGTATATGAGATTATAGTTGTCTAAAAGGATTTTGTGTTCATGGATATCTACCCTCTCATTATTCACTCACCTAATTATCAAGTTCTCCAATGGTCAAAATGTACCAAATGATTAAGGTTTGACTGGGCATTTTACATACAAGTTTTTTTTTGTTAGGCATTAAAAATGAAACTCATATTTGTGCTGGAGGGATGCAACAGTTTTATGGCAGTTCAAATGTCATTTGTATTCCAGTACTAATCTTTGGCAAGAAAAGCCCCCACTATTTCTAGTGACCAAGAATTTAGGCAATTTCCTCTGAAGAAAATTATGCTTCTGAGAGCATGAAGAAATATTTCACTCACATTCACTCAAAGTTAATCGATACACCAGGCTCCTTTCTTTTTTCTTACACAAATGTCCTATTTTCTTTCTTCTTATAAAACCAACCATAGCTGCCATATAAAACCTCTTATATTTAAAATCTTGCCTTTTAAATGCACTGTGCTCTGGTATGTGTATATTGAAAGACCAGAAATAACTCCAGTGACATATTCTTCTTGCTTATTTCATACATATTTCCAACTTATGACTCATTGGTTTAAAGAGGACAAATGTGCACTAAGAGCAAAACAGGGGACTTGATGTACTTATGTCTGAGAGGAAGATGAATCACTATGAATTTTGGCAAAAGATCTAGTGACAGAGTTACTGAATGACCCCTGCTGTCCCCTCTCCCCACAACACACATGTTTGAAAAGGGCCAAAATATCACTAGTTCCTTTCTTAAAAACAAAACAAAAGCTAAAACAAAAATCCACGCCCATTAAACCATTTTCATCTAAAGGGCAAATATATGTGTGTGTATATATATATATGTATATATACATATATATACATACTTATATACATATATGGACACATACGCATATACACATATCACTTGAAAACTGCTATCTTAGACACAGTAACATTATAGATGAATATGTCAGAAGCACCCCAAATGTTAACAGCTTTTTCCTTCACCTCTCAGTTTTTTAAAAAAGTTTCATTTTCCTCTCTTCCTCTGCCATCTGTTTTTCTTACTGTAGCAAAACCATTTCCCATGGAGTTAAATAGGATATGAAACTGGACTGCTTTTAAGTGCATTTTAGTGTTGGTTCATGGTTTTTCTCATAGTTTAGTTATTTTTTTTACCCTGTACAACAGAATTTGCTTTACTGGAACATTATTCTGACCAACTGTGCAAAAATTATAGATCTCTGTTTATATCCAGAAAGGAGATGTTTCAGTTGATTTTGTTCTAAGGTAAACTTCTGCAATACTTTTCTTTTGATCTGTATTTTAAAATGAGGCATATTCCAGCACTTTGCACTTTGTGGAAATCTAAGAATTGATGTTTAGTACTCAAGACCTGGCTCATCTCCACAGCTTATTCCTTTGGACTGAGTCTGATCTTGGTTACTGATTGAAATGTACATACTCATCTAGCCAAATGAATCTACACCCCCCCCCCAATCCCCCCAGAGTATACCTCTACATTTTTGCCTGCTACATGCCTTAGCTTAGAACATTCCCATCTGCTTGAAATGCCCTTTTTATCTAGTAGCCACGTGACTCAGTAGATAAAGTACTGGGCATAGAGGTAGGAAGACCTCAGTTCAAATCTAACTTCAGATGCTTATTACCTGGGTAACCCCTCAAGTGGCTTACTCTCTGTCTCAATTTTCTCAGTTGTTAAATGGAGCTAATAATGGAACATACCTCTCAGGATTGGTGTGAGGATTGAGATAATATTTGTCAAATGCCTAGGACTATACATAGGCAATTAATAAATCCCTCTTTTCTTCCTTCTTCCTAAGTCCTACCAATCCAAGCTCCATGTACTGTATAAAACTTTCTTAGCCCACAGTGATCTTTCCCTCTTCTGAAATCAAACAGAGCCATGAAAATAATTATGTGGTAAGACTGTTGATATAACTGGGACCCAGACAGAAGATTCTTCACTGTTTCTGTTATTTATATTTATATATATGTATATATATATGTATACATATATACATATACTTTATAACTATTTATAATCCTTATTAACATAAATCTCTCATTTCTCCATAGTCCTATACTCATTTGTCAATTAGTTGTGTACTTTTTTGTGATAATTCTTGTTTTATTATATCACTTTTCACTTGCCATCCCCTTGACTAGACTATAGGTGCTTAGAAGACAGAGCCACATATTATACTTCTTTATATTCTCCATCACATTTAGAATAGTGTCTTGCACGTAGTAGATTTTCCTAAATTGATTCATTAATTGGTAAATATTCCTGGATAATCCTTTGAGTCGGGCATAAATTGCTGAAGAGTAAGAGCTCCAGTCTTTAAGAAGGTAAAGGAAGGGGTGTGATTTAAGAGATACCATACTGAAATAAATGAGTGCATAATGGAGGAGGATACATTCCTAGCAATTTCCATGAAATGAAAGATAAAATTGATATCATAGTGTTCTTAATTTTTTTCATTTAATGAGCATTAGTTTTTTTCTCCCTCCCCTTTACCCGCTAGAGGGGAAAAAATGTGTGGTTCAAAGCACTAGAAACTATGGCAGTATCCACCAATAAGATGGTGTTTTAGCAGGCTGGAAACTTAAGGAATCTTAAACAGTCTTCCAAATATGATAATATTGAGTTTTGTGGCAAAACTTATTCAGCAAGAATGAAAAAAGTCAAATTTGAAAACTCAATGCAGGATTTGTATATGAATGAAAAGAAATCACCAAGGAAGGAATCATCCATCCGAAGGACATACTGAGAGAATTAACTACTAATAACTGAAGCAATTATCTTTACCTTTTCATTAATAAGAGTTCAATTCAGTTAATTCCAAAATAAGATTTCCCTTATTAGAGAACTGTAGTGTATTTATGTGAGGCCTATAAAAATTTTGACTCCCCTTTCTCTTTATCAAGAAGTGAACTCTCTTAGTAGTTTACAACATTAAAGCTTTGATGCCAACTGCGAAACTTAAGAAAGTTAAGATATAATATATTTGACAATATTCTTTTCAATAAGTGATTGACAAATTTTGCTTTTTGACTTAAACATCTCTCACTTGGAGTGCATCATGGGAAAATCCTATTGTATCCACATGAAGAGACTGCCTATTGAAATATTTATCTTATTAAAGATGCAGATGGAGAATAATATAGAAAAAAAGCATGTCCACACTCAAAACAGAAGAAATTAAACAAAAGCTTATAAATTTAGAAACACTATGCTGCTTCAAAGTTCTTATAGTCTGTCAGAGGTAGGGAGATTAAACCTAGATGAGAAGTTTGATCAGCTGTGGGCTGCCTGCACTCAAAGCTCTAAAACAAATGGTGAGGATCCAGTTCATGGATCACTGCAGGTAAGGGAACAGTGACTGATGGAAAAAAAGTAAACCCATAATACATGGGAAAGAAGAACAATACTCAGGCATAGATTAACCAAATGATTTGTTCTTGTATTTGTATAGAAAAACCATGAACTTTGACCCATCTCCATGAAAGAAATATCAATGATTTTGGTAATTTTAAGAACTTTAAAATGTTCTACCAAACTAAACTCAGATTAAATATACTTTTACTTTTTTTTATTTTTTCCACATGGGGTATAAATGTAATGCTTCTTCATTTACTCTCTCGGGGAAAAAAATAATTAAGGGTCTAAAGACTTTATAATAAAATATTCAACAGGAAACTTCACATTAAGTTGATAATGCCTGGGGTGGAGTTAGAACCTTGACCTCCCTGTGGTCTACTGATCTGATTAGGATAGAATATTGCTCCCTTATGAAGACTATCTTGGTCTTATCCTGCACTTGAACTCTAGTGGGAAGCTAGTAGTCTTAGATAGTTCAACTAAAGGTCAGTTGTCCTGATTCAGTTGTGTCCAACTCTTTGTGAACTCATTTGGGGTTTTCTTGACGAAGATACTGGAGTGGTTTGCCATTTCCTTCTTCAGCTCACTTTATACATGAGGAGACAGAGGCAAATAGGGTTTAGTGACTCACACACAATCACAAAGCTAGTAAGTAAGTATCTGAGGCCACACTGGAACTCAGGAACATACATTTTCCTGACTCCAGGTATGGCACTTTATACACTGTACCACGTAGATGCCCCTAAGTCAGTTGACTGGATATTATTTGTTCCTTGCCATGTAATAAGTTTTTTGAAGTCAAAGACTTTGTTATTTTTAATCTTTCTGTCCTCAATGCTTGCGTGGCACTGTGTTTTGTATATGCTAGACACTTAAATATTTATTGAATGAATTTTGAATCTGCTAATGATTCAAAACTGGGAACCTTGTGCTTTTTGGAGTTAGAGATAGATTTGTCTAGTCCTAGTGAGCTTGTTGCTCCTGTGAAGGAAGTTTTCTTTGATTAGAAGAGGTTGACAGCCTGTACTTATAACAGGGAGAGGCTTATTACCAGTTGAAATTATTTAACAGACATTATCTGCCTCATAATAATACTTGCATGATCTACCCTCATAAAGACGGGGGTTCAAATAAGATACTGTATTTAAGACACTTTGCAAATTGTAAAGAAATATACTAATAGCAGCTATTATTAACATTATGATGAGTATAACGGCCCATTCCCATAATCATGGAAACATAAACATACAATAGTTATATGAACGTAACAACACAAACTGCTTTGATTTGAATTTACTGGCTTTTTAGCTTATCACAAGCAAAAGAAAAGAAGAATGTATTCTATAATTCAGTCCATCAGTTCATAAATATTTAACAGACTACATAATGCCCACATAATATATGGAACTGTATAAAGGCACTTGAAGGATACACATTATAAAACAGATATGATTTCTTTCTTTTGAAATGATTGCAAATATAACAAGGGAGATAAGATTTATAATGATAATATATATATAAATCTCCACACATACAATACAGTACTTACACAATTATGTTAAATAAGAAAGACAGATAAGAAAAGGGTTGTTCCGAGTGGGTGGAGATTGGGCTGATCAAAAAGAAACAACTGTGTTATTGAAGCCGCAATTTACAGGAAGATAGCATAGGGTACATGGAACTGTTTAGTCAAAAGTTTAGGCCAAGGTGGAAATGTAGCATCCAAGTGACATCTTAAAGAATTTGGCATAAGACATTATAGGAGTGAGGAATCTAGGTGTAAAATGGTAGAGTTAAGAGCAAAGCTTAGAGCTAAAAGGAGAGAGCACTGACCTATTCTTTTTTCTACCCTCCCATGACCCTGCCCTATCATTAGACACAAATACATGTGTATATGTATATACATATATGTGTATTTATATATACATCTATATGTGCACAATAAGCATACATACACACACATGTAAAATTGTTCTGTACATCTATTTATCAGTTCTTTTTCTGGATGCAGAGTGTCTTTATATGTTCTTTATAGTTAATTTATGTATTTATAATGGTCAAAATAATATATTCACTTTAATCATTCTTAAAAAAATATTGTTGTTACTGTATACAACGTTTCCTTGGTTTTGCTCTTTCCCTCTTCGTTATTCCATGCAAGTTTCTCCATGTTTTTCTAAGACCATTGAGCTCATTATTTTTAAGCACAGTAGTATTCCATCATTATCTTATGCAACAACTTGTTCAGCCATCCCTCAATTAATAGGCATCCTTATAATTTCCAGTTCTTTACCACCACTAAGAGAGGTGCTAAAAACATTTTAGAACATATAGGTTCTTTTACTTTTTCCCTAATCATCTTCAAAAATAGATTAGATATTTATTTATTAGAACAATGAGAAAAAGATAAAATTATTCGAGTGTACTTTTTCCCTAATCATCTTCAAAAATAGATTAGATATTTATTTATTAGAACAATGAGAAAAAGATAAAATTATTTTAGCATATAATTCAGTGTGATTCAGAAGCTAGAAGGGGCTTTGCCAGGAGGGTGGTTAGTTGGTGAAATAAAGAGGATCCTGAAGATAAAGGACTAGAAAAGCATTACTGGAGGCAAAATCTGTAATTTAGCTGAAGAGGTAGGTATTAAATTAATTTAATATAGTAAAGTATCTAGTGAGGGTCTACTAAGTGTTCGGCATTGCTTTGGGTTCTATGGAGATGCAAAATTGGTTTAAAACCCAGTTGAAGAAATAGCACAAGAAAAATGGAAAGAATGTTGAGTTTATAGAACACTGAAGAAGCTGGTCATGGCATTGGATAATTATAAATTCTGGATGAACAAATTAGTATCAGATTATGGTTTTCCTAGAAGGTCAATCTGAGGAATTTCAATTTTATCCTTAGTATACTGGTAAGCCATTGAAGGCTTTTCTTCCCCCAGATTCAACAGAAAACAGAAGTTCTACAGATATTTCTATTTGGGGAAATATTATGCATGCATCAAGCCTCAGGAAGCTATAGAGCTTCCTTGAAGATATGCATATCCTTTCTAAAGAGTTTGTCCTGTCCATCCACAGAGGAAAATTGGAGTGGATGAAGAATGTCTATTATCCCAATTTTGAGATACATTTTGTTGGAGAATTCATAAAATCTGTCCAATAGTATATATCTATCTATCTATATATATATGTAGAAATCTATATACATCTCTCTATCTACATCTACATATAAATATGTAGATGTAGATAGAGGTATATGAGCACACACACACATATATATATATATATATATATATATATATATATATATATATATACACACTCATATATAGCTATGTGTACAGATACATACACATTTACAGATATCACACACACATATAATTGGTTGATTGTGGTCCTTTGTATTCAAAGAGGACCAAAATGACATCACTATGATAAAGTGAAGTTTCAGTGTGTCCAACTATGGCTGGTCAGACCAATATGAGCTCAGAATGCTCTACCACAGGTTGGGCACAGATAGGCCATGTGAATATTTGGGGTGGATATTCCAAATTTGCACATCCTACATTTACTTTGTCTCATCTCAATTCTACTTTGCTCATAGAGCACAGCACCCTTTCTGATGTGGGCACACCATGATGAGCGGTCCTGAGCCAGTGTCTTCCGTGTTACACAGTCAAATTCAATGAAGAAATTACAAAGCTCTTTTACTGATACCAAAATTCCCATGAAAACCAACACCTTTCTTTTCAATGAAAACATTTTACAAATGTTGCTATATGACAGTGAGACATAGAATATCCCTGTCTCTGAAGAACAAAAGATTGGCATCATACAGGGGATATTCAAGAGGTGCATCATGGATGTGTGTAGGTTGCATTATATAAGTAATGAAGAATATATATATATTATATATATGTATATATAACTAATGAAGAATAAGAAGAGTAAAGCACAACAGAAAGAGAAGATAGATTGGTCTTATGGCGTCATGCGTATGACCATAGAGTTCTGTTCTGATGCTGGAAGGATTCCAATGCTATTCTGATGTTGGAAGGAAATGAAGAAGACATCTAAACTATTGGGTTGATGCCTGTGGTGGCATTTTGGTAGAACATGGAGAAGTATATTCAGATGGGCAAAAATACTTACACTTTGGATTAGTGGAAAGAACTCTCTGACACGATCACAGATCATAGATCTATTTGAATATGCTTGAAAAGGAGGTGGGTTATTCATATAGCAGGGATGAGATTTTATAATATATTGGTACCTTTGAGATATTAAAAGACTAAGAGTTAGGATCTAATAGGTTCATTTTATAGTACGTTTTAAATCTTCTATGAAGTATTTCTTGAGAGAAATGGGTGAGAATCACATAAGATGAAAAGATATGGAAGGTTTGTCAGCTCTTTGGTGTTTCATCAAAGTAAAATGTGGCAAAAATGACTAGGAGGATTTGGAAAGGAAGACTAGTGAGAAGGAGGGGATTTAGAAACCTATATGGTACTTTGGGTGTGAGAATTTGATGATTTATTGGACACAAAGGGTTAACATAATTCAAGAAGGAAACACCATTCAGTTACGCCTCACAATTTGGGTTTATCTAAAATGAACAAAATACTAGTCCCATTTCCCAGGATTCTTAGGCATCTGGTTTGTTTGTATCTATAGCTGATATTTTTTAGGAGTAGCTCTATTTTCTGAGCTCTCTTCTAGCTCTAAATCCTATAGCAATTCTGTCTCTTAATACATATCAGGATCATAGATATAAAACTGGTTAGTGACTACAGAAGTGATGTGATTTGACTAAGGTTACATAGGGAGTGTCCAAGTTAGAGTTGGAGTCCATGTCCTTGGAACCAAGTTCTGCACATTTTTCACTCTTCTACCATGCTGTATTTGAAAGCTTCTAATTTTTTGCTAATTTTTCTCCTTGATCCTTTTGTTTCTGGCAATTCTGCTTCAGAAAGTTATTAGGAATACATTTCCATTTGATTTAATCATCAGAGATAGAGATTAACCAGCAAGAGTCATGAAAAACTTTTATTTCTCAATATGAGTTAAATCAGCATTGATCTACAGACACGATGCCGTTTTATTCAGCATGTTCAGAGTGCAAAGAAAAGGGTCACTTAGGACATGTCTGAAACACAGAGCTCTAAAAATCATAAATGGATGGTTTATCTACTTTCTAATGTTCATTGTTAAGTGGTATTCTTGCCCTTTGTGGAAGACATTTCAATCTCTCTAATTACAGGAGCAAAAAAAAAAAACCCAATACCATATACACATACATACAAAACCCCCCAAAAGTTATTGTTCCTTCCCAGCTTGTTCCCATTTACTGAAAATAAGCTTGAGTTCCTGCCTTGGAGCAGTATCTGCAAACTACAGTCAGATGTAAGAGCAGCCTAATCAGTCCTGGGAACCAAGCCTTAATTAGACGGCTTGGAAAACAGAGCAGACAAGCAAATGAAAATTATTAAGCATCACTCATGATTCCTGTTTCTAATTTTAAAGAGGAAATCATGCATTAATC
Organism: Potorous gilbertii; assembly: GCA_028658325.1. Classification (NCBI taxonomy): domain Eukaryota; kingdom Metazoa; phylum Chordata; class Mammalia; order Diprotodontia; family Potoroidae; genus Potorous; species Potorous gilbertii. Next base: position 446,220,881 of record CM053771.1, on the reverse strand, counting down.
AAACCCTGCCCTGGAGCTCAGAGGCACGTTTCAGAATTATCTTGAAACAACAAGGAGAAAACTTTTTTTGTTTCGAGAAACAACCCTTGACCAGTTGGTATGAATAGTATAACATACTTGGATGTGAAATAAACTTTGTCCCAATATGCTAAATACCGCATTCAAAACAAAGCAACATTTCCCCCTGCCAGTCCTTCCCCCTCCCATCCAATATCAGGTGAATTGAAGGCAAATGTCAGTAATAAACAGGGTTAAGCCTAGGTTTTCCGAAAGGAGAACACATTTTCAGAAGTTAACAGCTGAATATGGATGAGTACATTAAATATACAAATGTACAGTGACCACACAGTAGGGAATTTCTAGTCAACAGAAACATATAAGAAATTTTTATGTTATAAAATCAGTATTAGCTGAAAATTATTAGTGGTCATCTGATAGGATGTGTTGAAGAAAAGGAAGTTCTTTTCTTCAAAAGTTCATTATTAACTCATGGTAGGTCTACTTCCAGAAATACAAATCCCGGCATCTCTATGACTCAGTAGATGGTTTCTGAGAGTTGCGCTGGTTGAAAAAGCCAACCGTCCTGCAACCAACTCAGTGAGAAGCCTCTCTGAATTTGATTGGTCCTTTGATAATTCATATGTCCTTTCCACTGGGTTTTCTTCCTTTTTTTGTATCACTATCATGACCTTTAAATTCCCCTGACAAGTGTACTCCACCTCTCCCTTTTCTCCCAAATGAGAGCAATTCTTTATAATAAATAAGAATAGTCAAACAAAGCCACTATTATTTACACGTTGGTTTTGTCTGAAAATATGTTTTACCCTATAACCCTAGTCCATCATTTCTCTGCAGTGAGGTGATAGGATACCTTGGATTTCATTGTGTATCCTTGATTCCTTTGACAGTCTAATAGAACCTGTAGTTTCACTGTCAAAATATTTTTAAAATCATAAAATAAAATACAAAGTTATTTCAGAGGAAATCAACTATATTGACATAAAGTTTACAAATCAACTAAAATCTACGGAACCCTTAGAATCCATGGACCTTTAGTTAAAAATATCTGGATTAGAGATATTATTTATTGTTATTCACATCACTATTATTGACATTCCCTTTGTAATATTTTAATTTTAATGGGACTAAGACATTTAGTTGTGTGATTGATCTATGCCCATAAGAATTTATACCAAGCATCCTGGCATGTGTCTTAGCTATGAAGAAGGAAGGAATGGGGAGAAAGAATAGTTAGTGATTTATATGTTTACTACATGTATAAAGTTCAATGTTATTTTCACCTTTTCTACTGATGGTGGATGCTTTCTTAAAGAATCTACCCTGTAAGTTTATAGCAATTTGACAAGGGAAGTGGAGACTAATACATGTGATACCAGAGATTTAAGAAAAGGTCAGAGTCAAGAAATAAAATTTTTGGAGTGTATATTGTCACTATGACTATCAAAATAAGCACAAACACATTTATTATTTCCATGTTTCATAAGCCTTAAGACAAACCTTAGGAAAATATGCATTTCAAAATGGAATCAATAACAATTCTTAATTTAAATTCATCTTGTTGTCAATAGATTAAAATTGTCAGTAAAAGATAAAATATTCTTGAGGGGAGAGACAGACAGAGAGAGAGAAAGAGAGAGAGAGAGAGAGAGAGAGAGAGAGAGAGAGAGAGAGAGAGAGAGAGAGAGAGAGAATGATGGGTTTGGCCTGGGAAGAGGACAGACTTTGGCACTTGAATCCTATGGCTGGATCTTGGTTAAGGAAATAGTTTCCTGTGCATGCAAGCAGAACTTGACATTCCTTGTACAGTAATTCAGCTTGGCAAGAGTTTTTGTTTTGTGTATTCTTTCTTTCCTGTTGTAGCTCATTTGCAAAATTGAACCCCTAACATAGGGAAAGAGGTTTGTTGCCCCTATGTAAATGTGTATTAAGTACCTTGGTAGTGCAATTTGACTTTTAGTGCACAGGCATAACTTTGAATAAAGGGGAAAAAATAAGAATATTCCGGAGAGTGGGTTTTTAATCCTCTCCTATGCTTGAAGGGAAAGTAATTTTGAACAAATACCATATATATGTGTGTGTGTGTATATATATATATACATATATATATATACACACACACACATATATATATTTATTTATTTGATATCAAATTGAATTAAATTAAATTGATATTAATTCATATCGAACTATCCCACAGTAATTTTGCCATTAGATCCTCCACCCCCTCCCACTTTTAGCTAGGCAATTCTTGTTGTGGTTCAGTCATGTCCAACTCTTCATGACCCTATTTGGGGTTCTCTTGGTAAAGATACTGGAATAGTTTGTGATTTCCTTCTTTAGCTCATTTTCCAGATGAGGAAAATGAGACAAACAGGGTAAATTGACTTGCTCAGGGTGACACAGCTAGTAAGTGTCTAAGTCCACATTTGAACTCAGGTACCTGACTCTAGGTCTGCTGCTCTATCTACTGTGCCACCTTGCTGCCAAAGGCAATAATATTTAACGTTATCATTTTCTGAGAGCTTCCAGTTTAATTATAACAAATCTATTAATACTCCAGAATTTAGTTTTGGATTTTTGAAAGAAACAAAAAATATTTACTCTAAGTCACAGGGTACTTAGTGGTTTTTGAAATCAGGCTTTTAAGTTCCATGTGACTGACAACCCTGATATTATAAAAAAAAACAACCCAGAAGTATACTATGACTAATTCTTTGGGTAGACCTTCTTTATAGTGGGCCTATGGAAAAGAGAAAGAATCACACAGGATAAGGCTTGTATGAATTGTCACCTCAATATTAATGGGGTTTCTACAAGAATAAGGTACATTGAAGTTATGAAGTCTTTGAAGGATACCCAGATGCTCAGACAGATCTGTGATCCCATCAATTTGGAAGGTGTCTCCAGCAATGTAGACCATCACTTTACTGCCACTGTCCACTCAGACTGTTGTCTGGGCTCTTCCAATGTCTGCCTTAATATTCTGGAAGGCTTCTTCACTTTCTCATGACATTGCAAAGGCCCTAGCGGAGCACTCTGGCTCCCTACCTGTCATCCTTTGCCCTCACCTATTATACAATTCCTTGCTGGCATCTTTTACTCCTGTTATTCAGCTATCCTCCTTAGTTACTAGTTACAGTCCTCCTATGCTCACCATACTGACCTCTATAACCATTCATATGACAGTCAACAGTCATTTTTAATTCTTCACAAACTGTTATGTTTCATGTCTCACTTCCATATAACAATATGAAAAAGATGGGACTTTACTTTCATAGGAAGCTTAAAGTTATTTTTAAAAAGTTTTGCAGATTTCCAAAAAGAATCAACCCACTTTCTTTATTCTGTTTAGTTCTTGGCCCATTTCCTCTACCTATATTATCCATCCAAGATATTAATAAAAGACAAAAGGGAAAAAATAGCTGGACTTAAGTACAGAGAGAAAATATAGGTGCATAAGATAAGTACCTGAATGATGCTTTGAATGTGATAAAATGAATGTTCCACCTACCCATGGATATAATCTAACTCAACCAAACAAATGGATTGAGAAAGATTGAGAGCAGCTACCATGGGTTAAAGTGGTCCAAAGAGGTGATCATCCATTGGTCATTTCCATTTCAGAGGGCTTGCATTATGGAGGTTTTCCAGAATCCTGCTGGGATTTGAGGCCCAATCTGGGGCAAGCAACCCCAGTAACTACTATATTGAATTAGAACCTAAGCACCACCTTTCCTCATCCCTGCTGCCTTCAACATGCATGTGACAGGTAATGAATGTATTGGAAATGTTAAAATGTTGATATCAGTATGTCAAGGACGCATGGTTTTGTCCCTCTCCTGAGGGACTATCTAATAAAAATATTTTAGAGGATTATCTAAGGTTCAGACAGGTTAATTTAGGTCAAGTGACTAGTAGATATCAACTTGAGATTTTGACCCAGGTATTTCTGAATCTAAGTCTAATATCTATCCATGACACCATGCTGCCTCTTAAATTTTGGCACATGTTTGCTGAAAATTATAGATCCTTTTTTGGCAATTAAGTTTTTATAAATTTCCTCTGAATTGTAATGTTTAACAAGTAACAGAATGCATTCTATTTTCACATAACAACAATTGATTTTCCTTGGATTATGGCCTCTAACAAATAGAAAGAACATGACTTCACTTTGGCCAATTGATAATTAGTTGAACATTTTTTCATTAGGCTATTTTTAAGTTTTTGCACAGTCTCATGTGGCTAGTGGGTGGAGAGACAAAGGGGACTCTTGCCAAAGCCTCAAATCCAAATTCCTTTTCAAAGGGCCCTAGACTCTATAATTCTTTAGGAGACCATTGCTATATTGGGAGCAATGGAATACATAGATTAAAAATGGTTGACACTTATATAATTCTTTATGGTTGACACAGTACTCTACTCAACAGCAACTGTGGGAGGCAAGTAGTACTAATATTAATATTATTATTTTGCAGATGAAGAAACTGAGTCAGAAAATTTAAGTAACTTGAATTATTATCAAAATATAGAGCTGAAAGCAACCCGAAAGGCCATTCAGTGCCAGCCCTCTTCTAACAGCTGAAAACACTGAAGACCAGGGAGGTTTAGTGACTTATTTCAGCTCACACAAGTAGGAAATGGAATTTGAACTCGTTGTCTTAATCCAGACCTAGCTGTCTTTTTCCATGAACCACATTCTCAGTTATTAAGTAGCAGGGCAAGGACTGAATCTCATTCATCCAATCCAATAGCCTGTTCTGTCCACTACTTAATCCCATATTATGACGATTTTTTTTAAAGGGAAAGGGAGAGGGGAGTTGCTTCAGCCTTTCTTGATGGGTGATGAGGTCAAGGCTAATGGATGAGATTAAACTCATAGGCATCTGTTTAGTCAAAGAGACAATGATCTCTTCAAAGACCCAGATATTATAAGCCTTCTCCATGAAACTTTTCCTGATCCTGCAAAAATCTGATATGAACTCTCCCTCCTTGAAATTCACAGAGCATTTATCTGTTTTCTGAAATATCACATTGTCTCTTGTATTACAATTATTTTTTTATTTATCATGCTTTTTTTTTTAACTATACTAGATAGAGAATACCTTTTGGAGAAACTGAATCTTATTCATCTCTTTACTCTCTATGTTTTCTAACTCAGTGTCTTTTATATGATAGACACTGAGATGATAGGTACGTTGAGACATCGTTATGCGTAGATATGGTCAAATTACTCCTCTTAACAATTTTCACCGATTTCCTATTGCCTACCAAGGGAAGTTCAGGCTCTTCCAAATGATGTGTAAGTTTCTCCCCAATTAGTCATCACCCTTCCTTTCCATCTTTACCTCATATTATTTCCCTCCTTTTATCTTCTGTCCATTTGCTTTTTTCTATAGCCACACTAGACTGTCTACCCTCTGAACATTCCCTGTTCTTTCCTGTGTTTGTTCTTAAGTGTTTATTGTGTTTCAAGGCACTGGTACTGGGGATACAAATAAAAATGAAACTCTCTCTTCTCAGAGAACTCACATTCTAATGAAGGAGACAGTAGGCAAACAATCACACACATGTATCAGACAAGTGTGTGTGTGTGTGTGTGTGTGTGTGTGTGTATGTGTATGATATATACAATGTACGTGGAAGTAATATCAGAAGAAAGACAGTGGTGGGGATGAGATCACAGAAGGCTTCTTGCAGAAAGCTGAGACTTGAAAGAAGCCAGGCACATTATTCTGTATTCCTGAAATATCCTACCACCTCCTTACTGGGTAAATTCTGAACCATTAGTAACAGTACAATGAAAATGCTAAGCCCTCAGGAAACCTTCACTAATTCCCATAATTAATCTCCCAATCTCTCTTTCCCTCCTTAGTTCTCTAATTTGAAATTTGCATTGTATTTCCCTAGTGCACTTATATATTATTGCGCATTATAGTTATTTTACTGGACCATATTTTCTCAACTCTTACAACTAGCATCTTAACATGTTAGCATGTGGAATGTAGTCAGTCAGTGAACATTTATTTCATGCTTACTATGTGGTAGATGCTTTGCTAAGTACTAGGCATACAAAGAAAGGCAATAAAAAAACTCCCCTCTTCTATCCATTCCCCACCTTCCTTCTGCATCACAGTGTTGCCTTTATGTACCTCACTTTGTTATGTGGGAGACATGAATAATGATGTACATGCCAAATGTTTGTAGACTGTACGGAAGGCAATCCAAGGCGGGGAAAGTAATAGCTGAGTGGACCAAGAAATGTCTCCTATAGAGATGAAACTTGAGAGGAGTCTTGAAGGAAGCCGTGAAAACTAAGAGGCAGAGGTGAGTGGAGATTTAATAAATGTGTTGAATTGAATTGAATTCATTGCAACAAACTCATCCTTTAGAATCCTTGTGACTTTTATCCGTGACCTTCCAAAGACCCTCCACAGTAGTGTCTAACCAACATACAGTGGGTCTCCTAGATATCCTGATGTTGCCCACATATCAATATCCATTAGTTATCCATCACTTTTCTTAGATGGTCAGCCTATCTTATTTTCTGGTCATGATATTTTAAAAAGTTTTAGAGACATAGTTTCTGTGTAATAAATAAAAGAAGAGTCACTTAGTCATTTCTCTCAGACCAAAGATCCCCAGTGGCACTGGGATCACAGTTTATATGCCCTTTGAAGAAGAGGTATTCTTGAAGGATACCTAATTACCTGTGATTGGTTAATCAACTGGGAGGTGGGCTTCGGTCGCTCATATTTTGGTCAAAGAGACATCAATTTCCATATTACCTGATATAATAGGGGTATATAGGGAAATATAATGAGGATATTTGATAGTTGATAAAAGAGGATCAACCTTTTCCCAGGACCTGTCTGAACAAACCCAATGAGCAGGAATACACCCATTAGCCTAAACTTAGAATTTCTTTTGCTGTCTGATTAGATGTTGGCCTAGGTTAATCTTTAAATTGCCCACACTGGTTGATTTATGAATGAGAGAGTATAAAAGGGGAAAAAGCCTTGGTTCTAAAGCAATAATTAACTATTAAATAAAAGGGAGAAATATTAATTTCTCACAGGATCATCTCTCTATTGACATCTTTTATGATGTTGCTAATGTGCTTTTCTTAATTTGCAACGTATTAATGTCCCTTCTATCTCCAAATTGTGGCTCTATGAAAGGAATCAGGACTATCCGGAAAAAAGAAACACCTGAAAGACCTCACCATTTTGTAAAGAAAACTGCTTTCCTTTTCGAGTCTGTACTGATTTTCTTCTATGACAGCGAAAAATACCTTCAGCAAGTATGTATCTCCTTGTTTTGTGTGTCACTTGATATTAATAAGTAAGGAGTAATCAAACAAAGTTGTCTCTATTGAATACAAAAAGTCGTTGTGTTCTTTGTCATAAATCCATCAAGAACTACCTTAAGGAAAGTTTAGATTAATCTTATTGTGTGTTTGTCCTTTGTTCTTGAGGAGGACCATAACATCATGCAGTTGACTGATTTGAGTGAGGGAGGGATGTGCACAATCATCAGCCTCACTTTCTCCTTCAGAGCCATCTGGGTCTAGTGACCAGATATTTATCAAGATGACTGGATATGGCTCAGGATGCAATGGAAGATACTGGCCCTTTTAGGCTAAGGTCTTTCAAGGTTCTCAGTTTGAGTGAGGTAATGCCCATTCAGTGAATAGTCCTCTTTAAGAAGTGAGTCAAGGGATGGCCTCTTTAATAAAAAAAAAAATCAAAATGGGAGGGATTGCACTCAGGATTGCTGGCCAAAAGAGAAGCAGTTACTATATATGTTCACTCTGAGTCAGGAGGGTCCCTCAAATAGCCATTACATGGTGCTTCAGTAGGGACCTATTGTAGTCCAATGTGTGAGCTCCAGAGTGAAACTGGTTTAAAGCTTGGTTTTTGAGAAAGACACCTTGCATTAAACCCCAAGTTTACTAGGCAACTTTCAGTCATCAAAATTTACCTTCCTTTGGAGAGGACAGGCAGAAGTAGAGGTAGAGGTGCCAAGCTGAGTTACTCAACTGGCTGGGTCTCCATTCAGGCTGCTCAGACTACTCATAGGTTGTGTTTATTCTTCATTACAAAGAGGACCATGGAGATGGGAAAGTAAACACATTGGTTGATTACTACTGATATTTTCTCTCAATTTTGAAAAAAAAATCAAGCTTGTAATTTGTTCTCAACCATCTGGAACACTTTTCTCTTTCTGTTATCTTGAAAATTAATGTATCAACACTCAAATAATGTCACTCCTCTATGCAAACTTCCTCTAATCCAATTGCTCTTTCATCTGAGTTTTCTTTACTGACATTTCTGTTTCCTTATGCAGCATATTGTGGAATATCAACCCAAATGTGATGATTCTGCTATCATTGATGAAAAAAGTTTTGTCAGAAATTTTGACATCCTTTCTATGATGGATCTTTTTTTGTTATCTTCCTTCTAGTTTCATCCTTAAATGTTTTGGGGAAGATATTACTTAATTTTCCCATCATTTCTTCCTGTTGTTTTGTAGGGAAATATTCCTCATAATCTTCCCCCTTCCTGTATCAAATCAGTATTCTCCTGGTCACCATAACCTTTTTCCTTGGCAAAAAAATCAAGCATTTACTAATTGATTTGGTCCTTTGGCTCTTTCACTCTTCTGATTCTGGCTGTTTATTCACATCAGTGAAGCTTTCTTAGGAAATGGTGGTAATTTATATCTATTTCTACTCTTTTATCCATTTCCCATTTTTAGGTATTTCAACTAGTTTAACTAGGATGTTTTGATGTTACCTTAATTACACTCCATATATTAATTATTATTTTTCTGTTTTGAAATGACTCATAATGGTAACTAGATATTTATACTCTGTTAGAATAGTGTTGGCTTCATTGTTTTATGGTGTTATTTCATCTTTGCTCTATCCGATGCCTCTTTATTTTATTCTTAAAGAATATATCTGTGTCAATCATTTTTTATTCTACAAGACTTTGGCTTATTATTTTTTTTCTTCTGAACCATGAAACCTCTCTAGTTGCTTATTGAATGTGTCAAAGTATTTTACCTCCTTTTGTATTTCATGAATTCTAAGACAACATGATCATTCTATCTTAAGTTTTTGTCATTTTTCCTTTGGCATGTTCTACATAGAATCTACATGTATTCTTCTTGCCCATTTTCATTGACGTTATCTCCTGCAAGTTAATTGATTTATCCACTTCCTATGTCATACCTGCTACTTTCTGTGATACCTGATTTAGCAAATATAAGTGAGGATTTTCTTCAATCTCCCTCCATTTTCACTTGAAAGCATTCTTGAAAAGATTTGGTAGTATTTATGCAAACATATTCTTCCCAAAACTTATTAGATGCACTTTATCCCCAGTCAAGGGACATGAGTTCATCATTTCAGTATATAAAATCCAGGCTCATAAATCTAAATCTCATCATTTCACACAATCTTCAGGTATTCCATTCCCATATATGCCAGACTATAGTATTATAGCTTTAGACCCAGAAGGGACTTTAGAGTCTTTGTAGTCCAAACCCTTAATTTTATAGATGAGGAAATCAAGACCCAGGGTGGGAAGTGAGGGTGGGAGGTGGGGAAGGTGAGTGGGATTTAACCTGTATAAGGTTATACAAGCAGTAAGCATCAAAGATAGAATTTGAACTCAGTTTCAGTTTCTGTATCTGTAAAAGGCATAATATTGAAATACTTACATTATCTACCTCTGAGCATTGAAAATCTTTTTTCTTTTAAAAAATTTATTAATTTATTTTTAGTTTTCAGCATTCACTTCCACAAGATTTTGAGTTCCAAATTTTCTCCCTGTCTCTCCCCTCCACCCACTCCAAGAGATCATGGATTCTAATTACTCTGTCCCCCAATCTGCCTTCCCTTCTATCACACCTCTCTCTTCTCTCATCCCCTTCCCCTCTATTTTGTGGAAGGGCAAGATAAATTTCTATACCAATTGCCCATATGTTTCATTTACCAGTTGTATATAAAAGCAATTTTTAACATTTGATTTTAAAACTTTGAGTTCCAACTTTTCTCCCTCCTTCCCTCCCTCCCCACCCATCCCCACTGAGAAGGCATGCAATTTGATATAGGTTATACATGTGGATTCATGCAAAATACTTCTGTAATAGTCATGATGTGAAAAACTAGCTATATTTCCCTCCATCCTATCCTGCCCCCCATATTCTATTCTCTCTTTTGATCCTGTCGCTCTGCAACAGTATGTACTTCTAATTACTTCCTCCTACCATTTGCCCTCCCATCTATCATCCCCCTGTTCCCCGCTTATCCACTTTGCCTCTACTTTCCTGTAGTGTAAGACAGATTTTCATACTAAATTGAGCATGCATGTTATTGCCTCCTTAAGTCAAATCCGATGAGAGTAATGTTCACTTTTTCCCCTCTCACCTCCTCCCTCTTTCCCTCCATTGAAAAAGTTTTTTCTTGCCTCTTTTATGTGAGACATAATTTACTCATTCTATTTCTCCTTTTTCTCCTACTCTCAATATATTCCTCTCTGGCCCCGTAGTTTTACTTTTTAAAGTATCATCTCTTCATATTCAACTCTCTGTCTATGTGTATAATCCCTCCAACTATCCTAATAATGAGAAAAGTCTCAAAAATACAATTATTATCTTTCTATGTAGGAATGTAAATAGTACAACTTTAGTTAGTCCCTTATGGTTTCTCTTTCCTGTTTACCTTTTCATGATTCTCTTCATTCTTGTGTTTGAAAATCAAATTTTCTATTCAACTCTGGTCTTTTCATCAAGAATGTTTGAAAGTCCTCTATCTCATTTAATGGTCATTTTTTTCCCCTGAAGTGTTGTACTCAGTTTTTCTGGGTAGGTAATTCTTGGTTTTAATTCTAGCTCCTTTGACCGCTGGAATATCATATTCCAAGCCCTCATATCCCTAAATGTAGAAGCTGCTAGATCTTGTGTTATCCTGATTGTGTTTCCATAATACTTCAGTTGTTTCTTTCTGACTGTCTGCAATATTTTCTCCTTAATGTGGGAGCTCTGGAATTTGACTACAATATTTCTAGGAGTTTTCCTTTTGGGATCTCTTTCAGGAGGCAGTTGGTGGATGCTTTCAATATCTATTTAACCCTCTAGTTCTAGAATATTTTCCTTGATGATTTCTTGAAAGATGATGTCTATGCTCCTTTTTTGATATTGGCTTTCAGTTAGTCCAACAATTTTTAAATTGTCTCTCTTGGATCTATTTTCCAGGTCAGTTGTTTTTCCAATGAGATATTTCATATTGTCTGCTATTTTTTTGTTTCTCTTGGCTTTCTTTTATAATTTTTTTATTTTTCATAATGCTTTCATCTGTTCCATTCTGATCTGTAAGGAATTATTTTCTTCAGTGAGCTTTTGGACCTCCTTTTCCATCTGGCTAATTCTGTTTTTAAGGCATTCTTCTCCTCATTGGTTTTTTGGATCTCTTTTGTCATTTAGGTTAGGCTAATTTTTAAAGTGTTATTTTCTTTAGCATTTTTAGGGGTCTCCTTTAGCAGAAGTTGACCTGTTTTTCATGATTTGCTTGCATCACTCTCATTTCTCTTCCTAATTTTTGCTCTACTTCTCTTATTTGATTTTCAAAATTCTTTTTGAATTCTTTCATGGCCTGAGATCAATTCGTATTTTTCCTTGAGGCTTTGGATATAGGAATTTTGACTTTGTTGTCTTCTTCTGTTTGTCTATTTTAGTCTTCCTTATCACCAAAGTAAGATTATATAGTCTCATACTTTTTCTGATTTTTGCTCATTTCCCTAGCCATTTACTTGAATTTTGAGCTTTTGTCAAGGTAGTTCCTGCTTACAGTGGGGGTGGGAGGTAGATTGTCAATCACTCTATCCACCTGAAATCTCTGGCCTTAGAGCTCCTGAAACAGCTGTTGCCTCTGTCCCTGCTGTAACTTCTGTGGGCTCTTCCATCTCCTCTGCCACCCTGGGGCTGGGGCCAGAACCCTCTACTCTCTCACACAGGTCTGATAGTTTTTTTCCATTGACCTTCCAATTTGTCCTCAGTGTTTTGGGGTTGTGAAGTCTGGGAACTGCTACATGTGCCAGAGATTCAGTCCCTCCAAGGCTTGCTCAGGTCCCTGTCTGTGCCTCTGCTCCCAGCACAGTGTGATAGATGCTTCCCATCGACCTTCTATGCTGTCTTGGGGTGGATATTTGCTTTAGGCAGTCATTCTGTGGTTTCTTAAGCTCCAGAATTTGTTTAGAGTAATTTTTTACCGATATTTTCCTGGGCTTGGGTGGAGAGATCTAATAAGTCTCTGCTTCTACTCTACCATCTTGCCTCCATCCCCTACCAAGTGTTGAAAATCTTAAAGAGTTATAAAAATGTGAGTTATCATTATAATCTTTTGTTAAAATTATGAGCACAGTTCTATATCATTTGTTTGGCTAATGACATGTTCACTCTTATGGCAAATGACCTGTTGTACTGGGGGCTCTTCTAAGAGTTCAGGTTACATACTTGAGTTCACTGCAGTAGATACAAGGTCAGGCTTGAAGTCAGGAAGATTCATCTTCCTGAGTTCAAATTTGGCCTCATACAGTTACTAGATGTATGACCCTGGAAAAGTCATTGACCCTTGCTTGCCTCAGTTCTTCATATGTAAAATGAGCTGGAGAAGAAAATATCGTATTTTGCCAAGAAAATCTCAAACGAGGTCATAAAAAGTGAGCCACGACTGAAAAGACTGAACAACAACCACAAGTATCTGAGGTGGGATTCCAACCTGCATCTCTTCACTTGGGAGGAGGTCCAGGACTCTTTCCATTCTACCACACTCTACAGATTGTCCTGTTCATTTTTCATCTGTTGCCAAGTAATAACTATGGTTCTCCTGCTACATAGGAGGCATGTTGCCTCCATTTCCACCCCTTTCTCAGTGCTAGGGGATGGGGAAATCTTTAGCTACTATGCCAAGGTAAGAACCAAACTCTTTGGGAAATGGACCACCCTTTCCCTAATGTGTTTGTACCTGGTTGGTACAATGGTAAGGATAGTTCTATGAAGGCAAAGATGCCATCACATGCCAGAGATGGGAATGAAGCCTCATATAAGATATATAATATATATAAATATATATATATACATATACATATACATACATACATACATATATATATATATATATATATGAATAGGAATAGTCAGTGAGGGGCAGAGATATCTGTGGCCACATATTAATGATAACTGTATTTATATAATGTTTTAAAGCAGCATATAAATATTTGTAATAGTTTTCTCATTTTTATCTTTATAACTCTGGGAGTTATGTCCCCATTTTATAGACAAGAATGAGGTAGCCAGAGGTTAAATTACTTGTTCAGGGTCACATAACTAGTAAGTCTTTGAGATTGGATTTAAATGCAGGTCTTCCAAACTCCAGGTTCGGTGCTCTGTTCACCGTGCCACCTTGCTAGCTACTCTCCCTCTAGGGCAGCTGGGTAATCTGAAAGGAGTGAAAGTTCTTATCTTCAAGAAGAGATTGTAAGGAGAAACATCACAAAGTAGGGAAAAGAGATAAAGAAAATTGGAATAAATGTCAAAGTCAGTGCAGTTAGTGATAAGGCCACCTGATCATGTGAGAACAGAATAGAAAAGAGAATAGGGAAAGCCATAAACAGGTTCTTTGGTGTGGAGGAGGAAATATGATGGAGCTCAGAACCATGGAATCTCAGTATAGTGGAAGATGAAGTCATCTACTAGGAGAAAGGGAAGTAAGGATTGAGTTAGAAACTTAAGGGGAAGGTTCAGAAAAAAACTAAGACAGACTACTAATAAGAGATCTATGCAGTCCTTTTGGATTACCATGTAGTTATGAGGGCTCAAACGAGGTTAGGTTGCATGTATTTGGAACGTGAACAGCGACATTCCCAGAGTCTCAGTACGAGCCCTGAGGTGAATAATGGACGTGACTTGGAACTGAAAGGAAAAGGACAATGCCCTGATCTTCTCATTGGAACACCAGTCTACGAGTGCAGAGGGGAGCAAAAATAAATCCATGGAGAATTCTCATGGCTGGAAGCATGAGATTCCAGAGAAGATGCACAGCTTCCAGGAAATAGCTAAAATTTTTCCCACACTGTCAAAATCTTGACACTTGCAAGAGACACTTCACTACTGGACAGTTGTCTAGGACTAAATTTGCCTCTCTGTCATCCTTTGCATCAGTGATACAATAATTCAGGTTGGACTTGGGTTATGTATGCTTATTTGAAGTTGATAAAGAGCTGCACCTTCATTTTCAGGTATTGCCTGGTATCAACCTTGAATAGAGGGGTGATTGAGTGAGAAATCTGGCATGGTATTTATTTTATACAATTCATTTCTCTATGAGATTTCCATTTCCATTAAAGACCTTCATGATAAACAATTTTCTAAGGTATACTGTTTTCAAATACTTATTTCCAGGTCACTCTTACAGTCTTCTTTTCTACCCCAAATTCTACTCTCACTTAATGTAACTGCAGCATTTATGTTGCTTGCCCTTTTAATACACTTGCCTCTCAGTTCATATATGGCTCTTCAACTTCTAAAAAATTTCCTTTGTATTTCAACCAGCCATGGAAATAGTCATAAAAATCACCCCAAACTATCTACCTTTAAGACAATGAACTCTGTTTTTCCACCCCTCTTAATGGCCCACCCTGATCTTTTCTCTCTATATGATTCCCTAATTCTTTAATTTCTTCATCTCCCTCCAATTCATTTTCCCACCTCTTAGTTCACATCCTTCCCTTTACCCAATTGTTAGCTAGTTCAGCAGCATTTGAAACACTTTTCTCCTTGATCCTCCACCATTCATTCTCTCTGGTAATCCTAAATTCTGAGTAACCACCATCATTTACCTTTGGACTCCTTCTGAAACACTGAAAATTTGCTGTTACTGTTACAAATAGAAAACATGCTCCCTGTCCTCAATGTATGACAACCTAAAAGTATCACAGTTATCTCTTATTGATTCTATATCCTAAAAGCTTTTCTGAATCTTTTCCTGAAGCTCCAAATGTAACCCTCACTTCTCTTTCTCATAGCAGCTGCCCTCATCTTCAACTTTACCGAGACTAATGTTCCCCATTCTGAGCCCTAGAATGTCTTTTCTTCCACACTCAAGAACATGTATATGTCTTCCCTCAGTCTCTTCTCTGTTCCATTCTCAGATGATGAGGTGAAATTTTCATTGCTGAGTTTCAGATGTCCAATTATGCCTTTCACCCTATTCCCATGTTTTCTTTGAAAGACTGTACCGTGACTTATTTTCTTTATGTCTCTTATCTTCAGTCTTTTCTTATCCACTAGATAATTCCAGGTTACCTACAAATATTCCTAAATCTCTCCTATAGTAAAAACAAAATAAAACAAAAACCTTCTGTGGATCCTACTGACAAGACTATCATCTTATATATCACTTCAAAACTTCTGCACCTGAAACTTCCACTTTTTCTCTGCTTGCTCATTCTCTAGTCTCTTACAAATCAGACTTTTAGCCTTTATACTCTGCCTCAATCATTTTTTTTCCCCCAAAGGTCCAATAATTTTTTCTCAGTCTTGATCCTTGTGAATCATTTGACATCACTGAATATTTACTTCACTAATTTTTTTTTCTTCCTTTGGCTTCTGATATATTGATAATTCTTCTACTACAACTGTCTGATGGATCCTTCATGATCTCCTTCACTGTCCTCCTACTTTCCTCTAAATGTGGATATTTCCTAAGTTCTCTTTTCTTCTTCCTCTTCACACTTTCTTGATGACTTCAATATTTTCAATTGGTTCAATCATGATTTCTAAGCAAATAACATCCATATCAAGTCCTGAATTCCCCTGAACCTTCGGTCTAGCATCTCCAACTGCCTGATGGATGTCTTCATCTGGATACCCTGCTAGTACCTCAAATTCCACATTTTTCAAAACAAAACTCACCATCATTTCCTCTAAATCCTCTCCTCCTTCTTACTCCACTATCTCTATTGATGACAAATATCATCATTCTTCTAGCCATTGTGTAAAATTTTCTGAGTTATTTTTGACATTTAAAATTCTCCGTCCCTCACTGGCATTCTGTTGCCAAGTATTATTGATTATATCTTGACGACATCCTTCCTCTCTGCTCATATTACCTTCACCCTAGTTCATGTTCTTATCATCTCTTACCTCAATTATTGTTATAGCTTCCTAATTGCTTCCTAGCTGCCTTTCATCCCTCTCCTCATTAATCATTCCTTCAATAGGATTGCCACAGTATTCTGTCTAAAGCACAAATATGACCAATCACTATTCTGTTAAAACAACAACAAAAGCACTTCCCTTCTATATCTTGTTTCACAGCCAGGGTGTTCCAAAAGTCCCAGTGCATTTTAAAGCTTCTTTAATACATATAGCTTAAAACTACATTGATTCTTTTGAAACATCTTGTAGATTTCATGTTCCTGCAAAATTGGACTATTTCTCTGATATCAGCCCATTATTCATTGTTTCTTTGTCTTCATGGAGGCCATTCCTCATGCTTGGAAGAAATCCCCTCTCATTCTATACTTATTAAATCCTTCTCTTCCTTCAAGCTTAAACTAATATGCCAACCTCATGATTTCCTTCCTTTTTTCCCTCCTTCCTCACCTTCTGATGGTGTTTTCCACTGCTTCACTTTTCCTAGACTATTTCGTCTGATCTTGATTGCTATCATATTGTATTATATTGTGAATGTCTGAACATTCTCTTCTGAATCTCCGTAGTTTTTCAGTTAATGGTCACCATTAAGTATATGGTAGCTACAGAAATAGATATAAATATGTAGAAAGATATAGAAAAAAGATAGAGATAGATATAGGTAGATAAAATCCTCTCCTGGCAGTTGTCTAAGATCCTAAGTAGTAGAGAAGTTACTGATCTGTATTAGTAGAGGGCTTTCCTTCCCCCAAGAGTTCTCTATACCAAAGAAATCACAGGAGCAGTCCTTACCCACTGTTGATTTAGATGTGTGTGTGTGTGTGTGTGTGTGTGTGTGTGTGTTTGTGTGTTTGTGTATTTGGAATAATTGTTAGACTTCATTAGAATCACAAATAACAAGATAGACAGGTCACTTTTTATAATGAAATAAATTCCCCTCCTCTCCAGCTCCAAATACATTTTTAGTCATTTGCCTTTCAATATACCAATAGTTTATTTTTGTCAATTTCTTTTTTTCCCAAGTAAAAAGCTGCTGTGAGAACATGAAGTATGGAGTTAGTTAGGCAGAATGAAAAGAGTTTCGGATTGTCTATCAGAAGGCTTACATTTCAATTACCTGACTTCCTCCAAGTCTTAGCAAAAAAATCCCATTTTCTGAAATAAGCCTTTCCCAATCTTCCTTAATTCTAGTCTCATCTCTTTGATGATTATCTCCAGTTTGTCTTGTATATATTTTGTTTCTACACCATTGTCTGCACATTGTCTCTTCCCTTAGACTGTAAACTCCTTAAGAGCAGAGAATGCTATATGCTATATGCTAGGTACCTAACATATAGTAGGTGAGTGCTTAATTAATATTTATTCATTTAACTGATCAAATTTTAGCTTGCTGCTTACTACCTGTGTGACTTTTAGTAAGTCATTTCACCACTTTAGAAATCAGTTTTCCCAAATGTTAAAGGGGTAGTTTTGACCTCTACAGTCTCTTTTAGCTCTAAATCCTGTGGTCCTTCATTTCTGTCTTTTTAGAGAAAGTATCACATCCCTTTACCAATATGCTGATTTTTCTCTGCCAATACAATCTTCTGTGTAGTGTTTATCATTCTTAGAGTGTAGTGTCAACTCTACAAAGAGCCTGTTTATACTTTCCCCTTCTCATATAATATCCAACATCATGTATCTTTGAGCCAAAAATGTAAAGAACTTATATGCCTCTCAATTATGGGAAAAGTAAAAATGCACTCTCTTGTAATGTTTTGCTCAACAGACCAAAACAAGACTTCATAGCTACAATTAATTCTTGTGTCAAAGCACTCCTCTGAGTTAAAGAGTATTTCTAAACATTGTTTGTAGTTCCTGACTTTAGTGCTAACTTTCCTTATCACTGATCTTCTCTACTTTTAATTGTGCTCTTTCCAGTATTTACCCTTTCTCCAATCTCTCAAACTTCAAAGCTCATTTCAAGCCATTTCTTCTCCTTTCTACTTAATTGTTTCCCCCTTTATGTTTAAGAGCTTCCAGTTTCACTTACTGTTTATTCTTCCCCTTATTTTGAGGATTGCATGTAAATCTCCTTAAGCTTCTTTCCAGTACTTTTGTAGAGAAGTATCTTCTGTCTCCATCCTTTGATGAGTTGCAGCAGGTGGAATGTTTCCATCTGGGCCACTATAGACTTTACTGTTCTTTTCATGCATGAAAGGTCAGTATTGCTGATTTTCATCCTTTCTGCTCTTTTTCTTGGTCTGTCTTTTCTCTCCTTGCCTTTTTTATCATTTGGAATTCTTCCCCTTTTCTTTCTAACCCTCCTACCTCTTGCAGTTTCTACATTCTCAAGTGACTTTCTTTTTTTTAATGACATTTCTTCCTGTTTTTTATTTTCTGCCTATGGATGGCTAGAGAAAATTGACTCCTTTCTGTTCCAGTGGATGCTATTTTTGTTTAAACTATTGTGCTCTTTACCACATCTGAAATATTGCAGGGTGAGACCACTACTTCAATGCTCTTTGGATGAACACTTACATATGGCTACAGCGTGGCTGCCCAACATGGAAAGTTACTAGGTTGCCCCCATGACTTCTCTGTGTTCCCAAACAAAGAAATCTAGAAGGATGTAAAGGTTTCAATATATGTCACTGTATTGATCATTAGAGTTAATTTATCTGATTTGTCCATGCTAGGAAGATGTTCTCTTCTTCCAGCATTATGCCCTATAATGCCAAAGGGGCAAACTCAGAGGATGACCACTCATTGGAAACATTTGGGTAGACTTCTCTAGTTAGCTCTTTCTAAAGTCTTCCCTCATTCATATTTTTCTATAGTTATATGCTTAGGTATGTTTCTTCTATCAAGGTTACATTAGACCAGTGAAATGTTCTTTTACTACAAGGTCTCATTGACTCTAGAGGCTACTTCATTTTAAAGTATGATATGTAAATGGACATTATCCCTGGCCTGTACAAGAGATCCTTGCAAATTTCACTCTATAGCTTTATTATTTTTTTCCTTTCCAAATATATCTGAAAATAAATCATGCATTGCATCATTCCCAAAGTTTACATCATACATTTTTAACCCTGCCATTTGAGTCACTGGAAAAAAAGTCTTGAAATTATTTCCTGTGATTTTATAATCAAGATTTCACAACATAATCCCTATATGGACAATTACTGACTTCCTTGAATATATTTTTTAAAACAATTATGTTTCTAAAAATTACTTCTTGTAAGATTATGTGTTCTTTCCTCTTACTCTGATTTTTTTTGTGTGACTTTAGAATAATCAGTAGATATTCATTAACACCACAACACCTTGTTCTCCTTTTCTTTCTTCTGCACTTTTTATCATTTTTATTTCCAAATAGATCCGTTCTCCTTTCTCTCTCCCAGAGAGTCATTCCTTATAACCAAGATTTCTTCTTTTCTTATTAATTAACTTTGCTTGAATCTCAATGCCTTTTCCTTAATATCATTTTCATCTTATAAAGCTAAGGGAATCTTGGCTCTTCTCAAACAACATTGCACTAATTGTCCTGTCTAGTACTTTTCTCTTGTTACCTGAAGCACTATCAGGAGAAAAAGAAATGACCCTCCTTCCTTTTCCCCACATCTAGATTACCTTTTGGTCATTACAGTGAGCATCTGATGGGGTTCAGACTCTGGGAGCCTCCTTGAGCTCCCTTGAATCTTTCCATTTAATCTGGCCTTTCTTACTCAAATCTAATCTTCGCTTTTGTTCCAGCAGTCTCAGGAAGTCCATGGGCTTTTCATTATCATTCTACTCAGGTCTGTGTTGTACCCCCTACCCTTCATCCCATCAAAACCCCATTCCCCAGGCTGCCGACCACGCCCATCAAGATCTGTATCCATTCCCATACTGGCCCTATCAAGATCTCTGGATTGCCCCACCTGCTTCCTACCCAAACCCTCCATTGTCTGATATCTTCTGATAGCCTCCAGCTGTTTCCAGCCTTTGACTCTCCTTGGATTCCCTCCTTGGACTTCTCCTCAAGACCCTTCCTAAATCCCTCCTCCCATCACCCTGGACTATCAGACCACCCTCAGATCCTGACTACAGTCTTTTCTGTATTTAATTCCATCTTGCCTCCATGAAGGTGCTCAGATTCAGTCCAGCTCAGACTGTCTAGCTGGGATTCTATCTGTCCCGCTTGTAAATACAAGCATTACAAATGCTTAGGCTCCTTAAGAGGCAACCCAATTTGTCGAATCTTTAATAAACTTTGTTTTCTTTGGCTTTAAGAAGGCTTGAGTCGAATTCATTTGAGCACGACCCAGACTGTCAGTATTTTGGGGTCCCCCATCACCCCTGAACCTCATCACATGCTCTTTGTCTTTGAGATTCATACCACCCATCTTTATCACATGGTTCATCTTGTCACATTTATTTACTGGACTCCAAGTCATTCTCCCTCCTTTTTTAAGATTACCTGCTTCATAGTCTTCCTCTTGACCTCAACCCCTGAACTCACAGGTGGGGCCTGCAACATATATTTTATTGTCTCTGTGAACACCCTGGTCTTCCAGTTAATTAATCTCATAAATTCACATGGCCTCCACCTTCGCTTTAGCTACCCTCCAGTCAACCACACAGGAGTGTTGGGCAAGCCTCCTAACTATTCCATCTGTATGACATAGAATTCCATATTCCCCTATCCCACTATATAATGTCCTATCCTTTAATACCTCCTTCCAACTCATTCTTCTTAAGCCGACTTGTCAACCTCACCTTGCTCTCTAGACCCTCTATCCTTCCCTGCTGTCTCAGTCCATTACTCCTGTTATACCCTAGCCCTGTTGTGCCCTCATGTTCATTTCTTTGTAGTCAGATGATAGCTTTCAATACATTATCATCTGCCCTTGGATCCCTTCCCCTCTTCATCTTCTTGCTATTCATATCTTGTCTTGCGAACGCTATTCCTCAGCTGCCTCTGCTTTCTCTATTACCACTTGCATGCTGGCTAAACTCCTAGACAAAGTCATAGATCTTTGCAGATGAGTTCATTTCAAATTTTTTTTTCTGACTTAATCTTACCTGGGCCCTCATTGCTTCATGACGTTATTTTTTCTCTTTATTCTTTCCTGATAAATTCCCCTTTCTATTCTCCACAATGACTATTTCAGACTTCCTTCTTTTTCCATAAACTTTCTATTTCACTTGCATTCCTTTCCCTTTCAGTAGAGGATCTTGCTATCTATGTGTTTTGTTTGGTTTTTTTTTGGAGAGAATAGAGACCATCTGTCATGTACTCTCTCTTCTCTCGTTACAAACCTCTAAAACTGTTTTCAGCATTTGCTATTATTTCCTTGTTTGCTCCAATCCCTTCCACAAAAATGGTTCTTCTTGCTAGTGTTATTACCTATATGCCCTTCTGCCATTGTCATCCTTTTTCATACTTTTCTGGTAGCTTGAACCTTATCTATTTATTTGATCTTTGAACTCTTCTACTGACCTCTTTTCCACTTACTAATATGGCCAGATTTTCCTCATCCTTAAAAACAAAACACACCCCACCTCCAAAAAAAAACAACCCCCCCCAAAAAAAAACCTCACTTGACTGACAATTCCATCAAGTTGACATGCTCTGTTTCTTATTTTCAAAGTCACATTTCTTTAAAGGGTGCTCTATACACACATTACTGCCATTTCCTTATCTCTCACTCTTTTCTCAGTCCTTTACAATGACTTCTGACTCCACCACTTAACTGAAACCGATCTCTGAAATGTTGTTGATGATTTCTTAACTGCCAAGTCCAGTGGACATTTCTCAGTCTTCAATTTACTCTTTTTTCTCTTTCCCTGACTCTCTCTCTCTGTGCTTCCATTTCTCTCTGTTTCTGTCCTCTTTCTATTTCTCTGTGTCACTCCTTTTGCCTGCCTGATCATTTCTTCTAAGTTTTCTTTGGACCATCTTCCTCTTTGTATGATGGTTTTAGTTACCATCTTAATGTTAATGATTTTTAAATCTCTTTGCCAAGTCCCAGGGTTTCTCTTGAACTCCATCCTCACATTAGCATAACCTGCTAGATGTGTCTACTGCATTGTCTTATAGGCATCTCAGAATCACAGAAATTTTATAGTTGGAAAGTACTGCAATGGTCATCCAGTGCAACCTATAGCTGAGAAGAAATTCCTACTATACCACATGTAACAAGTGGTTATCCAACCTCTACTTGAAAACCTCTAATAAAAGGGAATCCTTATATTCCAAAGCAGGCCATTCAACTTTTGGACAGGACTCACTCTTAAGTGTTTCCTGAAATCAACCTAAATTTGCCTCCTTGCTACTTTCCCCATTGCTCATGTTTTTGCCCTCTTGAGACTAATAGAACAAGTCTAATCCATGTGGAAGATGCTCTTTATCATAGATTCAGGACCCTTTCCCCATCCTAGTTGCCCTCCTTTAGATAATTTCTAGTTTATTGATGTCCTTCTTAAAATGTAGTGGCCAGAACAGACATGGTTTGATTAGGGAATAGCACAGAGAAACTATTGCCTTATGCCTAGAAGCTAGAAGACTTGCTTACTGAAGCCCAAGATTTCAAGAGCTTATTTTTTTGGGGGTGGTGGTGGTGGAAGGGGTATATTATGCTGCTGATTTATGATAATTTGCAGTGCAGTAAAATTCATAGATATCTTTTGATATAATTATTATATAAGCAGATCTCCCCATCTCCTTCTTGTGAACTTGATTCTTTGACTTCAAGTGTTAAGACTTTGCATTTATCCTATTGAATTTATCTTATAAGATTGTGTTAGTTATGACTTTTAAAAATGCTATTTGCAGTTTGATAAACATGCTATCTATATTTTATCTAAGTCATTGGTAAAAATGTTAAACATTACAGGGCCAAGCACTGCTCTCTGGACACTGATATAAATCTGTTGTCAAGTTTGACACTGAGTCATTAAGATCACTCAGTCTAACCATTCAACCCATTCCAATTCCTTCATACTATTGTTGAGACATAATACACATTCACATTTCAGTTTTATTTTGGTCATCTTCATTGTTTCTCCTTTGACATTTAAAATACCTAAACCCTCCTTTAACATGTTAATTAGAAATGTTAGACCTTAATCTGGGTCACTCTCCTTAACTGACAATCACTTTTTCAGGATGGGGATATTTTGTTGAAGAAATTCTTTCTATCATGTAAATTATCTGGTCTTTCCTTTCTTATTTATAAGGCCTTTGGGCTTTGGAGCTATGGGTCTTATATACAGATGGTCATATCCTCAGATTTTGGTAACTATTCTTTATCCTATAGTTAAGAAATACAGAATTTCTCCCAGTTGTATTGCATACCTAAGTTGCATTTGGAGAGTGATCTATTTAGCCTCAAATTTTTCATCAGTAAAATGAAGGGGTTAGACTAGATGACCCCTAAGCTCCCTTCCAACACTAAATCCATGATGCTATAACCAGTGAGTTAATATTACTGAATGAGACTGGCATGAAAATCATGGCTGGCATCTGCTAAAACTGGTATCTCCCTGGTTCCTACTGTGAGGCACTCTTTATAATTTTGATCAGGTAGAAATGGTCATCTATTTAAATTTTTGTTCCTAGTTTTGGGCAATATCCATAGCTATAAACACTCATTTTCTATTGTTGCCTTGAAAAATAATGGGCTTTATTCATAGTCCAGGTACTGTTATGAAAGTTTTTAGCCAAAAAATGACAAATATATTGTTGGATCATTGGAAGCTTGTTAATAGAAGTTCTAAAGGCTGCCATGAGAATATAACTTGCAACCAAAGTACTTCCATATATACATATATAACCTTACATCTAACTTAATGATAAGTAACACGTTCACATTTTTATTTTCCTCTGATTTGAGATTATGTTTTGCCCTTCCTGGAAGGCTATGTCAGATGGCTATGAGGAAAAACAAAGTTCAGAGAGAAAAAAAGCTGCATTATGCAGATTCACCAGATTCAACCCCATAGATACAGCCTTATCTGTGGATTTGCATTATGTAGATTCACCAGATTCAACCCTATAGATACAACCATATCTGTGATAGTATACGTAAAAGTATGCAATTGATTAAAAATGAAGCATTTTCTCTCAGTGTGTGCACATGTACTTGCATTTATATTGAAGGTCAATTTTCATTTTTAAAAGATGTCATGCTCACCTAATAAGCAGATACTTCAACATATTGCAGCATACCTGTAGATACCTGTTCAGGTGATATCTTCCATAACCACTGTTCTCAGAAAAATTGTAGCCACTGGATAACTAAGAGAACTAATTATTTTTATAGATGTTGAAATGGGCATACTTTTACATTTGTCTTTGTATACATTTAAGATTAAATCTTATTAAGTATTAACCAATAAAACCCTTTAGGACTTTGTTCTAAGGTCTAATTCAGCATGATATCAGAACTTAATACCCTAATTGCAAACTAACAAGAGATGCTTTTACAATTGCCTTAATGTTTGTAAGGGTATGACTCATGGACAAATTACTTTCATGGTTAGGTTACATTTACACAAGACAGGGTGTGCATTTTACTTACAAATCAACAAGATGGGACAGATTTAGGTGTGGATGTAGTTACATAAAGGATTTAAGTATGTATAAAGAAACAGAAAAGCAAATGCCCTCTTTGGTATGCTCAACACTTTTAAGGAGAACTTGTGCTCTATCAAACTAATGACCATTTACAGAGATTGGACTGAAAATTGGCATTAAGTAGTAATCTGGCAAAAAGCCAGTAACAGAACAAATTGAAAGCCAGTGACATCCTAAATCCTTAAGAAAATATGGAATTATGCCACTTGCCAATCTTTCATCAACAACAGATGGAATACAACCTCCTTCCAAATGGCACAAGTCAATCTTCAGTAAATTCTGAAATTAAACCCACAAAGGTAGTGTGAATCAGAGGGAGGAGGGAAATTTGTTGCACAGAGGGAATGAAAATAAAGACCACTCCTGTTCCTGACTATTGTGCCTCACCTGTGGCACATAGGTGAAGTTCCAGCCTACTAAGGTCATCACTGATATCTATACCATATACTAACAGATTTTTAGTTTCTGAAATTTTGGCATGTAGAAGTGTTTCAATGTCATTCCTTAGGTGCATTCTATCTCCCTTGGATTGTAACTCCTTGGATAGAAAGAAATGTACCTTTATTTCTTTTGTACATCTCTGAAGAGCCTAATACAGTGTTTTCTTCATCATGGTTCTCAGGAAAACTTTATAGAAGATTGTTTGAAAAATCTTTTCTCTCTGGATCTCTTTAAGTTTTCCTGAAGTTCTGTCTGCTTCCTTTTATATGACCAATAAAAAGAGATGGATATTAACAATAGCTGGAGATGATCAAACTATTCCCCAATGCTGATAGGTAGTACCAACCAAACAAGCAATAAGCACTTATTTAGTTCATGCCAGGTGTCAGGCATTGCACTAAGCACTGGGGATACAAATAAAAAGTGAAAACACTTCCTGTCCTTAAGGAGTTTACATTCTAATCAGGGAGACAACATTTTACAGATAAGTATATGTAAGATTTATACAGTATAAAAGGAAAAAACATAGAAGGAAATGCATTAACAGCTGAAAGAAATGGAAGGAAGGGAAGAGTTTGGATTAACTATATGTGTGCTTATGTATAGACGCATGTGTGTATGTGTGTGTATGTCTCTGTATCTCTATATTTATACAAACATATTATATATGTCTGGATACGCATGTATGTTTGTATGTGTATATACACACATGTGTATATGTATACATATATATTTGTGTGTGCCTGTATATTCCAGACTATGGTATTCATTTCATTGGACAGTCTATAGAACTCATCAGTATAAATCATGGACAGTGAGATAGGTTCATAATTGAACAGGAAATGGAGAAAAGGATGGATTATTCTTGGAAAACTGAAAAGTTCTTTGAATGATACTGAACTTTTCACTGAAACCATGGCACATCGGTTGAACACTACTACTCTTGCAGTAATATTATATGGTTGTTGTTTTTCATTTTTGAGAAGGACCAGCGTCACAGGTGATGTCTTGACTTGCCCAAGAATTGGATTTAAGTGAGACAGAGTTGCACCAAGTTGACAACCTCCCTCTCTCTTCTAGACTAATCAAAATCCAGGGCAGGACAAAAAATCAAGATAGCTGGTGATGGTCTAGGGCTCAGTGAATGACCATAGTGTCATTGATATCTGATCAAGCTCTAAGTACTCCACAGCACCTGGTTCAGCTGCCTTCATGGCCATTGGAACAATTTGTTCTCAACTGCCCGTTCTTTCTGGGAAAGTCTTCACAAACATTTATGCAGTGCTCAACATTTGTGAATTGCTGTACCTATGTTATTGTATTTAACATGTTAACATTTTGGGGGCAAAATGTTGCAGATAAGAAAACTGAGGCCAAGAAACAGTAAAATAGCTAGTAAATGCCTGAGGCAGAGTTGGAACTCAGGTATACCTGATGTCAAGTCCAACTCTTTCTCTAGTATGTGACTTAACTGCATTATTTTGTGATGCCAAACACATTCCTAAACATCTATATAGAAGTGACTGATTCTAGTGTTTTAGTGATAGTGCTGGTATGGGAAAAGGATGTGACTAATCAATGCGCTTCAGCACTGGCTGAGGGTTTTCAGTCATGGAATATTTTAGTCTATAATAAACTCAAAGGATTATCACTCAAAGGGTGATGTTAGCATGCTGCTATGCTTTACACGAAGTGGTGTAAAGGATGTCTTCAGCAAAATTTGTGACTTGAAAAAAGATCATATTGTAATATATAAAGAGTTTGGGAGGACAGACAGACATTTCATATATTCCACTGGTATTCATACAATGTCAAGAGAACTTAGGAAAAGTCCCCAGCACGTTGGTTAGATCTCCTGGGGGAAAATTTATGGGAAGTCATGGATGAGTCACACAGAACAGATCAGATTTGGTGGCAGAATGGGGGAGGATGCCTACATTCTAATACACTGAAGAGATCCATATTCATGAGATCACAGATTCATTGGCTTACTTGGAGAAAATAATTTTCTTTAAGATGTTCTCAGAGTTAAAGTTTTTTCTACCTCAATGAGATGTGAATTATTCTACTATTTAAACTCAGGACACTTATTTTCCTTACCCCATCAGTCAAATGTACTCAATTATTAAAAAAAAAAAATAAAGAAATATATCTGTACTTCTACAGAAAGACACCATTAAATTATCTGCATTTATTCAGTCAGTCTAGCAGGTTTCACTCTCTTAGTAGCCTAATTAGAATCTTTGAACTTAATCAAAGTTTTAAACGATGACTTCTTTTAAACTTCATTAATGAAATGTCTTTCCAAATCAACTGTCTAGCCATTGAGAAATGGTTCATACATATACATTCCATATCTGGAAGGGACTTTAAAAGTGATGTAGTGTAACCCTCTAATTTTATAGAGAAAGAAATTGAGTACTAGAGAGATTAAGTAATTAGCCCAGGGAGTCACCCAGATAGCAAGCAAGTGGGAGAGTTGAGATTCTCTAGTCCCCAGGTCTTCTGACTGCAAATTCAGGTTTGTTTTTCACTGGACCATGGCTATAATGGTTAAATCTTTTAGGAGGAAGAGTAAGCTGATATAGTAGTATTTGTAATCAGAGGGTGAATAGAAAAGACACTTCTGTGTTTTCAAATGTCACCTTCTTATTCCAAGGAAAAAGAAAATTGAGTAGAATCATAGAATGTTAAAGTTGGAAGGTCCTTATATAGTATCTCAACTAAACTCCTCTTTGTTATGGACAATGGTAAAAGAAGCCTAAACATCAAGTGAGCTGTTCAAGACTCCACTTAACTAGGTTGGTGTCAGAGTTCTGACTTGGCCATAGTTTTTCTGATTCCCAGTTCAATATTCTTCCTATAATGTTAAAGTAAAAGTCATTGTATGGTGCTTTAAAGTCCATTTTCCCCCTCAGATTTTGAGGTCATTACCTATGAAAATAGCATTACTTAATAGAGGATTTTTGGAAAGACAGATACACATATACTTGGTGGAGCTGTGAATTTGTTCAATCATTCTGGAGACTCACTTGGAATTATTATAAGAAAGTGACCAGAATGTCCATACTTTTTGATCCAGATATACCACCGGTAGGCATATAACCTCAAAGAAGTCAAAGATAGAAAGATTCCATGTATACCAAAACATTTAAGGCACCACTTTTTCTAATAGGGAAAAATTGAAAATAAAGTGGATACCCATTGATTGAGGAATGGCTAAGCACATTGTGATATAGGATTATAATGCAATATTACTATATTCTAAGAAATAATAGTTATGAAGAATTTAGAGGAACATAGGGAATTATATGAATTGATGCAGAGAATGAAGTATGCAAAACCAGGAAAATTATCTTAATGTTGACTACAGGAGTGCAAATTATCTTAATCATGACTACAAAAATGCAAAAGGCAAGATACCCACCCACTTCCACTTCCAAAGGAAACTGAAAGGTGTCTAATTATATTACTAATCTTGACTCTAAGTAAAGATAAAGAAATATATTCTTCTCTTTTTTGAAGAGGTGGGGATCTTTCTATATGGAACATTGGATATCCTGTCAGATTCTCTTGCAGCACTGCTTAGTTTTGCTTAACTTTCTGTCTTTTCCCAGCCCTTTCCTCTTTCCTTTTTATTCTTTGTTACAGTGCAGGGGAGGTGGCAGGAATACATTTGGAATGGAAAATATTGTAAAATTTTAAAATATCAAAAAATTTTTAAAAAGCATTAATACTTTAAAATTGAAAAGGTTAAGGTAGCCTTTACTCATGGAGTTTTTGGAGACAGTAATGTAAATTCATGCTTTATGTAGGGATTATACTAGAGAATCCACAAGGTCTCTTTCAAATTTAAATCTCTTTTAAAAAATAGATCAGAACTGAGCATATGGGGTGATACAGAATATACAAATCTGGGAATCATTTAAAAATGCTTTTCATTTAAAAAAATTGACACAGCTCATAGATTTAACCTAATACTCAGGCATCTTTAATTCAGTAGATGTTGAACTCTTATTTCATTTAGAGTTTATGTTCATTTGGGAACACAACAAAATACCTAAAAAAGGAAGAGTTTTTCACAAGTCATCCATCAAAAATATGCTATGTGCAGCTACAGAATAGTAAGGGCTAGATTTATACTTGCTAATACTTTTCTTATTGATAGAATACATACTCCAAGTGGATACAATGATCCTTAAAATTCCTTCCAACTTCAAAATACTGTGATTTGATGAGTCAATATATTGGGAGAGTCTGGCTCATTTTCTGAATAACTAACTTTGCTTATTTTTTTGATTAATGGTTTTTTTCTTTGCTTCGACAATCATTTATTAAACAACTTCCTACTATGTATAATTATAAATTAACATTTTTCTCTAAAAGAAATAAATATGAGTAATGAAAAAAATCATCCATCATTTACATAAAGACTAATTTTATATTCCATCCTCTTGGTATCATTCATTTTTCAGTAACTTCCTTGGAAGGTTTCCCTGTAACTCTTAAATAGATTACTTGCTTAAAGTTTTCATGATTCAGATAAAATAGTTTTTTTTCCTTCTAAAATCCTCTATACCTTATCAGTTCTGTTTTTCTTCTCTTTTCTCCTCTTCCCCAGTTGAGTAGAACTAGTTGTGTTCTTAGTTGTTCCAAGAGAACTGCAAAGAGATCATTCAATTTAACACCTTTTTCACTGTCCCTCTCTTCCCCTCTCATTCCTATCTCACACCCTGTTCAGATGTACTTATTTGTATCTTTTAAAATTCTACAAATATGCTCTAGTGTTCAAGCAGGCATAAAGATACATTAGGAGGAAAACTTAAGTACTCCCACAACCATAATGACAGTTTTTCATTTTCATAATTCTGAACGCAGTCATGCTCAGGTCTAATTTTACATATGAGGAGTTTCTCTGGCCCCATCTGTGTACTGAGTTTCTCCCATGTTTGCTTTCCTAACCTTCATTCCTATTAAGGTGAAATTGATGGGCCCTCCCACAGTGTTTGTATTTTAAACAGATTAAAAGCCGGAAGTTAAAGGAATAGAACTTGAACAGTGAAATTTAAAACACTAGTCAGTAGGCAGGTAGAAAGGTATTTGGAGATCTTCTCAAAGCCCAGAAAATCACATCATACTCTGTTGGTAAAGTTGGTTTTACATATAGAAAACTTTACAACCAACTTAAAGTATGATAAGCAAGTAACATCCTCTGGGTTAATATTTGATACCATATTACAAATCCATAGAAATGATCTTACTAGAATAATAATAGTTGAACAAAGATTCAAGCATGTTTTTGGAGACATACCAGGATTCTGAGGAGCTGCTTATCCATCGGATATAACGTGGATACTTGAATCAACAAACCGAGGCAGGGGGAGAAAAAAATGACAAAAAAGTTAACCAGAAATGTCTTTCAATGGGGATGCAATCAGCTGTATTTCTGACACTTCCTACTTGATTTTTAACCCTTTTTCCTGATCTGTGTCCTTCACCAACAATCTGAAACCCTGATCAGAATCTCAATGACTGGTTCAAACCCTCACTCAGAATGTCTGGGACTGCAGTCTTACTGGGTCATCTATTAGACAATCCATCATCATCTCTTCTGAGTCAAGCTTTAGTAGAAAATGACTCTTCCCTGCCAGAGGCACATAAACAAAGGAGTCTAATGGGAAGACCCTTCACACTACCCTAGGCTGGTTGGCTTCTTACAACTCTCAAACAACATTTAATGGTTGTTTGTCAGAACCCATAAGGTCTTTCTCCTGTGCATTATCTCTTATGGCTTTTGTCTCTTAGTACTTTTGCCCCTGATGAGAAACTAGTGACAAGTGCAAAATTGACATAGTGCTCTCAAGAAAGAAATTTTCTTGTAACCCCTTGGAATTTCTTTAGGATAGACAAATCTATATGACTCCATAAAATGTCTTATGTCAATTATCATGAAAGAAGTAAACTATGATCAGACCTCTGGAAGACAGTCCTTTATTACTGCAAAACTATGGCAGACTAATCCCATTCCAGAAATTACTGCTGAATATAATTGGGGGAAGGGAAGGTAAGGAAAAACCCTAAGAAGAATTCCAAAGGATTAGAAGCACTAATATTGTTCTGTAGTTCCCCTAGCATATTTTACACTGCCAATTACCCCAAGGTTCTCTGTGATTGTCTACTGAGTCAGGGACTATGTTAACTAAGGATACTTTGACTCAGAGTAAGTTCTCACATCCTTCAGAGGTGTTCTTCTAGGGTGTTGCAGGACATAGTTCTTAACTCTCTCCCAGCAATGATTTGGGACAGACAAATTCAGGGATTTAGGCATTTGGCAATAAACTCAAACTCATAATAATATCTCTTCTCCTGTATTACATAAATGCAAATCAAAACCCAAGAACAGGCCTAGGTATTCCCTAGATTCCTCAGGGTAACTGGATATAAAAGAAAATGTGTTAGTTTATGCTAGCAGGCTAGCTGGTTCATTTTCATTCCTAAGAATAGATGAGATAAACCCAGTTATTTTGTGGTCATTTACTATTTATATACTTATGCATTTTTTTATATCCATCACTCCAGGATATCCAATATAATATATATGTGTATTCTTTGCTTAATAAATGCCAGTCAGATCACTTGTTGAATAAAATGCCATACTTTTTCACATGCAATTGAATCATCATAAAGTATAAATTAATTGGTTTAATTACCTCATTTAGATGATGATGATATAATGGAGCTTAGATCCCATGAAGAGAAGCAATGTAAAACATATGTATGTATATATTTTATTTTACAAATGACTATCAATATTTTATATAAAATATAACAATAACTAAGGATGATGATATGGATGATGATGTTGATGAATAAGGAAGATGAAGAGAGAAGAAAGAAGACTAATGACTGTTGGGGTAGTGAATATAACCCTGGACCTGGAGTCAGGAAGACCTGAGTTCAAATCCACTCTCAGACACACTAGCTGTATGACTCTGACCAAGTCACTTAGCCACTATCTGCCTTAGTTTCTGCAACTGTAAAATGAGTATAGCAATAGTATCAACCTTGCAGGGTTGTTCTCAAGATCTAAAAAGCACTTGGCACAATGCCTGGCACATAGTGGGTACTATGTAAATGCTTATTCTCTTCCCACCCCCCTATAAAATATGACTGAAAATATAAATTGGAGCCAGATTATGAAGAATCTTAAATAGATACCCTGGAGTTCTTGAGCAGGCATGGACAGATTACTTTAGAGAGATTATTTTGGAAACTGTATGGATGATAGATTAGATAAGTAAGGAACTGCATGGGAGTAGATTAAATTGAAAGGCTGTGAAAGAGTCAAAGTAAGAGTTATGAGGGCTGAAATAAGGTGGTGGTCATGGGAGAGGAAAGAATGAGATGGATGGGAAAGACGTTATGAAGATAAAATCAACTAGATTTACAGTAGTAACGATACATAGCACTTCAATTTTGTAAAGTACTTCATATAAATGATTTTATTGACAGTGATGTAAGTGGTTAGATAGGGGGAGAAGTAAAGGCACAATAAAAATACTGAGCAAAAATCATAGAATTCCAGAGTTGGAAGGTAGTTTTAGAGTCCTTGCTCTGAAAGAAATCCCATTAATAAAACCAGGTAAGAATGTACTAGCTAATATTTGTTTAGGGCTTACTACGTGCCAAATGTTGTACTAAATGCTTTATAAATATTATTTCATTTGGTCCTCACAACAACCCTGGGAGATAGAAGTCATTATCCTTCCCATTTTACAGATGAGAAAAGAGAGGCAACGAAGTTGTGACTTGTTCAGGGTTACTCATCTAGGAAGTATCTGAGGCTCGATTTGAAATCAGATTTTCCTGACTCAAGGCCCTCGTTTCTATTCATAGATCCATCTAGCTGCTCCTAGACAACTAGGACAGATGGTCATCTAGCTGTTGCTTAAAGTGTCTCCATTGAGGGTCCCAAGGAAATCCATTCCACTTTTGGAAAGTTGTAATTGTTAAGGATTTTTTTTTCACATAAAGCCTAAATTTGCAACAATCATCCATCATTCTCCCTGAAGTTATACTGGTTCTTTATTACCACTTCCTTTTCTAAATATTCAGTAGCCATCTCTTTAATAATACATTCCAGAAATTCCCCAGGAATCAAAGATAATTGGATTATAGCTTACATGTTCCATTTTCTTCCCTTTCTTTGAAAACTAGGATAACACTTGAATTTTGTCACTCCTATGTTGCCTTTTTCCCATTCTCTACAATATTTCTGATATGATTGGTTAAGAAACCACACTTGTTAATATTTTTAATCCCTGAGAATATAGTTCATTTGGGCAAGGTAGTGTGAATTCATCAAAGACAACCAGACACTTTCTTACTGTCTCGCCCCTTCTCTTTGCTATTATTTCCATACCTATTTTTGTTCTGTTATTTCCAGTCTTCTTGGAAGACTGAAAAATAGCTCTGTCGTCTCAAGGTTTTTGGTGCTCATTGTCTTGTCCTTCATAAGCAGTAGTCCTTTTCCTTTACTGATTCTTCTTTTCCCTCCCAAAAGCTTTAAAAGTATTCCTACAAATCCTTTGAAATCTACTCTCCCAAAAATCTAGTGTTTAATTATAGTTGACTCTATCTAGTTTTCCTCTCTTTATCTAACTCTTGGAATGAGTGCTTACTTTCCTTCCTCCCCTTGTTAATGAGGCTAGATAAAGGGCAGAATTTTTCATTGTTGGTTTTACACTTTTTGAAGGACAAAATTATTGTTAAGGCTATTTAAATAATTTAAATAGTTATTACTTGCTCGGATTTGGAAAGTTCCAGCCAATGTTTGGGTAATTGAAATTCCCAAACACTATCATGTCATACCTATGCCAGGCTTGTGATATGCCTTCCGAAACCCTCATTTCTAACCTCTTTCTATCTAGATAGTTGGTTGTATACTATAGTGACAAAACCATTTATTTCCTTTTCCATTCATCATTACCCAAATACTCTCTATTATACTTGCGTCTTCAAGATTCTGGTTTTCCTCAAGTGTATGTAGTTTTATAATATGCGATGATCACTACCCTCTCCCTCTTTACTCACCTTGTTTCTTTTAAATACAGTGTGCCTATCCAGATCAACATTTCAGCCATGGGTTTATCTCACTAAATTTCATGGGCAAAATGAAAAGTGTAGGTGGAAAAAAAAATGTCTTATTTACTAAATTTTAAAGTATTTTAATTTCTGGTCAGATTAGAAGTTCAATGAGAGAGGAGAGTTTACAGATTCATGGATTTTAGCGTTTAAATGGACCTAAGAAACCATCTATTCTAATTCTCTATTGTATAGAGAAGGAAACTGAGAAGTTTTAAACTGAGGAGGTTTTAAAAAAATTTTTTTTAAGTTTTTTTTTTTTAATCTCCTGAGCCAAACAGTGCCTGGAACATATTATAGTAGGGGCTTGAAAAATGTCTTTTGAATTAAATCATGTCTCTTTAGTATACACAATGTCTATTCCTAAGTGAACTAGGAATTTTAATTTTTAATGATGTCCATTAAATTTTTCCTTTGGCCATTATATCATTTGTGTAAAACTGTCCCAAAATGGAATGAATTTCCCTGATATGTTATGAGTTCCCCATCACTAGACATCAATGCATCGTAAAATTACAAGATTTCAGATTTTGAAGGGGCCTCAATGGCCTAATAAAGAATCCCTAATACAGCACACACAACAAGGAGTCACTCAGACTTTATACTTATATCTTCACTACTTCTTGAGGCAGCCCTTTAGATAGGAAATTGCTTCCCCCACCCCCTTACATCAAATCTAAAGTTTCTTCCTGTCAACTTCCACACAAGAGGCCAAACAGATGAAGTCTACTTATTCTTAGGTCTTCAAATTGCATGACTACTTCTTAAGGATCAATCCATCAACACGCATTTACTAAGTAAACGTGAATGGTATAGAAAAGATTCATAGGTTAGATAGTAAGTAGTCTAAGTGACTTTTGATGTCTCTTCTATATCTTAGATTCTGTTTCTATCTTCAATTTCATTTAACCAACATTCATTGAATACCTACTATATGTGGAGCACTGTGCTACACATAGATGACTGAGGAGATTTAGATTAGAAAATTTAGCTAATTCATGGTCTTTTGCCCACATGGAGCTGAAAATCTGGTCCAGACAAATGACACATGCACAAATACATTCAGCTTCAAGAAATTCATCAAATCAAAGATTCTGTCAATAGAAATATACTCTCTATAAACACCTTTTCAGTTTCTCTGTAATCTTGAAAATGGTTGTCAAGAGTCACTGGGGCCAAAAATTCATCAGCCTGAACCCAAGCATGTGATACACCTATCCAAACTTAGGATGGTATTTGGATTGCCAGTATGCAGTCTTTTGCTGGATCTGCAGTTGAAGGCTTTACAACTTTGTAGGGCTTTGTTTGATAGAGTAAGGGTTATTAACCATTTTTGTATCATGGAATGATTTCTTTGGTAATCTGATGGTATTTATCAACCCCTGCTCAGAATATTTTTAAAAATTTTATAAAAATTCATAATTGGATGGAAATATGAGATTTGATATAGAATGAAACTAGGTAAA